>OENG01000025.1:2234744-2957494 GCA_900239735.1 Blumeria hordei DH14 | reverse complement strand
TGTTGCTTTGAAGGGAGAAAAGGGGAGGGAAAGAGATACACGTTAGATACCATCATCATTACTTCTATAACAAGATTATGATATACCATCCACACTGAGTATTCCGACATTTAGTTCCTCTTAAACAACGGTTACGCTGTCTGATCTTGGTCTAGCTGGCACTGTGAACATTTTCTAGCCATAAATTCCACTTTCTAGCTCCTAAGCCCGACATGTGTTGGAAATTCAGACTTGATGTGTCTGAAGTTTCCGGATGATTGTAACAACTAAGATTCTCGCACATGACTCATGACCTGACTCACAACCTAGATGATCTTTATCTCCTTTATTGAACATGTATGATGCTTGCGACTCGACAAGTGCATGGTATATTCTGATATTCGTGTAGGCTTTCATCAACCGACCCCGATCCCATACTAATGTTTTATACTGTCGTGCGATTCATTGTCATTGTTAGAGTATGAAACGAGTGATGGATGGTATTTAATTTGGATTGGGTCTGTCAAGTATACATGTATATAAGCTGTCTAGGAATCACCTAGACAGATAATCTAATTAATTCAATCCATCTTCTATTTCTCCACAGTATATCACATATTCTCCCGATTCATATCATTGTTATTCTATCCATAAAATCGCACCCATATTCTTTGAGCCGCCTTACTCATCGAACCCATACCCATTTTCCAACAACATGCCGAAGCACAACAATAAAAATAATGTCTCAAATTATAAGATGGATCAATTAAGATAGAAGTAATTAAGGTAACGATGAAAATCTGTTCGTGGACCGTGATGCCGCTTCTAACCAATAATATTGTTTTAAGTAAACACATTAATGACTAAAAACTATGAAAATGATAATTTGTAGTGATTCGTAGACTCAGAAATATAACAGGTACAGCTACAAGTGGAGAAACACATAAAGTGGTTACTCATAATTTGTCAATATATAGGGGATAACTGTGTCGTCCGATGAAGTCCCCAAAAATTTATTCCAAACAGGTTTTTATTTAGATTTTCAGGCGCGAATATGATCAAATGATTCTACTACAAACAAATGAATAAAGCCTTATGATATTATTGCTTGCTAACTACCAAGCTCCACATATACCAAAAATTCTAGATACCCTGGTCTTTACCCGTGTTGAAATAAAATGTCATATATTCCGTGGCTTGGTGACTGATGATTCTAAGGATTTTTGTGAGAATATTCTCTTATAGAATTAAGCATGAGTGGTCAATTCAATAAAAGATTCTCATAAACCGAAATTATCTAGCTGTTTATTTCAAATTTTATCCAGTAAGGACACGATCCAATATCGGCAAGGTTAACATGATTCATTTTCCTATTTGTTTATTTGCGTATGTTTACCTGTACTTCCCCAATCTACACGCTTTCATCCCACGAGGGAGCAAACAACATTCGTTTTTGGGGAAGAATCGAAAAATCGAAAAATCGAATTGATTTGTTATCTGCGTGTCTTTATTAATCTCATAGTCAAAAGAAGAGCATTGATTTGACAACTTACGGGCTCATAAAAGCACAACGTGTTCGCAATTACCCATTATCAACTTTTAGCTTTCTGCAATTGGTGACTCGGTATCTACTCTTGGTGTTAGCAGCATTCATGATTTCTTGTCCTGCGCTCACTAGATCTGGCAAGCTTTTCTACTACTAATCAATTCATTTCAGTTAGTGAAAAATTATTCTTATAGAATGGTCTTATATCACACTTGGTATTAATACTCACATTTGATCCTCCTGATTTCCTCGTCATATGCTTTAAGAATGAGATCATAAACCTCATCGGGAAAAGGACTCGTATTCGTATCGACGCCCGTTGATCTATGGAATAGAATTGCTCGCAATCTATTGACTAGTGGTTTGACACAGTTGTACCTCATCGAGAAATAGTCCAGGGTACATTCTTTGAAATGTTCATGAGAAACCGCCTCTTTTTTATGAAAATACATGTTACGGACTGTCCCTGTATACCAACTAGATAACATACGAGTGCCGCCCGACTTTTTATTTCCCCACCCAAATCGGATGCACGCTGAGACGAGAACGTAGAAGAATGACTCCAGATCATGTCGATACGTATGCTTATACCCTTTATCGGTCTCGTAAATCATGGCTTCCAAGATCCCGAGGGCAATATATTCCATAGTACCAGACGTCGTCTTCGTGTTATCATTACCTTTCACATCATTCAAAGATATTGCCAG
This sequence comes from Blumeria hordei DH14, assembly GCA_900239735.1. Lineage (NCBI taxonomy): Eukaryota > Fungi > Ascomycota > Leotiomycetes > Helotiales > Erysiphaceae > Blumeria > Blumeria hordei. The sequence goes on along the minus strand of OENG01000025.1, from coordinate 2,955,262 downwards.
ATCGAGATCTATTAAAAGCCCATACCGACCATTGTTAACAGCTGGATCCGTCAGTATGATGCTATTGATAGACACGTCCCGATGCAATATCCTAGCGTCCATGAAAAGTGACCGATGGGCCATGATCGCGTCGCGAAGACCCTGCAAGAGGTCAAGGGCTGTGGTTTCCTCGCCAATCGATCTACCACGTGGTTCAGTGGCAATATATGTCTTTTGACGGTCTCGATAGGCAATTGACAGCTCTGGCGTTCCGGGATCATCTGCTTCTCCGTCATTCACGGCAGCAGTAGTCGCTTCGGCATCTTCACCTGTTCGGTTTCCAGGGGCTGAAGTTAGTGGGCCGACCTCGGTAGAAATTGGCGCTATCCCATCTTCCAACACTATTTCCCCAGCAGTATTCGAAATACGGAGCCTCTTAACTTCACGCTCAAGCATGGCAGACTTCTTACCTTGCGCAGGATCCGGATTTCGACGTCTTTTGGAGCCCGACTTGCTGCATTCAGAGTTGCAAGTTCGGCCACTTTTTCGAGATGGCACGAAATATTCAATCGACCCTCTAGAGCTGATTCTCGTCGAGCGGCGGATTATTTTCACAGTAGCTGTTGCTCCCGAGCCTGTCGGATATACATGGCCTTGGTCGCTGATCATGGCTGCATTTTCCTGCGCTAGTCTGGCTATATCCGACACGCGTGTCTTCTTGCTTCTTTGATCGCCATTATCGCCTTCATCGCCAACAATACCCTCGGCTCGGCCTTTGCGCTTCGCAGACCTGCTTTGCTCGTTGCTTTCGGTCAGGATCGATGGACCTGCTTCTATCGGCTCGACGGTCGTTGTCATTATTGTATTGTCGGGATGGACGTCTCTTTCCATTTCACTCGTTATTGTGAAATCCTCTCGAAGTTTACTTATCTTCGAGTCATCCCATGAGCCGATCAGCCTTGCCACACCTCTCACGTCGCGTGCCTGTATCAGGAGGCTTACTTCAGACAGCCTGTCCACAGCTCTCCATGAAATCTTGACCACAAACGTCCCATCCAGAGCGCGGTAGCACGTTGTGCCTCGGGAGACAATCGCCTTCTGTCTGACAAATGATTCTGCTTCCAGAATCAGAGTGCGAGGTTCTTGGGTTATAGCATCAGTGACCGTAATGATTGTCTGACCTTTTTCATGTCGCACTGATGTATCAATGCCCAGCTCCTCATCACTCATCAACATATAGGCCGTTATGACATATATGAGCATTTCTGGATTTTCGCCAATTTCAATGAAGCCAGTGGAGTATGGGCCAGACCGATCAAATACCCACAGTTGCAATTTGGTGTCAAGCAAGAGGAATCCATGCACAAAATTTCTCAATGGCTGCGCAGTGAATACCTCCCGCATATACACGGCAAGTTGAAGGAACTGATCCATCCACACACTAGTGGAGGACTTGGTGATCTCTCCCAACACATGGATGTCCCGCCAGCTGTGAGGAGTACCGCGGCGAAGGCTGCGACTCTTGATGAAAAAATCGACTTGTCTGAACGTAGGGCCACCCTTGATCTGTGTTCCATTGGTGGTCCGGAACTTTTGCCCACGCAGAAGAAAAGCTTTTTTCTTCTTGTATGCATCCATTTGGTCGGGTGCATTTTGTGTTTTAGATGTATTAGGTTCATCAACTGCTTTCTCCGTCGGGGGATCCAGATATGGCTCGATGAACTTGGTCTGGACCGTTTTGATCCACTGCCATATATTCGCTTCCGTACGATCATATGGAAATTTGAATGAATTTTGGTCTTTTCTGTTGGCGTAGCTTTCGGAAATCTTCTTGCATTTGCTTGCCCAGAGCGGTTTCTTAAAATATTTCTTGTAAAGCCCCTTAACATTTTCAAAGACATTTCCTATCTGTTCCTTTCTCAACGCATCTTTCAACTTTTCCATAGTTTCATCAGCACCTTGTAGTTGCGCCGTTGTGTAGATTCGTTGGGAGCTGGGATGATGGAAAGAAGATGCGTCATACTGATGAGGTGTGATAGGCTCATGTTCGTCGAGGAGATCAGTCAGATGAGCCCAGATTTCGGCATCGGCAGCATAAGAAAGAATTGAAGAGACAAGAGGTAGGAAGTGAGAAGTATTGATTGCCTTTGTATCTAATCGATAATGGATGGAAAGAATCCGGCCAGACATGTTTTTTTCGATGGTCGAGGGAACTAATCTATTTTGTGCATAAGTATTAAATGAACTGAACAAGTTTTCAAGAAGATCAGATATGGGAGTGAGATCAATGGATTCGTTAGGGCTTTCACTTTCGATTTTGAAATTTCTCATATCACAAAATTCCCGGAATAAACTCGTTATAGAATGAATTGGATACTTGATGAAATGTTGAACGTCTTCATCTGACATTAACATGTTGTCGAGTAGGATGGTGTTGGCGAACGGAAAGACGTTGATTGCGATGAGAAAAGGTAATTGATGAGATTGGATGTAAATTAATATGGAACGTGAATGATGGTGTCAAGGTTGCTTTATAGTCAACCGCACCATCATGTCAAACTTCTGATAACCAAGAGTTATGTGAACATCGGCTGCGCACTACACAAAGCTAGTCAAACCTATCAAATAAAGATGAATATCATGATGGCGGGTAATGTAGATCATCTCGCGAGCGCGGCTCTAGGATGGCACGGCTGTTTCTTTGACCCCTGTCTGTTTGTCATAGTCATCGGTAGTTGTCGGAAAACCTTCATTGTTGACAAGTGTAGAAACTTCAGCATAAAATTACAAGCGATTTCACAATCAACTTGTGAGTTTTCGTTATCCAATCGTTCTAGATGACAGAAGCGCTTCAATCATACGCTTATTGTGCCAAACCAATGTGTCGTTCTTGTTGCGGAGTCGTGGCCAGTCAATGTTATTAGATGAGATCAAACATGCGTTATTACAGCGCAGAAATGGTATCTTTTGAATTTGATTTCATTTAGCCCGATTTAGGCCTTAAGGCCCATGCAGGTGTCTACGAACTCTAATATATATGTAGGAAAACCTAATGGTAAAGATCCCCTCAACTTTTCAATTTATATACACTTTAAAGTTGTGTTACCTTCAAGAAGGGCACTAGCACAGTTATGTCCAGTGCAGATACTGTCCACTACCTTACCTATGGCAGGAGATTATCTTTGTCCTCTGCCCTATCTCTTACTCATCGTGGCTCTAACTTCAATCGTCAGTCGAAACTGCTCTAGCCTTCCATCCTTTTATATCCACTATGTAATTCTCGCAATATCTTTATGGCTATTCAGCATCGCTTCGAATGACCGATTCCCTGCCTTTCTCAGCATCTCCCCTCTCCCTATGGCCCAATCGGGACAGGCCATGATCATGTGCTTGAAATTCTGGGACGGATATCCACATTGGCATTGTAGGCTGTCTACTCCTGGAACATGTCTTACGTGCAGATGAGAGTTGAACCCAATGTGCTCACTTCTGAACTGCATGGCTATGCTACTTTGGGTCCTATTTAGGCTTTTATGAATACTGAGAGGTGTTCCTCTAGAGGTCATTGTCGTTCTTCCCGTCTTTTTAAAAGTATATACCATTGCTGCGTTCTAGAGCAAAAATGGTATCATTTTCTTATCTGTTACGGATATGAAAACAAATATGATGTGTTCTAGCTCTAAATCTGATCTACATGGCTGGCGATTGAGTACCGTTGGATACGAGTCTCCTGAATTTGTTGCTAGCTTTTCTCTGATACGAATGGAGTATCTTCACACCGCTCGGCGAAGGTACAGGTGATGGAAGCTGCATGATAAAATTGTGAAGATTTCTCAAAATAATTTAAATCACAAAATTGGTTGCTGGGTGCGGAGCTTATGTTGCCAGGTCAGTTCTGATCCTCGGTCACTTGATATGGCGCTATATCCTTATCCCTACCCCTGGAGATTCCAAAATTATATTCCAACTTCTTTTTGTAGACAAGTGACAGAATGCTCATCATCGATGTATGCCGTAGATCTACATTTCACGATTTAGAATTCCCGTGGGCAAGGAAGTGTGACGTTCTTGTAGTTGCTGCTAATGCACCAAAGCGATACCGCAATCAAATGTTGATATTGGCAATGGAAACTTGGGAGTGGGTAGCGGCAGCGTTTTTATTAAATCATTTTATTGTCCTGTCTGAGTCTAAGACTATATAGGACATGCAGATCCTTTCTGCCTACAGGCCAAGGATACCTATACCAGTAGTATATCCTCTCCTATGCCTCCCGTACAGCTCCCCTCAAACAGTACCACCCCTCACAAGCCCTCATTCGATCATACACTTAGAGGAGCCATTTGTCCTTCATTATCTCCCCTCTCCAGTAAACGAAGCGATGGCCATTTGCGGGTGTATGGCAGCCGGGAAAAATCGCAAAAACCACTGGGTACGGAGCTCTCCTAATACCGACATTAGGACTAAATCCGAAGACATAGTGCCCCTTCTGAAGCGTTCGAAGAGGCCGGCCAGCTGGGCGCTGCAGACTTGTGTGTACCTCGGGAAATTCGCACTCTGCCTTTCTAGCCTCCTTCCAACTCCTTCCCGAAGGTCGTGCTAGAATGTCAGAAAAGTCTTGACAGAGCGTGATTGCTGTATGGTAGCTTAGCCCAACTTCTTTTGTGCCGTCCAGGGCGCTGGGGAGTGCCGTTGACTCATTGACAAAAGAAGCCCTCCTGGCTAATTAGCCGAAATCTCAGTCTTGGCGCCCACAAACGTTCCAAAGTTGAAAACCCCTCGAAATTGTCAGTCGCAGCATGGTTTTCAAAGACAGGTTCCACCTCTCGCACCACATCCCAGCTGCCTATCCTTCCTCAAGATGTAGAGCCCCATTAGAGCATCAGTCCCCCATAAACCATGACCCGAGCTTTGTATATTATGACTTAATTTCCTCCTTGCGGGTATACGTAGCGTCGTAAATTTATAGTGAATGATGGCCGGTAATCAATGGGGCAAGCTCTTGTTTGCAATTGGAGCAACTTCTTTATTGGTCGTTGAGGCGAGATGATGCTTGGTTAGAAAGAGGTTGAGGACTCAGATGATAATGGTAAGAAAGACATTGTTGAGAGGTCGACAAATGGAGATATGCTTGAGGTTGCTTTCGACTTCGATTCTCCTTGGCTATCCCAGATATGCAGAGCACACTTGGCGATTACACCGGCACCACTGGAAGGTGAAGAATACGTCTTTGCCGGCGATCCTTCCGATTCTTCCTTCACCATATAATTTTACCCTTCCTCCCATGTTGTTATTACAAAAGTATAATCCTTTACATATGGGATCATGTTGATATTAGGTTCATGTCTATGTTATGATGAACTAGTGGAAGGAAAGCAGGTATACATGATGGCTTGGTCTGAAGATACAGAGATCTCTACGCTTAGTTTTCTGTCACAACCACCACCTTCGGATCACCTCTTGTACCTTTGGTTACCATTAGTACCCACTCGAAGCTCTAGACTCTTTAGAAATTTATATTACCCATATTTCAAATCTTTAGTTCCTCCAAATTATCTCTAGTAGACCTTCAGTTATCTGTCACAATCCGTCCGGCCTCGTCTCGCCCTCCAATTCCGTTTTAGTTCAAACTCCAACACTCCAATCTGACAGTACGTCAAGGATTACATAGGAGAATACTGTTTTTCGCAGGGAAAGTAACCCCAAGCTGACAGAACAATATCCCTCCGAACTTCGGGCCTTAATCGAAGCCGAAGAACGCCGGACTGCAAAAACAGCGGAAAATGTAAAGATCTGCACTGCTGTGATAAACGGTGTCGAAAATGCTCTCTCCCCCCAACCCAAAGGGATTAGTGTTCAATTTATAGACTCTCCCGGCACCTTCAAAAGCCGCACAGGCTATGCCAAAGTCGACAAACTCGATTCGGCCGTTAAAAATCCCCAACCACATCAACGAAATCAATCACCAAAGATGAACGCTTGTTTTTCGCCTTGGAAATGAACACCCTTGGAGAAAGCTATCACTGTTTGCTGTTAGAGAGGCTGTGGCGCAATTGCTCGAAATTCCTTAAACTAATATTGAGCATGTATACCGTGTTTTAACTGGCTTCGCAATTAGAGCCGAAAAGCAAGAATCACGCGCCATGATGTTAAGCCTAGCTAGTTCCCTCGTCCAGCGAGATGCCACACTGGAAGAAACATCGGACCTGGGCTCACTTAGAATCGCAACAATTTCAGTTGCCATTAACACAATAATTGGCAGAGTTATCGTCACAGAAGAGATGGTGACAGACGAGATAGTCAGCGTTGCCAAGGCTATCCCGGTAAAAGTTCGCCCACATGGGAAAAGCCGACATCGAGCCCAATACCAGTTATGGGTGGCCCTTTTTGAAAAAGCATCCATCCCTCGGCCAGGTTTCCGGATTTTGACGACTCTGGGATTGCAGTCCGCCACCAGCCTCGACAAAGCATCAACCAGTGCAAACGATGCCTACAATTCCAAGGCATCAAGGGCTGCTCACGCGCCCCAGCCTGCTTAATCTGCACCTCAACTATGCATTCCATGGCAGAGTCCAAGGTACACACCAAGTGTCGCAACTGCGGGAGTCCACACAGATCAGATAGTCGTGTGACGGCTTCACCATCATTCATCGACATGGGTGCCTCAGGTTCCTATCGCCAATAGGCATCCGTCCCGTGGTTGTGATCAGGCCCAGTTATAGATCACACAACTTGAAATGGCTAGTATTAAGCAAGTTTAGCCGACAGGACAAGCGATCCTGTGTCAATAATACGTCATCGGCACACAGCAATGACAACACCAGTATCTCAGCCATACATGATAATATGATCATATGACGCAGGTATATCTAATGACATAATTGTTGAATGGATGAATGGTTGGAAGTTATTGCTATTGATGGTATAGTTTGTGTACCGTTTTTGTGTATAAATACTCGCTACTAGATCTCTGTATGTGATTAACCTTTTCCACCCCTATTTTCAATAGTCATCAATATATCAGATCTACAATATATATCCGTCTTCTTCACGTTAGACTTAAAGCGCTATCCTATACTCACCCAAGTTGACTGTTACACCCATTGCGACAATTCTTAGACTTCTCATAACCTCTTTTTTTTTTTTTTTTTTTTTAAATTCTCATAACCTCGTTATTACAATACACGTCACTTTGGGCAGTGGTACTACGCACGGACTCCATGCGCGTAAACATTGTATTTATTAGTTTCCTTCCACATTACTTTTATAGATCGTACAACCTCGTCGTAATTTAGTTGAATCATATGTTCTAATCTTTACTGCATTTTGTTTGAACAATAGCCTAACTTCTGCTGTATGTCACTTTTCGAACAGCCGTGACAGTCGGAACTGTCTAACTCGCCCTACAAAGTCTGGTATGACCTCCAAGGAAACCTTCAGACTATAAGGCAGGCTATCCAACACGAATTCGCGGCAGTTACTCGGGCCAAAGCAGCTATCAGATGCGCAGAGGCAGCGTTTGTTACGGCTTGAGTTTACAAGTGATAGGTTTATGGTATCACGTGATGTGGAGTCTGGTTGAGTAAGTTATCGACTTTGATTATACAGGAAAGTTGACATTAAAGTATAAATATAGATTGTCCTAAAGTCAATATGTAAAAGTGTTTGTTGATTACTGCAAAGGAATTGAATAAACTGTGATCAATGATAGAATAAAGTAGAATTCATTAATAAACTTAGTACAGGACCTGTCCCTTCTTCCTTTCAGCTCTAGCCGCCTTTTTATCTATCTACCTACAAGATTCACACATCATCAATCCACTTAATACAATATTTAGGTTCCATAAGCAAGTCAGATAAAATTGCCACACTATACCGTGCGCATTTATGTGCTTATGGGCGTGTAGGTGGGAGACATGCGACATGCATTGACATGGCGTAATACACATTTCAAGGCAACTTTCGAATGTGTGGCAAACATTCGTATTAACCCATACAGAAAAGACCGTAGCCTGTTATGTAGGATAAAGTTCTTGTAAGCAGTGGCGTTGTTTATCCCAATCAGTAAGCGTCAGTCTCGGAAGCGAGCTGGTGGAGTTTTCAGCACAGCGAGGCTGCATGCCTTTTTCTCTCCTTGTCTTTTCTTTTAGTTATCGTGCGTAGCTTTAGGTCCAAATACAAAGCAATTAGTCTTTTATCTTTCAAGGAAGTCTTCTAGTGTCAACCTGGGGTCGGTCATAATAGCGATGACAGCAGCTGCAGAAGCGTCAAATCCAAACCAGCCAGGTTTCAAATCAGCAAAAATCTTTGTGAAGGGCACCCCACGGGTCTCTTCAAGCCTCTCTCCTACTCTAAGCTTTATGTCAATAAACGTAGATAGAGGGGGCTCAACACAAAACATTGCGCTTGCCCGAGCATTTGAGCTGATTATCGACGTGGTTCTTGTTCAAGAACCTATGTGGAATGAACAAAAGAACACAACAAAGGATCACCCAGGATATATCTATCATCTGCCTCACGGCGATGAAAATGGTAGGCCGAGGGCTGTGACCTATACCCGAATAAACGATAAAATATATTGGCATCACAGATCTTTCCTTATGTTGTGTCCACTAGAGACTATTGCTGGGTTGTGTTGAACGGTATCACTTTTCTCAACGTCTACAAGGCACCCAATAACTCGACAGCTATACAGCCTCTCATCAACTGCATTCCACCGCCAAACTCCGTTGCTGCAGGGGACTTTAACTCAGTATACTGGGCTTGGCAACCTGGCGCGGAAGGCCCTCATGGACAAGGAGAAATGATTGAAAAATGGGTTGACAAACACCATTTGACCTACCATATTGTTGGGGAGTCCACTCACCGAGCTGGAAACACGCTAGATCTAGTTTGGAGTAGTATCTACGGTGCCCGTGCTTGGGTAGATCGTGGAGAATGTGTCACCAGCGATCATTTCCCTATCCGAGGATAAATTCCAGTTTGCAACTCAGTGATGAGATCCGAAAATGCAAAACTCCGAGTAATAAAAGAAAAGCTACCCAGATTTGCCAAAGTCATTGTACAGTGGGTTCAACCACCACCAGTTCTTGACACAATTGAGAGGGTTGAAGAGTATGCCACGGAAATTTGTTTCCATCTCACTAACGCCATCAACGCAGTAAGAACCCGTCCTCGAGCCAGCTCCGGTAGATCTGCTCCGTGATGGAATTCAGCATGCAAGGTAGCATACGCCGAGTACCAGGTTGTGATAGCGCCCCACAAACGAGCTCTCTGCGCGAGAAAACTTCGATTGGTTGTCAAGGCTTCGAAAAAGGAGTTCAAAACCCAACAGGTCGAATCAATCACTACGTCGACTGATGTGTTCAAGCTAATGAGAATGGGAACCCCAGACAGGCTAGTATCCCCCCGCTGCTGAAACACGATGGGGTGTTGATAACGTACCCACTAAAACTCGCCACAATCCTCCGCGATGCTCTCTTGACACAATATCAGGTATCAGACAGCTTGTTGTAACGGCTGCTAAGCCCAAGGATTCCTGTAGCCTATGCTGGCAAGCGCAGGCAACGACACCAAGGATATCTTCGGGGATCTTCGGGAAGGATCTCGGAATACATGGAGCTTAGAAGATTCTCAATGAACCTTCTAGAAGCAGTTTGAAGGCTCATGAAGATGACAGGTGTATTGAGAACCTTCTAGAGAATTGTCAAAGAGTCCACATTATTATAGTCATAGGGAGAACCTTATGGAAGAAGAGTATCTCAGAGTGTATATATATTTGTAGTCTAGCTGTAGGGATTCTCTCCCCAGAGAATTATAATTAATATACTGTACTTACAAGATTGCCCATTCATTTTGTACTGAAACCGTGACACTTGTCGCCATGTACAGTTACGAGCAGCAGTCGGATACTGTGGGAAGAGGACGTATCAGATGAAGAAGTCCGAGCCTGTACCATTGGTTGCGGAAATATGGCCCCAGGAGCAGACGGAGTCTCCGTAAACCTGATGGAAGCATGTTGGAATACGATCGGGCCTTGGCTTTTCCAACTGTTTCGAGCTTGCATTCTTCTTGGCACTCATGTACAGAGTTTCAAGCTGGCTGGAGTTGTCTTTCTATAAAATGACAGTCGAGATCCAACGACAATTAAGGGATGGAGGCCAATTGCTCCTCTTTCATGCTTGGGAAAAGGGCTAGAAAGGCTCCTAGTCAAGCGGTTGGCGCACCTTACAGTTAAATATGACGTATTTGGCCACCAACAGTTTGGTGCACTACCAAAGCGCTCAGCAACAGATCTGGTCTCATGTGTGGTCCACGACATTGAAGAGGCAAATTCACAAAGATGGGCAGCTACTTTTGCAATGTTGGACGTTCAAGGAGCATTCGACGCGGTACTCCACAACCGATTAGTGAGGAGGATGCAGGAGCAGGGATGGCCGGAATCTATTCTTAAATGGACTAGCTCCATCCTCGCCAATCGGATGGTTCAAGTGCGATACTCTGGAGGAGTCACCACCAAGAGAGAGCTAGTGTGCGGAGTTCCGCAGGGCTCACCGATCTCGCCACTTCTCTTCCTTCTTTATATGGCAGAGCCCATGCGAGCTAGAACCCCGGGTCTGAGGTTTAGCAACGCAGAAGATATCGGCATTCTTGGGCTAAGCCGGACGATTGCGGAGTCTGCAGCTGAGGCACAGGAGGAGGTTAACCATCTCTTAGAATGGGCTCGAAACAATGCCGTCGCTTTTGATATAGACAAGTCCGAAGTCGTACAATTCCCCAGATGATATCGCGAGTCATCGGCTGGAATTCACGTAAACGAAACCCTCATAGAACTATCGCAAAATATCCGCTGGCTTGGTGTGTACCTTGATCCCCAACTAAACTTCAAACACCACGTCACAACCTGGTGTAGCAAAGCATTAAAAATTGCACAGAACATGCGTCGCTTCAATACAGCCTACCGAGGATCCGCTCCTGGGGCGTTGGTTGAAGCGATCGACACTTGTATCGTCCCAATCGCAACATACTGTTGTGGTTGGACTTGCTAGGGCACTTGGAGGTAGACTGGTGTTGGGATATTAAGAAGGGATTATCACGAGAGTAAGATAATATAGACGGTAATATGGGATATGCAGAGGAATGTATATCGTGAGTACTATAGGTATAGAGCGATCAAGATGTGTTATGTACCAAGGATGTGGACACCTTGCACTTGACCAACTAGATGACTAAGCAGCATTTCCTGACAACTGGTGGAAGAATCCGGGATCATGTGATAGTGTATAACGGGGACGTGGGCCGGACTAAGGTGGAGCCGCGGTCTAGCTTACCTCAAGCCCGTAGCTCCCAGCATTTCATTCCTCTTTGTCTTTTCTCCTACATACGTATCGTAGCCTAATGTCCAAATACAACTTCTTCTTAGAGACCCGTATCATCCTTGTTGTAATTAAGGCAGCAACATGACTGCAGTAGACAAATAGTTCATATTAGAATAATATGCACTGACGCCATGAGATATGATTAACCTATATCATCACTCACTGGCATGAATAGTAATTAGCCAATAGATGCCTTACAGCATACATTGGCTTCAGGATCTCCAACAACTTTCCCATTTAGGTTAGATAAGGAAGTATGTTGAAATTTACACTAGTGTGCAGAAAACCCCGCTTTTGTTAGAATTTAGAATAATTGGGGCTATCAATTAGGCCACAGTGTTGGTACACACGTGACTACAAATTCTGTACTTAGTTTCACCTCGGTAGTTGCTTGAATGAATGCGCTCTACAACCTCAATGACAGAGGGGTCATTATTTCCTTAATAGCTTTCATGTATATAGAGGGACATCTCGCTACACAGATAGAAATATAGCAATTTCTTTACAATTAACTATCCATTAAATATCAGTAAACTTCTTCGTACATTAAACAGATTCTCATATCTCTAAATCAACCTCAAGGCTAGTATTTAACTCTTCCAATATCCGGAACTATTTCAATTATCCTCAGGTCAGTCGTAACACATACGGAGCTGACGTTTGGTGACCTGGTCTCAAGCGCCTAACAGTAAAGGGGATGGTCACACCACCCACTGCTGGCCTATGTAGCATGATTGATAAGGCTGTCCTAATGTATCTTAGATCAGCACTAACGGTAATGAGAACAACACCCAACGCCGTACTACATATGGAAGGAGGAATACCAACTGAGGAAATCACACTGGAATGAAACCGACTTCGCCTCTCTGCCAGGATGCAAATACTTGATGACCGCCATCCGCTCAGGATCCGTGCTACAGTTTGCCCGAATGTCGGTACGCGGAAATATAAGAAGCACAATCGAAAATCTGCTCGTCCTGAAATACAAATGTCACGGGCTCAGCGTGCTTAAAGACAGCTGCCCGAGGCAGAGGCCGCGAAACCTCTTACCCCACCATTTTACCAATCGCGGCCGGGTTCGAAGGTTGGTTCGAGAAAAGACCAAGTAGAAGCCTGTAAACTTTGGATCACTAATGTGCCAAAGTCAGAAATCTGTGCGTACTCGGACGGAGCATCGGAAGGAAACGGTCTCTCAGCTTGGGGATTCGTCCTAAAGCTGGATGGGAAAACATTCCTGAAAGAAAGTGGCATAAAGTACGGTGGAGAGGCTCTAGATGCAGAGATTACGGGGGCACAGGAAGCTCTTAAAGCAGCACTGGATCATCTGATCCGGAAGGGACGCAGAGCATGCATGTGTTAATGGATAGTCAACTTGCAATAATTGCGCTGAGCACGAGCAGGTGCTCGACCAGCCACGAGGAACTACGGAAATTCTGCGAACTATCTGGGCTAGCTCAGGTAAGAATAAAGTGGGTACCAGGGCACTTGGGAATACATGGAAATGAGAAAGCAGACGCAGCGGCCAAATCCGGCCTACGAACGCTTCCCAGCGTGGAAACATAGCCAGCAACCACCACTACAGCATTTTTACATCAAGAATTGCATTGCCAACAACAGCCTCTGCTCGACAACTGGTGGAATGAAACTTGCCCGCCACGGTATCGTGAGCTAGATCTGCCCATGCGCCGTCACAAACCACCAGAACTGGGGCTTTCCAGACTACTTTTACGAAATCTTATTGCAGCCCGTACGGGCCACGGAAATTTCGCGGCGTACCATCGTCGCTTCCACAACCCACACGCTATCACGGAGTGCACCTAGGGAGAGGAAACCACCCCTACCCACTTCATACATTGTCGACTCAACGCAAACATCAGGCGTCAAATCAGAGGGTCATTGTCACAAAGTGCCCTCATACACAAGCTGTTCGGACCTAAGTGCTTCGAGAGCTTCAAACAATTTGCGCAGGATACCAATTGTTTTGGGTATTCTCCTGTATATCAATATCCTACTCTCTATGAAGATCGAATATAACTTGTCAGGATACTAAGTCTGAATAAACTGAAATTGAGGCGAGTATTTCTGCTTCCAGTTCTAATTTCTTTGTAATTCATTTTTTTCTTTTGTCAGTTTTGGGGGAAGGGTTCGCAGTGGCGCATATTTTTAACTAACTGCTGGTTTTGTGGTGGTTCATGCGGTGTAATCAAGCTGGGTATGTCTTAGATGTATTCCTGGCTGTGAACACTGGTTCTGTACTGATAGTGGACTTGGATCTTTAGCTTATGTTGGAAATGGAGACACGGAGTGTTGTGGACGTATGGGCCCTCCATTTCGTCTAGGTTCCCGACACGATCTTGTGTGTGTTTAAGAGGTTGGAATGGGTAATATGGTAGCGCTTCACGCTACCCATTAGATATATGAGCGGCTGTATTGCGTGGGTACAAGGAGGTTATTGGGGGGTTTTCTATGCCTAGATGGCGCCACACTCGTTTATGGTGTGGCTTAGGCTACGTGTCGCTTACACTTGTACTTGTAGCATACACATTCCACACTTTTAGCTGTAATCCGAACATGTTACTCTTTTAGTTAACTTCTACTTTCGTTCCATAAATATTGCGCCCATTTGATTGCGCGATATTTCCAACAGCTTAGGACTGTAATAAAACAACAACACACGAACAATATTTGGGTTTTCGTCATATGATCGTTCTTGATAATAGAAGCGCTTCAGTCATCACGCTTATTGTGCCATAACAATGTGTCGTCCTTGTTGCGGAGTCGTGGTCAGTAAAAGTTATTAGATGACATCAAACATGCGTTGTTACAGCGCAGAAATTGTAGCATTTTCTTATCTATTACGGATATGAAAACAAATATGATGTCTTCTAGCTCTAAATCTGATCTACATGGCTGGCGAGTGAGTACCATTGGATACGAGTCTCCTGATTTTGTTGCTAGCTTTTCTCTGCTACGAATGGAGCATCTTCTCATCGCTCGGCGAAGGTACAGGTGATGGAAGCTGCATGAAATTATCGTGATAAAATTAAGTGGAAATAATTGAACGCCCTGTAGATCCCAATTGATGGAAAACCGACCCTTCAAATTCTGCGTTGCTGTTAGGCTCACATGGTGCGGGGGGTATTATTGAAATATGTTGATGATCTGGTAATTGAACTGATAGATTTTTTGAAAAAATCTTTCTATTTCTATGAAGCTATATAGCTATGACACATGATCGGTGATTTGTTTACATATGTGACGACTCATGTGCCGTTTGAGACACTCATAATCTGGATTTCATTTGCAAATACTACTATGTGGTATGCTTGCTTACACAAACAGTCGATCCTTCTCCGTAAGTACCCACCAAAGGGAAATTTAAAAACCTTTGATTATCCAAGCATGCCTTCATCATTCATGGATACCAGTGTCAGACACACATCATAGTGTTAATTGCGAATGGTATCTATAGTTTAGTATTTTTAATGTGAAAAGAGTCATCCAACAATTATACTTAGCGCCGATTATAATTATTATTATTTTTTTTTTATATTAAAGTCCTAAGCTAAAGCTCTAGGTCCACTATAGGTACAAGACTGGTGGAGCCGGCGGGGATCACTGCTTACAGGCCCAACTCATTCCAACCGCTGGACTTGCTACAGAAATAGTAGGAAGTAAATTACGACGCGGACACCGCCTACTCCAACTCCTAGATCAAAAATCAATCCTTTTCCCTAAATCCAAATAGCTACAATCTTTCCTCAGAGAAACGACACTTCTCGCCTCGTTCCCTTTCGTGTCATGCGTTGTGGCAATGACTAGTTAATCTGATCCCCGCTGAGAGCAGTGGATGAGTGAGCAGGTCGTCTGTCAAAACAGCCGGTTTCCTGCGCAAATGTTTTGAAGCTTTCATGGCATTTGGGCCCGAGAAGCTTTTTGATAAATTCAACGTGGGACATTGACTTTCTGAGCCTACGCGTGTGTTGTGCGTGGATAGCGCCGATTATGTTTGTTTGTTTTGTTTTAATTTTTTAAGGTCTTAGGTTATAAAATAAATAAATTATTCAATTGTCCTGATTTGGCGCCTTTTTGGCTCATGCAGGTGTTGACTTCAGTCAGATACAATGATGATATAGTTGTGATGAACATCATGCCTCAGATATCATTTGCAAGTCTCACTACGACTGTGACAAGGCGGCTTTTTCTTCACCGCTGTCGAACTATGCCCTCCGTGAAACTCACCCAAGGGAAACCTCTCAAAAAACCTTGGGTTATCCAGACATGCCACCATCATCAATATAGCTTACTTCAGTAAGGTGAGGTCTGCTGGAGTCGAACCAGCGATCTTCTGTCTCAGGTGGGATAGATGTTCAGGCTATCCAGACCCTACTTAGAAGACCGGCCCGGATGGTGTACCGCTACACCATCCGACCCGGTCTTAGGTTATACCCGCTATCCCTTTAGGGTCGAGGAACGGTAATCACAACAAAGGTCATGTCTATGACTCGCTCAACTTTTTCCACAATCTGAACTGCTACACAAATAGTTGCTAGTTGAAAACGAAAACCAAGACAAATCGCAAAAAATAATACAAAAACAGAAGAATCTTCCAGGTAGGATTCAGGAAATGTATTCCTGACACATTTTCTCATCCATCGCATCTCCCAAATGACAAAATTGCTCAATCTCCGCTGAGAGCTGGAGATGAGCTACCGAGTTTCCTTCACAAATGTCGGCACTGTCACGGTTTCAGTTCAAAATGCATGGGCGATCTTGTAAGTACAATATATTAATTATAATTCTCTGGAGAGAGAATTCTTCAACCTAAAGATTACATATATCTATATACATTCTAAATTATTGCCCTTCGAGAAGATTCTCCCTATGACCTTAATTACTCAGACCCTTGTTGGAAAATATACTCTGTATGATATAATATGGATATAATATGGATATAAATGATGAAGTAAAGAAGACTTAATATTTTACAACTATGAGAACATTGGACTTATATATACATCTAAGGGAGAAATCCCCACGAGTCTCATGTGCCTATCAGACCTATTGATTACCAGCCACCTCTCATCTACCCTGATGAGCTAAGATACACTGTAGTACGTAAATATCCAAACGTATATGCGATAGTAGGCGCGATTAGCGCTCTCAAAGCATGTGTAGAGAGAGTCGATCTTGTCGGGAACCTGAGACGAAACAGGTAGTGGTTGAGTCTTAAATTCGAGAGTCAGAATTTCCAACAACCCTTCGACAGCTACCTAGAAGGTTCTCGGTAAACCTGTTATTCTCATGAACCTTCAGTATGCTTCCAGATGGTTCACTGAAAATATTCGAAGTTTCGTGGCTTCCGAGACCTTTCCCAAAGATTCCCCTTCTGTCATTGCCTACGCTAGCCAGCGCAGGCTGGAGGAGTCTTTCGTCCTAACAGCTGTCACAGTCACCTCTTCAAAATTTGTTGAAGTCTTTACTGGCTTCTTCCATATACGCCTCGCACCACACGTCTTAACCTCGGGGCTCAAGGTCAAAGCCTTGGCTCACGGATATCATCGTATCTTTCGAGGCAGGAAGTCAACATGCCTCGGCCTTCCTTCCGGCAGCCTTTACTCGGGCTACTGCAGCGAACACTCGTTGGCTGGCCTGTTGAATGAAAATCAATTTGACCTTGGTTATAGGGCCAGCTCGGGTCGGTTGAGCTAAGCAGTCTCGACTATCCGAACGGTGAGTACCATCACAGTTGCGACACTTGATGGTACCTTTGCAATCCGCCACGGGGTGCATTGTTGAGCCGCAGCCACGGGTAACGTAGTGGCCAATGCAGCGATGATACTACTCGACTTAGCGACGAGGCTGGAGTTTTGTAGCCATTCCAGACTCGTCGGAAAAGCGGAAGCCCGCACGAGATGCAAATTCCCTAAGAGAAATACACTACTAGTTGCTAGTTGGCGCACTGGGACGGCATGTCCCGCGCGTTTGCACTTGTGACGGCACTTCGAGGTTCACTATAGATATCTCATCAGAGACCCACTCTGCGTCGACCGTTGAGTGCCCTTCGGCGTTTGGACCTTATCTAGCGCATTGGCTACCTGGAAGGCGACAAGATTCGAAGATGGCTCGAGTTTGGCATTAACGCTCACCTATTTCGATGAGGCGTCTAGGAGGCCTTATCTTTGTTCGTCGTTTTTTGCCAAACTGGCAAACCCCGATTTAACTTGGTGTATTGAGCTACGTGTGATGGAAACGCATGTGGTATAATCCATCAATTTGAATAAGATACCCGCGGAGGACAGTTTCCGCCACGGACGGTTGCTGTCAAGTCGAAGGAACAGTCGTTTGCCCATTTTTGCCTTGACAGGATCTTTCTTTGGGGCTGTAGCTGCAGATTGCGGCACAGGTTTTGCTGTTGGATTAGCTTTTTGTTGCAGCTCGTTTTTGACCACCGTGGCCCATGTGACTTTTGAAGGCTATGCTGGGGCGGCGGGTATAATTTTGTTCCTGGCACCGGGGGCTCCTAGAGGAGGAGGCATTGGTAGCGAAGTGGCCGTACCCGTATCCATGTATTGTCATATATCGACGCGTCGTTCTTTGGCTTCGAGAGTCGGTAGAAGCTCGAGTGGACATCCTGCTTTTGTAGCAGCTTTTGGCTGCGACGTTGGTTTTGGTGCTATATTTCGTGTCACTGTTTCTGACGGGTTTTATACGGTCAGAGAGGATTTGGAAGATCCTCCTATCCCGTGGGAGATGGAGGCTGGTTATGGAACCTCCTAAAAAATTTTGACCAACCCGATCATGTTAGTATCGAGCGCCGAGATGGTGGGAAGGACTTTTTCCTTCCCTTTGCTTTAGGCCTTGTCTATCTCCACGCATCTTGGAGACTGAGCAAGGCTCGTAATTTGATCGAGAGACCTCGGGCAGACTCGCGTTATCCAACATGACGTTGGGATGCTTTTTCCGAACAGGTAGCATGGTAACAATTCCAGAAGCTCGATCTCGATATTTTGAATATGTGCAACGAGCGCGAGAGAGGGGGTAAGGGGAATAAGGGATTATTCGAAAATTTTCAGGAATTGTGTCACCGTTCATGTGTTATAGCTAGATAGCTAAATACACGTTTGATGTTAAAAAAGTTTAATATATTTTGCGTGCTTTGAGCACTACTCTACGTCAAGTATTTCTCCTCGTATATTGTCATATTAAAAACCCTTACGGTAGGCTTCGAAGCACCCCTTCAAATGTTGCCATAGCTACAGCATTAGCGGGAAAAGCTCTCATGAAACACGGCAAGAACCCACGCCAATAACCTCTCCATCCAGCTTCTTTCCACACACCTCGTGCAGCACTCCACCACCCATCACCCCAACCCTTCCATTTAGGTTTCCCATCACAAAGTCCAGCCCCAAGAGCGTCTGTCATAATGCGCTGCTTGATTACATCGCTGGGGTAGCTAATGCACCAAAATATCTGCGCGGAGAGTCCGCCGGCCCAGAAATTAATCATTGACGTGCTTAGAGACGTCTGCAATTGCAGCTTCGTAGATATCATATCATAGCTTCCCCACCAAAAGAAGAATGCAGAGCGAAATATAAGAGTTGCAACAAAACCATGATATATCCCTCTAATACCATGATGAGTGTAAATCTTGGTTGCACAGTCTACTGGCCCGTGATATAAACGTTTTGTGCTAGAGAATTGGACCTGAAGGCGCGCTTTGATATGTTCAATTGGTGAGGCTATGGTAGATACTGTAGCTCCGGCGAGAAGACCGGAAATAGCGTGACCGAGGGGAGGTAGATTGGGCTGGGATGAAGAATAATAATCTTTCGTTGCTAATGCTCCTGTAGATGTCGATGGAACTGCAAACAATGTGCGTTGAAGAAATCTTCGATAGAACGATAGTGATCCTAAAGTGACGCTATCCATAAAGACCCAGCCTAACAGAGGAGGCGTAGCACCTTTGTAGAGCCCAGCTACTCCTTCTTGGCGCACCGTTTGAAGAAGACATTGTAGCGGTCCAGAGAATTGAGACTTGGGTTGAGTTTGAAGACGTACTTTAATAGTGTCAAAGGGATGACCGACTGTTCAGATAGTTAATTAGTTAATCTTTCATCGTAACTTGATTAGAGTCGTAGATTATAGGCTTTGATTACTGGCGGAATGGCCAAGATCATCCGACAATAATGTACTCACCACTTAATTTAGTGATACCTGAAAATACTCCTGCGACGAATGCTTGATAATTTCTTGGTTTTTCGATCTGCTCTTTCATGTTTTCCTCTCCATGTCGTGGGAGAAATTTTTTTAACGCGATTGAAAAATTCTGCATGCGCCGGTAATAGTCGCGTCTCTTCGGTTTTTGGTAGAGAAAGGAGGAACCAAGTAACCATGATTCCAGACAGCGAGTTAGTAATCCATGACACAATCAAGAGTATTTGAATATGCAAGTCGAGTTGATCGTGGTCTTAATCCACGGGTAAGATTGGCAGGATAATTTATTCGTTTTACAATGATATTCGAGCCCCAGTCCAAAAGGTGGGTCATGTTTTAGAACTGAGAAATTATGCAATTTTTAATGATTCTTTTGTATCGCATTGGAATGACGTACAAAGCCATCTGGCTATAACACGACATCAACGAGAGTAGAATACAAAATAATTGACGCCCCCATTGAGTCTATAACTAGTAATGACTCTTAAAGCCATCTTATTTGCTTTATGTCAATATTACTATACATATTTGATAAGAGCCATCAATTTTGGTAAAAGGCTACACAGCGTTCCACGAAGCTCCTGGTATCAAATTTACTTCGTTCTTGTTATATTTATAATTTATTAGCACCATTCAACCTTCATACCTTCCGTATAATATCATGGCGGGTGTAGGAGCTGGTGGGGGTAAATCCAGCGGTCTAAAGGCGTCACGAACTGCGCCAACAACAATAGCAAACAGTTCTGAAGGCAGTAGAACGCAAACAATTCCAAATTCTATAAGCCATGAAATTTCTGGGAACCCATAAAAAAAGGTTAGGTTTTGAGTGATCGTTGAAGTGGAGGAGGTCAATGAAGCCCTTATAGTTTTCCATTGTCACAATAAGGCCTGGACATTGATGTCCCAGAACAAGCCTCTAATCGAAAGAGGTTAGAGGTGTTGGAGAAGATCATCAAGAAGAATCTTACAGATCCTACACGAAAAACTGTCCCTGCAGTTGAAAGAGCTGCTAACAAATTCAGAACAAATCAGAAAACGCGCATACGCAATTCGGCAGATCCGAAATAACGACACTGAGATGCTCATTCACTCGGCGTCTCAGAAAGACGCAGCACTCAACATGGCATAACCAGCGGATTTTTAGATCTCGGTGAAAGACTTTTCTGCTGAGATTTTTGGGGTTCCGGTGAGGGAAAAATTGAGGGGAGAGGAGATACCAAAAACACTGGCATCATCAAAGGGATTGAGACAGCGACTGGAGCTCAAATACACGGTCTTGTGATGATTCAAATCAGATGGATACATGACAGAAATAAATTCCAATGGCCGACGAAAGACGGCCGCACTAGAGGATCAACCATGTCAACCTCCCGTCGGAAGCAATACAAACGTGAGTGGTAAGATACAGCCTCTTCGTTTATGCTAAGCTATTCATCGCTCAAATGTGGTCACCACGATTCCATCCAAAGCAGTGTTTGAACTGTAGCCAGTCTTTTGGGAAAACAGCTAGGTGTGCTAAGTGCGCTGGCCCCCACCAAACTCAAGGCTATCTGAGGAAAATATTTTCTTGCGCAAACTGAGGTATGTAAGACCTTCCGTGGCAGAAAGCTGTGTGTCGGACCTACCAGATCAACAATGGGTGTGCGTATAAAGCTCGGATTGGGCCGTTATCTCGAACGGCGAGTATATGGAATGAGAAACCAGTGACGGTAGCGATACGAACTGGCAGAACAACTGATAGTCAGAGGTTCACTGTACATAGCAGTAAAGAGACTGACGGATTAGGACGGGGACTAGGATATCAACGAAAGAAAGTTGTGGCCCCAACGGCAATAACTATCGTACTGGTAGAAGTACGACCGTCGGGGCCGAATCTTCGAATACTTCCATCATCTGGGCCGAGCGATAACAAATCATCTTTCTATAATTCACCTGGACTCACTTTATTCAACGAAAGAGTTAACATCATTAATAGTAATAATGGTAAAAAGGTAGAACCTCAGTATTAATCTGGGCTTTACTAACATTGGGGGATTCTAGGGCTCGTTGCTTTAAAGCTTTTTCTTTTCGTAATGCGGCTATTTGTCATCACAGAGCTGTATACAGGAACTGAATAGGAAAATAAACAAGGTTATATATATGTATATTCTATCAACTTCATATATCCCGAAAGACACTGAGTGTCATACCGCAAATAATTAAGAGCATTAAGATTTGTACAAAAGCTGGACAAACCGATTTCTCCACCTTAAATTTTCCACGGATTCCTCTCTAATTGACCATGAACAGCACTCGGTAGTAATTTTTTTTGCATAAGGGTTTAATTGCGTATGCAGCTATCAAGCTATGACACAATATCAGAGAAATTGTACACAATAGATGACTCGACAATAATTTGTTGGAAATTCTGACTCTCGAATTTAGGACTCAACCATTATCTGTTTCGTCTCAGGTTCCCGACAAGATCGACTCTCTCTACACATGCTTTGAGTGCACTAATCGCGCCTACTGTCGCATATACGTTTGGATATTTACGTACTACAGTATACCTTAGCTCATCATGGTAGATGAGAGGTGGCTGGTCATCACTAGGTTTGATAGGCATATGAGACTAGTGGGGATTTCTCCCTTAGATGTACATATAAGACTAATATTCTCATATTTATAAAATGTGAAGTCTTCTTTACTTCATCACGTATATCCATATTATATCATACAGAGTATATTTTCCAACATAATTAGACCACTCATGCCACAGGTTTCATTTGCAAGTACCAATGCAAACATATTGTCACAGATCAGGATTAAAAGCATTGAATATTTGCGAGAAGATGGTAGCTTATATTTCAACTAATGGTGAGCTATCTTGGGAGTCGAACGGGTATTTATACATTCCTTTTCCTACTATCCTCGGCCTTCATCCTAGGAGTAATCACGGCTTACTGGCCTAGATCCTTCTAGCAACTTCTCATCTCATCTCTGGATGGTTCCTTCTTCAATGCTAGAAGATTCCCACTTTTTCTTGGTGAAGCTCAATCATCTCTGCTCTAGTCTCGAATGTTCCACCAGAAAGATATACCAGGTAAGCATATCTAAGAATCTACTAAAATATTCCTGATCATAATTCACAGGAGCCAAGGACTGCCTGCGCTAGCCAGCGTAGACTACAGGCATTACTCGGGTTACTAGCCGTCATACTTATGGCGGCATTTTTTCACTACAGGTCGATCCTCATCCGTAAATATCCACCCAGGGGAAAGTCTCAAAAACCCTGAGTTACATAGACATTTCCCCATCATCCATTGAATTTTCTCCGTGCCAAAAGTGGTCTGAGGTGTCTCCTTCCCAAGTGGAGTAGGTGTCCAGGCTCCTCAAACTATACCAGAGAACACCACCAGAAGGCGGATCACCCCACCTTCCTTTGTTTGCTTGTTCTCATATTGCCTGCTGCACTCCGGTTATTGAAAGCTTTGCGCGCACAATGCCCATCAGTTCGTAAAACTCCTTACCAAAATTCAAATTTCACGCCCGTAGAGATTGTATACATCCTCTGCATCATCATGTACACTTGTCCTAATCCCTCTAACGTCCACCACAAAGAGCTGTCTCCCAGATTAATCCGCCACGCTTTACTTTCTCCAGCGGGAGTAAATATCGGCATAGATGTATATTGGTGACCAGCTGAGGCCAAAGAAAGTCTACTAGAGGAGTGGTCATTGGGATGAGAATTTACTAACTCGTCCTTTTAGTCTTGATAAACTTAGATAGAAGTCGAACTCGTTGGGAGTTAAGGATCGTCGTGGTGGGGTATTTTACATCATTGCCACGTGGGCCAACTTGTTCGGGATAACGAAATTAGACTGAAATTGGCTCTGGAAGAATATTTCACTCCCAGATTTTAAGCAGAAGCCGCGAACAGGTATTATGTCATGCCCTCTATCATTTAACGCTGCCGCCAGCCGGCAAAGACGAATTCTTCACCTTCCAGTGGTGCTGGTGTAATCGCTCAGTATGCTCTGCATATCTAGGATAGCCAAGAAGAATCGAAGTCGAAAGCAACCTCAAGCATATCTCCATTTGACGACTTCTCGACAATGCCTTTCTAATCATCCTCATCCGAGTCCTCAACCTCTTTCTAACCAAGCATCATCTCGCCTCAACGACCAATAAAGAAGTTGCTCCAATTGCAAACAGGAGCTTGACCCATTAATTACCGGCCATCATTCACTATAAATTTACGACGCTACGTATACCCGCAAGGAGGAAATTAAGTCATAATATACAAAGCTCGGGTCATGGTTTATGGGGGACTGATGCTTTAATGGGGCTCTACATCTTGAGGAAGGATAGGCAGCTGGGATGTGGTGCGAGAGGTGGAACCTGTCTTTGAAAACCATGCTGCGACTGACAATTTCGAGGGGTTTTCAACTTTGGAACGTTTGTGGGCGCCAAGACCGAGACTTCAGCTAATTAGCCAGGAGAGCTTCTTTTGTCGATGATTCAACGGCACTCCCCAGCGCCCTGGACGGTACAAAAGAAGTTGGGCTAAGCTACCATACAGCAATCACGCTCTGTCAAGACTTTTCTGATATTCTCGCACGACCTTCGGGAAGGAGTTGGAAGGAGGCTAGAAAGGCAGAGGGTGTATTTCCAGAGATACCCACAAGTCTGCAGCGCCCAGCTGGCCGGCCTCTTCGAACGCTTCAGAAGGGGCACTATGTCTTCGGATTTAGTCCTAATGTCGGTATTAGGAGAGCTCCGCACCCAGTGGTTTTTGCGATTTTTCCCGGCTGCCATACACCCGCAAATGGCCATCGC
Organism: Blumeria hordei DH14; assembly: GCA_900239735.1. Lineage (NCBI taxonomy): Eukaryota > Fungi > Ascomycota > Leotiomycetes > Helotiales > Erysiphaceae > Blumeria > Blumeria hordei. The sequence goes on along the minus strand of OENG01000025.1, from coordinate 2,930,872 downwards.
TTCGTTTACTGGAGAGGGGAGATAATGAAGGATAAATGGCTCCTCTAAGTGTATGATCGAATGAGGGCTTGTGAGGGGTAGTACTGTTTGAGGGAAGCTGTATGGGAGGCATAGGAGAGGATATACTACTGGTATAGGTATCCTTGGCCTGTAGGCAGAAAGGATCTGCATGTCCTATATAGTCTTAGACTCAGACAGGACAATAAAATGATTTAATAAAAACGCTGCCGCTACCCACTCCCAAGTTTCCATTGCCAATATCAACATTTGATTGCGGTATCGCTTTGGTGCATTAGCAGCAACTACAAGAACGTCACACTTCCTTGCCCACGGGAATTCTAAATCGTGAAATGTAGATCTACGGCATACATCGATGATGAGCATTCTGTCACTTGTCTACAAAAAGAAGTTGGAATATAATTTTGGAATCTCCAGGGGTAGGGATAAGGATATAGCGCCATATCAAGTGACCGAGGATCAGAACTGACCTGGCAACATAAGCTCCGCACCCAGCAACCAATTGTGTGATTTAAATTATTTTGAGAAATCTTCACAATTTTATCATGCAGCTTCCATCACCTGTACCTTCACCGAGCGGTGTGAAGATACTCCATTCGTATCAGAGAAAAGCTAGCAACAAATTCAGGAGACTCGTATCCAACGGTACTCAATCGCCAGCCATGTAGATCAGATTTAGAGCTAGAACACATCATATTTGTTTTCATATCCGTAACAGATAAGAAAATGATACCATTTTTGCTCTAGAACGCAGCAATGGTATATACTTTTAAAAAGACGGGAAGAACGACAATGACCTCTAGAGGAACACCTCTCAGTATTCATAAAAGCCTTAATAGGACCCAAAGTAGCATAGCCATGCAGTTCAGAAGTGAGCACATTGGGTTCAACTCTCATCTGCACGTAAGACATGTTCCAGGAGTAGACAGCCCACAATGCCAATGTGGATATCCGTCCCAGAATTTCAAGCACATGATCATGGCCTGTCCCGATTGGGCCATAGGGAGAGGGGAGATGCTGAGAAAGGCAGGGAATCGGTCATTCGAAGCGATGCTGAATAGCCATAAAGATATTGCGAGAATTACATAGTGGATATAAAAGGATGGAAGGCTAGAGCAGTTTCGACTGACGATTGAAGTTAGAGCCACGATGAGTAAGAGATAGGGCAGAGGACAAAGATAATCTCCTGCCATAGGTAAGGTAGTGGACAGTATCTGCACTGGACATAACTGTGCTAGTGCCCTTCTTGAAGGTAACACAACTTTAAAGTGTATATAAATTGAAAAGTTGAGGGGATCTTTACCATTAGGTTTTCCTACATATATATTAGAGTTCGTAGACACCTGCATGGGCCTTAAGGCCTAAATCGGGCTAAATGAAATCAAATTCAAAAGATACCATTTCTGCGCTGTAATAACGCATGTTTGATCTCATCTAATAACATTGACTGGCCACGACTCCGCAACAAGAACGACACATTGGTTTGGCACAATAAGCGTATGATTGAAGCGCTTCTGTCATCTAGAACGATTGGATAACGAAAACTCACAAGTTGATTGTGAAATCGCTTGTAATTTTATGCTGAAGTTTCTACACTTGTCAACAATGAAGGTTTTCCGACAACTACCGATGACTATGACAAACAGACAGGGGTCAAAGAAACAGCCGTGCCATCCTAGAGCCGCGCTCGCGAGATGATCTACATTACCCGCCATCATGATATTCATCTTTATTTGATAGGTTTGACTAGCTTTGTGTAGTGCGCAGCCGATGTTCACATAACTCTTGGTTATCAGAAGTTTGACATGATGGTGCGGTTGACTATAAAGCAACCTTGACACCATCATTCACGTTCCATATTAATTTACATCCAATCTCATCAATTACCTTTTCTCATCGCAATCAACGTCTTTCCGTTCGCCAACACCATCCTACTCGACAACATGTTAATGTCAGATGAAGACGTTCAACATTTCATCAAGTATCCAATTCATTCTATAACGAGTTTATTCCGGGAATTTTGTGATATGAGAAATTTCAAAATCGAAAGTGAAAGCCCTAACGAATCCATTGATCTCACTCCCATATCTGATCTTCTTGAAAACTTGTTCAGTTCATTTAATACTTATGCACAAAATAGATTAGTTCCCTCGACCATCGAAAAAAACATGTCTGGCCGGATTCTTTCCATCCATTATCGATTAGATACAAAGGCAATCAATACTTCTCACTTCCTACCTCTTGTCTCTTCAATTCTTTCTTATGCTGCCGATGCCGAAATCTGGGCTCATCTGACTGATCTCCTCGACGAACATGAGCCTATCACACCTCATCAGTATGACGCATCTTCTTTCCATCATCCCAGCTCCCAACGAATCTACACAACGGCGCAACTACAAGGTGCTGATGAAACTATGGAAAAGTTGAAAGATGCGTTGAGAAAGGAACAGATAGGAAATGTCTTTGAAAATGTTAAGGGGCTTTACAAGAAATATTTTAAGAAACCGCTCTGGGCAAGCAAATGCAAGAAGATTTCCGAAAGCTACGCCAACAGAAAAGACCAAAATTCATTCAAATTTCCATATGATCGTACGGAAGCGAATATATGGCAGTGGATCAAAACGGTCCAGACCAAGTTCATCGAGCCATATCTGGATACCCCGACGGAGAAAGCAGTTGATGAACCTAATACACCTAAAACACAAAATGCACCAGACCAAATGGATGCATACAAGAAGAAAAAAGCTTTTCTTCTGCGTGGACAAAAGTTCCGGACCACCAATGGAACACAGATCAAGGGTGGCCCTACGTTCAGACAAGTCGATTTTTTCATCAAGAGTCGCAGCCTTCGCCGCGGTACTCCTCACAGCTGGCGGGACATCCATGTGTTGGGAGAGATCACCAAGTCCTCCACTAGTGTGTGGATGGATCAGTTACTTCAACTTGCCGTGTATATGCGGGAGGTGTTCACTGCGCAGCCATTGAGAAATTTTGTGCATGGATTCCTCTTGCTTGACACCAAATTGCAACTGTGGGTATTTGATCGGTCTGGCCCATACTCCACGGGCTTCATTGAAATTGGTGAAAATGCCGAGGTGCTCATATATGTCATAACAGCATATATGTTGATGAGTGATGAGGAGCTGGGCATTGATACATTAGTGCGACATAAAAAAGGTCAGACAAACATGACTATCACTGTTGCTAACACCCAAAGGCCTTGCACTCTGATTCTGGAAGCTGAGCCGTTCATCAGAGAGAAGGCGATCATGTCGCGAGTCACAACGTGCTACCGCGCTCTGGATGGGACGTTTGTGGTCAAGAATTCATGGAGAGCAATGGACCGGCTGTCTGAAGTAAGCCTCCTGACACAGGCACGCGACGTGCGAGGTGTGGCTAGGCTGATCGGCTCATGGGATGACACGAAGACGAGTGAAATGCGAGAGGATTTGACTTTAACGAGTGAAGTGAAAAGAGACGTCCATCCCGACGATACTATCATGAAAACGACCGTCGAACCGATGGAAGCAGGCCCAACGATTCCAACCGAAAGCAATGAGCAAAGCACGTCTGCGAAGCGCAAAGGCCGAGCCGAGGGTATTGTTGGCGATGAAGGCGATAATGGCGATCAAAGAAGCAAGAAGACACGCGTGTCGGATATAGCCAGACTAGCGCAGGAAAATGCAGCCATGATCAGCGACCAAGGCCATGTAAATCCGACAGGCTCGGGAGCAGCAGCAACTGTGAAAATAATCCGCCGCTCGACGAGAATCAGCTCTAGAGGGTCGATTGAATATTTCGTGCCATCTCGAAAAAGTGGCCGAACTTGCAACTCTGAATGCAGCAAGTCGGGCTCCAAAAGACGTCGAAATCCGGATCTTACGCAAGGTAAGAAGTCTGCCATGTCTGAGCGTGAACTTAAGAGGCTCCGTATTTCGAATACTGCTGGGGAAATAGTGTCGGAAGATGGGATAGCGCCAATTTCTACCGAGGTCGGCCCACTAACTTCAGCCCCTGGAAACCAAACAGGTGAAGATGCCGAAGCGACTACTGCTGCCGTGAATGACGGAGAAGCAGATGATCCCGGAACGCCAGAGCTGTCAATTGCCTATCGAGACCGTCAAAAGACATATATTGCCACTGAACCACGTGGTAGATCGATTGGCGAGGAAACCACAGCTCTTGACCTCTTGCAGGGTCTTCGCGACGCGATCTTGGCCCATCGGTCACTTTTCATGGATGCTAAGATATTGCACAGGGACGTGTCTATCAATAGCATCATACTGACGGATCCAGCTGTTAACAATGGTCGGTATGGGCTTTTAATAGATCTCGATCTGGCAATATCTTTGAATGATGTGAAAGGTAATGAGAACACGCAGACGACGTCTGGTACTATGGAATATATTGCCCTCGGGATCTTGGAAGCCATGATTTACGAGACCGATAAAGGGTATAAGCATACGTATCGACATGATCTGGAGTCATTCTTCTACGTTCTCGTCTCAGCGTGCATCCGATTTGGGTGGGGAAATAAAAAGTCGGGCGGCACTCGTATGTTATCTAGTTGGTATACAGGGACAGTCCGTAACATGTATTTTCATAAAAAAGAGGCGGTTTCTCATGAACATTTCAAAGAATGTACCCTGGACTATTTCTCGATGAGGTACAACTGCGTCAAACCACTAGTCAATAGATTGCGAGCAATTCTATTCCATAGATCAACGGGCGTCGATACGAATACGAGTCCTTTTCCCGATGAGGTTTATGATCTCATTCTTAAAGCATATGACGAGGAAATCAGGAGGATCAAATGTGAGTATTAATACCAAGTGTGATATAAGACCATTCTATAAGAATAATTTTTCACTAACTGAAATGAATTGATTAGTAGTAGAACAGCTTGCCAGATCTAGTGAGCGCAGGACAAGAAATCATGAATGCTGCTAACACCAAGAGTAGATACCGAGTCACCAATTGCAGAAAGCTAAAAGTTGATAATGGGTATTTGCGAACACGTTGTGCTTTTATGAGCCGGTTAGTTGTCAAATCAATGCTCTTCTTTTGACTATGAGATTAATAAAGACACGCAGATAACAAATCAATTCGATTTTTCGATTTTTCGATTCTTCCCCAAAAACGAATGTTGTTTGCTTCCTCATGGGATGAAAGCGTGTAGATTGGGGAAGTACAGGTAAACATACGCAAATAAACAAATAGGAAAATGAATCATGTTAACCTTGCCGATATTGGATCGTGTCCTTACTGGATAAAATTTGAAATAAACAGCTAGATAATTTCGGTTTATGAGAATCTTTTATTGAATTGACCACTCATGCTTAATTCTATAAGAGAATATTCTCACAAAAATCCTTAGAATCATCAGTCACCAAGCCACGGAATACATGACATTTTATTTCAACACGGGTAAAGACCAGGGTATCTAGAATTTTTGGTATATGTGGAGCTTGGTAGTTAGCAAGCAATAATATCATAAGGCTTTATTCATTTGTTTGTAGTAGAATCATTTGATCAAATTCGCGCCTGAAAATCTAAATAAAAACCTGTTTGGAATAAATTTTTGGGGACTTCATCGGACGACACAGTTATCCCCTATATATTGACAAATTATGAGTAACCACTTTATGTGTTTCTCCACTTGTAGCTGTACCTGTTATATTTCTGAGTCTACGAATCACTACAAATCATCATTTTCATAGTTTTTAGTCATTAATGTGTTTACTTAAAACAATATTATTGGTTAGAAGCGGCATCACGGTCCACGAACAGATTTTCATCGTTACATTAATTACTTCTATCTTAATTGATCCATCTTATAATTTGAGACATTATTTTTATTGTTGTGCTTCGGCATGTTGTTGGAAAATGGGTATGGGTTCGATGAGTAAGGCGGCTCAAAGAATATGGGTGCGATTTTATGGATAGAATAACAATGATATGAATCGGGAGAATATGTGATATACTGTGGAGAAATAGAAGATGGATTGAATTAATTAGATTATCTGTCTAGGTGATTCCTAGACAGCTTATATACATGTAAACTTGACAGACCCAATCCAAATTAAATACCATCCATCACTCGTTTCATACTCTAACAATGACAATGAATCGCACGACAGTATAAAACATGAGTATGGGATCGGGGTCGGTTGATGAAAGCCTACACGAATATCAGAATATACCATGCACTTGTCGAGTCGCAAGCATCATACATGCTCAATAAAGGAGATAAAGATCATCTAGGTTGTGAGTCAGGTCATGAGTCATGTGCGAGAATCTTAGTTGTTACAATCATCCGGAAACTTCAGACACATCAAGTCTGAATTTCCAACACATGTCGGGCTTAGGAGCTAGAAAGTGGAATTTATGGCTAGAAAATGTTCACAGTGCCAGCTAGACCAAGATCAGACAGCGTAACCGTTGTTTAAGAGGAACTAAATGTCGGAATACTCAGGTGGATGGTATATCATAATCTTGTTATAGAAGTAATGATGAGTGGTATCTAACGTGTATCTCTTTCCCTCCCCTTTTCCCCTTCAAAGCAACACATATAAACAGTAGCTACCCCTCACTCCCAACTCAATTTCTAAACAGGGAAGTCATAACTCATGAACATAGCTAGTTAACATTTACAATTTAATACATGGATGATCAATTAGTCATCAGCTCATTCCATAGTCATTAAACACTTATATATCGAGGGGAAAAACGCCATAAGGCAGTTGTAGAGTAACAACACTGTGGTGGTCGTGTAGTCGGTCTCATAGCGAGATGCTACTCTGAATATAGAACATCGAAACGATTTCATCGTCCAAAAGCAGAATCCTCCTGTTCATAATTGAGGAGTTCTATTGGGGACAACGATACGAGGAGAAATAAACGCCGACATCAGTACATTATTTACGAAATGACTGAGGAGTCAAAAGTTCGGATTCCGGAACTAGAAATCGACAGAGTGGGCTGCCTTTTGCATGGAAATAAGTACCAATAGATGACAAAAAACGCCGATACTGGAGGATCAGTAATGCTGAGCCTACTGACAGAGGCACTTCTATGCGAAGCGGGAAGAGACGGCATTGTTTACAACTCATCGTTTTATACGGCTCAGGTCTGGTTACCCCTTGTTCAAGTCACGCTGTGCTTGAATGATAGTCATTTGGGGCTTACCCAAGCCTCTTGCAATAATGCAAGGAAATATGGAGTGTGTTCGGGAACCCATCATATCGGAGACTACGCGAAATAAATCAGGGCTTTGTGTTGGAAATGGAGCCACAGAGTCATGCGGACGTACGTGACCTTCATTTCTTCTAGGATCTCGACATGATCCTGCATGTATTGAAGAGGTTAGAGCAAGTCATAGGATGGTACTCCAGGATACCTAATGGATACATGAGCAGCTGCATGGCGTTGGCACAATGAGGTTATTGTTGGGTTTCGCCGACAAAGACGAATTCTTCATCTTACAATGGTGCCGGCTTAACCGCTCACTATGCTCTGCCTGTCTAGGAAATCCAAGAAAATTGGCAACCGATTCAAAATTGAAAGTACATACAAGCATATCTAAAATGGACGACTTCTCGTCAGATATTCACCTATCATTCTTACACATGTCCTCTTGTTCTTAAGGGTACAACTTTCGGAAGATGTATTGGCAGAAGATTTAGGAATGCTTATCGATAAGTCAATGAGAGCTGCTGATATTTTTGACATTAAGACCTATGAGGATTTATGAGGCAGAAAGCACTAGTCATATACACATCTGAGGTAGCAAGACACTTGCTTTATTTTCTTCAAACAGTTTGACGACAATTTGTAGTATGTTCCATGTGGTAGTGTAATCTAGAAACACGTGTCGAATACTGCTTCATTGTTCCTCTACCCATCATGGATCCACCTGGAAACTTCTTCCTTACTCTCAATGAACATTGCTATTGTGCAGCATAATCCTGGAAATAACCAGCACAATTGTCAAGGTTACTAGAGGTGTTCGCATTCCCAGGGTCAAGATTTCGATAATTCAAGAGTTCGACATAAGATAATATTCAATAATTCTAAAGAGTTCCTAAAAATATAAGACCACAATCTGCCGAGCCGGAGTCATCCAAATACTCATTATATACTCCTCTCTATCGTTCTTGAATTTTTCAGTATACTATGGTACAGAAGAGAATGGAGTAGTATAGAAAAGTATGGACAAGTACAGATCAGAACAGAACGAAGTAGAATAGAACAGAAAAGAAAAGAACAGATTAAGGTTGAATAGAACACATATCATCGTACATATTTCCTATTGATTTAGAATAGGCCCTTGGTCCGTGACAACAATATCTCTTCCGCAATCTTACTATGATAACTCGCCTTCAATTACTGTAAAGACGTTACTCTAATTGCGAGCGGGAGCTTCCCCCATCAAAAATCGGCTATCTTCCACTAAAACGTTATGATACTATATACACCCGCGAGAAGCAAACAAAGTCATAAGATACAAAGCTCAAGTCATGGCTTATGCGGGACTATTGCTCGAATGGGCTTCTAAATATTAAGCAAGGACAGGCAACTAGCATGTGGGACGAATGAGTGAAGAAATCACAAATAAGCATGATATGACACTAATTTTTCAAGCATTTTCTATATTTAGATGTCTATGGGCGTCGAAGCAACGATTTAGGATAGTAATACCGACACTTAGCAACATGCAACGATAGAAGGTGTCGTGGATCGTCTCTTGGTTGTCACTTTCCTCGGTCAGCTTCTGGGCAGCCTGGACAATTATCCTATTCGAGAAATGTAGGACTGTGAGGCGATATCTTGCAGGACAGCTATACATAAGATGACAAAGGCATGTTAGGACAGCCTGACGTTTTTCCTGTTTTGCCTTTAGTGGATATTAACAGTTGAGGGAAGGGTGACAGCCCTTAGCGCCGAGGTCTTGAGAGATGTTAGCAAATATAACAAATAAATGGGTAGTCTAAATGTCAATAGGAGTTATCGTCGTATGTAGCCGTCGGAGAAGGACTGACAATCTTAATGTCTTGCTCAATCATTACTAGTCTTGTGCCCGTCACGAATATATATCCGGTCATTCCTTAAACTTCGTATCCAGCAACCAATGAGAGGTGTTGTAATATTTTCAATAATCTTCATCAAATGTTTTGGGGATTTTTAAAAATATCTGTCCGTGGTGACGCCTATGAGCCTCCAGCTTTCACAGTTCAGCCTTCAGAGCCGATAGTGAGTAACAAAGGTCCCTCTTCGATGAGGATCCTCAGTCGCTTTTGCGGTCTGTATCGTCTTCATCTCTAAGCACAGCCCATCTAACACCATTGTCATGAAGCTAATCACGATCAGATCGATTGGTAGGGTCGGAGCCCTACCTAACACCCACCCTTGATAATGGAAAAAAAGCCGTCCAATGAGTTTCTGGATCGTATCCAGCGACTGGTACGGAGATTGTAGATTGGATCAAGTCAACCTCTACTGTTACAAACAAGGAAGAAATATGAGTATGTTTAGCTTATGTGGTTCCGGTATCTAGGCCTGAACTGGCTGGGGCTGCAGGTTTTTTGAGGCTTTTTCCCGCGCACGCAGTTTCCATTGCTACCATTTTTTATTCAATTATTTATTTTGGGTAGAAGGTTCTGTGGATAAGGTGGCCAAATTCCATGAGTAAACACTGAGCTGAATGGATATTCATCGCGGGCAATACATCAATGATCTTACAAGTAATAAAAGAGGATTGGAGCACTGTACAAGGTGTGGCCTAGGCCAGAAAAGTGCCCAAAGTGCCCAAAGTGCTAGATAATCCAAGACTGAAGTACTAAAATAAATATACACCTCTCTCTCTGGTTATTTGATTTTTTGCATCACGTTTTCATTGCGTATGCAGCTATCTAGCTATGACACAATATCAGAGAAAATGTACAGAAAATATGACTCAATATACACGAAGGACATTCATGCCTCGGATTTCATTTGCAAGTACCACTGCGAAGTTATGACGGCTTTTTCTTCATACCAAGTCAACCCGCATCCGTAAATACCATCCCAGGGGAACGTTTCAAAAACCCTGAATTATCCAGACATTCCTTCATCATCCACTGAATTTCCTCCGCGCGTAATGAGATCTGAAGTGTCTCGTTCCCAAGTTGAGTAGGTGGCCAGGCTACTGAATCTTTACCAGTGAGCCCTATCTCTTTCTTTGGGTATGTGGACGCAGGGGAGATTTGATATGATTGGATTTGAAATCATTTCGTATCAGACTTACGCCCTACACTCAATAGGCGTGATACGGATCTAAGCTCTCTTAGGACACACTACAACCTAAGTACATAGTTTGCTTTTCAAATCTATACGCAAAACATAAATAGAGAAATTAATTCCAAGAATATTTAGCGCCTTGTGCCTTTTCTCCTTCCTCACGACTCTTTGTCCTGAAAAACTTCTATTTCGGCAGGACTTAATCCTCCCGGTGTGGTGTTTGCCTCTTGTAATAATTAGTTACTGTTAAGGACTGGAGAAATCTTTCCCAACCCTTTTTTGCCAGCATCTCCTATCCTCTCCGTGGTGGTTCGTGCGTCAAGTTTCTCTATTGCTGTAGAGCAATTCGGCATTCGGCATTCGGCAAAATGCCAATGACGTTTCTCTCTTCTGCAAACACATTTGCAGTTTTCAAATTCGTGGCCAAATCTTTCATGGTATTTTATGAAATCACCATGTCCCGTCCTTGCTGCGATAAGGCGCTGATGCGCCCACCTTGGAAGTGCTAGCTCCGGCGGACGTTTTCGTTTCATCTGGGGATCCAATTCCTCGTAGCGGTTAGGTCTGTGATCTTGCCGCCGGGATGTCACAGCTTCATCATTTCTTTGCCTAACAAACCGATTGATGTCACGGTAGTAGAATGGTAGTTGGCGTGGTTTGAGATTAAGCGATAACTGAGCCTCTAAAGACCTTCGTGTAGCTAGATAGTCTCTTCCCTTCTCATCGCACAACTCATGTGTAATATTTAATTCGTTTTTCGTACCCCGCCCTGTGACAATTGAGGACTACAAAGTTGTATTTAGGTCTGTCCCTCATTTCTGAGAGGGATGTTTCCGTTTCATCCGGTAGGTTCCTGAGGGCTTCCTTAGCCAATCTGTCTGCATCTTCATTCCCCATGATCCCCGCGTGGGCTGGTATCCATAGGGTCTCAACTAATCTAGCTTGTCGTGCCAGTCTTGTAAATACTTCCACTGCTTCCTGGGAAGATTTCGTTTGACCGGTTCTTAGAGCTCTCACGGCTGTGGTGTTGTCAAGCAGCACCTTGATCGGGCAGTTGCCTGCTTGACGCAGGGGAGATGATGATGATGATATTTTTATCGTGACCGGGTACTACCCTAGCACCCAGAGGGCATGGCACGGGTAGTCCAGATCTTTATGACTCTTCGCTACCTACATCATTGTTTTGTAGAAACCTAGACACACAAAACTAAGACGCAACGGAGATGTCGCTGAGGATCCTGAAACCGAATTCGAGCGAGACGCCGAGCTTCAAGACGCAAACAAGATTGTCTCATTCGCATCACTTGGTCACAATCAAATCGGCTTTGGAGGTGAAATCCGAGGCATGAGTGCCCTTATTGTAAGATGAGTAATATTTTGTGTATATTTTCTCTGATATCGTGTCATAGCTAGATAGCTGCATACGCATATAAAAAATGATGCAAAAAAAAAAGTGTAACAAAATATCAGTATCTGTAAACACAAATATCACTGTTGGTATGACAGGTTCAATCTCTGTGATATCACAGGTAATTAAAACGAGGTTTGCTACTGCAAAAGTGGTGACTGATTAACGTGAATGTGTATATTGATGTCTATGTATGGACGCCTCGGAAGCGTTGATAACACCTGAGTCAACTTGTGTGCCCAAAGCATGCATACAAACCTCAGGCCTACAGGAGAAAGTGCTTCGACATTCACTACCAATTTTTAAATTATGCTGCGACTATGTGTAAACTAAAGCTGTTATTGAAATGTATAACCCACTACTTAGTTCGTGGACTTATTAATAGGGGGAAGCGTATGCAATAATGAAGGATAAAAGGATGTCAATTCGACTACTCTTCTGAACACAGGTACCAGACTCCTTTTAATCCCAATAGATAGCCCATGCGGGACCTCCTATTAACAGCAGTAAACAACGCTAACACAGGGTATACGCAATCTCCATTCGCCAAACACCAGTCTGTCGGTACTACTAATTATCGAGCCTAGTAGGATCGAGAATGTGTATCCCAACATAGAAATAATAGATAGCTCAACAACCAAACCCTTCATCAATAACTGACATTAATCATCACCTGAATTATCTCTGTATTCCATAATTTCAACAGTTGTGACGATTCTAAGAAAAAGTGCTGCGAGGTGCTTGGACACTATTAAGCTTATTCATTTCAGTCACCTAAGAGGACAGCTGATTCTGTCGTCGGATAAATTAGAGCTATAACCTCGATAAATTTGAGTTGCTGCTCACGAGCTCTGTGAATGAGTTGACTGATTATTTAAAGAGTGTCTTCTTCACATTCTTAGGTACTCAAGAAGTGCAATGAAAATTAGTCTCTCAGACATCCACCGATTGCCGTCTTCACAATTCATCCCGAAAGCTGAGCTGCGAAGGCATAGATCATCACCTTCCTCTATACAGTTCTGTGCTGGCATAGAACCGCCGTCTTTTCAGACAGGTCGAAGAATACGGCTTCACTAAAAGCAATCGAGGATCAGATCATCTTCGAGATTGGAGTTCTGTGGCTTTTTTGAGAAGCTCAGAAGAAGACGTTTACTATAGAAATGATTCTATGAACTATAGTCTGGTTAGTGAATAGGACTAATGTGATGGGTGTTGGGTGGACAAACGTAAGATCGCTACTTCACAACGAATGGACAGATGCAGGTATTTATACTTAAAACCCCTGACCTTCTTGACTAGCGGCTGATGAAAGACAGTGCAAACGCTCCGAGAACGGAATCCATTTGGGCACGTGATAATCGATGAATAACACGTACCATGCTAAGTCATTCACCTCAACGCGTCCTCTATCCACTGCTCCTATACGGGAAATTGGGTGAGGCCCAGCAAGTATATGGCTCGACCAAATACACGAACGTCTAACCATTCTAGATGCTTCTGTAGACTCTCAACACTGCTACGTAGACGTTGGGGCTCTAGGCGCATGCTTCGGACTCGTCAAAGGGCCGACTCAAAGCTGGCTTTGTTCACCATTCCTCCAACTTAGACGCGAGGAGGCAAGACTGAACACCTGTACGTGGTGTCTTCTACGAACCTGCGAGTGAAATATTTTCCCAGAGCCAAGTTCTGTCAAATTTCGCGATACCGAAGAGGTTGGCCCACGAGGCAATAATTCAAAATTCTCCGTCATATCAAATTTTCGCTCCCAACGAGTTCGACTCCTACCCACGTCTCATCAAGTCTACAAGTACGACGTAGTACATCTTCGTTCCAATGACCGCACTTCTCATCAACTATTCTCTGGCCTCATCTAGCCGCCAAATACACGCCCACGCCTATATTTATACCCGACGGAGGAAGCAAAGCGTGGCGCACAAATCTGGGAGACAGTTCTTTCGGATGGACGTGAGAGGGATTAGGACAAGTTTACAAGGTGACACAGAGGATGGATGTAATCTCGACGGGCGTGTAATTTTGAATTTTGGCAAGGAGTTTTACGAATTGAGCTATGTGCGCGCCAAGACTTCGCTTGCGAGAGTGCTGTGGACACTATAAAAATATGCAAACGCTGGAAGGTATTGTGGTCCGCCTCCTTGTGGATCCTGAGAAGATCTACATCATCACAGGCTGATCAGATTTTGGATGTACGGCGCATAGACAAAATGCTAGTGCCATTGTGATCTCACTCGATCAGATCGCACGGGAGCTGAGGGGTAACAGAGTATTGATGTATATAGGCGCATAGATATCCTACATTTAGGAGATAGAGAATTCACGTATTAGTCTCAAGCTCTACACAAGATCCGTTGTAGTTAGGAGCCACGAGACACCACGTGACATCATCCCAATCTTACACCCACACCCCATTGTATTACTAAGTATACAACGCGCGCACGGAACCTCATCCTGGTGGTGTTCTCCGGTATGGTTTGAGTAGCCTAGGCACCTACTCCACTTGGGAAGGAGACACCGAAGACTACATTTCACGCGGAGAAAGTTCAGTGGATGATGAAAGCATGTCTGGATAACCCAGGGTTTTTGAGACGTTTCCCTGGGTGGGTGGGTACTCACGGATGAGGGTTGACTTGGGATGAATAAAAAGCCGCCATAACTTCGCAGTGGTACTTGCAAATGAAATCTGAGGCATGAGTGCTCTACTTGTAAATTGAGTCATCTATTCGGTACATTTTCTCCGATATTGTATCATACAGTCAACCCCCTGTTAAGACGATGTAATCGGGGCCGTGAAAATATCGTCATATATAGGATATCGTTTAAAAGGATATGATTACCTAATCCAGCTATCTAGGCTACTTTGTACTTTTGATGCCTCTTTTATACTCCCAATGGCCGTCTCTAATTGCTCTAATACCCTCAAATAGCTTGAATTAAGAGAATATTGACTTCCGGTGTGCATAATCAACACTTTCAGAGCTATTTTGGCCTCTTTTGCTGTCCGCAAAGGCTGTTAGTCTTGTTCTTCCTCTTATTCTTCGTTTTGATTTGCTCCCAAATATTCTCCTATCACCTCTTGTAATATCATTGCCTCGTCATGCATCAAATTCCATTCCTCTTCCTCCTCAATTGGATTAAGAACATTGTATATTGTCATTGAATCTCTTATGTCTCCTGCTCTGACTACTTCATTAAACAATTCAGAAAGTCCAGTTGGGAGTTCAGACGTAGGAAGAGCAATTGGCTTGGAAATGAGAGTAGATTTCCGAAAGCAATTATGAATCGTTGTATTTGTAACTTCGTAAGATCCAGCTAATTGCTAGTCGAATATTGACACTTGATTGTGGATATATACTCTTCAATTGCTTGTAGAACATAGCGGAGCCAGTATTGTCTGTAGAATACTTTGCAGTTCTGAATAATACCTTGCTCCAGGACCCGGAGACTGTGGACCAGCTAAATCGATGGCCGTACTCAGCGAAGAACCACTCAATGCACTGTTTTTGTGTTGGTTTTGGGACCTGGCGGTGCGCCCATCGTCGCAGAGCACGTTGTTGCTCTACAGAGATTCTATTTTTGGCGGCATTATTAGCACCAATCTAATAAAAAAACCCTGGTTAAGACGATATTTAGAGGTTGAAGAACGATAATCGTGTTATCGGTAAATGTATGGGAACCAAGTCCGTTCCGGGAAAAATATCGTATAAACGGCAATATCGTCTTAACGAGGATCGTCTTAACAGGGATTTAACTGTAGCTAGATAGCTGCATACGCAATTAAAATCTGATGCTAAAAAAAAAAGAGTAACGCTTCCGATACCCTTGGCACTATCCTTTACGTATTATTAAATCATTTTATTGTCCTGTCTGAGTCTATAACTATGTAGGACACGCAGGTCCTCTCTGCCTACAGGCCAAGGATACCTATGCTAGTAGTATATCCCCTCCTATGCCTCCCATACAGCTCCCCTCAAACAGTACCACCCCTCACAGGCCCTCATTCGATCATACACTTAGAGGAGCCATTTTTCCTTCATTATCTCCCCTCTCCAGCCAACGAAGCGATGGCCATTTGCGGGTGTATGGCAGCCGGGAAAAATCGCAAAAGCCACTGGGTGCGGAGCTCTCCTAATACCGACATTTGGACTAAATCCGAAGACATAGTGCCCCTTCTGAAGCGTTCGAAGAGGCCGGCCAGCTGGGCGCTGCAGACTTGTGGGTATCTCTGGAAATACACCCTCTGCCTTTCTAGCCTCCTTCCAACTCCTTCCCGAAGGTCGTGCTAGAATGTCAGAAAAGTCTTGATAGAGCGTGATTACTGTATGGCAGCTTAGCCTAACTTCTTTTGTGCCGTCCAGGGCGCTGGGGAGTGCCGTTGACTCATCGACAAAAGAAGCTCTCATGCTACGGTTTGACCGTGGTTTAGCTTAGGTGGAGACCTAAGCGGAGTTTGGGGGCGTATTAGGGAGAGTGTTACATATTATCTTGTATCAAGCGACTAAGTTTCACTTGGCCACATTACATTGGAGCTAGGAGGATGTACAAATAGTCATTACCCGTAGTTGTGGTACTTCTCTCTTCATATAGTTTAATCTTTCTAAAAGGACACTACAACCAGCTTGGTTTCGTCACACCTCATATGCCCATTATGTTCAGGCATTGAAATGATTATATTTGACAAACAATCTTATAATTTAACACCCGCTAGTTTACTGCATACGCAATTAGAATCAGTTGCAAAACAAAACAAGAATAAAACGAATAGGCTAAGTGCACCACTCATTCCCTTCTATATTCTGAAAGTTTTTTTTTAAAAAATCATTTAATTTATATCAACTACGCCCCTCAGGGCTCTGGAAGCTGAAGAAGAAGTTTGAGGACACAACAACCTGGACGATGTCCCCTTTTTGGGCATCTACTAACCAATATCAGGATACCGGCTGGATCAAAGGTGCCTGCTAACCTACCTTTTGCTCTCAGCGGAGAATGGGCAAATTTTTCATCTGGAAGGTGTGACGGAGCAGGGAATGTGTGAAGAGCGCATTGGCTGGGTCCAATAGGGAGGAATCTTCTGGTTTTAGGAGTTGTTTTGATCTTCTTGATTTTTCGTTTCTATTTAATCAGCTGCACTTTTGGTAGCGATTCACGAGGTTGGAACGAGTAAGGCAGTAGGAAAAGTTGCAGGGAACCCTGCCGGATCCGCCGGTCCTTGACCCAATGTGGATAAAGAGCCTTGGTTTAGGGCCAAAAATAATAAAAACAAACTACATACGAGTAAGCTTTCGCGTTATTCTCATCAACCAGCCTATTGAGGTTCCTAGTGGATTAGAATGTGTAAAAGTGAGATAAGCTTAGCTTTAAGATGGTGTGGGTTACGGGTGTCTCGTTGCTTCAAACTACCAATATGTTTAGTAGAGCTTGAGACTAGGTGTAACTTGATTTTCTATTAATACAGGGTATCGTCTATTGAAGTACAGTATTCCTTATCTTGCGCCTGGACTCCGACGTGAACAACATTATAAAAGCATTACAATTTATCGTAGCCTCGTACTAACCTAGAGGTCTTTTAATTAGGGATCCTCACTATATCTAGCAATCTTGGCTGTTTCCTTGTCTCCCACTCTATTCTAATATTTATACGCAAAACAAATGACTTATTCGACATGTACCACTTAACCATTCAACCATGGCGGTGATTATGGCGTTGCCTCCACTGTTGCAACCGAAGTCCTGGCGCATGCACAAAGCTCAATTTGTAAAACTCGTCAAATTTCTAATTTTCACGTCCTTGGGGGGGATTGTAGCCATCCACTTCATCACGTTGTAAACTTGTCCTGATCTCTCTAACGCCCATCTCATACAATCGTCTCCCAGATTTATGCACTACGCTTTACTTCCTCCTTCTAGTGTAAATATCGGCGTGGGCGTGTGTTGGGAAGCCTGCTAAAGGTAGGAAGGTCAGAGAGACTTGTAATCGTTGGAATGTGGATGTGCTAGATAGACCTTGTAGACCCTGAGAAGGCTTAGATAGGAATCGGTTCTCATTGGGAGTGGAAGTTGAAACAGCGGTTTATTTTGAATAATTGCCTTGTGGACATGCTTCTTTGGTGCGGCCAAATTTTATTGCAATTGGCTCTTGGATAATAGTTCGCTCCAAGGTTCGTAGAGGGCTCCACGTACGGGTGTTCAATCTTGCCATCCCGAACAAACCTCATAGTGATATTTGCAAAAACAATCCAGAGCATGAGTGTCTCAAACTCAAAAAGAGTCGTCGCATGTTGTCGGGATATTGAAAAGGTATTGTCACGAGAGTAAGATAATACGGATGGTAATATGCGATAGATAGAAGATTGTATATTGTGATACTTCACAAATGGAGTGACAAATTGTGTTTTGTGCTAAGGATGTGAACATATTTCACTCGATCAACTAGTTGACTAGGCAGAAATTCCTGACACTTACGTAAACAAAGCACCCGTCATCACATTGACTTTGCCAAAAGCTTCTCGGGCCTAAGTCTTACGAAAAATTCAAAATATTTGCGCAGGAAACCGGCTGTTGTAATAGACGATCTACTTCCTCGTCCACTGCTCTCAGCGGGGATCAGATAAACTAGTCATTGCCACAATGCACGTCACAAAAGGGTTTGATGCGAGAAGTCTCGTTTCTCTATTGAAAATTTTATGTACTTGAATTTCGGGTTGAAGGATGGATCCCGATTTCGGAATCGGAGTAGGTGGTATCATCTGAGTTATAGTTTATCTTCTACTTTTTCTGTAGAGGGTCTCGCGGTAGGAATGAGCTGGGCCTGTAAGCAGTGATCCCCGCCGGCTTCACCAGTCTTGTACCTATAGTGGACATAGAGCTTTAGCTTAAGACTTTAACAGCAAAAAAAAAAGCACCCGTCATGTGTCATAGCTGCGAAGCTTCATAGAAATTGAAAGTTTTTTTTTTTAATTATATATTTCAGTTCAATTACCGGATGGCTAACAGATTTCTACGATACTCACCGCACAACGTGAGCCTATCTGCAACGCAAAATTGTATTGTGTTTGTTTATTGTACTACTTGAGTCATAGACCATCTAGCACACTGGGCTCCTCTCTGACCCAGGCCACACCTTGTACAGTGCTCCTTGCCACTTATGTTTCTTGATAGATCATTGATATATTGCCCGTGATGAATAGCCATTCAGCTCAGTATTTACCCGTGGAATTCAGCCACCTTTTCCACGGAACCTTCTGCCCAAAACAAAAAAATATGGTAGCGATGGAAACTGCGTGCGCGGGAAAAAGTCTCAAAAACCTGCAGCCCCAGCTAGGCGAGGCCTAGACACCGGGACCACACGAGTTGCTCATATTCATCTATATCTCCCTTCTTTGTAACAGTCGAGGCCGACTTGATCCAATCCACTATCTCCGTATCGGGTGCTGGGTACGCTCCGGAACCTCATCCGATGGCTTTTCCTCCATGATCAAGGGTTGATGATGAGTAGAGCTGCGACCGTACCATCTGATCTGATCGTGGTTAGCTTCATGATAATAGTGATAGGGGATGTGTTTTTGGATGAAGACGATACAGACCACGAAGGCGATTGGGTATCATCATCGATGTAAGGACTTTGTTGCTCAATCTCGGCTCTGCAGAATATACAGTGAGAGCTGGAGGTTCCTTGGGGAAACCACTGACAGGTGTTGAGAATAGTTCCCCCTGCAACGAAGAATTTAAACGGTCGGTTTTCCATCAATTGGCAACTACAGGGCATTCAATTATTTCCACTCAATTTCATCACGATATTTTCATGCAGCTGCCGTTATCTTAACCGTCACCGAGCGGTGAGAAGATACTCCATTTTTATCGGTAAAGAGCTAGTTACAAATTCAGGAGACTCGTAACCAATGGTACTCACTCGTCAGCCTTGTACATCATTTTAAAGCTGAACCGTATCGCATTTGTTGTCATAGCCGTAAAAATAAAACATACGAAACAATTTAAAAGTGAAATATTAGCCAGAATTTAGTTGGTAGATTCTAGAAGTCCTTCATAGTCTCAGACTCAGAAGGGACTATAATAAAAAAATTAAAAAAAAACACATACGAAACGTTTTAACCGACATCAGAAAGAATATCAGATGCCCGAAAGTATCTCTCACTAATCACCACCTCGCAACAGGGACGTCGCACAAGATTGGCAGGGCAAGAATGTCAGTTGAGGCGCTTCCATCGTGTAGAACAATTGGATGATAATGAACCAATCATTATTTTGTTACAATAATGGTGACTTTAAGTTTGAGAATGTATCCCCTGCCTACCGTAAGGGTTATCCGTCCGGTAAAAATTACTATAAACGCGGACAGGGGGTATAGAAAGTTCCGTGCCAATAAAGTGCTGGCCTAGCAAGATGATCTACGTTAACCGTTATCATGATCTTCAGTTTTTTTGATAAGCTTGAATTACTTTGAAAAGTGCACAGCCGCTGCTTGTCAGGGGAAGGTCATGAAGTAGATTGACGAGGTCTAATCTGGTGATTGAGATTGTCTACAAAGAAGAAAGGAGACTCCTATTGAGTCTTGTAATAATATATACATCGTGAATCGCGTATCAGACGCGTTATATCACGTGACATAAACTTCCCTCCATTCACTCTATCCCTTGACACTGCTCACAGAACTCTTGGATGCCAGAGTAGATTCTCATCCTAATGGTATGATCGAATATTAATTCATCACAAACCCGTCCAACTGCTCAACACACCAATCATCATCCACCATCTACCATTCTTCACATCTCATCTATATCCTTTTCAAATCCTATTCATATCACTATCAACTTCTTCCAACTTTCACCAACACCATCCTACTCGACAACATGTTAATGTCAGATGAAGACGTTCAACATTTCATTAAGTATCCTCTTCATAAAATAACCTCACACTTCCGCAGAAATTGTGACATGGAGAAGTTTAAGATCGAAAGAGAAAGCCCTGAGGAATCCATTGATCTTACTCCCATATCTGATCTTCTTGAAATCTTGTTCACTTCATTTTACATTTATGCACTAAAAAAATTAGTTCCCTCGACCATCGATAAAAAGATGTCTGTCCGGATTCTTTCCATCCAAAACCGATTAGAAACAAATGCGATCACCATCTCTTTCTTCGTACCTCTTGTCTCTTCCATTCTTTCTAATGCTGCAGATGCCGAAATCTGGGCTCATCTGGCTTATCTCGTCGACAATGAAGAGCCTATCACGCCTCAACAGTATGACGCATCTTCTTCACATCATCCCCAATTCCCATCACATCTACACAACGGCGCCACTACAAGGTGCTGATGAAACCATGGAAATACTTAAAGATGCGTTGAGAAAGGAACTAACAGGATCGGTCTTTGAAGATGTCGAAGGGTTTTACGCGAAATTCTTTTGAGAAACCGCTTTGGGCGAGCAAATGCAAGAAGATTTCCGAAAGCTATGCCAATAGAAAAGACAAAAATTCATTCAAATTTCCGGATGATCGTACGGAAGCGAATGTATGGCAGTGGATCAAAACGGTCCAGACAAATTTTATCGAGCCATATCGAGAACCCCCGACGGAGAAAGCAGCTGATGGTCCTGAGGTAGCCACTGCAGTCAACACACCCAACCAACCGGACGCATCCAAGAAATAAAGTCTTTTCCTCTGCGTGGACAAAAGTTCCGGACCACCAATGGAACACAGATCAAGGGTGGCCCTACGTTCAGACAAGTCGATTTTTTCATCAAGAGTCGCAGCCTTCGCCGCGGTACTCCTCACAGCTGGCGGGACATCCATGTGTTGGGAGAGTTCACCAAGTCCTCCACTAGTGTGGATGGATAAGTTCCTTCAACTTGCCGTGTATATGCGGGAGGTATTCACTGCGCAGCCATTGAGAAATTTTGTGCATGGATTCCTCTTGCTTGACACCAAATTGCAACTGTGGGTATTTGATCGGTCTGGTCCATACTCCACTGACTTCATTAGAAATTTGGCGAAAATCCAGAAGTGCTCATATATGTCATAACGGCTATATTTGATGAGTGATGAGGAGCTGGGCATTGATACATCAGTGCGACATGAAAAAGGTCAGACAATCATTACGGTCACTGATGCTATAACCCAAGAACCTCGCACTCTGATTCTGGAAGCAGAACCATTTGTCAGACAGAAGGCGATTGTCTCCCGAGGCACAACGTGCTACCGCGCACTGGATGGGACGTTTGTGGTCAAAGATTTCATTGGAGAGCTGTGGACAGGCTGTCTGAAGTAAGCCTCCTGATACAGGCACGCAACGTTGAATATTTCGTGCCATCTCGAAAAAGTGGCCGATCCTGCAACTCTGATTGCAGCAAGTTGGGCTCAAAAAGACGTCGAAATCCGGATCCTGCGCAAGATGACGAAGCTGCCGTGCCTGAGCATGACCTGAAGAGGCTCCGCATTTCGAATAACGCTGAGAAAATTGAATTGGAAGATGGAATAGCGCCAATTTCTACCGAGGTCGGCCAATTGACTTCAGCCCTGGAGATCGAACGGCGAAGATGACGAAGCGACTACTGCTGCCGTGAATGACGGAGAAGCAGATGATCCCGGAACGCCAGAGCTGTCAATTGCTATCGAGACCGTCAAAAGACATATATTGCCACTGAACACGTGGTTATTTCGAATACTGCTGGGGAAATAGTGTCGGAAGATGGGATAGCGCCAATTTCTACCGAGGTCGGCCCACTAACTTCAGCCCCTGGAGACCGAACAGGTGAAGATGCCGAAGCGACTACTGCTGCCGTGAATGACGGAGAAGCAGATGATCCGGAACGCCAGAGCTGTCAATTGCCTATCGAGACCGTCAAAAGACATATATTAACCACGTGGTAGATCGATTGGCGAAGAAACCACAGCTCTTGACCTCTTGCAGGGTCTTCGCGACGCGATCTTGGCCCATCGGTCACTTTTCATGGATGCTAAGATATTGCACAGGGACGTGTCTATCAATAGCATCATACTGACGGATCCAGCTGTTAACAATGGTCGGTATGGGCTTTTAATAGATCTCGATCTGGCAATATCTTTGAATGATGTGAAAGGTAATGAGAACACGCAGATGACGTCTGGTAGTATGGAATATATTGCCCTCGGGATCTTGGAAGCCATGATTTACGAGACCGATAAAGGGTATAAGCATACGTATCGACATGATCTGGAGTCATTCTTCTACGTTCTCGTCTCAGCGTGCATTCGATTTGGCCGAGGAAATAAAAGGTCGAGCCACACTCATGTTTTATCTACATGGTATACAGGAACAGTCAAACAGATGTACCAAGCCAAACACGGGGCAATGGGGTCAAAATACTTTGAAAAAGTAATATTGGACCATTTCTCGACGAGGTACAACTGTGTCAAACCACTAGTCAATAGATTGCGAGCAATTCTATTCCATAGATCAACGGGCGTCGATACGAATACGAGTCCTTTTCCCGATGAGGTTTATGATCTCATTCTTAAAGCGTATGACGATGAAATCAACGGGATCAAATGTGAGTTTCAATACCAAGTGTGACATAAGACTTTTTTATCAGAATGAATCTTTACTAACTGAGATGAATTGATTAGTAGTAGAACAGCTTGCCAGATCTAGTAAGCTCGGGACATGATGCCGCTTTGGACATGAAATACAGAATGCTGCTAACACCAAGATTAGATACCGAGACGCTGATTGCAGAAAGCTAAAGGTTGAGAATGGGTAATTGCCAAAACGTGGTGCTTTTATGAGCCGGTTAGTTGTCAAATCAATGCTCTTCTTTTGACTATGAGATTAATATCGACACGCAGATAACAAATCACTTCGATTTTTGGATTCTTCCCCAAAAACAAACGTTGTTTGCTCCAT
The DNA here is from genome assembly GCA_900239735.1 of Blumeria hordei DH14. Lineage (NCBI taxonomy): Eukaryota > Fungi > Ascomycota > Leotiomycetes > Helotiales > Erysiphaceae > Blumeria > Blumeria hordei. The sequence goes on along the minus strand of OENG01000025.1, from coordinate 2,907,254 downwards.
CATAGAATGGAATTGTGTAGATTGGGTAAATAGACGTAAACACATAAAAATAAACCAATAGAATAATGGATCGTGTAAAATTTGACGATCTTGGATCGTTTCCTTCTTGGGTGAAACATGAAATAAATAGCTATATAATTTCGGTTTAAGATATTTGTTTTTGAATCAATCACTCTCACAGCTCTAATATAGAAAACAAATGGGCATTTATATGCTTGAAAGGTAAAGCTATAACTCATCTATGGAGAAGTAAACTACCTGAAAGTCCCCCGTGCTAGTTTTACACATCCAGAGGTATTTATATCTAGCCTACGTTTACAGTGGCAATAAAACTAGCTTAAGGTTTGTTCTGCCACACGGGTAACGCTTTCGATACCCTTGGCACTTTCCTCTACGTAGTCTCAGTGGCGATTTCGTATCCATTTTAGTTAGCTGAGAATCTTTGGAGTGATAGAACATGAATGTTGCCTTCGATAGCCATCGAATGCTACAGGAATTATCAGCTTACAAGCCGTCACAATCACTCATGCTTAATTCTTTAAGTGAATATAATCACAAAAATCGTTGCAAGCATCAGTCAAGAAGCTACGTAATACATGGTTATTTATTTAAACATAAGTAAAGGTCAGGGTCCCTAGAATGTAACGTAAACGTTGAACTTGGTAGTTAGCAAGCTTTAAAACCATATTTTGTTAAATTACAAGGTGTGTATGGTTGGTGTAAGAACTTGTCGAGCTAGTCAAGGTCAATCTTAGGAATCGCGTCTATAACGCTACTTGTGCAAATCAGTCGCGTGGAGTAAGTCTATACTTAATAGTGTTGTCTGTCTCACCATTTTTGAATGTAATACGATCGCTTCTCATTCTATCTGATCTCCTTCCACTGTGCTAATTCCTCTGTCTTCACGACTGTCTTTTTTTTAAAAATCATTTTATTTGTACTCAGCTATAAAGCTATGACACATGACCGGTACTATGTATACAGGTAGGATAACTCTTTCAACGTTAGAGACACTCATACTCTGCATTTCATTTGGAATGACCACTATGAGGTATGAGTGAGTGAGTGGGTTTTCATTGTACTACTTGAGTCTTCGACTATCTAGCACATTGGGCTCCTCTCTGGCCCAGGCCACACCTTGTACAGTGCTCCTGTCCTCTCTTGTTACTTGTAAGATCATTGATATATTGCCCGTGATGAATAGCCATTCAGCTCAGTATTTACCCGTGGAATTCAGCCACCTTTTCCACGGAACCTTCTACCCAAAAAAATAAAAATGGTAGCAATGGAAACTGCGTGCGCGGGAAAAAGTCTCAAAAAACCTGCAGCCCCAGCCAGGCGAGGCCTAGACACCGGAACCACATGGGGTGCATATATTCATCTATATCTCCCTTCTTTGTAGCATTCGAGGCCATCTTGATCCAATCCACCATCTCCGTATCGGGTGCTGGGTTCGCTCCGGAAACTCATCGGATGGCTTTTCCTCCATGATCAAGGGTTGGTGACGAGAAGGGCTTCGACCCTAACGTCTGATCTGAACGTGGTTAGCTTCATGATAATAGTGATAGGGAGATGTGATGAGAAATGAAGACGATACAGATCGCGAAGGCGGCTGGGAATCCTCATCGAAGTGAGGAGGTTGTTACTCAATCTTGGCTCTGCAGACTCTACAGTGAGAGCTGGAGGTTCGTAGGGGACACCACTGACAGGTGTTGAGAATAGTCCCCCACTGTGAGGTATGTTTGCTTACACAAATAGTTGATCCTCATCCATAATTACCTACCAAAGGCAAATTCAAAACCTTTAATTATACAAGCATACCTTCATCATCCATGCATGCTAGCGCCGCGAGAAACGTAGTTTGGTTTTGACGGATTCGAACCAGCGGTCTCTTGTCTCGGGTGGGATGTGTGTCCTAGCTATCCAGACCTTACTTTAGAATCGGGCTTGACGATGTACAACTGTACCATCCAACCATGGCGGTGGTTATAGTGTTGCCTGCACTGTTTCTCAACACTCACATATATTAAAAGGCCTCCCAATTTAATACATTCATTTGTTTGTAGTAGAATCAGCTGACCATATCCTCCCTTGAAAACCTAAATAAATACCTGTTTGGAATAGCCGGCAAAGACGAATTCTTCACCTTCCAGTGGTGCCGGTGTAATCGCTCAGTATGCTCTGCATATCTGGGATAGCCAAGAAGAATCGCATCCGAATCGAAGTCGAAATCAACCTCAAGCATGTCTCCATTTGACAACTTCTCGACAATGCCTTTCTTACCATCCTCATCTCAGTCCTCAACCTCCGTTTAACCACACCTCACCTCGCCTGAACAACCAATAAAGAAGTTACTCCAATTGCAAACAGGAGCTTGCCCCATTAATTACCGGCCATCACCGACTACAAATTTACTACGCTACGTGTACCCGCAAGGAGGAAATCAAGTAATAATATACAAAGCTCGGGTCATGGTTTATGGGGGACCGATGCTCTAATGGGGCTCTACATCTTGAGGAAGGATAGGCGGCTGAGATGTGGTGCGAGAGGGGGAATAGGTCTCTGAAGACGATGCTGGGACTGATATTTTCGAGGGGTTTTCAACTTTCTAACGTTTGTGGGCGCCAAGACTGAGATTTCGGCTAATTAGCCAGGAGGGCTTCTTTTGTCAATGAGTCAACGGCACTCCCCAGCGCCCTGGACGGCACAAAAGAAGTTAGGCTAAGCTGCCATACAGTAATCACGCTCTGTCAAGACTTTTCTGACATTCTAGCACGATCTTCGGGAAGGAGTTGGAAGGAGGCTAGAAAGGCAGAGGGTGTATTTCCAGAGATACCCACAAGTCTGCAGCGCCCAGCTGGCCGGCCTCTTCGAACGCTTCAGAAGGGGCACTATGTCTTCGGATTTAGTCCTAATGTCGGTATTAGGAGAGCCCCGCACCCAGTGGTTTTTGCGATTTTTCCCGGCTGCCATACACCCGCAAATGGCCATCGTTTCGTTGGTTGGAGAGGGGAGATAATGAAGGGCAAAGGGCTCCTCTAAGTGTATGATCGAATGAGGACTTGTGAGGGGCGGTACTGTTTGAGGGGAGCTGTATGGGAGGCATAGGAGGGAATATACTACTGGCATAGGTATCCTTGGCCTGTAGGCAGAGAGGACCTGCATGTCCTACATAGTCTTAGACTCAGACAGGACAGTAAAATGATTTAAAAAAAAAAAAACCCTGTTTGGAATATATTTTTGGAGACTACATCGGACGACACGATTATCCCCTGTATGTTGACAAATTATGAGTAACCACTGTATGTGTATCTCCACTTTTAGCTGTACTTGTTATGTTTCTGATGCTACGAATTACTATACAGTATATCTTTCTTATTATTTCGACATTAATGTGTTTATTTAAAACAATGTTATTGGTTAGAAGCGGCATCACGGTCCACGAACGGATTTTCAGCGTTACGTTAATTACTTCTATCCTAATTGACCCATCTTATCTTTTGAGACATTAATTTTATTGCTGTGCTTCGGCCTGTCGGGTTTAGGAGCTAGAGAGTGGAATTTATGGCTAGAAAAATGTTCACGGCGCCAGCTAGACCTCCATCAGACGGTGAAACTGCTGCAATGAAGGTCATAGATTCTTTCGCAATTACCACTGGCGTTAAGATGGATAACCTATAGACTGTACTGTATTACTCAAGTAGGATTTGAGACAAACTGGTAATCGCAGGCACTGACAAATCTGCAGTACCCATGATGGACATATTTGAGGTTGTCATATCCTTTAAATCCCACGCTGTCAGGCTACGATCGATGATGACAGCGATTCAAATGGAAGAAAGGGTTCTGGCCTTAGTAAAGGTAGTTAGGATGAATTTCGAGTAGCCAGTGCGCAAGACGGCTCCTATTTCGACGCAAACACTGGGAGGTCGACCTTCTAACGTCTCAGTCTCTTACCACTAGCCAGCAAAGCGGCAGTGCGGATATGAATTGAAGATGCAGACATGCTGCAGCCAGCAGAGCAGCTCTTTAAGGCGAACTAAATGTCAGAATACTCAAGTGGATGGGTTTATCATAAGCTTCCTTTAGCAGTAATGATGATTGGTATCTAACGTGTATCTCTCTCCTTCCCCTTTTCCACTTCAAAGCAACGCATATAAACAGTAGCTACCCCTCACTCCAAACTCCATTTCTAAACAGGGAAGTCATAACTCATGAACATAGCGAGTCATCATTTATAATGTGAGACATGGATGATCATCTACAGTGCCTCTAGGATTGAAAATGTCAGGTTTGAAACTGGGTTGTTTGAGGTATCTGCCCTGTAGGCGCAGCTGGGCTGGCTCGTAATAGATTAGTATGACTCTCCTCATTACTCCGCTCGCCACGAAGTATGGTCCAAACGTCTTATTCTAACAATAGCTTAGAGAAACACATTTTCAACGACAACTTTGACTGCCCGCTCAATTTATTCCTTGAAATTTAACACCACAATCAATTCATCCTCTATTCCGGCAAACAACGTCTCTCGAAAAGTCTGCTTCAGAAACCAAAGCTCGCAGGCATCTAACTCGCGATCAATGTATTGATATAAGAGCATTAAGAAGCCTTGGCTTGACATTACAACAGATATCCGACGAACTAGGCTACACAATAAGGCAAGTGCAATATGCGTGTGCTCGAGAGGATGAGAATCCTAAACCTCGCAAAGGATGCTCACCTAAATTAAGCGCGGAACAAGATGATGAGCTTGAGGCTTTCGTCTGGGATTCTCCTGAAAATCGACAGATTTGCTATTTGGAACTAGCGATGGGACCCTTCAGCCACTGGGGATGAAGTGAGCATTTACTATCTAATACCCTCATGAAAAGAGGTTACAGCAGAAGCATTGTTCGGAAGAAGACTCCGTAAAGTTCGGTTAACAATCACGAAAGATGCGTATTGGTGATAAAGCAAATGGAGGGTACACAAAGTATTGTGATGAAGCAGACTAATGAAAAATATGTAGAACGGTTTCATATTAGTTGCGAGCCATACTGAGGGCTTCGATGTATATTTTTGCAATACAGAGCAATTATTTTTGAAATAGATGTGTACTTTTAGATAATATCAATTAATTTTTTTAAATTTCAATTTTAAATGAGGACCATACCAATTAAGGCAATATGTACAGGGATCTAATCCCAGTTGTTTTGACAATTTTACAATTACACCCCATAAGAGACTTTAGCCATTAGGATATTCAACGGTCCTTGTATTGTTTTTTTTGTATTGTATGTGTTTATTGTCCTATAAAGTGTGCGACTATGTAAGGAGATGTAGGTCCTTTCTGCCTACAGGCCGGGAGTATCTATGCCTCGGGTAGTCTAGTCCCTCCTATGCCTCCTTCACGACTTCTTTCCAGCAGTAATACCCCCACAGGTCTTCATTCGAGTATACACTAAGAGGAGCCGTTATCCAGTCATTATCCCCCATCTCCAGCCAACGAAACGATGGCCATTTACGGGTGTGTAGCTGCAGGGAAAAGTCTCAAGAACCACTGGGTGCGGAGCTCTCCTATGACGAAGAGGCCGGCCAGCCGGGCGCAGCAGACCTGTGTATACCTAAGAGCGTCTCTCAACCTTCCTAGCCTCCTCCTTCCTCTTTTCCTGATTCATGCCGCAGGATAAACCGAAGATCGTGAAAGGATGTCAGAAAAGTCTTGGTCGAGAGTGACTGTCGTGAAGGAGCCTAGCCTAGCATCCAAAAATCGTTACGGACGTGGGGTCGTCGGGTAACTCATGTATTCCAGATACCCTCCTAGCTGGTAGATTCGGAAGTTAAGATTAGAAGGGACGATATTATAGACGAGTCGAAATCTGCTTTTCTTGAGGGCGGAAGGGTCTTTTACTTTGCTTTCGTGGGTTTTTTGTTCGCCCGCTGGTGGGTAGCACATGTTGTAATATGACGAGGGCTTCTCTGACTACCGTTGTAGCGTTTGGTACCGCATTATCTTTCCTGATTTCTAGCATCATTATCGTCGTCATGGTCGTCTTATGTGTTATCGGAAGCGTATCTTTGACGGAGGGGGAGATAACTCAGCTCAAAGTTGAAAAGGTATTACTCAATCTCGGCTCTGCAGACTCTACAGTGAGAGCTGGAGGTTCGTAGGGGACATCACTGACAGGTGTTGAGAATAGTCCCCCATTAAACGGTCCTCAAACACTAATATATCGAGGGGACAAACGCCATCAGGCAGTTACAGATTAACAACACTGGAGTGTTCGTGCAATCGGTCTCACAGCGAGATAATAACCTGAATATGGCACATTCAAACAATTCCCTCGTCCAAAAGCAGAACTCTTCTGCTAATCATTGACGAGTCCTATTGGGGACAACGATACGAGGAGAAATAAACGCCGATAACGGCACATTATTTACGAAATGACTGAGGAGTCAAAAGTTCGGATTCCGGAACTAGAAAACGACAGAGTTGGCTGCCTTTTGCATGGAAATGAGTACCAATAGATGACAAAAAACGCCGATACTGGAGGAACAGTAATCCTAAGCCTACCAACAGAGGCACTTCCATGCGAAGCGAGAAGAGACGGTATTGTTTACAACCCATCGTTTTATACGGCTCAGGTCTGGTCACCCCTTGTTCATGTCACGCTGTGCTTGATTGATAGTCATTTGGGGCTTACCCAAGCCTCTTGCAATAATGCAAGGAAATATGGAGTGTGTTCGGGAACCCATCATATGAGGGACTACGCGAAATAAATCGGTGCTTTGTGTTGGAAATGGAGCCACAGAGTCATGCGGACGTACGTGACCTTCATTTCTTCTGGGATCTCGACATGATCCTGCATGTATTGAAGAGGTTAGAGTAAGTCATGAGATGGCGCTCCAGGCTACCTAATGTATACATGAGCAGCTGCATGGCGTTGGCACAAGGAGGTTATTCATGGGTTTCGCCGACAAAGACGAAATCTTCACCTTACAATGGTGCCGGCTTCACCGCTCACTATGCTCTGCATGTATAGGACATCCCAGAAATTGGGCAAATGATTCAAAGTTTAGAGTACATACAAGTATATCTAAAATGGACGACTTCTCGTCAGATATTTCATCTATCATATTCACACAAGTCCCCTTGTTGTAAAAGTAACAGCTTGTGAAAGATATATTAGCGGAAGATTTAGGAATCTTTATCGATAAATCAATGAGAACTGCAGATATTTTTGACATTAGGAACTATGAGGATTTAGGAGGCCGAAAGGACTAGTTATATACATATCTAAGGTAGCAAGACACTTGCCTTATTTTCTTCCAACAATTTGACGACAATTTGTAGTATCTTCCATGGGGTAGTGTAATCTAGAAACATTTGTCATATACTGCTCCATTGTTCCCCTACCCATCATGGATCCACATGGAAACTTCTTACTTCACTCTCAATTATCATTGCTATTGTGCATCATACTCCTGGAAATAACCGGCACAATATCTCTTCCGCAATCATATTATGACAACTCGCCTTAAATTACTGTGAAGACGTTACTCCAATTGCGAGCGGGAGCTTCCCCCATCAAAAATCGGCTATATTCCAATAAAATGTTATGATACTATATACACCCGCGAGAAGCAAACAAAGTCATAAATTACAAAGCTCAAGTTTTGGCTTATGTGGGACTGTTGCTCTAGTGGGCTTATACATATTAAGGAATGACAGGCAACTCGCACATGGGACGAATGAGTAAAGAAATCACAAATAGGCATAATAAGACACTTACTTTTCAAGCATTTTCTATATTTAGATGTCTATGGGCGTCGAAGCAACGATTTAGGATAGTAATACCGACACTTTGCAACAGGCAACGATGGAAGATGTCGTGGATCGTCTCTTGGATGTCACCGTCCTCGGTCAGCTTCTGGGCAGCATGGTCAATTGTCCTATTCAAGAAATGGAGAAATATTAGGCCATATCTTGCACCATTTGACGGCTTGTGAGCCGGTAATTCCTATAGCCTTCGACGGCTATCGAAGGCAACATTCATGTTCTATCACTCCAAGGATTCTCAGCTAACTAAAATGGATACGAAATCGCCACTGAGACTACGTAGAGGATAGTGCCAAGGGTATCGAAAGCGTTACCCGTGTGGCAGAACAAACCTTAAGCTAGTTTTATTGCCACTGTAAACGTAGGCTAGATATAAATACCTCTGGATGTGTAAAACTAGCACGGGGGACTTTCAGGTAGTTTACTTCTCCATAGATGAGTTATAGCTTTACCTTTCAAGCATATAAATGCCCATTTGTTTTCTATATTAGAGCTGTGAGAGTGATTGATTCAAAAACAAATATCTTAAACCGAAATTATATAGCTATTTATTTCATGTTTCACCCAAGAAGGAAACGATCCAAGATCGTCAAATTTTACACGATCCATTATTCTATTGGTTTATTTTTATGTGTTTACGTCTATTTACCCAATCTACACAATTCCATTCTATGATGGAGCAAACAACGTTTGTTTTTGGGGAAGAATCCAAAAATCGAAGTGATTTGTTATCTGCGTGTCGATATTAATCTCATAGTCAAAAGAAGAGCATTGATTTGACAACTAACCGGCTCATAAAAGCACCACGTTTTGGCAATTACCCATTCTCAACCTTTAGCTTTCTGCAATCAGCGTCTCGGTATCTAATCTTGGTGTTAGCAGCATTCTGTATTTCATGTCCAAAGCGGCATCATGTCCCGAGCTTACTAGATCTGGCAAGCTGTTCTACTACTAATCAATTCATCTCAGTTAGTAAAGATTCATTCTGATAAAAAAGTCTTATATCACAGTGAGTATTGAAACTCACATTTGATCCCGTTGATTTCATCGTCATACGCTTTAAGAATGAGATCATAAAACTGATCGGGAAAAGGACTCGTATTAGTGTCGACACCCGTTGATCTGTCGAATAGTATAGCTCGCAATCTATTGACTAGTGGTTTGACACAGTTGTACCTCGTCGAGAAATGCTCTAATATTACTATTTCAAAGTATTTTAACCCCATCGCCCCGTGTTTGGCTCGGTACATCTGTTCGACCGTTCCTGTATACCATGTAGATAAAATATGAGTGTGGCTCGACCTTTTATTTCCTCGGCCAAATCGAATGCACGCTGAGACGAGAACGTAGAAGAAAGACTCCAGATCATGTCGATACGTATGCTTATACCCTTTGTCCGTCTCGAAAAGATTGGCTTCCAAGATCCCAAGCGCAATATATTCCATAGTACCAGTCATCGTCTGCCTGTTCTCGTTACTGTTCACATCATCCAATGATATTGCCAGATCAAGATCTATTAAAAGCCCATACAGACCATCGTTAACAGCTGGATCCGTCAATATAATATTATTGATAGATACGTCCCGATGCAATATCCTAGTGTCCATGAAAAGTGACCGATGGGCCAAGATCGCGTCGCGAAGACCCTGCAAGAGGTCAAGGGCTGTGGTTTCCTCGCCAATCGATCTACCACGTGGTTCAGTGGCAATATATGTCTTTTGACGGTCTCGATAGGCAATTGACAGCTCTGGCGTTCCGGGATCATCTGCTTCTCCGTCATTCACGGCAGCAGTAGTCGCTTCGGCATCTTCACCTGTTCGGTCTCCAGGGGCTGAAGTTAGTGGGCCGACCTCGGTAGAAATTGGCGCTATCCCATCTTCCGACACTATTTCCCCAGCAGTATTCGAAATACGGAGCCTCTTAAGTTCACGCTCAGGCATGGAAGACATCTTACCTTGCGCAGGACCCGGATTTCGACGTCTTTTGGAGCCCGACTTGCTGCATACAGAGTTGCTAGCTCGGCCACTTTTTCGAGATGGCACGAAATATTCGATCGACCCTCTAGAGCTGATTCTCGTCGAGCGGCGGATTATTTTCACTGTAGCTCTTGTTCCCGAGACTGACGGATTTTCATGGCCTTGGTCGCTGATCATGGCTGCATTTTCATGCGCTGATCTTGCGACATCCGACACACGAATCCTCTTGCTGCTTTGTTCGCCATAATCGCCATCACTACCCTCGGCTCGGCCTTTGCGCTTCGCAGAAGTGCTTTGCTCATTGCTTTCGGTCGGGATCGATGGACCTGCTTCTATTGGCTCGAAGGTCGTTGTCATGATTGTATCGTCGGGATGGACGTCTCTTTCCATTTCACTCGTTATGGTCAAATCCTCTCGAAGTTTGCTAATCTTCGAGTCATCCCATGAGCCGATCAGCCTTGCCACACCTCTCACGTTGCGTGCCTGTATCAGGAGGCTTACTTCAGACAGCCTGTCCACAGCTCTCCATGAAATCTTGACCACAAACGTCCCATCCAGTGCGCGGTAGCACGTTGTGCCTCGGGAGACAATCGCCTTCTGTCTGACAAATGGTTCTGCTTCCAGAATCAGAGTGCGAGGTTCTTGGGTTATAGCATCAGTGACCGTAATGATTGTCTGACCTTTTTCATGTCGCACTGATGTATCAATGCCCAGCTCCTCATCACTCATCAACATATAGGCCGTTATGACATATATGAGCACTTCTGGATTTTCGCCAATTTCTATGAAGTCAGTGGAGTATGGACCAGACCGATCAAATACCCACAGTTGCAATTTGGTGTCAAGCAAGAGGAATCCATGCACAAAATTTCTCAATGGCTGCGCAGTGAATACCTCCCGCATATACACGGCAAGTTGAAGGAACTTATCCATCCAAACACTAGTGGAGGACTTGGTGAACTCTCCCAACACATGGATGTCCCGCCAGCTGTGAGGAGTACCGCGGCGAAGGCTGCGACTCTTGATGAAAAAATCGACTTGTCTGAACGTAGGGCCACCCTTGATCTGTGTTCCATTGGTGGTCCGGAACTTTTGTCCACGCAGAGGAAAAGACTTTATCTTCTTGGATGCGTCCGGTTGGTTGGGTGTGTTGACTGCAGTGGCTACCTCAGGACCATCAGCTGCTTTCTCCGTCGGGGTTTCTCGATATGGCTCGATAAAATTTGTCTGGACCGTTTTGATCCACTGCCATACATTCGCTTCCGTACGATCATCCGGAAATTTGAATGAATTTTTGTCTTTTCTATTGGCATAGCTTTCGGAAATCTTCTTGCATTTGCTCGCCCAAAGCGGTTTCTCAAAGAATTTCGCGTAAAACCCTTCGACATCTTCAAAGACCGATCCTGTTAGTTCCTTTCTCAACGCATCTTTAAGTATTTCCATGGTTTCATCAGCACCTTGTAGTGGCGCCGTTGTGTAGATGTGATGGGAATTGGGATGATGTGAAGAAGATGCGTCATACTGTTGAGGCGTGATAGGTTCTACTTTGTCGACGAGATCAGCCAGATGAGCCCAGATTTCGGCATCGGCAGCATTAGAAAGAATGGAAGAGACAAGAGGTAGGAAGAAAGAAATGGTGATTGCCTTTGATATTATCCGCTTGTAGATGTAAAAGATACGGCCAGACATGTTTTTATCGATAGTTGAGGGAACTAAATTGTCTTGTGCATAAGCGTAAAATGAACTGAACAAGTTTTCAAGAAGATCAGATATGGGAGTGAGATCAATGGATTCGTTAGGGCTTTCTCTTTCGATCTTAAACTTCTCCATGTCACAATTTCTGCGGAAGTGTGAGGTTATTTTATGAAGAGGATACTTAATGAAATGTTGAACGTCTTCATCTGACATTAACATGTTGTTGAGAAGGATGGTGTTGGCGAAAGTTGGAAGAAGTTGATAATGATAAGAATAGGATGTGAAAAGGTTATATATGAGATGTGAAGAAATGTAGATGATGTATGATGAATGGTGTGCTGAGCAGTTGGACGGATTTGTGATGAATTTATATTCGATCATACCATTAGGATGAGAATCTACACTGGCATCCAAGACTTCTGTGAGCAGTGTCAAGGGATAGAGTGAATGGAGGGAAGTTTATGTCACGTGATATAACGCGTCTGATACGCGATTCACGATGTATATATTATTACAAGACTCAATAGGAGTCTCCTTTCTTCTTTGTAGACAATCTCAATCACCAGATTAGACCTCGTCAATCTACTTCATGACCTTCCCCTGACAAGCAGCGGCTGTGCACTTTTCAAAGTAATTCAAGCTTATCAAAAAAACTGAAGATCATGATAACGGTTAACGTAGATCATCTTGCTAGGCCAGCACTTTATTGGCACGGAACTTTCTATACCCCCTGTCCGCGTTTATAGTAATTTGTACCCGAGAGATAACCCTTACGGTAGGCAGGGGATACATTCTTTGACGTAATGTCACTATTCTTGTCACTAAATAATGATTGGTTCATTATCATCCAATTGTTCTACACGATGGAAGCGCCTCAACTGACATTCTTGCCCTGCCATTATTGTGCGACGTCCCTGTTGTGAGGTGGTGACTATTAAGAGCTACTTTCGGGCATCTGATATTCTTTCTGATGTCGGTTAAAACGTTTCGTATTTGTTATTTTTACGGCTATGACAACAAATGCGATACGGTTCAGCTTTAAAATGATGTGCAAGGCTGACGAGTGAGTACCATTGGTTACGAGTCTCCTGAATTTGTAACTAGCTCTTTACCGATAAAAATGGAGTATCTTCTCACCGCTCGGTGACGGTTAAGATAACGGCAGCTGCATGAAAATACCATGATGAAATTGAGTGAAAATAATTGAATGCCCTGTAGTTGCCAATTGATGGAAAACCGACCGTTTAAATTCTTCGTTGCAGGGGGGACTGTTCTCAACACCTGTCAGAGGTTTCCCCAAGTAACCTCCAGCTCTCACTGTATATTCTGCAGAGCCGAGATTGAGGAACAAAGTCCTTACTTCGATGATGATACCCAATCGCCTTCGCGGTCTGTATCGTCTTCATCCAAAAACACATCCCCTATCACTATTATCATGAAGCTAACCACGATCAGATCAGATGGTAGGGTCGCAGCTCTACTGATCACCAACCCTTGATGATGGAGGAATAGCCATCCGATGAGTTTCCGGAGCGTACCCAGCACCCGATACGGAGAGAGTGGATTGGATCAAGTCGGCCTCGACTGTTACAAAGAAGGGAGATATAGATGAATATGCGTAAATCTTGTTGTCCCGGTGTCTAGGCCTCGCCTGGCTGGGGCTGCCGGTTTTTAGAGACATTTTCCCGCGCACGCAGTTTCCGTTGCTACCATATTTTTTTGTTTTGGGCAGAAGGTTCCTTGGAAAAGGTCGCTGAATTCCATGGGTACATAATGAGCTGAAAGGCTATTCATCAAGGGCAATATATCAATGATCTATCAAGAAACATAAGTGACAAGGAGCAGTGTACAAGGTGTGGCCTGGGTCAGAGAGGAGCCCAATGTGCTAGATAGTCTATGACTCAAGTAGTACAATAAACAAACACAATACAATTCTGCGTTGCAGATAGGCTCACGTTGTGCGGGGAGTATTGTAGAAATCTGTTATCCATCCGGTAATTGATCTGAAATATATATTTAAAAAAAAACTTTCAATTTCTATGAAGCTTTGCAGCTATGACACATGACAGGTGCTTTTTTTTTTTTTTGCTATGTTAAAGTCTTTAGCTAAAGCTCTATGTCCACTATAGGTACAAGACTGGTGAAGCCGGAGGGGATCACTGCTTACAAGCCCAGCTCATTCCTACCGCGAGACCCTCTACAAAAAAAGTAGAAGATAAATTGTAACTCAGATGATACCACCTACTCCGAAGCCGAAATCGAGACTCCATCCTTCAACCCCAAATTCAAGTGCATAAAATTTTCAATAGAGAAACGTGACTTCTCGCATCAAACCCTTTTGTGACGTGCATTGTGGCAATGACTAGTTTATCTGATCCCCGCTGAGAGCAGTGGACGAGGAAGTAGATCGTCTATTACAACAGCCGGTTTCCTGCGCAAATATTTTGAATTTTTCGTAAGACTTAGGCCCGAGAAGCATTTGGCAAAGTCAATGTGATGACGGGTGCTTTGTTTACGTAAGTGTCAGGAATTTCTGCCTAGTCAACTAGTTGATCGAGTGAAATATGTTCACATCCTTAGCACAAAACACAATTAGCCACTCCATTTGTGAAGTATCACTATATACAATCTTTTATCTATCGCATATTACCATCCGTATTATCTTACTCTCGTGACAATACCTATTCAATATCCTGACAACATGCGACGACTCTTTTTGAGTTTGAGACACTCATGCTCTGGAATTTTTTGCAAATATCACTTTGAGGTTTGTTCGGGAGGGCAAGACTGACACCTGTACGCGGTGCCCTCTACGAACCTGGGAGTGAAATATTCTCCAAGAGCCAAGTTCAGTCAAATTTCGCAATACCGAACAAGTTGGCCCATGAGGCAATGATTCAAGACTCTCAACCTAATCAAATTTTCACACCTGACGAGATCAATCACCAACAAAACCTCATCAAATTTGCAAGTACGACTTAGTACATCCTTATTTCAATGATCACACCTCTCGTCGACTTTCTCTGGCCTCAATTCACCACCACGTACACGCCCACGCCGATATTTATACCCGACGGAGGAAGCAAAGCGTGGCGCACAAACCTGGGAGATAGTTCTTTGAGATAGGCGTGAGAGGGATTAGGACAAGCTCACAAGGTGCTGCAGATGGTGGAAACGATCTCGACGGACGTGAATTTTATAATTTTGACAACGAGTTTTTGAATTGAGGTTTGTGCGTGCGCCAAGACTTCGCTTGCGAGAGTGCGGGCGACACTATAAACACCGCCGTGGTTGGATGATGCGGTGGTACATCATCTTGGCCGGTTTCTCAAGTAAGGTCTGGATAGCAAGGACACATATCCCACCCGAGACAGGAGACCGCTGGTTCGAATCCGGCAAAACCTAACTACATTTCTCGCGGCGCTGGTATGCATGGATGGTGAAGGCATGCTTGGATAATCAAATGTTTTAAATTCCCTTTGGTGGGTACTTACGGAGGAGGGTTGACTGTTTGTGTAAGCAAACATACCTCATAGTGGTACTTGCGAATGAAATCCAGAGTATGAGTGTCTCTAACGTCAAAAGAGTCATCCTATATGTATACATAGTACCGGTCATGTGTCATAGCTAGATAGCTGAAAACACATTAAATGATTTAAAATAAAAAAAAAAAAAAAAAAAGAACCTGGGAGCAAAATATTATCCAAGAGCCAAGTACAATAAAATTTGGCTACACCAAAGAAGCGTGTCCACGGGGCAATTATTCAAAATAAATCCCTGTTTCAACTTCTACTCCCAATGAAAACCGATTCCTATCTAAGCCTTCTCAAGTCTACAAGGACTAACTAGCACATCCACATTCCAACGATTACATGTCTCTCTGACATTTCTAGCCTCAGCAGGCTTCCCAAGACACGCCCACGCCGATATTTACACTAGAAGGAGGAAGTAAAGCGTAGTGCATAAATCTGGGAGACGATTCTATGCGATGGGCGTTAGAGAGATCAGGACAAGTTTACAACGTGATGAAGTGGATGGCTACAATCCCCAAGGACGTGAAAATTAGAAATTTGACAAGTTTTACAAACTGAGCTTTGCGCATGCTCCAGGACTTCGGTTGCAACAGTGGAGGCAACGCTATAAACACCGCCATGGTTGAATGGTAAAGTGGTACATGTCGAATAAGTCATTTGTTTTGCGTATAAATATTAGAATGGAGTGGGAGACAAGGTAACAGCCAAGATTGCTAGACATAGGCTGGTTAATGAGAATAACGCGAAAGTTGACTCGTATGTAATTTGTTTTTATTATTTTTGGCCCTAAACCAAGGCTCTTTATCCAAATTGGGTCAAGGATCGACGGATCCGGCAGGGCTCCCTGTAACTTTTCTTACAGCCTAACTCGTTCCAACCTCGTTAATCGCTACCTAAAGTGCAGCTGATTGTACAGATTCGAAAAATCACGAAAATCAGATTAACTCTGAAGAAGGTAGAAGATTCCTCCTTGTTGGACCCAAGCAATGCGCTTCTCACACATTCCATTGCCCGTCACATCTTTCAGATGACAAATTTACTCAGTCTCTGCTGAGAGCTGAAGATGAATTAGCTGGCAGCTTTGACAAAACCAGTATGCCGCCATTGGTTAGTAGATGCCTAAAAAGGGGACATCGTCCAGGTTGCTGTGTCCTCAAACTTCTTCTTCAGCTTCCAGATCACTGAGGGCGAATTGTTACACATTGAATGATATTTTAATGCCGGCAAAGACGAATTCTTCACCTTCCAGTGGTGCCGGTGTAATCGCTCAGTATGCTCTGCATATCTGGGATAGCCAAGAAGAATCGCATCCGAATCGAAGTCGAAAGCAACCTCAAGCATATATCCATTTGACAACTTCTCGACAATGCCTTTCTTACCATCCTCATCTCAGTCATCAACCTTCTTTTGACCACGCCTCATCTCGCCTCAACAACCAATAAAGAAGTTACTCCAATTGCAAACAGGAGCTTGCCCCATTAATTACCGGCCATCACCGACTACAAATTTACGACGCTACGTATACCCGCAAGGAGGAAATCAAGTCATAATAAACAAAGCTCGGGTCATGGTTTATGGGGGACTGATGCTCTAATGGGGCTCTACATCTTGAGGAAGGATAGGCGGCTGAGATGTGGTGCGAGAGGGGGAACAGGTCTCTGAAGACGAGGCTGGGACTGACATTTTCGAGGGGTTTTCAACTTTGGAACGTTTGTGGGCGCCAAGACTGAGATTTCGGCTAATTAGCCAGGAGGGCTTCTTTTGTCAATGAGTCAACGGCACTCCCCAGCGCCCTGGACGGCACAAATGAAGTTAGGCTAAGCTGCCATACAGTAATCACGCTCTGTCAAGACTTTTCTGACATTCTAGCACGACCTTCGGGAAGGAGTTGGAAGGAGGCTAGAAAGGCAGAGTGCGAATTTCCCGAGGTACACACAAGTCTGCAGCGCCCAGCTGGCCGGCCTCTTCGAACGCTTCAGAAGGGGCACTATGTCTTCGGATTTAATCCTAATGTCGGTATTAGGAGAGCTCCGCACCCTGTGGTTTTTGCGATTTTTCCCGGCTGCCATACACCCGCAAATGGCCATCGCTTCGTTGGCTGGAGAGGGGAGATAATGAAGGGCAAAGGGCTCCTCTAAGTGTATGATCGAATGAGGACTTGTGAGGGGTGGTACTGTTTGAGGGGAGCTGTATGGGAGGCATAGGAGGGGATATACTACTGGCATAGATATCCTTGGCCTGTAGGCAGAAAGGACCTGCATGTCCTACATAGTCTTAGACTCAGACAGGACAATAAAATGATTTAATATTAATAATAATAATAATAATAATAATAATAATAATAATAATAATAATAATAATAATAATAATAATAATAATAATAATAATAATAATAATAATAATAATAATAATAATAATAATAATAATAATAATAATAATAATAATAATAGAAAGAAAAACATCATTTTTGCCAGAAATCTGCGCAGCATTCCACGCTGCCTGTATCGCCAATTTGACATCGTGAATCTTATTTTTTCATCTTCATTACCCTCCTTTCATCATTTCATATTCTGTGCTCCAACATGGCAGGTGTGGGTGCTGGTGTGGGTAAATCCAGCGGTTTCGACGCGTCGCAAAATGCGACAACGGCATCATCAAACAACGGCAGCGGAGCGCAGACAGCTCCAAAGGATAAGAACCTTGAAATCCTAGGGAAACTTCTAAAACAGGTTAGATTAATCGTAATGGGAGAGATGGATGAGGAGGACCTACCATCGATGGAAGACGTGAACGAGGCCGTGAAGGCCTTTAACGCACACAAAAGGGCCTGGACGGAAATGTCCCAGAAGAAGTCTCCTATCGAGGAGAGGATGATGGCGCTAGAGGAGGTCGTCAAGAAAAGCCTCGCGGATCCCGCTCGTGTTTCTGCTCCTGCAGTGACCTCGGGCGCGCCGCCACAAAGGAGCTACGCGTCGGTCGTGGCTCCGCAAATGACAAAAACAGCGGTTCGAATAAGAATTGATGGAGCAGAAAAATTGCAGCCGGAAGAGCTGCTTTCAAAGGCAAAAGAGCACATTCAAGGTGCATACGCGATCCGTCAAATGCGGAGCAACGATACCGAGGTGTATGTCCAGTCGGCGTCCCAGAGAGACGCGGCGCTAAATATGCGAGAACCAACGGATTTCAAAATTTTACGGCAAGATTTTCCAGTCGTGGTCAACGGTGTCCCATTGCGGACACGAATCGAAGGGGGCAGAGATGCCGACAATTTCGCCATCATCAGGGAGATAGAGACGGCCATGAAGGCACGAATTCCAGGCTTGGTCATAAGTCGTATACGGTGGTTATACGACGGAAAGGAACACCAGCGATCGAAGAAAAACGGTCGCAATCGAGGATCAATTGTGGTCAGCCTCCCATCGGAGGCAATGCAAACGGAAGTGGTCCGAAACGGCCTTGTGATGAACGCCATGCTCTTCACGGCGCAGGTGTGGTCACCACGGTCCCAGCCAAAGCAGTGTTACAACTGCAGTCAGTGGGGACACACCCAGGCGTCGTGTGGAAAGGCAGCTAGGTGCGGTGAGTGCGCTGGCACTCACCAAACTCGGGACTGTCCGAGGAAAAGGGTTTCTTGTGCCAACTGCGGCAAGGAACACCGTTCGTGGCAGAAAGCAGCGTGTCGGACCTACCAGGTCTACAAGGGAAGTGTGGAGAAGGCTCGGATGGAGCTGTTGTCAAGAACGGCAGAAATATGGAATGAGAAACCAATAATGGCGCCAACACGAACAGTCGCACCAACTGATGATCAGGGATTCACTTTGGTCACCAGTAAGAAGGCTGAAGGACTAAAAAGAGGGCCAGGACGACCACGTAAGGTAGTCGAAGTCCCAGTGGCACCAATCATCGCCTCGACAGCAGCACCACCATCGGGGCCAACTCTTCGAGCACTTCGAAGACCAACGCCGAGTGAGGAGGTGCCTTCTCTTTTCAATTTCTCATAACGTTAGTCTGATTGAAGGGGGAGTTAACGAATTCTGAGGAAAGTTTATAAAATTATGGTTGAAAGGAACGTCCTCAGCATTAAGCCGGGTCGGTTCAGAGTGGCGGGACATCGGGTTTTGTTTGTTGAAAGCTTTTTCCCTTTCTAACATGGCTTACCGTCTTCATGGTTCTGTATATAGATACCGCATAGGACGTTAAACTAGATCAATGAATGAATGAATGGATGAATAATAATAATAATAATAATAATAATAATAATAATAATAATAATAATAATAATAATAAGAAAACATCATCATTTGGTCAAAAGCGGCACCACGTTCCACGAACGTTATTTCATCGTAATTATTATTGCATTTATCTTAATCAATCCCTCTTATCCGATTCCCCGAATTTTTTTCGCTGCGCTTCGGCATGGCGGGTTGGGGAGCCAGAAAGGTGGAATTCACGGCTGGAAAAATTTTCACGGCACCACCAAAACCCCCAACGGACAGCGGAACAGCCGCAATTATGGCTGTAGATTCTCTCGCGACATCTACAGGTGTTAACATGGATAACCTTAAATCAATAGGGTATTATTTAAACAAGGTTCGCGACAGACTGGTCATAGCAGGTACTAACCCAACAGCGACACCGATGGCGGAGGTAGATGGGGCTATTGACGCCCTCAAGTCGCACGCATTGTCACTACAATCGACAATGAAAGCGACACCAATGGAAGAAAGGATGCTGGCCTTAGAGAAGGCAGTAACGAAGAGTCTCGAGGAGCCAGTGCGCAAGATGGCTCCTCCGTCGACACAAGGAATGGGAGGGCGACCAACGTACGCCTCGGTCGTTGCACCTCCCGCAACTAAAGCGGCAGTAAGAATACGAGTTCAAGGGGCAGAAAAAATGCAGCCGGCAGAGCTGCTTAATAAAGCAAAAATACACATCGAGGGAGCATATGCCGTAAGGCAGTTGCGGAGTAACGATACTGAGGTTTTCGTGCAGTCGATCTCACAGCGAGACGCTGCCCTGAATATGGCTCAGCCAAAGGAGTTCTGCGTTTTGAAGCAGGATTATCCTGTTGAAATTTTGGGAGTCCCATTGGGGACAATGATACATGGAGGAAAAAATGCCGACAACGGCAGAATGATATACCAAATCACTACGGAGACAAATGTTCGGATTCCTGGAATCCAAATTAACAGGTTAAGATGGCTCTACGACGGGAAGGAGCACCAATGGATGAACAAGAACGGCCATACTCGAGGGTCGGTGATCGCTAGCCTGCCGACAGAGGCTCTTCAACGCGAGGTGATTCGAAACGGCATTGTACTCAATTCAATGCTGTACACGGCCCAGCTCTGGTCACCCCGGGCTCAAGTTAAGCAGTGCTTTAACTGCAGTCAATGGGGGCATACTCAAGCCTCGTGCAATAGGGCGAAAAGATGTGGTGAGTGCGCGGGCACTCACCAGACTAGAGACTGCCCGAGGAAGTCGGTGCTTTGCTGCAACTGCGGAAAAGCCCATAAATCGTGGCAGAAGGGGGCGTGTCCAAACTTCGCGTCCTACAAGGTTAGTGTCCAGAGGGCACGGTATGGACTTTTGGAAAGAACTGCAGATCTAAGAAGGGAGGAAATAACAGCAGCGGCCACTACAATATCACCAGCGGGAAAACAAGTAGACAACCAAGGGTTTACACTGGTGTCCAACCAGAAGGCAGAGGTCGGAAAGAGAGGGCCAGGGCGCCCGCGGAAAAATCCCGTGGCCACAGCCCCACCTACACAACAATTTGCGCCATCGGGGTCGAACTCAAGACCACAGTCATCACTTTTCGGCACGCGAGGGCTGGGAAAGGATGGCGAGGTCACCTATAACTTTAGCTAGTCCTGTCTCGGACTAACGGCATATTGCGCTTCCTGTAGGTTAACGAAGTACTACAGTAATAAATTGAAGGAGAAGGGGGTTTTTATCGGAAGGTTTCCCCCTCATGTAAAATATCTATAAGTAGAGTTTATAGCCACCTGCATGGGCCCATAGGGCGCCAAATCAGGTTAATGAAATCAAATTCAAATTCAAATTCAAATTCAAATAATAATAATAATAATAATAATAATAATAATAATAATAATAATAATAATAATAATAATAATAATAATAATAATAATAATAATAATAATAATAATAATAATAATAATAATAATAATAATAATAATAATAGTCAAAAAAAACATCATTTTTCACGAAAAGCGGCACCACGTTCCACGAACGCTATTTCATCGTAATAATTATTGTTTTCATCTTAATTGACCCATCTAACCTGATTCCTCGAATTTTTTTCGTTGCGCTTCGGCATGGCGAGTTGGGGGACAGGAAAGGTGGATTTCACGGCTGGAAAAATTTTCACGGCACCACCACCACCACCAACGGATAGCGGAACAGCCGCAATAATGCTAGTAGAATCTCTCGCGACCTCTACTGGCATGAAATTGGAGAAGCTTAAAACAGTGGCTTACTATTTAAACAAGGTCAGAGACAGGCTGGTTATCGCAGGAACTGACAAATCTGCGACACCAATGGTCGAAATAGATGAGGTGCTTGACGCCTTCGTAGCCCACGCTAAGATGTTCCGATCGAAGCTGACGGCTAACCCTATGGAAGATCGAATGTTGGCCTTAGAGAAGGTCGTAAAGGAGAGTCTCGAAAAGCCGGTCTGCAAGACTGCACCACAACCAGCGCAAATAATGGGAGGACGACCCACGTACGCCTCGATCGTCGCGCGCCAGCAACCAAAGCGGCAGTACGTATTCGAGTAGAAGGAGCGAACAAGATGCAGCCGGCAGAGCTGCTTAACAAGGCTAAATTACACATAAATGGGGCATACGCCGTGAGGCAACTAAGGAGCAATGATACTGAGGTGTTCGTGCAGTCGGTCTCCCAGAGAGACGCTGCCTTGAGGATGGCGCAGCCCAAGGAGTTCTGCGTCCTAAAGCAGGATTACCCTGTTGAAATCTTGGGAGTCCCACTGGGGACAATAATTCACGGAGGAAAGAATGCCAACAACAGCGTGGCAATATTTAAAATGACGACGGAGACAAAAGCACGGATTCCAGGGATACAAATCAACAGAGTGAGGTGGCTCTATGACGGAAGGAACACACCTGGGCGAAGGAAAATGGCCATATTCGAGGGTCAGTTATTGCAAGCTTACCGACCGAGGCTCTACAACGTGAAGTGATCCGAAATGGCATTGTAATGGACTCAATGCTCTACACGGCCCAGCTCTGGTCACCCCGGGCACAAGTCAAGCAGTGCTTCAACTGCAGCCAATGGGGGCATACCCAAGCTTCCTGCAATAAGGCAAGGAAATGTGGAGGGTGCGCGGGCACCCATCAGACCAGGGACTGTCCGAAGAAGTCGGTACTTTGCTGCAACTGTGGCAAGGCTCACTTATCGTGGCAGAAGGGGGCGTGTCCAAGCTTCGCGCATACAAGGCCAATGTTCAGCGGGCACGGTATGGACTCATGGAGAGAACGGCCGAACTAAGAAGGGAGAGAGAAATACTAACGGATGTACCTCAATTAAATACTGTCAACATACCAGACGACCAGGGGTTCACGCTAGTGTCCAACCAAAAGCCAGAGGGCTTCAAGAGAGGGCCGGGACGCCCGCGTAAACAAGTTCAGGTCCCAGCCCCACCACAACATCTATTTGCGCCATCGGGGTCGAAATCAAGACCACAGCCATCACTTTTCGCCACGCGAGGGCAGGGAAAGGATGGCGAGGTATACTTTAGCTAGTTCTGTTTCGGACTAATGGCCAATTGCACTTCCTGTAGGTAACGAAGGACTACAGATAAAAAATTTTAATAGGGGGAGGGGGTTTTTATCGTAATGGTTTCCCCCTCATGTAAATATATAGATTAGGTTTATAGTCACCTGCATGGGCCCATAGGGCGCCAAATCAGGACAATGAAATCAAATTCAAATTCAATAATAATAATAATAATAATAATAATAATAATAATAGAAAGCGGATCATTTTGCCAGAAATCTGCGCAGCATTCCACGCTGCCCGTATAGCCAATTTGACATCGTGAATCTTATTTTTTTATCTTCATTACCCTCCTTTCATCATTTCATCTTCTGTGCTTCAACATGGCAGGTGTGGGTGCTGGTGTGGGTAAATCCAGCGGTTTCGACGCGTCGCAAAATGCGACAACGGCATCATCAAACAACGGCAGCGGAGCGCAGACAGCTCCAAAGGATAAGAACCTTGAAATCCTAGGGAAACTTCTAAAACAGGTTAGATTAATCGTAATGGGAGAGATGGATGAGGAGGACCTACCATCGATGGAAGACGTGAACGAGGCCGTGAAGGCCTTTAACGCACACAAAAGGGCCTGGACGGAAATGTCCCAGAAGAAGTCTCCTATCGAGGAGAGGATGATGGCGCTAGAGGAGGTCGTCAAGAAAAGCCTCGCGGATCCGCTCGTGTTTCTGCTCCTGCAGTGACCTCGGGCGCGCCGCCACAAAGGAGCTACGCGTCGGTCGTGGCTCCGCAAATGACAAAAACAGCGGTTCGAATAAGAATTGATGGAGCAGAAAAATTGCAGCCGGAAGAGCTGCTTTCAAGGCAAAAGAGCACATTCAAGGTGCATACGCGATCCGTCAAATGCGGAGCAACGATACCGAGGTGTATGTCCAGTCGGCGTCCCAGAGAGACGCGGCGCTAAATATGCGAGAACCAACGGATTTCAAAATTTTACGGCAAGATTTCCAGTCGTGGTCAACGGTGTCCCATTGCGGACACGAATCGAAGGGGCAGAGATGCCGACAATTTCGCCATCATCAGGGAGATAGAGACGGCCATGAAGGCACGAATTCCAGGCTTAGTCATAAGTCGTATACGGTGGTTATACGACGGAAAGGAACACCAGCGATCGAAGAAAAACGGTCGAAATCGAGGATCAATTGTGGTCAGCCTCCCATCGGAGGCAATGCAAACGAAGTGGTCCGAAACGGCCTTGTGATGAACGCCATGCTCTTCACGGCGCAGGTGTGGTCACCACGGTCCCAGCCAAAGCAGTGTTACAACTGCAGTCAGTGGGGACACCCAGGCGTCGTGTGGAAAGGCAGCTAGGTGCGGTGAGTGCGCTGGCACTCACACAACTCGGGACTGTCCGAGGGTTTCTTGTGCCTGCGGCAAGAACACCGTTTAGCAGCCAGTGTCGGATACCAGGTCTACAAGGGAAGTGTGGAGAAGCTCGGATGGAGCTGTTGTCAAGAACGGCGAAATATGGAATGAAAAACCAATAATGGCGCCAACGAACAGTCGGAACGACTGATGATCAGGGATTCACTTTGGTCACCAGTAAGAAGGCTGAAGGACTAAAAAGAGGCCAGGACGNCATTGCCCGTCACATCTTTCAGATGACAAATTTAACTCAGTCTCTGCTGAAGCTGAAGATGAATTAGCTGGCAGCTTTGACAAAACCAGTATGCCGCCATTGGTTATAGATGCCTAAAAAGGGACATCGTCCAGGTTGCTGTGTCCTCAAACTTTTCTTCAGCTTCCAGATCACTGAGGCGAATTGTTACACATTGAATGATATTTTAATGCCGGCAAAGACGAATTCTTCACCTTCCAGTGGTGCCGGTGTAATCGCTCAGTATGCTCTGCATATCTGGATAGCCAAGAAGAATCGCATCCGAATCGAAGTCGAAAGCAACCTCAAGCATATATCCATTTGACAACTTCTCGACAATGCCTTTCTTACCATCCTCATCTCAGTCATCAACCTTTTTGACCACGCCTCATCTCGCCTCAACAACCAATAAAGAAGTTACTCCAATTGCAAACAGGAGCTTGCCCCATTAATTACCGGCCATCACCGGACTACAAATTTACGACGCTACGTATACCCGCAAGGAGGAAATCAAAGTCATAATAAACAAAGCTCGGGTCATGGTTTATGGGGACTGATGCTCTAATGGGGCTCTACATCTTGAGGAAGGATAGGCGGCTGAGATGTGGTGCGAGAGGGGGAACAGGTCTCTGAAGACGAGGCTGGGACTGACATTTTCGAGGGGTTTTCAACTTTGGAACGTTTGTGGGCGCCAAGACTGAGATTTCGGCTAATTAGCCAGGAGGGCTTCTTTTGTCAATGAGTCAACGGCACTCCCCAGCGCCCTGGACGGCACAAATGAAGTTAGGCTAAGCTGCCATACAGTAATCACGCTCTGTCAAGACTTTTCTGACATTCTAGCACGACCTTCGGAAGGAGTTGGAAGGAGGCTAGAAAGGCAGAGTGCGAATTTCCCGAGGTACACACAAGTCTGCAGCGCCCAGCTGGCCGGCCTCTTCGAACGCTTCAGAAGGGGCACTATGTCTTCGGATTTAATCCTAATGTCGGTATTAGGAGAGCTCCGCACCCTGTGGTTTTTGCGATTTTTCCCGGCTGCCATACACCCGCAAATGGCCATCGCTTCGTTGGCTGGAGAGGGGAGATAATGAAGGGCAAAGGGCTCCTCTAAGTGTATGATCGAATGAGGACTTGTGAGGGGTGGTACTGTTTGAGGGGAGCTGTATGGGAGGCATAGGAGGGGATATACTACTGGCATAGATATCCTTGGCCTGTAGGCAGAAAGGACCTGCATGTCCTACATAGTCTTAGACTCAGACAGGACAATAAAATGATTTAATATTAATAATAATAATAATAATAATAATATAATAATAATAATAATAATAATAATAATAATAATAATAATAATAATAATAATAATAATAATAATAATAATAATAATAATAATAATAATAATAATAATAATAATAATAATAAAAAAAAACATCATTTTTGCCAGAAATCTGCGCAGCATTCCACGCTGCCTGTATCGCCAATTTGACATCGTGAATCTTATTTTTTCATCTTCATTACCCTCCTTTCATCATTTCATTTCTGTGCTCCAACATGGCAGGTGTGGGTGCTGGTGTGGGTAAATCCAGCGGTTTCGACGCGTCGCAAAATGCGACAACGGCATCATCAAACAACGGCAGCGGAGCGCAGACAGCTCCAAAGGATAAGAACCTTGAAATCCTAGGGAAACTTCTAAAACAGGTTAGATTAATCGTAATGGGAGAGATGGATGAGGAGGACCTACCATCGATGGAAGACGTGAACGAGGCCGTGAAGGCCTTTAACGCACACAAAAGGGCCTGGACGGAAATGTCCCAGAAGAAGTCTCCTATCGAGGAGAGGATGATGGCGCTAGAGGAGGTCGTCAAGAAAAGCCTCGCGGATCCCGCTCGTGTTTCTGCTCCTGCAGTGACCTCGGGCGCGCCGCCACAAGGAGCTACGCGTCGGTCGTGGCTCCGCAAATGACAAAAACAGCGGTTCGAATAAGAATTGATGGAGCAGAAAAATTGCAGCCGGAAGAGCTGCTTTCAAAGGCAAAAGAGCACATTCAAGGTGCATACGCGATCCGTCAAATGCGGAGCAACGATACCGAGGTGTATGTCCAGTCGGCGTCCCAGAGAGACGCGGCGCTAAATATGCGAGAACCAACGGATTTCAAAATTTTACGGCAAGATTTTCCAGTCGTGGTCAACGGTGTCCCATTGCGGACACGAATCGAAGGGGGCAGAGATGCCGACAATTTCGCCATCATCAGGGAGATAGAGACGGCCATGAAGGCACGAATTCCAGGCTTAGTCATAAGTCGTATACGGTGGTTATACGACGGAAAGGAACACCAGCGATCGAAGAAAAACGGTCGCAATCGAGGATCAATTGTGGTCAGCCTCCCATCGGAGGCAATGCAAACGGAAGTGGTCCGAAACGGCCTTGTGATGAACGCCATGCTCTTCACGGCGCAGGTGTGGTCACCACGGTCCCAGCCAAAGCAGTGTTACAACTGCAGTCAGTGGGGACACACCCAGGCGTCGTGTGGAAAGGCAGCTAGGTGCGGTGAGTGCGCTGGCGCTCACCAAACTCGGGACTGTCCGAGGAAAAGGGTTTCTTGTGCCAACTGCGGCAAGGAACACCGTTCGTGGCAGAAAGCAGCGTGTCGGACCTACCAGGTCTACAAGGGAAGTGTGGAGAAGGCTCGGATGGAGCTGTTGTCAAGAACGGCAGAAATATGGAATGAAAACCAATAATGGCGCCAACACGAACAGTCGCACCAACTGATGATCAGGGATTCACTTTGGTCACCAGTAAGAAGGCTGAAGGACTAAAAAGAGGGCCAGGACGACCACGTAAGGTAGTCGAAGCCCAGTGGCACCAATCATCGCCTCGACAGCAGCACCACCATCGGGGCCAACTCTTCGAGCACTTCGAAGACCAACGCCGAGTGAGGAGGTGCCTTCTCTTTTCAATTTCTCATAACGTTAGTCTGATTGAAGGGGGAGTTAACGAATTCTGAGGAAAGTTTATAAAATTATGGTTGAAAGGAACGTCCTCAGCATTAAGCCGGGTCGGTTCAGAGTGGCGGGACATCGGGTTTTGTTTGTTGAAAGCTTTTTCCCTTCTAACATGGCTTACCGTCTTCATGGTTCTGTATATAGATACCGCATAGGACGTTAAACTAGATCAATGAATGAATGAATATAATAATAATAATAATAATAATAATAATAATAATAATAATAATAATAAATAATAAAAACATCATCATTTGGTCAAAAGCGGCACCACGTTCCACGAACGTTATTTCATCGTAATTATTATTGCATTTATCTTAATCAATCCCTCTTATCCGATTCCCCGAATTTTTTTCGCTGCGCTTCGGCATGGCGGGTTGGGGAGCCAGAAAGGTGGAATTCACGGCTGGAAAAATTTTCACGGCACCACCAAAACCCCAACGGACAGCGGAACAGCCGCAATTATGGCTGTAGATTCTCTCGCGACATCTACAGGTGTTAACATGGATAACCTTAAATCAATAGGGTATTATTTAAACAAGGTTCGCGACAGACTGGTCATAGCAGGTACTAACCCAACAGCGACACCGATGGCGGAGGTAGATGGGGCTATTGACGCCCTCAAGTCGCACGCATTGTCACTACAATCGACAATGAAAGCGACACCAATGGAAGAAAGGATGCTGGCCTTAGAGAAGGCAGTAACGAAGAGTCTCGAGGAGCCAGTGCGCAAGATGGCTCCTCCGTCGACACAAGGAATGGGAGGGCGACCAACGTACGCCTCGGTCGTTGCACCTCCCGCAACTAAAGCGGCAGTAAGAATACGAGTTCAAGGGGCAGAAAAAATGCAGCCGGCAGAGCTGCTTAATAAAGCAAAAATACACATCGAGGGAGCATATGCCGTAAGGCAGTTGCGGAGTAACGATACTGAGGTTTTCGTGCAGTCGATCTCACAGCGAGACGCTGCCCTGAATATGGCTCAGCCAAAGGAGTTCTGCGTTTTGAAGCAGGATTATCCTGTTGAAATTTTGGGAGTCCCATTGGGGACAATGATACATGGAGGAAAAAATGCCGACAACGGCAGAATGATATACCAAATCACTACGGAGACAAATGTTCGGATTCCTGGAATCCAAATTAACAGGTTAAGATGGCTCTACGACGGGAAGGAGCACCAATGGATGAACAAGAACGGCCATACTCGAGGGTCGGTGATCGCTAGCCTGCCGACAGAGGCTCTTCAACGCGAGGTGATTCGAAACGGCATTGTACTCAATTCAATGCTGTACACGGCCCAGCTCTGGTCACCCCGGGCTCAAGTTAAGCAGTGCTTTAACTGCAGTCAATGGGGGCATACTCAAGCCTCGTGCAATAGGGCGAAAAGATGTGGTGAGTGCGCGGGCACTCACCAGACTAGAGACTGCCCGAGGAAGTCGGTGCTTTGCTGCAACTGCGGAAAAGCCCATAAATCGTGGCAGAAGGGGGCGTGTCCAAACTTCGCGTCCTACAAGGTTAGTGTCCAGAGGGCACGGTATGGACTTTTGGAAAGAACTGCAGATCTAAGAAGGGAGGAAATAACAGCAGCGGCCACTACAATATCACCAGCGGGAAAACAAGTAGACAACCAAGGGTTTACACTGGTGTCCAACCAGAAGGCAGAGGTCGGAAAGAGAGGGCCAGGGCGCCCGCGGAAAAATCCCGTGGCCACAGCCCCACCTACACAACAATTTGCGCCATCGGGGTCGAACTCAAGACCACAGTCATCACTTTTCGGCACGCGAGGGCTGGGAAAGGATGGCGAGGTCACCTATAACTTTAGCTAGTCCTGTCTCGGACTAACGGCATATTGCGCTTCCTGTAGGTTAACGAAGTACTACAGTAATAAATTGAAGGAGAAGGGGGTTTTTATCGGAAGGTTTCCCCCTCATGTAAAATATCTATAAGTAGAGTTTATAGCCACCTGCATGGGCCCATAGGGCGCCAAATCAGGTTAATGAAATCAAATTCAAATTCAAATTCAAATAATAATAATAATAATAATAATAATAATAATAATAATAATAATAATAATAATAATAATAATAATAATAATAATAATAATAATAAATAATAATAATAATAATAATAATAATAATAATAATAAATAATAATAGTCAAAAAAAACATCATTTTTCACGAAAAGCGGCACCACGTTCCACGAACGCTATTTCATCGTAATAATTATTGTTTTCATCTTAATTGACCCATCTAACCTGATTCCTCGAATTTTTTTCGTTGCGCTTCGGCATGGCGAGTTGGGGGACAGGAAAGGTGGATTTCACGGCTGGAAAAATTTTCACGGCACCACCACCACCACCAACGGATAGCGGAACAGCCGCAATAATGCTAGTAGAATCTCTCGCGACCTCTACTGGCATGAAATTGGAGAAGCTTAAAACAGTGGCTTACTATTTAAACAAGGTCAGAGACAGGCTGGTTATCGCAGGAACTGACAAATCTGCGACACCAATGGTCGAAATAGATGAGGTGCTTGACGCCTTCGTAGCCCACGCTAAGATGTTCCGATCGAAGCTGACGGCTAACCCTATGGAAGATCGAATGTTGGCCTTAGAGAAGGTCGTAAAGGAGAGTCTCGAAAAGCCGGTCTGCAAGACTGCACCACAACCAGCGCAAATAATGGGAGGACGACCCACGTACGCCTCGATCGTCGCGCCGCCAGCAACCAAAGCGGCAGTACGTATTCGAGTAGAAGGAGCGAACAAGATGCAGCCGGCAGAGCTGCTTAACAAGGCTAAATTACACATAAATGGGGCATACGCCGTGAGGCAACTAAGGAGCAATGATACTGAGGTGTTCGTGCAGTCGGTCTCCCAGAGAGACGCTGCCTTGAGGATGGCGCAGCCCAAGGAGTTCTGCGTCCTAAAGCAGGATTACCCTGTTGAAATCTTGGGAGTCCCACTGGGGACAATAATTCACGGAGGAAAGAATGCCAACAACAGCGTGGCAATATTTAAAATGACGACGGAGACAAAAGCACGGATTCCAGGGATACAAATCAACAGAGTGAGGTGGCTCTATGACGGGAAGGAACACACCTGGGCGAAGGAAAATGGCCATATTCGAGGGTCAGTTATTGCAAGCTTACCGACCGAGGCTCTACAACGTGAAGTGATCGAAATGGCATTGTAATGGACTCAATGCTCTACACGGCCCAGCTCTGGTCACCCCGGGCACAAGTCAAGCAGTGCTTCAACTGCAGCCAATGGGGGCATACCCAAGCTTCCTGCAATAAGGCAAGGAAATGTGGAGGGTGCGCGGGCACCCATCAGACCAGGGACTGTCCGAAGAAGTCGGTA
Organism: Blumeria hordei DH14; assembly: GCA_900239735.1. Lineage (NCBI taxonomy): Eukaryota > Fungi > Ascomycota > Leotiomycetes > Helotiales > Erysiphaceae > Blumeria > Blumeria hordei. The sequence goes on along the minus strand of OENG01000025.1, from coordinate 2,876,467 downwards.
CTTTGCTGCAACTGTGGCAAGGCTCACTTATCGTGGCAGAAGGGGGCGTGTCCAAGCTTCGCGGCATACAAGGCCAATGTTCAGCGGGCACGGTATGGACTCATGGAGAGAACGGCCGAACTAAGAAGGGAGAGAGAAATACTAACGGATGTACCTCAATTAAATACTGTCAACATACCAGACGACCAGGGGTTCACGCTAGTGTCCAACCAAAAGCCAGAGGGCTTCAAGAGAGGGCCGGGACGCCCGCGTAAACAAGTTCAGGTCCCAGCCCCACCACAACATCTATTTGCGCCATCGGGGTCGAAATCAAGACCACAGCCATCACTTTTCGCCACGCGAGGGCAGGGAAAGGATGGCGAGGTATACTTTAGCTAGTTCTGTTTCGGACTAATGGCCAATTGCACTTCCTGTAGGTAACGAAGGACTACAGATAAAAATTTTAATAGGGGGAGGGGGTTTTTATCGTAATGGTTTCCCCCTCATGTAAATATATAGATTAGGTTTATAGTCACCTGCATGGGCCCATAGGGCGCCAAATCAGGACAATGAAATCAAATTCAAATTCAATAATAATAATAATAATAATAATAATAATAATAATAGAAAGCATCATTTTGCCAGAAATCTGCGCAGCATTCCACGCTGCCCGTATCGCCAATTTGACATCGTGAATCTTATTTTTTATCTTCATTACCCTCCTTTCATCATTTCATCTTCTGTGCTCAACATGGCAGGTGTGGGTGCTGGTGTGGGTAAATCCAGCGGTTTCGACGCGTCGCAAAATGCGACAACGGCATCATCAAACAACGGCAGCGGAGCGCAGACAGCTCCAAAGGATAAGAACCTTGAAATCCTAGGGAAACTTCTAAAACAGGTTAGATTAATCGTAATGGGAGAGATGGATGAGGAGGACCTACCATCGATGGAAGACGTGAACGAGGCCGTGAAGGCCTTTAACGCACACAAAAGGGCCTGGACGGAAATGTCCCAGAAGAAGTCTCCTATCGAGGAGAGGATGATGGCGCTAGAGGAGGTCGTCAAGAAAAGCCTCGCGGATCCCGCTCGTGTTTCTGCTCCTGCAGTGACCTCGGGCGCGCCGCCACAAGGAGCTACGCGTCGGTCGTGGCTCCGCAAATGACAAAAACAGCGGTTCGAATAAGAATTGATGGAGCAGAAAAATTGCAGCCGGAAGAGCTGCTTTCAAAGGCAAAAGAGCACATTCAAGGTGCATACGCGATCCGTCAAATGCGGAGCAACGATACCGAGGTGTATGTCCAGTCGGCGTCCCAGAGAGACGCGGCGCTAAATATGCGAGAACCAACGGATTTCAAAATTTTACGGCAAGATTTTCCAGTCGTGGTCAACGGTGTCCCATTGCGGACACGAATCGAAGGGGCAGAGATGCCGACAATTTCGCCATCATCAGGGAGATAGAGACGGCCATGAAGGCACGAATTCCAGGCTTAGTCATAAGTCGTATACGGTGGTTATACGACGGAAAGGAACACCAGCGATCGAAGAAAAACGGTCGAAATCGAGGATCAATTGTGGTCAGCCTCCCATCGGAGGCAATGCAAACGGAAGTGGTCCGAAACGGCCTTGTGATGAACGCCATGCTCTTCACGGCGCAGGTGTGGTCACCACGGTCCCAGCCAAAGCAGTGTTACAACTGCAGTCAGTGGGGACACACCCAGGCGTCGTGTGGAAAGGCAGCTAGGTGCGGTGAGTGCGCTGGCACTCACCAAACTCGGGACTGTCCGAGGAAAAGGGTTTCTTGTGCCAACTGCGGCAAGGAACACCGTTCGTGGCAGAAAGCAGCGTGTCGGACCTACCAGGTCTACAAGGGAAGTGTGGAGAAGGCTCGGATGGAGCTGTTGTCAAGAACGGCAGAAATATGGAATGAGAAACCAATAATGGCGCCAACACGAACAGTCGCACCAACTGATGATCAGGGATTCACTTTGGTCACCAGTAAGAAGGCTGAAGGACTAAAAAGAGGGCCAGGACGACCACGTAAGGTAGTCGAAGCCCCAGTGGCACCAATCATCGCCTCAACAGCAGCACCACCATCGGGGCCAACTATTCGAGCACTTCGAAGACCAACGCCGAGTGAGGAGGTGCCTTCTCTTTTCAATTTCTCATAACGTTAGTCTGATTGAAGGGGGAGTTAATGAATTCTGAGGAAAGTTTATAAAATTATGGTTGAAAGGAACGTCCTCAGCATTAAGCCGGGCCGGTTCAGAGTGGCGGGACATCGGGTTTTGTTTGTTGAAAGCTTTTTCCCTAACTAACATGGCTTACCGTCTTCATGGTTCTGTATATAGATACCGCATAGGACGTTAAACTAGATCAATGAATGAATAATAGAAAGCGGCAAATATATTTACTGATAAACAAACAGGCAGCATCAAAATGAACTTCAAAGATACCCCCTTAAGAATCCACCGTAACCTAACCAGGGCCCAAAACAGTGTCGCCATTCAGCTAAGAAGCGAGCATATCGGAATCAATTCTTACCTGAGCAGAAGAAAAGTACCCGGAGTAGAAAAGCCAAGCTGTCAATGTGGATATCCGTCGCAAAACGTCAAGCACATGGTGTTGGCGTGTCCGCAGTGGGCAAATGGAAGAGGCGACTTTCTCCGACAAGCTAAAGACAGGTCATTTGAAGCAATGATGAATAGCCCAGAAGACATGGCCAGAATTACACAGTGGATACTAAACAAAGGGTGGATAAAACAGTTTCGACTGGCAGGAGAAGTCGAGGTAGCAATGTCAGATAAAGTAAATAGATCTGGAAAGGGGAAAGGACGGAATCCACACGGGCTGAACAGTGTACACTGCACTTCCTGAAGGTAAACCAAATAAATTGATAGGAAGATAAAAAGACAGGATCAGGGGGTTTTCACCAAATTGGTTTCCTCCTTTGTAAATAATGCAGATAGTCACCTGCATGGACCCATAGGGTGCCTGATCGGGTTAATTGAAATCAAATTCAAAATTCAAAATAATAATAATAATAATAATAATAATAATCAAAAAACATCATTTTTCACGAAAAGCGGCACAACGTTCCACGAACGTTATTTCATCGTAATTATTATTGCATTCATCTTTATCAATCCCTCTTACCTAATTCCTCGAATTTTTTTCGTTGCGCTTCGGCATGGCGAGTTGGGGAGCCAGTAGGGCGGAATTCGCGGCTGAAAATTTTTTGACGGCACCACCCAAACCAACAATGGGCAGCGGAACAGCCGCAATTATGGCTGTAGAGTCTCTCGCGACCTCTACAGGCGTTAACATGGATTATTTAAAGACAGTGGCTAAATATTTAAGCAAGGTCCGACGCGGACTTGTGAACGCAGGTTCATACGTATCGTCGGCACCAATGGTGGAAATAGATGAGGCTCTCGACGCTTTCAAAGCCCACATTCAGATGTTACAATCGAAGATGTCGGCACAGCCAATGGAGGACAGGATGCTTGCCTTAGAGAAGGCTATTACGAAGAGTCTCGAGGGGCCGTCGCGCAAGGCGGTTCCTCAGTCGGCACAAATGATGGGAGGTCGACCTACCTACGCCTCAGTCGTCGCACCGCCAGCGACCAAAGCAGCAGTAAGGATACGAGTTGATGGGGCAGAAAACATGCAGCCGGCAGAGCTGCTCTACAAGGCAAAACAACACATCGAGGGGGCATATGCTGTAAGGAAGCTCAGGAGTAATGATACTGAGGTGTTTGTGCAGTCGGTCTCCCAACGAGACGCTGCCTTGAGGATGACGCAACCAAAGGAGTTCAGCGTTATAAAGCAGGATTATCCTGTTGAGATATTAGGAGTCCCATTGGGGACAACAATACGAGGAGGAAAAGATGCCAACAACGGCACATTGATAAATCAAATAATGGAGGAAACAAAAGTTCGGATTCCGGATATAAAAATCAACAGGGTGAGGTGGCTTTACGACGGTAAAGAGCACCAATGGATGACAAGAAACAGTCGTACTCGAGGATCAGTGATCGCGAGCCTTCCGACAGAGGCACTTCAACGCGAAGTGACAAGAAACGGCATTGTCTTCAACTCAATGCTGTACACGGCCCAGCTCTGGTCACCCCGTGCGCAAGTCAAGCAGTGCTTCAACTGCAGCGAATGGGGGCATACCCAAGCCTCATGTACCAAGGCGAAAAGATGTGGTGAGTGTGCGGGCACTCATCAGACCAGAGACTGCCCGAGGAAGTCGGTGCTTTGCTGCAACTGCGGTAAAGCCCATAAATCGTGGCAGAAGGGGGCGTGTCAAACTTCGCGTCATATAAGGCCAGCGTTCAAAGGGCCAGATATGAACTCATGGAAAGAACGGCAAATTTAAGAAGAGAGGAAATTTCACCAGCGGCATCACAACTAACAACAGCGGCAAAAGAAATGAACGACCATGGATTCACACTGGTGTCCCACCAAAAGCCAGAGGTGTTCAAGAGGGGGCCAGGACGCCCGCGCAAACAGCCCCTGGTTAATGCACCACCTCCACTATCTACACCATCGGGGTCAAACTCAAGGCCACAGTCATCACTTTTCAGCACGCGAGGGCAGGGAAAGAATGGCGAGGTCGAATACAACTTTAGCTAGTCCTGTGTCGGGCTAAAGGCCAATTGCACTTCCTGTAGGTAACGAAGGACTACAGACATAAAAATTTACAGGGGAGGGGGTTTTTATCGTAAATGGTTTCCCCCTCATGTATATATATAGATAGTTTCATAGCCACCTGCATGGGCCCATAGGGCGCCAAATCGGGATAAATGAAATCAAATTCAAATTCAAATAATAATAATAATAATAATAATAATAATAATAATAATAATAATAATAATAATAATAATAATAATAATAATAATAATAATAATAATAATAATAATAATAATAATAATAATAATAATAATAATAATAATAATAATAATAATAATAATAATAATAAAACATCATTTTTCACGAAAAGCGGCACCACGTTCCACGAACGCTATTTCATCGTAATAATTATTGTATTCATCTTAATTGACCCATCTAACCTGATTCCTCGAATTTTTTTCGTTGCGCTTCGGCATGGCGAGTTGGGGAGCCAGAAAGGTGGATTTCACGGCTGGAAAAATTTTCACGGCACCACCACCACCACCAACGGATAGCGGAACAGCCGCAATAATGCTAGTAGAATCTCTCGCGACATCTACTGGCATGAAACTGGAGAAGCTTAAATCAGTGGCTTACTATTTAAACAAGGTTAGAGATAGGCTGGTTATCGCAGGAACTGACAAATCTGCGACACCAATGGTCGAGATAGATGAGGTACTTGACGCCTTCGTAGCCCACGCTAAGATGTTCCGATCGAAGCTGACGGCTAACCCTATGGAAGAACGAATGCTAGCCTTAGAAAAGGCAGTAAAGAAGAGCCTCGAGGAGCCAGTGCGCAAGATGGCTCCTCCGTCGACACAAGGAATGGGAGGGCGACCAACGTACGCCTCAGTCGTTGCACCTCCAGCAACAAAAGCGGCCGTAAGAATACGAGTGGAAGGGTCAGAAAACATGCAGCCAGCTGAGCTGCTCAACAAGGCGAAAAAACACATCGAGGGGGCATATGCTGTAAGGCAGCTGAGGAGTAACGATACTGAGGTGTTTGTGCAGTCTGTCTCCCAGCGAGACGCTGCCTTGAGGATGGCACAACCAAAGGAGTTCTGCGTCCTAAAGCAGGATTACCCTGTTGAAATTCTGGGAGTCCCATTGGGGACAATAATTAACGGAGGGAAAAACGCAAATAATAGCATGGCCATTAACAAGATGACAATGGAGACAAGAGCCCGGATCCCTGGAATACAAATCAATAGGGTGAGGTGGCTTAACGACGGCAAAGAGCACCAATGGATGAAGAATAACGGCCATTCTCGAGGTTCAGTTATCGCGAGCCTACCGACGGAGGCTCTTCAACGCGAAGTGGTTAGAAACGGCATTGTGATGGATTCAATGCTCTACACGGCCCAGCTCTGGTCACCCCGAGCACAAATCAAGCAGTGCTTCAACTGCAGCAAATGGGGGCATACTCAAGCTTCCTGCAACATGGCAAGGAGATGTGGTGAGTGTGCGGGCACTCATCAGACCAGGGACTGCCCGAAGAAATCTGTACTTTGCTGCAACTGTGGCAAGTCGCATATGTCGTGGCAGAAAAACTCGTGTCAAAACTTCGCGTTATATAAGGCTAGTGTTAAAAGGGCAAGGTGGGGACTTTTGGAACGAACGGCAGATTTAAGAAGGGAAGAAATAAGACCAACGGCAACAAATCAATCTACGGCTAATCCAGCAACCGACCAAGGGTTCACACTCGTGACCCATCAAAAGCCTGAGGGCGGCAAGAGAGGGCCAGGACGCCCGCGCAAACAGCCCCTGGTCCTAGCGCCACAAGAAAATCTATTTGCGCCATCGGGGTCAAGTTCAAGACCACAGCCAACTCTTTTCCGCACGCGAGGGCAGGGAAAGGATGGCGAGGTCCAATACAATTTTAGCTAGTCCTGTCTCGGACTTAAGGCCCATTGCACTTCCTATAGGTAACGAAGGACTATAGATGATATAAAATTTTAATAGGGGGAGGGGGTTTTTATCGTAATGGTTTCCCCCTCATGTATATATATAGATAGTTTTATAGCCACCTGCATGGGCCCATAGGGCGCCAAATCAGGACAATGAAATCAAATTCAAAAATAATAATAATAATAATAATAATAATAATAATAATAATAATAATAATAATAATAATAATAATAATAATAATAATAATAATATATAAGATACATCATTTTTGCCAGAAATCTGCGCAGCATTCCACGCTGCCTGTATCGCCCATTTGACATCGTGAATTTTATTTTTACATCTTCATTACCCTCCTCTCATCTTTTCGCTTTCCTTGCTCCAACATGGCAGTGTGGGTGCTGGTGTGGGTAAATCCAGCGGTTTCGACGCGTCGCAAAATGCGACAACGGCATCATCAAACAACGGCAGCGGAGCGCAGACAGCTCCAAAGGATAAGAACCTTGAAATCCTAGGGAAACTTCTAAAACAGGTTAGATTAATCGTGATGGGAGAGATGGATGAGGAGGACCTACCATCGATGGAAGACGTGAACGAGGCCGTGAAGGCCTTTAACGCACACAAAAGGGCCTGGACGGAAATGTCCCAGAAGAAGTCTCCTATCGAGGAGAGGATGATGGCGCTAGAGGAGGTCGTCAAGAAAAGCCTCGCGGATCCCGCTCGTGTTTCTGCTCCTGCAGTGACCTCGGGCGCGCCGCCACCAAGGAGCTACGCGTCGGTCGTGGCTCCGCAAATGACAAAAACAGCGGTTCGAATAAGAATTGATGGAGCAGAAAAATTGCAGCCGGAAGAGCTGCTTTCAAAGGCAAAAGAGCACATTCAAGGTGCATACGCGATCCGTCAAATGCGGAGCAACGATACCGAGGTGTATGTCCAGTCGGCGTCCCAGAGAGACGCGGCGCTAAATATGCGAGAACCAACGGATTTCAAAATTTTACGGCAAGATTTTCCAGTCGTGGTCAACGGTGTCCCATTGCGGACACGAATCGAAGGGGGCAGAGATGCCGACAATTTCGCCATCATCAGGGAGATAGAGACGGCCATGAAGGCACGAATTCCAGGCTTAGTCATAAGTCGTATACGGTGGTTATACGACGGAAAGGAACACCAGCGATCGAAGAAAAACGGTCGAAATCGAGGATCAATTGTGGTCAGCCTCCCATCGGAGGCAATGCAAACGGAAGTGGTCCGAAACGGCCTTGTGATGAACGCCATGCTCTTCACGGCGCAGGTGTGGTCACCACGGTCCCAGCCAAAGCAGTGTTACAACTGCAGTCAGTGGGGACACACCCAGGCGTCGTGTGGAAAGGCAGGTAGGTGCGGTGAGTGCGCTGGCGCTCACCAAACTCGGGACTGTCCGAGGAAAAGGGTTTCTTGTGCCAACTGCGGCAAGAACACCGTTCGTGGCAGAAAGCAGCGTGTCGGACCTACCAGGTCTACAAGGGAAGTGTGGAGAAGGCTCGGATGGAGCTGTTGTCAAGAACGGCGGAAATATGGAATGAAAAACCAATAATGGCGCCAATGCGAACAGTCGGAACGACTGATGATCAGGGATTCACTTTGGTCACCAGTAAGAAGGCTGAAGGACTAAAAAGAGGGCCAGGACGACCACGTAAGGTAGTCGAAGCCCCAGTGGCACCAATCATCGCCTCGACAGCAGCACCACCATCGGGGCCAACTCTTCGAGCACTTCGAAGACCAACGCCGAGTGAGGAGGTGCCTTCTCTTTTCAATTTCTCATAACGTTAGTCTGATTGAAGGGGGAGTTAACGAATTCTGAGGAAAGTTTATAAAATTACGGTTGAAAGGAACGTCCTCAGCATTAAGCCGGGTCGGTTCAGAGTGGCGGGACATCGGGTTTTGTTTGTTGAAAGCTTTTTCCCTTCCTAACATGGCTTACCGTCTTCATGGTTCTGTATATAGATACCGCATAGGACGTTAAACTAGATCAATGAATGAATAATAATAATAATAATAATAATAATAATAATAATAATAATAATAATAATAATAATAATAATAATAATAATAATAATAATAATAATAATAATAATAATAATAATAATAATAATAATAATAATAATAATAATAATAATAATAATAATAATAATAATAATAATAATAATAATAATAATAATAATAATAATAATAATAATAAAAAATCTGCATGTAGCAAAATATCACAGGCTTATAGCCTGAGCGAAAATAGCCACGCAAAAAATCGAAGCCGAGACACTAGCGAGTGGAATAAAATCTGCGGGAACGAAAAAGTGAGGCGTAGACAAAAAGAAGCGGGCAAGATAGGAGCGTTCCAGGACTGGGAAACCGCATGGAATACTTTTAAGGAAGAACGACTATCTTCTCACCAGGCGTCAGCAGACCCAGAACATTGGACAGCTGCAAGTATAAGCACCGGCAAGAAAACAGGTAGAAAAAGAATCACCTACAGAAACACACCCTCTAACATCCACCGAAACCTGAGCAGGGCCCAAAGTAGTATTGCAATACAAATAAGAAGTGAGCATATCGGCCTCAACTCTTATCTTTATAGAAGAAAGGTCCCTGGAGTGGCAAATCCAAAGTGCCAGTGTGGATATCCGTCACAAAACGTGAAACATATGGTCATGGCTTGTCCTCAGTGGGCTAAGGGAAGAGGAGAGGTGCTGCAACGGGCAAAAGATAGGTCTTTCGAAGCTATGATGAACAGCCCGGAAGACATGAAGAGAATTACAGATTGGATACTTAAAAACGGCTGGCTTGAACAGTTCCGGCTTGCAGAAGAAGTTGAGACAGCAGTCAGCGAAAGGATTGAGCGATCGGAAAAAGGATAGGACGATATTCACACTGGACGCACAGTGTAAGCGCACTTCCTGTAGGAAACATCGGAAATCATATAGACACGAGACAGACAGTTGTGGGGGGTTTTTACCAAATATGGTTTCCTCCTGTGTAAATATTATAGCTAGATATTCCTGCATGGGCCCATAGGGTACCTGAACGGGCTAAATGAAATCAAATCAAATAATAATAAAAAACATCATTTTTCACGAATGGCGGCACAACGTTCCACGAACGTTATTTCATCGTTATTATTATTGCATTCTTCTTAATCAATCTCACTGACCTGATTCCCCGAATTTTTTCGTTGCGCTTCGGCATGGCGAGATGGGGACCCAGAAAGGTGGATTTCGCGGCTGAAAAAATTTTCACGGCACCTCAACCACCACCAACGGACAGCGGAACGGCCGCAATTACGGCTGTAGAGTCTCTCGCAAGCTCTACAGGCGTTAACATGGACACATTAATGACAGTAGGGTTATTTTTAAACAAGGTCAGAGACAGACTGGTTATCGCAGGCACTGACAAATCTGCTACGCCGATGGTCGAAGTAGGTGAGGCACTCGATGCCTTCAAAGCCCACGCTACGATGTTAAAATCGAAGCTGAAGGCTTCACGAATGGAAGAACGCATGCTAGCCTTAGAGAAGGCAGTCAAGAAGAATCTCGAGGAGCCGTCGCACAAGACGGCTGCTTCGGCAGTACAAGGGATGGGAGGGCGACCCACATACGCCTCAATCGTCGCGCCGCCAGCGACTAAAGCGGCTGTACGAATACGAATCCAAGGAGCAGAAAATATGGAGCCGGCAGCGCTCCTAGACAAGGCGAAAATACATATTGAGGGGGCATACGCAGTAAGGAAGCTGCGGAGCAACGATACGGAGGTGTTTGTGCAGTCGGTCTCTCAGCGAGACGCTGCCTTGAGTATGGCGCAGCCAAAGGAGTTCTGCGTCTTGAAGCAGGATTATCCTGTTGAGATTTTGGGGATCCCGTTGGGGACATTTATAAGAGGAGGTAAAAATCCAAATAACGGCGAGTTCATAAACCAAGTCGAGGCAGAAACAAAAGTTCGGATACCCGAATTAAAAATCAGCAGGGTGAGATGGCTTTTCGACGGAAAAGAGCACCGATGGATGGGAGCTAACGGCCATACTCGAGGGTCAATCGTCGCGAGTCTGCCGACAGAGGCACTTCAACGCGAAGTGATAAGAAACGGCATTGTATACAACTCAATGCTGTACACGGCCCAGCTCTGGTCACCCCGAGCGCAAATAAAGCAGTGCTTCAACTGCTGTCAATGGGGGCATACCCAAGCCTCGTGCAATAGGGTAAGGAGATGTGGTGAGTGCGCGGGCACTCATCAGACCAGGGACTGTCCGAGGAAGTCGGTGCTTTGCTGCAACTGCGGCAAGGACCATAAATCGTGGCAGAAGGGGGCGTGTCAAAACTTCGCGTCATACAAGGCCAGCGTGCAACGGGCACGGTATGAACTAATGGAGAGAACGGCGGAATACAGAAAAGGGGAATCATTAACAACGGCATCTACTACAACAACAGCGGCAAAACCTACAGACGACCAAGGGTTCACACTCGTGACCAACCAAAAGCCGGAGGTATTAAAGAGAGGGCCAGGACGCCCGCGAAAACAGCTCCTGGTCAATCAACCACCACAATTATTTGGACCATCGGGGTCAAACTCAAGACCAAAGTCAACTCTTTTTAGCACGCGAGGGCAGGGAAAGGATGGCGAGGTCGAGTATCATTTTAGCTAGTCCTGTCTCGGACTGATGGCCAATTGCACTTCCTGTAGGTAACGAAGGACTACAGACATAAATACTTTATAGGGGGAGGGGGTTTTTATCGTCATGGTTTCCCCCTCATGTAAATACATAGATAGTTTCATAGCCACCTGCATGGGCCCATAGGGCGCCAAATCGGGATAAATGAAATCAAATTCAAATTCAAATAATAATAATAATAATGATAATAATAATAATAATAATAATAATAATAATAATAATAATAATAATAATAATAATAATAATAATAATTACATCATCATTTGGTCAAAAGCGGCACCACGTTCCACGAACGTTATTTCATCGTAATTATTATTGCATTTATCTTAATCAATCCCTCTTATCCGATTCCCCGAATTTTTTTCGCTGCGCTTCGGCATGGCGGGTTGGGGAGCCAGAAAGGTGGAATTCACGGCTGGAAAAATTTTCACGGCACCACCAAAACCCCCAACGGACAGCGGAACAGCCGCAATTATGGCTGTAGATTCTCTCGCGACATCTACAGGTGTTAACATGGATAACCTTAAATCAATAGGGTATTATTTAAACAAGGTTCGCGACAGACTGGTCATAGCAGGTACTAACCCAACAGCGACACCGATGGCGGAGGTAGATGGGGCTATTGACGCCCTCAAGTCGCACGCATTGTCACTACAATCGACAATGAAAGCGACACCAATGGAAGAAAGGATGCTGGCCTTAGAGAAGGCAGTAACGAAGAGTCTCGAGGAGCCAGTGCGCAAGATGGCTCCTCCGTCGACACAAGGAATGGGAGGGCGACCAACGTACGCCTCGGTCGTTGCACCTCCCGCAACTAAAGCGGCAGTAAGAATACGAGTTCAAGGGGCAGAAAAAATGCAGCCGGCAGAGCTGCTTAATAAAGCAAAAATACACATCGAGGGAGCATATGCCGTAAGGCAGTTGCGGAGTAACGATACTGAGGTTTTCGTGCAGTCGATCTCACAGCGAGACGCTGCCCTGAATATGGCTCAGCCAAAGGAGTTCTGCGTTTTGAAGCAGGATTATCCTGTTGAAATTTTGGGAGTCCCATTGGGGACAATGATACATGGAGGAAAAAATGCCGACAACGGCAGAATGATATACCAAATCACTACGGAGACAAATGTTCGGATTCCTGGAATCCAAATTAACAGGTTAAGATGGCTCTACGACGGGAAGGAGCACCAATGGATGAATAAGAACGGCCATACTCGAGGGTCGGTGATCGCTAGCCTGCCGACAGAGGCTCTTCAACGCGAGGTGATTCGAAACGGCATTGTACTCAATTCAATGCTGTACACGGCCCAGCTCTGGTCACCCCGGGCTCAAGTTAAGCAGTGCTTTAACTGCAGTCAATGGGGGCATACTCAAGCCTCGTGCAATAGGGCGAAAAGATGTGGTGAGTGCGCGGGCACTCACCAGACTAGAGACTGCCCGAGGAAGTCGGTGCTTTGCTGCAACTGCGGAAAAGCCCATAAATCGTGGCAGAAGGGGGCGTGTCCAACTTCGCGTCCTACAAGGTTAGTGTCCAGAGGGCACGGTATGGACTTTTGGAAAGAACTGCAGATCTAAGAAGGGAGGAAATAACAGCAGCGGCCACTACAATATCACCAGCGGGAAAACAAGTAGACAACCAAGGGTTTACACTGGTGTCCAACCAGAAGGCAGAGGTCGGAAAGAGAGGGCCAGGGCGCCCGCGGAAAAATCCCGTGGCCACAGCCCCACCTACACAACAATTTGCGCCATCGGGGTCGAACTCAAGACCACAGTCATCACTTTTCGGCACGCGAGGGCTGGGAAAGGATGGCGAGGTCACCTATAACTTTAGCTAGTCCTGTCTCGGACTAACGGCATATTGCGCTTCCTGTAGGTTAACGAAGTACTACAGTAATAAATTGAAGGAGAAGGGGGTTTTTATCGGAAGGTTTCCCCCTCATGTAAAATATCTATAAGTAGAGTTTATAGCCACCTGCATGGGCCCATAGGGCGCCAAATCAGGTTAATGAAATCAAAATCAATAATAATAATAATAATAATAATAATAATAATAATAATAATAATAATAATAATAAAAAAAACATCATTTTTCACGAATAGCGGCACAACGTTCCACGAACGTTATTTCATCGTTATTATTATTGCATTCTTCTTAATCAATCTCACTGACCTGATTCCCCGAATTTTTTTCGTTGCGCTTCGGCATGGCGAGATGGGGACCCAGAAAGGTGGATTTCGCGGCTGAAAAAATTTTCACGGCACCTCAACCACCACCAACGGACAGCGGAACGGCCGCAATTACGGCTGTAGAGTCTCTCGCAAGCTCTACAGGCGTTAACATGGACACATTAATGACAGTAGGGTTATTTTTAAACAAGGTCAGAGACAGACTGGTTATCGCAGGCACTGACAAATCTGCGACGCCGATGGTCGAAGTAGGTGAGGCACTCGATGCCTTCAAAGCCCACGCTACGATGTTAAAATCGAAGCTGAAGGCTTCACGAATGGAAGAACGCATGCTAGCCTTAGAGAAGGCAGTCAAGAAGAATCTCGAGGAGCCGTCGCACAAGACGGCTGCTTCGGCAGTACAAGGGATGGGAGGGCGACCCACATACGCCTCAATCGTCGCGCCGCCAGCGACTAAAGCGGCTGTACGAATACGAATCCAAGGAGCAGAAAATATGGAGCCGGCAGCGCTCCTAGACAAGGCGAAAATACATATTGAGGGGGCATACGCAGTAAGGAAGCTGCGGAGCAACGATACGGAGGTGTTTGTGCAGTCGGTCTCTCAGCGAGACGCTGCCTTGAGTATGGCGCAGCCAAAGGAGTTCTGCGTCTTGAAGCAGGATTATCCTGTTGAGATTTTGGGGATCCCGTTGGGGACATTTATAAGAGGAGGTAAAAATCCAAATAACGGCGAGTTCATAAACCAAGTCGAGGCAGAAACAAAAGTTCGGATACCCGAATTAAAAATCAGCAGGGTGAGATGGCTTTTCGACGGAAAAGAGCACCGATGGATGGGAGCTAACGGCCATACTCGAGGGTCAATCGTCGCGAGTCTGCCGACAGAGGCACTTCAACGCGAAGTGATAAGAAACGGCATTGTATACAACTCAATGCTGTACACGGCCCAGCTCTGGTCACCCCGAGCGCAAATAAAGCAGTGCTTCAACTGCTGTCAATGGGGGCATACCCAAGCCTCGTGCAATAGGGTAAGGAGATGTGGTGAGTGCGCGGGCACTCATCAGACCAGGGACTGTCCGAGGAAGTCGGTGCTTTGCTGCAACTGCGGAAAAGCCCATAAATCGTGGCAGAAGGGGGCGTGTCCAAACTTCGCGTCCTACAAGGTTAGTGTCCAGAGGGCACGGTATGGACTTTTGGAAAGAACGGCAGATCTAAGAAGGGAGGAAATAACAGCAGCGGTCACTACAATATCACCAGCGGGAAAACAAGTAGACAACCAAGGGTTTACACTGGTGTCCAACCAGAAGGCAGAGGTCGGAAAGAGAGGGCCAGGGCGCCCGCGGAAAAATCCCGTGGCCACAGCCCCACCTACACAACAATTTGCGCCATCGGGGTCGAACTCAAGACCACAGTCATCACTTTTCGGCACGCGAGGGCTGGGAAAGGATGGCGAGGTCCAATACAATTTTAGCTAGTCCTGTGTCGGGCTAAAGGCCAATTGCACTTCCTGTAGGTAACGAAGGACTACAGACATAAAAATTTACAGGGGGAGGGGGTTTTTATCGTAATGGTTTCCCCCTCATGTATATATATAGATAGTTTCATAGCCACCTGCATGGGCCCATAGGGCGCCAAATCGGGATAAATGAAATCAAATTCAAAATCAAATTCAAATAATAATAATAATAATAATAATAATAATAATAATAATAATAATAATAATAATAATAATAATAATAATAATAATAAGATTACATCATCATTTGGTCAAAAGCGGCACCACGTTCCACGAACGTTATTTCATCGTAATTATTATTGCATTTATCTTAATCAATCCCTCTTATCCGATTCCCCGAATTTTTTTCGCTGCGCTTCGGCATGGCGGGTTGGGGAGCCAGAAAGGTGGAATTCACGGCTGGAAAAATTTTCACGGCACCACCAAAACCCCCAACGGACAGCGGAACAGCCGCAATTATGGCTGTAGATTCTCTCGCGACATCTACAGGTGTTAACATGGATAACCTTAAATCAATAGGGTATTATTTAAACAAGGTTCGCGACAGACTGGTCATAGCAGGTACTAACCCAACAGCGACACCGATGGCGGAGGTAGATGGGGCTATTGACGCCCTCAAGTCGCACGCATTGTCACTACAATCGACAATGAAAGCGACACCAATGGAAGAAAGGATGCTGGCCTTAGAGAAGGCAGTAACGAAGAGTCTCGAGGAGCCAGTGCGCAAGATGGCTCCTCCGTCGACACAAGGAATGGGAGGGCGACCAACGTACGCCTCGGTCGTTGCACCTCCCGCAACTAAAGCGGCAGTAAGAATACGAGTTCAAGGGGCAGAAAAAATGCAGCCGGCAGAGCTGCTTAATAAAGCAAAAATACACATCGAGGGAGCATATGCCGTAAGGCAGTTGCGGAGTAACGATACTGAGGTTTTCGTGCAGTCGATCTCACAGCGAGACGCTGCCCTGAATATGGCTCAGCCAAAGGAGTTCTGCGTTTTGAAGCAGGATTATCCTGTTGAAATTTTGGGAGTCCCATTGGGGACAATGATACATGGAGGAAAAAATGCCGACAACGGCAGAATGATATACCAAATCACTACGGAGACAAATGTTCGGATTCCTGGAATCCAAATTAACAGGTTAAGATGGCTCTACGACGGGAAGGAGCACCAATGGATGAATAAGAACGGCCATACTCGAGGGTCGGTGATCGCTAGCCTGCCGACAGAGGCTCTTCAACGCGAGGTGATTCGAAACGGCATTGTACTCAATTCAATGCTGTACACGGCCCAGCTCTGGTCACCCCGGGCTCAAGTTAAGCAGTGCTTTAACTGCAGTCAATGGGGGCATACTCAAGCCTCGTGCAATAGGGCGAAAAGATGTGGTGAGTGCGCGGGCACTCACCAGACTAGAGACTGCCCGAGGAAGTCGGTGCTTTGCTGCAACTGCGGAAAAGCCCATAAATCGTGGCAGAAGGGGGCGTGTCCAACTTCGCGTCCTACAAGGTTAGTGTCCAGAGGGCACGGTATGGACTTTTGGAAAGAACTGCAGATCTAAGAAGGGAGGAAATAACAGCAGCGGCCACTACAATATCACCAGCGGGAAAACAAGTAGACAACCAAGGGTTTACACTGGTGTCCAACCAGAAGGCAGAGGTCGGAAAGAGAGGGCCAGGGCGCCCGCGGAAAAATCCCGTGGCCACAGCCCCACCTACACAACAATTTGCGCCATCGGGGTCGAACTCAAGACCACAGTCATCACTTTTCGGCACGCGAGGGCTGGGAAAGGATGGCGAGGTCACCTATAACTTTAGCTAGTCCTGTCTCGGACTAACGGCATATTGCGCTTCCTGTAGGTTAACGAAGTACTACAGTAATAAATTGAAGGAGAAGGGGGTTTTTATCGGAAGGTTTCCCCCTCATGTAAAATATCTATAAGTAGAGTTTATAGCCACCTGCATGGGCCCATAGGGCGCCAAATCAGGTTAATGAAATCAAAATCAAAAAAAAAAAATAATAATAATAATAATAATAATAATAATAATAATAATAATAATAATATAATAATAATAATAATAATAATAATAATAATAATAATAATAATAATAATAATAATAATAATAATAATAATAATAATAATAATAAAAACATCATTTTTCTCGAAAAGCGGCACAACGTTCCACGAACGTTATTTCATCGTAATTATTATTGCATTCATCTTAATCAATCCCTCTTACCTAATTCCTCGAATTTTTTTCGTTGCGCTTCGGCATGGCGAGTTGGGGAGCCAGTAGGGCGGAATTCGCGGCTGAAAATTTTTTCACGGCACCACCCAAACCAACAATGGGCAGCGGAACAGCCGCAATTATGGCTGTAGAGTCTCTCGCGACCTCTACAGGCGTTAACATGGATTATTTAAAGACAGTGGCTAAATATTTAAGCAAGGTCCGACGCGGACTTGTGAACGCAGGTTCATACATATCGTCGGCACCAATGGTGGAAATAGATGAGGCTCTCGACGCTTTCAAAGCCCACATTCAGATGTTACAATCGAAGATGTCGGCACAGCAATGGAGGACAGGATGCTTGCCTTAGAGAAGGCTATTACGAAGAGTCTCGAGGGGCCGTCGCGCAAGGCGGTTCCTCAGTCGGCACAAATGATGGGAGGTCGACCTACCTACGCCTCAGTCGTCGCACCGCCAGCGACCAAAGCAGCAGTAAGGATACGAGTTGATGGGGCAGAAAACATGCAGCCGGCAGAGCTGCTCTACAAGGCAAAACAACACATCGAGGGGGCATATGCTGTAAGGAAGCTCAGGAGTAATGATACTGAGGTTTTCGTGCAGTCGATCTCACAGCGAGACGCTGCCCTGAATATGGCTCAGCCAAAGGAGTTCTGCGTTTTGAAGCAGGATTATCCTGTTGAAATTTTGGGAGTCCCATTGGGGACAATGATACATGGAGGAAAAAATGCCGACAACGGCAGAATGATATACCAAATCACTACGGAGACAAATGTTCGGATTCCTGGAATCCAAATTAACAGGTTAAGATGGCTCTACGACGGGAAGGAGCACCAATGGATGAATAAGAACGGCCATACTCGAGGGTCGGTGATCGCTAGCCTGCCGACAGAGGCTCTTCAACGCGAGGTGATTCGAAACGGCATTGTACTCAATTCAATGCTGTACACGGCCCAGCTCTGGTCACCCCGGGCTCAAGTTAAGCAGTGCTTCAACTGCAGTCAATGGGGGCATACTCAAGCCTCGTGCAATAGGGCGAAAAGATGTGGTGAGTGCGCGGGCACTCACCAGACTAGAGACTGCCCGAGGAAGTCGGTGCTTTGCTGCAACTGCGGAAAAGCCCATAAATCGTGGCAGAAGGGGGCGTGTCCAAACTTCGCGTCCTACAAGGCAAGTGTCCAGAGGGCACGGTATGGACTTTTGGAAAGAACTGCAGATCTAAGAAGGGAGGAAATAACAGCAGCGGCCACTACAATATCACCAGCGGGAAAACAAGTAGACAACCAAGGGTTTACACTGGTGTCCAACCAGAAGGCAGAGGTCGGAAAGAGAGGGCCAGGGCGCCCGCGGAAAAATCCCGTGGCCACAGCCCCACCTACACAACAATTTGCGCCATCGGGGTCGAACTCAAGACCACAGTCATCACTTTTCGGCACGCGAGGGCTGGGAAAGGATGGCGAGGTCACCTATAACTTTAGCTAGTCCTGTCTCGGACTAACGGCATATTGCGCTTCCTGTAGGTTAACGAAGTACTACAGTAATAAATTGAAGGAGAAGGGGGTTTTTATCGGAAGGTTTCCCCCTCATGTAAAATATCTATAAGTAGAGTTTATAGCCACCTGCATGGGCCCATAGGGCGCCAAATCAGGTTAATGAAATCAAATTCAAAAAAATAATAATAATAATAATAATAATAATAATAATAATAATAATAATAATAATAATAATAATAATAATAATAATAATAATAATAATAATAATAATAATAATAATAATAATAATAATAATAATAATAATAATAATAATAATAATCAAAAAACATCATTTTTCACGAAAAGCGGCACCACGTTCCACGAACGCTATTTCATCGTAATAATTATTGTTTTCATCTTAATTGACCCATCTAACCTGATTCCTCGAATTTTTTTCGTTGCGCTTCGGCATGGCGAGTTGGGGGACAGGAAAGGTGGATTTCACGGCTGGAAAAATTTTCACGGCACCACCACCACCACCAACGGATAGCGGAACAGCCGCAATAATGCTAGTAGAATCTCTCGCGACCTCTACTGGCATGAAATTGGAGAAGCTTAAAACAGTGGCTTACTATTTAAACAAGGTTAGAGACAGGCTGGTTATCGCAGGAACTGACAAATCTGCGACACCAATGGTCGAAATAGATGAGGTGCTTGACGCCTTCGTAGCCCACGCTAAGATGTTCCGATCGAAGCTGACGGCTAACCCTATGGAAGATCGAATGTTGGCCTTAGAGAAGGTCGTAAAGGAGAGTCTCGAAAAGCCGGTCTGCAAGACTGCACTACAACCAGCGCAAATAATGGGAGGACGACCCACGTACGCCTCGATCGTCGCGCCGCCAGCAACCAAAGCGGCAGTACGGATTCGAGTAGAAGGAGCGAACAAGATGCAGCCGGCAGAGCTGCTTGACAAGGCTAAATTACACATAAATGGGGCATACGCCGTGAGGCAACTAAGGAGCAATGATACTGAGGTGTTCGTGCAGTCGGTCTCCCAGAGAGACGCTGCCTTGAGGATGGCGCAGCCCAAGGAGTTCTGCGTCCTAAAGCAGGATTACCCTGTTGAAATCTTGGGAGTCCCACTGGGGACAATAATTCACGGAGGAAAGAATGCCAACAACAGCGTGGCAATATTTAAAATGACGACGGAGACAAAAGCACGGATTCCAGGGATACAAATCAACAGAGTGAGGTGGCTCTATGACGGGAAGGAACACACCTGGGCGAAGGAAAATGGCCATATTCGAGGGTCAGTTATTGCAAGCTTACCGACCGAGGCTCTACAACGTGAAGTGATCCGAAATGGCATTGTAATGGACTCAATGCTCTACACGGCCCAGCTCTGGTCACCCGGGCACAAGTCAAGCAGTGCTTCAACTGCAGCCAATGGGGGCATACCCAAGCTTCCTGCAATAAGGCAAGGAAATGTGGAGGGTGCGCGGGCACCCATCAGACCAGGGACTGTCCGAAGAAGTCGGTACTTTGCTGCAACTGTGGCAAGGCTCACTTATCGTGGCAGAAGGGGGCGTGTCCAAGCTTCGCGGCATACAAGGCCAATGTTCAGCGGGCACGGTATGGACTCATGGAGAGAACGGCCGAACTAAGAAGGGAGAGAGAAATACTAACGGATGTACCTCAATTAAATACTGTTAACATACCAGACGACCAGGGGTTCACGCTAGTGTCCAACCAAAAGCCAGAGGGCTTCAAGAGAGGGCCGGGACGCCCGCGTAAACAAGTTCAGGTCCCAGCCCCACCACAACATCTATTTGCGCCATCGGGGTCGAAATCAAGACCACAGCCATCACTTTTCGCCACGCGAGGGCAGGGAAAGGATGGCGAGGTATACTTTAGCTAGTTCTGTTTCTGACTAATGGCCATTTGCACTTACTGTAGGTAACGAAGGACTACAGATATAAAAATTTTAATAGGGGGAGGGGGTTTTTATCGTAATGGTTTCCCCCTCATGTAAATACATAGATAGGTTCATAGCCGCCTGCATGGGCCCACAGGGCGCCAAATCGGGTCAAATGAAATCAAATTCAAATTCAAATAATAATAATAATAATAATAATAATAATAATAATAATAATAATAATAATAATAATAATAATAATAATAATAATAATAATAATAATAATAATAATAATAATAATAATAATAATAATAATAATAATAATAATAATAATAATAATAATAATAATAATAATAATAATAATAATAATAATATAATAATAATAATAATAATAATAATAATAATAATAATAATAATAATAATAATAATAATAATAATAAAAAAAACATCCACATTCCGAAAAATCGACCCCACAGATTTTTATCTATAAAGTTGACAGCTTATCGTAATCGTGATGACGAGTATTCCTACGAGAGGAATTAATGGTGGAACGCCTTGCGCGGGTTCTAGAGGTGGTGGCGTCGCGTCAAAGGCACCACAAGACACAAACGCGTCCTTGAAAAGATTCAAGGACGCAACGAAAGGCGAAGAGCTCTCCAGTAGAGCGTACAGGAGAATAATTGAAGAGGCTATACAGTTAATCGAGAGCCTTCAGAAAGCAAAGTCTCCCCCCCATACCCGCTCAGACTGGCCATAGTAACGATAATTCTGCAATGGCTAAGATACTACAGGAGATAAAGGACATCAAAGCCTCCATAACCCAAAGTAGCCCAAAATCCAAGCCCCAGGCCGCTCCTGGGCAAAAGTCGCAAGCAAGGGAGAGTCGTACGGAACTACTATCCGAATACAAGATGAACAGGAAAAGAGAGATATAGCCAAACTCTCGAGCGAAGAATTAGTCAAGAAAATCGGAGTACAACAAATAATAGGTGCTAGACAAATGACGAATGGCCAAGTAAAGGTATACTTCGCCGGTGAAGGGACGAAAGAATTTATGGAGCATCACAAGGACTGGACATCGAGACTGGCTGCTTCTGCGAAAGTTGCCGGCCCTGTTTACCAAGTTCTCATGCATGATATGCCGCTCTCCTTTGAGCCACAAAACGCAGAACATCTGAAGCTGCTACAAAAAGCCAACCATGTTTATATACAAGGAATGGTAATCCAAAGAGCCGCATGGATTAAGAAATCTCAGCAGCCAGGAAAAAAGTCTGGATCATTAATCCTGTGGATTGATCAGGCTATCCACGCAGATATGGCGATAAAAAAGGGCTTGATGTGGCAATATGAGCTCAAGTCAACAGAACTATTCAGGAGTGGCTTTCGCATGATGCAATGCTTCAATTGCCAAAAGTACGGACATATTGCGAAAATCTGCTCAGCAGACTCGAAGTGTGGCCACTGTGCAGGAGAGCACAACACTCGAAACTGTACAGGAAAACAAGACATCAAATGCAGCAACTGTGGAAAAGGCCACAAAACATGGGATCAGAGCTGTTCAGTTAGGGCAGCTGCAAAAAATAGGGCTGTCCAAAACAGGACCCAAGACCCAGGAATGTTCTTGAGCGACGAAAAATCGACAAGAAATCAAGATGGCGAATGGCAGATTGCAGGAAGCAGGAAAAGAAGAGCAGTAATGACTGCACCACTTGTTGGGGCCGATGGTAGTATAGATGGTCCTAGGCGTCCAGGCAGACCACCAAAGATCACATCAGCTGTCCCCACAGTCGCAGGGCTCTTCGCAAATCTCAGCGAGGTGCCATCAAAAATGACACCCCGGCCTGTGACACGGGGAAATCAAGCAGATGAGACTGAGAGCGAAATGGATTCATGAAGGACAAATCAATCCTTTCAATCATACAGTACAACGTCAACAGGAGTAAGAATAAAGTGCAGCACGATTTCCTCCAAGCCTTGAATCCACTGAAGCACCACATAGTGGCCCTGCAAGAACCATGGCGTCACCCCACCGAACAAACGACAATCACCCACCCTGCCTACCACCTAGTTTTCCCAAGTGGCCACAAAGGCAGGACATGCATCTACATCAGCAAAAACCTTGCTAGTAGCAAATGGAGAAGAGAAAGAGTTCCCGAAGAATCCCAAGGTGACATCACATCTGTCAGCCTCGATACCGACCTTGGTAAAATTTGGATTCACAGCGTGTACAACCCACCGCCATTACACCACAGCAGCCTAGAGGAAGGAACATTCAAATGGCTCCCGCAAATCCTAACTCAAGAGGGGGAACACATTCTAGTCGGAGACTTTAATGTGCACCATCCGCATTGGGGGGAGAGTCAGTTCTTAGGCACCATAAGATTGCAGACACCTTCATCGATATTCTCGGAGTACATGACTTAAAACTTATACTCCCCAAAAGTACAATCACATGGAAGAGTAGAGGAAGTCAGAGTACGCTGGATCTAGTCTTCGTCTCAGATGTCTTAGAGAGTACTGTCGTAACTTGCAAGCCAGCCCTAGACCTCGAAGCCTCATCAGATCACATCCCAATCTGCACCCAACTTCAAATTGAGCCGCCAAATCGAGAAGAACAACAACCTCGACCACAATGGAAGAAAGCAGATTGGGAAGAAGTTAACAGGAGACTCGCCCAAAAACTAAGTGGGCTTTCAACAGATCCCCCGAACTAAACTCCCCGGAATCTATCGACCAAAGAGTAAGCGCCATTACGCAGGCCATCAAGGAAACGATCAAGGAAACGATCCCTAGCGCCAGACCGTCAGCTTTCGCCAAACCCTACTGGACTAAGGAGTGTAGTGAGGCAGTGAAAGAAGCGCGAAAGGCGAGGAGATTATGGACCAGGCTAGGATCTGAAGAAAGCTGGGTGGAATACCAGAAAGCTACTAACAGAAAGAAAAGCCAGATAAAAAAGGCCAAAATGATCGGATGGAGGGCTATAGTTTCTGAGGCCACTAACGATCCAGCTAAGCTGTGGAAGCTTGCCAAGTGGGCTAAGAAAAGTCCGGAGGAGCGGTCACGACTTCCGCAACTTCCCAACTTCAAAGATAAAGACGGAAATATCTTTACCGAAGACACCAAAAAAGCGGACATCCTGGCTCAACATTTCTTCCCTCGGCCCATCCAAGCTAACCTAGAAGACATAGCAGGGACTGGATATCCGAACCAACTAATCACAGTATCTAGCATTATTACAGAAAGCGAGATCCAGGATACCATGGCAAACCTAGCGAGCGAGAAAGCTCCTGGCCCAGATGGTATTCCGAACTGGATGCTCAAAAACTGTAGAATAACCCTAGGCAAAGTCCTCGAGGAACTTTTCAACGCCTGCATCTCCATTGGTTACCACCCAAAAGGGTTCAAAGAGTCGGTCACAATTGTGCTGCGAAAGCCACAAAAGGAGTCGTATGATAATCCTAAATCATATCGACCAATCGCACTCCTGAATACCTTGGGAAAAGTCCTCGAAAAGCTTGTGGCAAACAGATTATCGAAAGCAGCCGAAGCTCACCATCTACTCCCTGACGAACAGATGGGAGCCAGACAATTCAGATCCACGATCTCCGCAGTGGAACTTATTACAGAACAAGTACACTCAATATGGGGAAAGAACAAAAGGAGAGTCGCTTCTCTACTCAGCCTAGACATATCCGGGGCTTTCGATAATGTGTCTCACGAGAGACTTATACACAATATGAGGGCTAAAGGTATACCAAGATGGACGACGCTTTTCATTGAATCGTTTCTAGAGGATAGAACTACGTCGATGAACCTTGGTTCGTTCAAAGGAGAACAGTTTCCGACAAGTACTGGGATTCCTCAAGGCTCTTCTCTTTCGCCAATTCTCTTCCTGTTCTTCGTCAGCACGCTTCTTCCCGAACTTCAATCGCCGTCTTCGACGGCTGTAGGATTCGTGGATGATACTAACATACTGACCTGGTCCAATTCTACAGAAGAAAATTGCCGTAATCTCGAAAGGCTCCATGGGATTTGTGAAAAGTGGGCTGACCGACATGGTGTAAAATTTGCTCCGGAGAAGTACCAGTTAATGCACTTCTCAAGAGCTCGAAAGAAGCACAACATGCAGGCCACAGTCCAAATCCAAGGCCATATCGCCCATCCGCAACCTTCTCTTCGTGTCCTAGGCATCCACCTCGACCCGAAACTTAACTGGGGTGCTCATGTCAAAAGCATACAGCTCAAAGTCGAACCACAAATCCAAGCCCTAGGTAGATTGGCACAATCAACTTGGGGTGCAACGTTCCACAAAGCAAAACTGGTGTACAATGCAGTGGTGAGACCAGCTATCACCTACGGAGCCCCCATTTGGGCTGAGCCCGGAATAGCCGGCAAAATCCCCGAAAGAGTGATAAAGCCACTTCGAAGTATCCAAAGAAGGTGCCTGAAGATCGTCACGGGAGCGTACAACTCGACCAGCAGCAAGGTACTTGAGCATGAGACCTCTACCTTGCCGATAGAAATCTATCTAAAACAAAGGAGGGTCCAACACGCCGGACTATCAAAAAGCCTACCTGTTCAAGATACGATAGTGTCAGCATGCAGGAAGATTAAGCAACCCCGAGCTGGAAGACAAGATGCACGAGCTGTCACGAGGACCTTGGATATTGCGGAGTGGGGTCAAACATGTGGGAATGCAGAGACGAAAGAAAGAAAGAAAGCTGCTGGAAAGGTCGCAGCTTTCACAGAATGGGAACGATCCTGGACAAGACTAACAGCCAGGCAAATTACTAACCACCACGCCACAGCAGATCCCAAAATCTGGAACGCAGCGAATCTTTATACAGATGAAAAGACGGGAAGAACAAGAATGACCTCTAGAGGAACACCTATCAGTATCCATAAAAGCCTTAACAGGGCCCAAAGTAGCATAGCCATGCAGTTAAGAAGCGAGCACATTGGGTTCAATTCTTACCTGCACAGAAGACATGTTCCCGGAGTAGACAGTCCACGATGCCAATGTGGATATCCGTCCCAGAACGTCAAGCATATGATCATGGCCTGTCCCGACTGGGCTATAGGTAGAGGGGAGATACTGAGAAAGGCAGAGAATCGGTCATTCGAAGCGATGATGAATAACCCGAAAGATATGGCTAGAATAACAAAGTGGATACAAAAGGAAGGAAGGCTAGAGCAGTTTCGACTGACGCTTGAAGTCGAAGCCATGATGAATTACAGAGAGGGCAGTAGGGGAAAGGTGATCTCCTGCCATAAATAAGGGAGTGGACGGTATCCACACTGGATATAACAGTATTAGTGCACTTCGTGAAGGTAACACAATATCAAAGTGTAAATAAATTGAAAAGCTGAGGGGTTTTTACCATAAAGGTTTCCTCCTATATAAATATTAGAGTTCGTAGACACCTGCATGGGCCCATAGGGCGCCAAATCGGGATAAATGAAATCAAATTCAAATTCAAAATAATAATAATAATAATAATAATAATAATAATAATAATAATAATAATAATAATAATAATAATAATAATAATAATAATAATAATAATAATAATAATAATAATAATAATAATAATAATAATAATAATAATAATAATAATAATAATAATAATAATAATAAATAATAATAATAATAATAATAATAATAATAATAATATAATAATAATAATAATAATAATATAATAATAATAATAATAATAATAATAATAATAAATAATATAATAATAATAATAATAAATAATAATAATAATAATAATAATAATAATAATAATAATAATAATAATAATAATAAATAATAATAATAATAATAATAATAATAATAATAATAATAATAATAATAATAATAATAATAATAATAATATTCATCATCATTTTGAAAAAATCTGCCCCCATCGATTTTAATCCCGTGAAGTTGCAGTCTTATCCTAACAGTGATGGAGAGTAATCCTACCAAGGATTCTCACAGTAGAAAGTCCCACACGGCCCCGAGAGCCGGAAACGACGCGTCGAACAATGCCACAGATACTGATACAGCCTTAAAGAGGTTCAAGAAAGCAGTTGAAGGAGATGAGCTCTCAACCAGAGCATACAAGAAGATCATTAACGAAGCAATACGCGTAATTGAAGGAATTCGCGACGCGAAAGCGCAATCAACCCACAAAGCTAGTGATGAAAGTCCAACAATAGCTAAGATCCTTCAGGAAATCCAAAACATTAAAGCTTCAATCTCACTGACAAAAGCCTCAGCTCCTACACAAGGACATTCCTGGGCACAAGTAGCTGGAAAAGCTGAAGTTGCCAGCACCACGATCAGAATTCATGATGAAGATGAAAAGAAAGCAATCGCCAGACTCTCGAGCGAGGAGCTGGTAAAGAAGATGGGAATAAATGAGGTTATAGCAGCGAAGCAGATGTCTAATGGACAAGTAAAAGTGTTTTTCACGGGTCAAGAATCGAAGGAAATGGTCGAGAAACAGAAGGAGTGGACCACAAAGCTTGCACCTACAGCACAGGTAGCAAGTCCTATGTACCAAGTCCTAGTTCACGATATGCCGCTATCATTTGAGCCGGAAAGTCATGACCAAATCAAACTACTCCAACAAGCAAATGCCTTATACCTACAAGGTATCAGAATACAAAAGGCCGCATGGTTAAAGAGATCTTCTATCCTGGGAAAATCATCGGGATCATTGATTCTGTGGTTCGATGAAGCGGAATCAGCAGACAGAGCAATCAAAAAGGGAGTAATGTGGCGATACGAAGTCAAACCGGCAGAGCTCTTCCGGTCTGGGTTTCGCGCCATGCAATGCTTCAACTGCCAGAAGTACGGGCACATAGCAAAAGTCTGCACTGCAGAAGCGAAGTGCGGTGTGCAAAAGCACATAACACGAGAAAAAAACAAGAGGCGAGATGCAGCAACTGCAGTAGATGTCACGAAGCATGGAACCAAAGCTGCCCAGTAAGGATCGCAGCTAAAGCAAAGGCAATTCAAAATCGGACACAGGATCCGGGAACTTATAAACGCCCTGAGTTACCATCGAGGGAAGCAGAGGCGAATGGCAGATTGTAGGATCTAGGAAAGACGGGCCGGTACGGGGCGCAGACCGGAGGCCCTACCACGAAAATCAGGTCCTCAACTCATCGGGCAGACGGTGAAGTTATCGTTCCCGAGGCCCTGGAAGACCACGAAAATCTCCAACTTTCTGGAGATTTTGCCAAGCAACATGGGCTAAGATGCCAACAAAAAGAACGATCTTGATGTTTTCAAATGCTCAGACTAATCCCCGGACTGTGACACGGGAGGNAGAACGGCCATACTCGAGGGTCGGTGATCGCTAGCCTGCCGACAGAGGCTCTTCAACGCGAGGTGATTCGAAACGGCATTGTACTCAATTCAATGCTGTACGGCCCAGCTCTGGTCACCCGGGCTCAAGTTAAGCAGTGCTTTAACTGCAGTCAATGGGGGCATACTCAAGCCTCGTGCAATAGGGCGAAAAGATGTGGTGAGTGCGCGGGCACTCACCAGACTAGAGACTGCCCGAGGAAGTCGGTGCTTTGCTGCAACTGCGGAAAAGCCCATAAATCGTGGCAGAAGGGGGCGTGTCCAACCTTCGCGTCCTACAAGGTTAGTGTCCAGAGGGCACGGTATGGACTTTTGGAAAGAACTGCAGATCTAAGAAGGGAGGAAATAACAGCAGCGGCCACTACAATATCACCAGCGGGAAAACAAGTAGACAACCAAGGGTTTACACTGGTGTCCAACCAGAAGGCAGAGGTCGGAAAGAGAGGGCCAGGGCGCCCGCGGAAAAATCCCGTGGCCACAGCCCCACCTACACAACAATTTGCGCCATCGGGGTCGAACTCAAGACCACAGTCATCACTTTTCGGCACGCGAGGGCTGGGAAAGGATGGCGAGGTCACCTATAACTTTAGCTAGTCCTGTCTCGGACTAACGGCATATTGCGCTTCCTGTAGGTTAACGAAGTACTACAGTAATAAATTGAAGGAGAAGGGGGTTTTTATCGGAAGGTTTCCCCCTCATGTAAAATATCTATAAGTAGAGTTTATAGCCACCTGCATGGGCCCATAGGGCGCCAAATCAGGTTAATGAAATCAAAATCAAAAAAAAAAAATAATAATAATAATAATATAATAATAATAATAATAATAAATAATAATAATAATAATAATAATAATAATAATATAATAATAATAATAATAATAATAATAATAATAATAATAATAATAATAATAATAATAATAATAAAAAAACATCATTTTTCTCGAAAAGCGGCACAACGTTCCACGAACGTTATTTCATCGTAATTATTATTGCATTCATCTTAATCAATCCCTCTTACCTAATTCCTCGAATTTTTTTCGTTGCGCTTCGGCATGGCGAGTTGGGGAGCCAGTAGGGCGGAATTCGCGGCTGAAAATTTTTTCACGGCACCACCCAAACCAACAATGGGCAGCGGAACAGCCGCAATTATGGCTGTAGAGTCTCTCGCGACCTCTACAGGCGTTAACATGGATTATTTAAAGACAGTGGCTAAATATTTAAGCAAGGTCCGACGCGGACTTGTGAACGCAGGTTCATACATATCGTCGGCACCAATGGTGGAAATAGATGAGGCTCTCGACGCTTTCAAAGCCCACATTCAGATGTTACAATCGAAGATGTCGGCACAGACAATGGAGGACAGGATGCTTGCCTTAGAGAAGGCTATTACGAAGAGTCTCGAGGGGCCGTCGCGCAAGGCGGTTCCTCAGTCGGCACAAATGATGGGAGGTCGACCTACCTACGCCTCAGTCGTCGCACCGCCAGCGACCAAAGCAGCAGTAAGGATACGAGTTGATGGGGCAGAAAACATGCAGCCGGCAGAGCTGCTCTACAAGGCAAAACAACACATCGAGGGGGCATATGCTGTAAGGAAGCTCAGGAGTAATGATACTGAGGTTTTCGTGCAGTCGATCTCACAGCGAGACGCTGCCCTGAATATGGCTCAGCCAAAGGAGTTCTGCGTTTTGAAGCAGGATTATCCTGTTGAAATTTTGGGAGTCCCATTGGGGACAATGATACATGGAGGAAAAATGCCGACAACGCAGAATGATATACCAAATCACTACGGAGACAAATGTTCGGATTCCTGGAATCCAAATTAACAGGTTAAGATGGCTCTACGACGGGAAGGAGCACCAATGGATGAATAAGAACGGCCATACTCGAGGGTCGGTGATCGCTAGCCTGCCGACAGAGGCTCTTCAACGCGAGGTGATTCGAAACGGCATTGTACTCAATTCAATGCTGTACACGGCCCAGCTCTGGTCACCCCGGGCTCAAGTTAAGCAGTGCTTCAACTGCAGTCAATGGGGGCATACTCAAGCCTCGTGCAATAGGGCGAAAAGATGTGGTGAGTGCGCGGGCACTCACCAGACTAGAGACTGCCCGAGGAAGTCGGTGCTTTGCTGCAACTGCGGAAAAGCCCATAAATCGTGGCAGAAGGGGGCGTGTCCAAACTTCGCGTCCTACAAGGCAAGTGTCCAGAGGGCACGGTATGGACTTTTGGAAAGAACTGCAGATCTAAGAAGGGAGGAAATAACAGCAGCGGCCACTACAATATCACCAGCGGGAAAACAAGTAGACAACCAAGGGTTTACACTGGTGTCCAACCAGAAGGCAGAGGTCGGAAAGAGAGGGCCAGGGCGCCCGCGGAAAAATCCCGTGGCCACAGCCCCACCTACACAACAATTTGCGCCATCGGGGTCGAACTCAAGACCACAGTCATCACTTTTCGGCACGCGAGGGCTGGGAAAGGATGGCGAGGTCACCTATAACTTTAGCTAGTCCTGTCTCGGACTAACGGCATATTGCGCTTCCTGTAGGTTAACGAAGTACTACAGTAATAAATTGAAGGAGAAGGGGGTTTTTATCGGAAGGTTTCCCCTCATGTAAAATATCTATAAGTAGAGTTTATAGCCACCTGCATGGGCCCATAGGGCGCCAAATCAGGTTAATGAAATCAAATTCAAAAAAATAATAATAATAATAATAATAATAATAATAATAATAATAATAATAATAATAATAATAATAATAATAATAATAATAATAATAATAATAATAATAATAATAATAATAATAATAATAATAATAATAATAATAATAATAATAATAATAATCAAAAAACATCATTTTTCACGAAAAGCGGCACCACGTTCCACGAACGCTATTTCATCGTAATAATTATTGTTTTCATCTTAATTGACCCATCTAACCTGATTCCTCGAATTTTTTTCGTTGCGCTTCGGCATGGCGAGTTGGGGGACAGGAAAGGTGGATTTCACGGCTGGAAAAATTTTCACGGCACCACCACCACCACCAACGGATAGCGGAACAGCCGCAATAATGCTAGTAGAATCTCTCGCGACCTCTACTGGCATGAAATTGGAGAAGCTTAAAACAGTGGCTTACTATTTAAACAAGGTTAGAGACAGGCTGGTTATCGCAGGAACTGACAAATCTGCGACACCAATGGTCGAAATAGATGAGGTGCTTGACGCCTTCGTAGCCCACGCTAAGATGTTCCGATCGAAGCTGACGGCTAACCCTATGGAAGATCGAATGTTGGCCTTAGAGAAGGTCGTAAAGGAGAGTCTCGAAAAGCCGGTCTGCAAGACTGCACTACAACCAGCGCAAATAATGGGAGGACGACCCACGTACGCCTCGATCGTCGCGCCGCCAGCAACCAAAGCGGCAGTACGGATTCGAGTAGAAGGAGCGAACAAGATGCAGCCGGCAGAGCTGCTTGACAAGGCTAAATTACACATAAATGGGGCATACGCCGTGAGGCAACTAAGGAGCAATGATACTGAGGTGTTCGTGCAGTCGGTCTCCCAGAGAGACGCTGCCTTGAGGATGGCGCAGCCCAAGGAGTTCTGCGTCCTAAAGCAGGATTACCCTGTTGAAATCTTGGGAGTCCCACTGGGGACAATAATTCACGGAGGAAAGAATGCCAACAACAGCGTGGCAATATTTAAAATGACGACGGAGACAAAAGCACGGATTCCAGGGATACAAATCAACAGAGTGAGGTGGCTCTATGACGGGAAGGAACACACCTGGGCGAAGGAAAATGGCCATATTCGAGGGTCAGTTATTGCAAGCTTACCGACCGAGGCTCTACAACGTGAAGTGATCCGAAATGGCATTGTAATGGACTCAATGCTCTACACGGCCCAGCTCTGGTCACCCCGGGCACAAGTCAAGCAGTGCTTCAACTGCAGCCAATGGGGGCATACCCAAGCTTCCTGCAATAAGGCAAGGAAATGTGGAGGGTGCGCGGGCACCCATCAGACCAGGGACTGTCCGAAGAAGTCGGTACTTTGCTGCAACTGTGGCAAGGCTCACTTATCGTGGCAGAAGGGGGCGTGTCCAAGCTTCGCGGCATACAAGGCCAATGTTCAGCGGGCACGGTATGGACTCATGGAGAGAACGGCCGAACTAAGAAGGGAGAGAGAAATACTAACGGATGTACCTCAATTAAATACTGTTAACATACCAGACGACCAGGGGTTCACGCTAGTGTCCAACCAAAAGCCAGAGGCTTCAAGAGAGGGCCGGGACGCCCGCGTAAACAAGTTCAGGTCCCAGCCCCACCACAACATCTATTTGCGCCATCGGGGTCGAAATCAAGACCACAGCCATCACTTTTCGCCACGCGAGGGCAGGGAAAGGATGGCGAGGTATACTTTAGCTAGTTCTGTTTCTGACTAATGGCCATTTGCACTTACTGTAGGTAACGAAGGACTACAGATATAAAAATTTTAATAGGGGGAGGGGGTTTTTATCGTAATGGTTTCCCCCTCATGTAAATACATAGATAGGTTCATAGCCGCCTGCATGGGCCCACAGGGCGCCAAATCGGGTCAAATGAAATCAAATTCAAATTCAAATAATAATAATAATAATAATAATAATAATAATAATATAATAATAATAATAATAATAATAATAATAATAATAATAATAATAATAATAATAATAATAATAATAATAATAATAAAATAATAATAATAATAATAATAATAATAATAATAATAATAATAATAATAATAATAATAATAATAATAATAATAATAATAATAATAATAATAATAATAATAATAATAATAATAATAATAATAATAATAATAATAATAATAATAATAATAATAATAATAATAAAAAAAACATCCACATTCCGAAAAATCGACCCCACAGATTTTTATCTATAAAGTTGACAGCTTATCGTAATCGTGATGACGAGTATTCCTACGAGAGGAATTAATGGTGGAACGCCTTGCGCGGGTTCTAGAGGTGGTGGCGTCGCGTCAAAGGCACCACAAGACACAAACGCGTCCTTGAAAAGATTCAAGGACGCAACGAAAGGCGAAGAGCTCTCCAGTAGAGCGTACAGGAGAATAATTGAAGAGGCTATACAGTTAATCGAGAGCCTTCAGAAAGCAAAGTCTCCCCCCCATACCCGCTCAGACTGGCCATAGTAACGATAATTCTGCAATGGCTAAGATACTACAGGAGATAAAGGACATCAAAGCCTCCATAACCCAAAGTAGCCCAAAATCCAAGCCCCAGGCCGCTCCTGGGCAAAAGTCGCAAGCAAGGGAGAGTCGTACGGAACTACTATCCGAATACAAGATGAACAGGAAAAGAGAGATATAGCCAAACTCTCGAGCGAAGAATTAGTCAAGAAAATCGGAGTACAACAAATAATAGGTGCTAGACAAATGACGAATGGCCAAGTAAAGGTATACTTCGCCGGTGAAGGGACGAAAGAATTTATGGAGCATCACAAGGACTGGACATCGAGACTGGCTGCTTCTGCGAAAGTTGCCGGCCCTGTTTACCAAGTTCTCATGCATGATATGCCGCTCTCCTTTGAGCCACAAAACGCAGAACATCTGAAGCTGCTACAAAAAGCCAACCATGTTTATATACAAGGAATGGTAATCCAAAGAGCCGCATGGATTAAGAAATCTCAGCAGCCAGGAAAAAAGTCTGGATCATTAATCCTGTGGATTGATCAGGCTATCCACGCAGATATGGCGATAAAAAAGGGCTTGATGTGGCAATATGAGCTCAAGTCAACAGAACTATTCAGGAGTGGCTTTCGCATGATGCAATGCTTCAATTGCCAAAAGTACGGACATATTGCGAAAATCTGCTCAGCAGACTCGAAGTGTGGCCACTGTGCAGGAGAGCACAACACTCGAAACTGTACAGGAAAACAAGACATCAAATGCAGCAACTGTGGAAAAGGCCACAAAACATGGGATCAGAGCTGTTCAGTTAGGGCAGCTGCAAAAAATAGGGCTGTCCAAAACAGGACCCAAGACCCAGGAATGTTCTTGAGCGACGAAAAATCGACAAGAAATCAAGATGGCGAATGGCAGATTGCAGGAAGCAGGAAAAGAAGAGCAGTAATGACTGCACCACTTGTTGGGGCCGATGGTAGTATAGATGGTCCTAGGCGTCCAGGCAGACCACCAAAGATCACATCAGCTGTCCCCACAGTCGCAGGGCTCTTCGCAAATCTCAGCGAGGTGCCATCAAAAATGACACCCCGGCCTGTGACACGGGGAAATCAAGCAGATGAGACTGAGAGCGAAATGGATTCATGAAGGACAAATCAATCCTTTCAATCATACAGTACAACGTCAACAGGAGTAAGAATAAAGTGCAGCACGATTTCCTCCAAGCCTTGAATCCACTGAAGCACCACATAGTGGCCCTGCAAGAACCATGGCGTCACCCCACCGAACAAACGACAATCACCCACCCTGCCTACCACCTAGTTTTCCCAAGTGGCCACAAAGGCAGGACATGCATCTACATCAGCAAAAACCTTGCTAGTAGCAAATGGAGAAGAGAAAGAGTTCCCGAAGAATCCCAAGGTGACATCACATCTGTCAGCCTCGATACCGACCTTGGTAAAATTTGGATTCACAGCGTGTACAACCCACCGCCATTACACCACAGCAGCCTAGAGGAAGGAACATTCAAATGGCTCCCGCAAATCCTAACTCAAGAGGGGGAACACATTCTAGTCGGAGACTTTAATGTGCACCATCCGCATTGGGGGGGAGAGTCAGTTCTTAGGCACCATAAGATTGCAGACACCTTCATCGATATTCTCGGAGTACATGACTTAAAACTTATACTCCCCAAAAGTACAATCACATGGAAGAGTAGAGGAAGTCAGAGTACGCTGGATCTAGTCTTCGTCTCAGATGTCTTAGAGAGTACTGTCGTAACTTGCAAGCCAGCCCTAGACCTCGAAGCCTCATCAGATCACATCCCAATCTGCACCCAACTTCAAATTGAGCCGCCAAATCGAGAAGAACAACAACCTCGACCACAATGGAAGAAAGCAGATTGGGAAGAAGTTAACAGGAGACTCGCCCAAAAACTAAGTGGGCTTTCAACAGATCCCCCAAACTAAACTCCCCGGAATCTATCGACCAAAGAGTAAGCGCCATTACGCAGGCCATCAAGGAAACGATCAAGGAAACGATCCCTAGCGCCAGACCGTCAGCTTTCGCCAAACCCTACTGGACTAAGGAGTGTAGTGAGGCAGTGAAAGAAGCGCGAAAGGCGAGGAGATTATGGACCAGGCTAGGATCTGAAGAAAGCTGGGTGGAATACCAGAAAGCTACTAACAGAAAGAAAAGCCAGATAAAAAAGGCCAAAATGATCGGATGGAGGGCTATAGTTTCTGAGGCCACTAACGATCCAGCTAAGCTGTGGAAGCTTGCCAAGTGGGCTAAGAAAAGTCCGGAGGAGCGGTCACGACTTCCGCAACTTCCCAACTTCAAAGATAAAGACGGAAATATCTTTACCGAAGACACCAAAAAAGCGGACATCCTGGCTCAACATTTCTTCCCTCGGCCCATCCAAGCTAACCTAGAAGACATAGCAGGGACTGGATATCCGAACCAACTAATCACAGTATCTAGCATTATTACAGAAAGCGAGATCCAGGATACCATGGCAAACCTAGCGAGCGAGAAAGCTCCTGGCCCAGATGGTATTCCGAACTGGATGCTCAAAAACTGTAGAATAACCCTAGGCAAAGTCCTCGAGGAACTTTTCAACGCCTGCATCTCCATTGGTTACCACCCAAAAGGGTTCAAAGAGTCGGTCACAATTGTGCTGCGAAAGCCACAAAAGGAGTCGTATGATAATCCTAAATCATATCGACCAATCGCACTCCTGAATACCTTGGGAAAAGTCCTCGAAAAGCTTGTGGCAAACAGATTATCGAAAGCAGCCGAAGCTCACCATCTACTCCCTGACGAACAGATGGGAGCCAGACAATTCAGATCCACGATCTCCGCAGTGGAACTTATTACAGAACAAGTACACTCAATATGGGGAAAGAACAAAAGGAGAGTCGCTTCTCTACTCAGCCTAGACATATCCGGGGCTTTCGATAATGTGTCTCACGAGAGACTTATACACAATATGAGGGCTAAAGGTATACCAAGATGGACGACGCTTTTCATTGAATCGTTTCTAGAGGATAGAACTACGTCGATAAACCTTGGTTCGTTCAAAGGAGAACAGTTTCCGACAAATACTGGGATTCCTCAAGGCTCTTCTCTTTCGCCAATTCTCTTCCTGTTCTTCGTCAGCACGCTTCTTCCCGAACTTCAATCGCCGTCTTCGACGGCTGTAGGATTCGTGGATGATACTAACATACTGACCTGGTCCAATTCTACAGAAGAAAATTGCCGTAATCTCGAAAGGCTCCATGGGATTTGTGAAAAGTGGGCTGACCGACATGGTGTAAAATTTGCTCCGGAGAAGTACCAGTTAATGCACTTCTCAAGAGCTCGAAAGA
The DNA here is from genome assembly GCA_900239735.1 of Blumeria hordei DH14. Classification (NCBI taxonomy): domain Eukaryota; kingdom Fungi; phylum Ascomycota; class Leotiomycetes; order Helotiales; family Erysiphaceae; genus Blumeria; species Blumeria hordei. Next base: position 2,839,968 of record OENG01000025.1, on the reverse strand, counting down.
AGCACAACATGCAGGCCACAGTCCAAATCCAAGGCCATATCGCCCATCCGCAACCTTCTCTTCGTGTCCTAGGCATCCACCTCGACCCGAAACTTAACTGGGGTGCTCATGTCAAAAGCATACAGCTCAAAGTTGAACCACAAATCCAAGCCCTAGGTAGATTGGCACAATCAACTTGGGGTGCAACGTTCCACAAAGCAAAACTGGTGTACAATGCAGTGGTGAGACCAGCTATCACCTACGGAGCCCCCATTTGGGCTGAGCCCGGAATAGCCGGCAAAATCCCCGAAAGAGTGATAAAGCCACTTCGAAGTATCCAAAGAAGGTGCCTGAAGATCGTCACGGGAGCGTACAACTCGACCAGCAGCAAGGTACTTGAGCATGAGACCTCTACCTTGCCGATAGAAATCTATCTAAAACAAAGGAGGGTCCAACACGCCGGACTATCAAAAAGCCTACCTGTTCAAGATACGATAGTGTCAGCATGCAGGAAGATTAAGCAACCCCGAGCTGGAAGACAAGATGCACGAGCTGTCACGAGGACCTTGGATATTGCGGAGTGGGGTCAAACATGTGGGAATGCAGAGACGAAAGAAAGAAAGAAAGCTGCTGGAAAGGTCGCAGCTTTCACAGAATGGGAACGATCCTGGACAAGACTAACAGCCAGGCAAATTACTAACCACCACGCCACAGCAGATCCCAAAATCTGGAACGCAGCGAATCTTTATACAGATGAAAAGACGGGAAGAACAAGAATGACCTCTAGAGGAACACCTATCAGTATCCATAAAAGCCTTAACAGGGCCCAAAGTAGCATAGCCATGCAGTTAAGAAGCGAGCACATTGGGTTCAATTCTTACCTGCACAGAAGACATGTTCCCGGAGTAGACAGTCCACGATGCCAATGTGGATATCCGTCCCAGAACGTCAAGCATATGATCATGGCCTGTCCCGACTGGGCTATAGGTAGAGGGGAGATACTGAGAAAGGCAGAGAATCGGTCATTCGAAGCGATGATGAATAACCCGAAAGATATGGCTAGAATAACAAAGTGGATACAAAAGGAAGGAAGGCTAGAGCAGTTTCGACTGACGCTTGAAGTCGAAGCCATGATGAATTACAGAGAGGGCAGTAGGGGAAAGGTGATCTCCTGCCATAAATAAGGGAGTGGACGGTATCCACACTGGATATAACAGTATTAGTGCACTTCGTGAAGGTAACACAATATCAAAGTGTAAATAAATTGAAAAGCTGAGGGGGTTTTTACCATAAAGGTTTCCTCCTATATAAATATTAGAGTTCGTAGACACCTGCATGGGCCCATAGGGCGCCAAATCGGGATAAATGAAATCAAATTCAAATTCAAAATAATAATAATAATAATAATAATAATAATAATAATAATAATAATAATAATAATAATAATAATAATAATAATAATAATAATAATAATAATAATAATAATAATAATAATAATAATAATAATAATAATAATAATAATAATAATAATAATAATAATAATAATAATAATAATAATAATAATAATAATAATAATAATAATAATAATAATAATAATAATAATAATAATAATAATAATAATAATAATAATAATAATAATAATAATAATAATAATAATAATAATAATAATAATAATAATAATAATAATAATAATAATAATAATAATAATAATAATAATAATAATAATAATAATAATAATAATAATAATAATAATAATAATAATAATAATAATAATAATAATAATATTCATCATCATTTTGAAAAAATCTGCCCCCATCGATTTTAATCCCGTGAAGTTGCAGTCTTATCCTAACAGTGATGGAGAGTAATCCTACCAAGGATTCTCACAGTAGAAAGTCCCACACGGCCCCGAGAGCCGGAAACGACGCGTCGAACAATGCCACAGATACTGATACAGCCTTAAAGAGGTTCAAGAAAGCAGTTGAAGGAGATGAGCTCTCAACCAGAGCATACAAGAAGATCATTAACGAAGCAATACGCGTAATTGAAGGAATTCGCGACGCGAAAGCGCAATCAACCCACAAAGCTAGTGATGAAAGTCCAACAATAGCTAAGATCCTTCAGGAAATCCAAAACATTAAAGCTTCAATCTCACTGACAAAAGCCTCAGCTCCTACACAAGGACATTCCTGGGCACAAGTAGCTGGAAAAGCTGAAGTTGCCAGCACCACGATCAGAATTCATGATGAAGATGAAAAGAAAGCAATCGCCAGACTCTCGAGCGAGGAGCTGGTAAAGAAGATGGGAATAAATGAGGTTATAGCAGCGAAGCAGATGTCTAATGGACAAGTAAAAGTGTTTTTCACGGGTCAAGAATCGAAGGAAATGGTCGAGAAACAGAAGGAGTGGACCACAAAGCTTGCACCTACAGCACAGGTAGCAAGTCCTATGTACCAAGTCCTAGTTCACGATATGCCGCTATCATTTGAGCCGGAAAGTCATGACCAAATCAAACTACTCCAACAAGCAAATGCCTTATACCTACAAGGTATCAGAATACAAAAGGCCGCATGGTTAAAGAGATCTTCTATCCTGGGAAAATCATCGGGATCATTGATTCTGTGGTTCGATGAAGCGGAATCAGCAGACAGAGCAATCAAAAAGGGAGTAATGTGGCGATACGAAGTCAAACCGGCAGAGCTCTTCCGGTCTGGGTTTCGCGCCATGCAATGCTTCAACTGCCAGAAGTACGGGCACATAGCAAAAGTCTGCACTGCAGAAGCGAAGTGCGGTCAATGTGCAAAAGCACATAACACGAGAGTCTGTACAGGAAAACAAGAGGCGAGATGCAGCAACTGCAGTAGATGTCACGAAGCATGGAACCAAAGCTGCCCAGTAAGGATCGCAGCTAAAGCAAAGGCAATTCAAAATCGGACACAGGATCCGGGAACTTATAAACGCCCTGAGTTACCATCGAGGGAAGCAGAGGCCGAATGGCAGATTGTAGGATCTAGGAAAAGACGGGCCGGTACTGCAGGTCCTCAACTCATCGGCGCAGACGGTGAAGTTATCGTTCGCCGAGGCCCTGGAAGACCACGAAAATCTCCAACTTCTGGAGATTTGCCAGCAACATGGGCTAAGATGCCAACAAAAACGGATCTGATGTTTTCAAATGCTCAGACTAATCCCCGGACTGTGACACGGGAGGAACAAGCAGAGGGAAGCGATGCACCGCTGTGCGATATGACACAATGAAAGGTACAAACACAAGGAACATAAAACAGTACAATGTCAACAAAAGTAAAAATAAAGTACAGCATCACTTCCTTCAAGAGCTGAACCCCGAGGAACACCATATAGTAGCGGTCCAAGAACCTTGGCGAAACCCGCTGAACAATCTTACCCTGAAGCACCCCGGATACCATTTGGTATCCTCAAACAAACCGAACAGCCGAACCTGCATATACGTCAGTAAACGGCTGGCTACAGATAAATGGAGGGTCGAAACTGTCCCCGAAGAAGTTGGTGGAGATATAACTTCGATCAGCCTCCAGACGGAACAGGGAAAAATGAGGGTACACAATATCTACAACCCTCTGTCACAAACCATCTCTGGGATGTCGCGTTGCACCCAGTCAACCGAGTCATGACGTACATTCAATAACATAATTCAGGAATTGTAATGGTTACAGTGTTGTGATAGCAACAGTTGCCACTCGAAGTATTAGTTAGTTGCTATGTGAGAACTGTGGACTATTACACCCTTGGTTATAGCATTGGTGCTCATGTACTTAAAGAAACCCTGGGACTGGATTTAGACTGTAGCTTTTTGTCTTGTAAATTACTCATGTTTTAGAATCTAATTATTTATCTAAATATATCGTCCTCATTATCAGCTTCTGTCTTCGTCTCCGTCCTCGTCTTCGTCCTCGTCCTCGTCCTCGTCCTTGTCTCCGTCTTCGTCTTCGTCCTTGTCTCCGTCTTCGTCTCCGTCCTCGTCCTCGTCCTCGTCCGTGACACCCTCCGCCTAAATCCCATAGCAGTACAGAGCTAGGGACGCTACAATATATTCCCCAAATGCTAGCACAAGATGGCCAACACGTTCTGGTTGGAGACTTCAACCTACACCACCCAAGGTGGGGAGGCCAGGCAACTACAACACACCATAGATCGTCGGAAACACTGTTGAAAATCCTACATGAGGCTAATATGGAATTAATACTGCCGGAAGGAACAATTACTTGGAAAAGCAGAGGGAGCCAAAGCACTATTGACCTAACCTTCATCTCAAAGGAACTTGTAAATACCATCATTGCATGCCAACCAGCCAACAACCTCGAGTCATCTTCCGATCATATCCCTATCGGCACTCAACTGCGTATACAGCCAATCACACAGACAACACCGGAACCACAGCCACAATGGAAAAGGGTAGACTGGGAAGCCTTCAACAAAAGGCTAGCTGCTATTCTTCACCAGACAACGGAAACTAATCTCCTCGACTCCCACCTAGCCATTGACCACAGAGTCACGACAATCACCAAATCAATTAAGCAGACAATTGAGGAAATGATACCTCGAGCAGTGCCATCTCAGCATTCCAAACCATATTGGACCAAGGAATGTTCGGTAGCGGTTAAAGCAGCTAGAATGGCAAGAAGAAAGTGGACCTATACCTGCAACGAGGAAAACTGGACTAAATATCAAAAGGCGACAAACCAGAAAAAAGGCACTATTAAAAAAGCTAAAACCGTAGGATGGAGAGCAATTGTGGCCGAAGCAACAGACGACCCTAACAAAATCTGGAAGCTGGCAAAGTGGGCGAGAAGAAGTTCTGAAGGTAATAGCATGCCAGCTCTAATCCCCGACATTAAAGGTAATGATGGATATACCGCCACAGAAGACAAGGAAAAGGTCATGATCATGGCAGGCCACTTCTTTCCAAAACCTGCTCAAGCAGACATCGATGATATCGCGGGTACAAAATACCCTGAAGAAATCGACTCAATCTCATGTACTATCACTGAAGAAGAAGTCGACAGGGTTATCAGAACATTGCCGAGCAATAAAGCTTCCGGTCCAGATGGAATACCTAACAGAGTTCTAAAGGAATGTAGGAAAACCTTAGGTAATTTACTCACTACCCTTTTCAATGCTTGCCTCGCAATAGGCTATCATCCAAAAGGGTATAAAGAATCAACTACTCTTGTTCTGAGGAAGCCTCAAAAGCCCAGATACGATACTCCAAAGGCTTATAGACCAATTGCGCTCCTCAATACTATGGGTAAAATCCTCGAAAAATTGGTAGCAGGTCGCCTCTCCAAAGCAGCAGAACACCACAACCTCCTTCCCGACAAGCAGATGGGAGCTCGACCACAGAGATCTACAATATCTGCAGTCGAGCTACTAACAGAACAGATACACACAATCTGGGGCAAAGATAAAAAGAGGGTGGCATCTCTCCTCAGCTTGGATATATCTGGGGCCTTTGATAATGTGTCACACGAACGACTCATTCATAATCTCAGGGAAAAAGGAATTCCAAAGTGGATGAGCCTATACATAAAGTCCTTCCTCGAAGACAGAACAACGTCAATAATGTTGGGATCATTCAAAGGGGACCGAATGTCTACCAGCACCGGGATACCGCAAGGCTCAGCTCTCTCGCCAATACTCTTTCTCTTTTTTGTTAGCACACTTCTCCCGATGCTCGAGACAAGAACTACGACAGCAGTTGGATTCGTAGATGACACTAACATACTAACATGGTCAAACTCGACCGAAGAAAACTGCCGAAAGTTGGAGGAAAAACACCAAGTATGTGAACAGTGGCAAGAAGACATGGGTCAGATTCGCGCCTGAAAAGTATCAGCTGATGCACTTCTCCCGAGCCAGAAAACGACACAACCTCAAAGCGACAATTGAAATCCAAGGCCATACCTCAGTCCCACAGCCTTCCCTTCGAGTTCTCGGAATCTACTTTGATCCCAAGCTGCGCTGGGGAGCTCACATCAAGAGCCTTCAACTGAGGGCTGAGATGCAGGTTCAGGGTCTCAGTAGGCTAGCTCAATCAACGTGGGGAGCCACATTTCACAAGTCAAAGATACTCTACAGCACGATTGTGAGGCCGGCTCTAACATACGGGTCACCGGTTTGGGCTGAGGTCGGGCCGGGTGGAAAAATACCAGAAAGGATAGTAAGACCTCTAAGAAGTATACAGAGGAATTGTCTGAAAATTGTCACCGGGGCTTACAAGTCCACGAGCACGAGAGTGCTGGAACACGAAACAGCCACCCTTCCGATCGAAATATTCTTGAAGCAACAAAGGCTTCAATATTTAGGTCGCACAAAGGACTTACCTGTCCAGAAGACAATACAGTCCGCCTGTAATAAAATCAAGCTGCCCAGAAAAGGGAGAGAAGATGTACGAACAGTTAACAGGAGGATAGATCTTGCCAACTGGACGGGAATGTGCGGTGAACAACAATCCAAGAAGACACATACAGGGATAGTGAAAATTAGGGCATACCAAGAGTGGGCGAAATCCTGGGCCAAGCAGACACAAACTCAAAAGCCTCGGCGGTTAGCAACTGCAGATCCCGAAACTTGGAGAGCAGCCACATGTTACCAAAGTAGAGAGTCTGGACGGCAAAAACTGAGTTTTCAAGGCTCACCATTCTTCCTTCACCGTAACCTGACAAGGGCCCAAAGCAGTTTGGCAATGCAAATACGAAGTGAGCACATGGGGCTTAACTCGTATTTGCACAGAAGAAACGTACCCGGAGTATTAAGCCCAGGTTGTCCATGCGGCTACCAATCACAGAACCCAAAGCACATGATTATGTCCTGCCCCCAATGGTCAAATGGTAGAGCTGAGATCTGGAGACAAGCCAAAGATCGATCCTATGAAGCGATGTTAAATAATCCTGGAGACATAAAAAGGATAACACAGTGGATCCTAAACCATGGTTGGATAGAGCAATTCCAGATGACAAAAGCGGTCGAAATACTGCTGAGGGAAAGGAAAAGGTCAAACAATGCTGGGAGAGGATAGAGATGATCTGGTTAGTTTACATGGATGGCACTATAGTGTAACTGCGCTTCCTGAAGAAAATATGTGAGGACTATAGACAACAAATAGAAAGGTGTGGGAGGTTTTCACCATAAAGGTTTCCTCCCGGGTAAATATTATAGACTGTAGACACCTGCATGGGCCCATAGGGCGCCAAATCAGGATAATGAAATCAAATTCAAATAATAATAATAATAATAATAATAATGATATTTAAAAAAAACGCTTTCAGAATACAGAAGGAAATAAGTGGGGCACTCAGCATATTTGTTTTATTCTTGTTTTGTTTTGCATCTGATTCTAATTGCGTATGCAGTAATCTAGCGAGGACAAAACATCAGAGAAAAGTACGTGATAGATGACTCAATGTAAAGGGAGAACAATCATGGTACGTTTTTTATTTGAAAAGCCGATTTGATTGTGACCAAGTGACGCGAGGTAGAAAGTCTACTTTTGGTCTCAAAACTCGGCGTCTCGCTTGTCGTATGACTTGCTATTTCGCTCGTATTCGGAGTGCAGGATCCTCAGCAATATCTCCCCTCCGCCCACATGGCCAGCCAAGTATTTACATAGCAAGGAGGTATGACGGGCTAGGATTTTCTGTCAATGCACGAAGGTAATGCCGCAAATAAATATTGATGTTTACAATGTAAATTCTGAAGCTGGACGCTTAAGCGCTGCATAACTACTTTGCCTGTTCTAGATCCTCTGAACTACACATGTGACCTGGTAAATTCCATATTCTCATAGCAGGTTTACGTACTCGAGTGTGTCCACTCTTGAGGAAAATTGCCGAATGTTAGAAGGAAAGCGAAGCATATACGAAGAGTGGGCAAAGAAAAATAGAGTAAGGTTGGCACCAGAGAATATCAGTTGATGCATTTCGTATGCGCTAGGAACATTCACAATCTAAAAGCCACAGTGAGTATGCAAGCTCACTTAATTTCGCTGCATTCTCCACTTCAAGTTCTTTGAGTCTTCTTCAACTCTAAGCTCCATTGGGACGCCCACATAATATACATCGAGCAAAATTCGTGCACTCAAGTGCAGCCAATTAGTAGGCTGGCACAAACAACTTGGGGAGTGACATTCATGACGTCCAAGCAGTTGTTCAGCTCCATAGTGAGACCGACCCTATCGTATGCGTCCTCGATATAGGCCAAGGTCGGGTCAGCAGGATAGATACTAGAAATGATAGTGAAAATACTCAGAGGTATTCAAAGAAAGAGCTTAAAGCTTGTTGCAGGTACTTACAATTCTACTAGTGTAGAGTCCATGAGCACGAATCGACCATTCTCCCTATAGAGATATTTCCGAAAGGAGGGGTCAGCACGCTGGAATATTAGCTAAACCTACTGTTCAACAGACAACACGATCGACATGCAAGAGGATAAAGCTGTCGGCAAACAGGAGAAAATTCCACATTTCTTCGGCATGTGTGAAGGTATCGCAGAATGGACTAGAACTTGCGGAAGTGAAAAGGATAAGAGAAGGCAGAAAGAAGCTGGAAAGATAGCGGCCTTTCAGGAGTGGAAGGATTCATGGACAAGCCAGATCAGGAAACACCGCCCTGGCCGACCAGCATCAGCCGATCCAGAACATTGGAAAGCGGCAAATATATTTACTGATAAACAAACAGGCAGCATCAAAATGAACTTCAAAGATACCCCCTTAAGAATCCACCGTAACCTAACCAGGGCCCAAAACAGTGTCGCCATTCAGCTAAGAAGCGAGCATATCGGAATCAATTCTTACCTGTGCAGAAGAAAAGTACCCAGAGTAGAAAAGCCAAGCTGTTAATGCGGATATCCGTCGCAAAACGTCAAGCAAATGGTGCTGACGTGTCCACAGTGGGCATATGGAAGAGGCGAATTTCTCCGACAAGCTAAAGACAGGTCATTTAAAGCAATGATGAACAGCCCAGAAGATTTGGCTAGAATCACACAGTGGATACTAAACAAAGGGTGGATAAGACAGGTTCGACTTGCAGGGGAAGTCGAGGTAGCAATGTCGGAAAAGATAAATAAATCTGGAAGAGGAGAGGACGGAATTCATACAGGCTGAACAATATAAACTGCACTTTCTGAAGATAAATTAAACAAGTTGATAACAATATAAACAGGCATGATCAGGGGGTTTTCACCAAATTGGTTTCCTCCTTTGTAAATAATGAAGATAGTCACCTGCATGGACCAATAGGGTGCCTGACCGGGTGAAATGAATCCAAATTCAAATTCAAAAGTCCCTCCTCCTAATATTTTTATTATTATTTTCTTTTAACTTTTTGTTGCAATTTTATATGGGATTCCGCTGGACCAATATATGTCCCAGCGGTTTCTTTCGAAGGACCGTCATTCTTCTCAATTGGGCCGTATGTAGACTCAAACGTTTCTAATGCCAACGTATCTTTAATATACTCCAGTGGCTCCCATGTTGGATCAACTCATCCAGTCCATTTCACTATAGCTTGCCTATATTCGCCTCTTCCACGGCGAAATGTCCTGGCTCGTTTGATGGCTCCTACTTCAAACTCACACTCTTCGAGGTCATCAATTAAAGGAGGATTTTGTGCATCATCACGGACTTGACTTGGAAGTGGGTTGTTACCTGCCCTTTTGATTTATTCGACGTGAAATTGTTTATGTATGTTACTAGGGACGTTTAGCACAACAGTTAGTGGGTCAGGGACCGCTGTAACCTCATACTTTGCGTGTTGCCAGGTGAGCTTTTTAGAGAACTGCGGCGTTTTTATGTGACGTAAATCTAGCCATACTTTATCTCCGACTTCAAGTCTTTCAGGCTGTCGACGAATTTTATTCGCGTTTTGCTCATTTCGCTGCTGGGCGGACATCATTGCGGCTTGCGCTAGGGCTTGCGCGTCTCTCAATCGTTGTATATAATCAATTGCTGCCATTCGATCTGGATGACGAGATTTTTCATTTCGAACTGGTGTCGGTTCCATGAGGGGGTCCAGCTCGTAACCGTGTCGCTAAAAGAAAGGACTCATTCCTCCAATCGCAGAATTTAAACGTGAGTTTAGTGCATGTTGAGCCATTGGAAGGAGGCTCACCTAATTGTCCTGTGCGTAGCATGTAAATACTCGTAAGTATTTATAAATTTCTTGGTTTGCCCGTTCGCTCGGATTTGACTGTGGGTAATAAGAGATTGTCAGGCGTTGCATAATGCCAGAGATTTGACAAAATGTTTTCCAGAAATGGCTTGTCCATTTAATACCCCTGTCGCTTGTCAAGTAGCGTGGGAATCCATAATAACGATAGTACCGGTCAACAAAGATATCTGCACAATTCTCCGAAGTCATTGAATCAGTGCCAAATATAAATATGTCCTTTGTAAGGTGATCCGTAATGACCATTAAATTTGTGAAGCCTTCAGATGGTGGTAAATCTGTCACAAAATCAATCGTTAAATCGCTGCCAGTTCGTTCGGGAATAGGGAGCGATCGTAAAATACTCGCTTTATTTTTTTTATTTTTTTTCTTTTTTGCATCAAATCTTAATAGCGTATGCAGCTATCTAGATTTGACACAATATCAGAAAATATATAGAAAAGATGACTCAATTTACAATAAGAGCACTGATGCCTCGGATTTAATTTGCAAGTACCACTGCGAAGTTATGGTAGCTTTTTCTTCACCACAAGTCGACCCTCATCCGTGAATACCCACCCAGGGGAACGTCTTAAAAGTTCCGAATTGTCCAGACATGCCTTCGTCATCCTCTGAATTTCCTCCGCGCGAAATGTAGTCTGAGGTGTCTCCTTCCTAAGTTGAGTAGGTGCCCAGGCTACTCAAACTATACCGGAGAACACAACCATGAGGCGGACCACGGCACCTTCCATCGTTTGCGTGTTGTTATAGTGTCCGCTGTACTCTCGCAAGCGAAGCCTTGGCGCGCACAAAGCTCAATTCGTAAAACTCCTAGGCAAAATTCAAAATTACACGCCCGTGGAGATTTAATCCATCCTCCGTGTCATCTTGTAAACTTGTCCTAATCCCTCTCACGTTCATCCCAAAGAACTGTCTGCCAGATTTGTGCGCCACGCTTTGCTTCCTCCGTCGGGTGCAAATATCGGCGTGGGCGTGTATTTGGCGGCTAGATGAGGCCAGAGAATAGTTGATGAGAAGTGTGGTCATTGGAACGAGGATGTACTAAGTCGTACTTGTAGACTTGATGAGACTTGGGTAGGAGTCGAACTCGTTGGGAGCGAAAATTTGATATGACGGAGAATTTTGAATTATTGCCTCGTGGGCCAACTTAATCGGTATTGCGAAATTTGACTGAACTTGGCTCGGGGAGAATATTTCACTCCCAGGTTCGTAGAGGGCACCGGGTACAGGTGTTCAGTCTTGCCCTCCAAAGCCCGCTTTCGATTTGCGCCACACCGTTGTTCGTCCATAGGCATCGCAATTTCGGATAGACTGTGAAACCGATTCCCCCAACTTTGGCCAGAACCAACGACGTAATATGATAATGATATTTTTATCGTGACCGGGTACTACCCCAGCACCCAGAGGGCATGGCACGGGTAGTCCACATAGCCGGAGCCACTGTAGGCCTAGATGCTGCTCTCCATAATCCGATGGCCCGATTGGCCACAAATATTACGGTATGCCTAGATAATCGGGAAGCCGCCCTTCGCCTCCTCATAGATTCTCCTACCCCAAGCAGTTCCTCTCGTATCGCTCGGTTCCGACACCTTGCTACCAGGTCGATAGAAAGAGAACGCAGCTGCTATTCCAAACCAGGTATAGTTAGAGTACGATGGTGTCCAGGACATGTCGGCATACCTGGCAATGAAGCTGCTGACGCACTTGCTAAACAAGCATGCACAGCCCCTACGCCCCCCTATCTCCAACAATCTCTCGAGCAAAGAGAGACGTAATCACTCGATACAAATCCTCTATATCTCTGTACTGGTCCCAAAACGCTCCTGAACGATACCAACAACTGGGAATAAACGCTAATACTGGGAGCTCCCCAGAGCTCAAGAGCCTCAATCGCTACGATATTGGTCGCCTTCTTGCAGCCCGATCAGGTCACGGCGACTTTGCAGACTATCACCGCCGCTTTCACCACTCGGACGCACCTCTATTATGCGCTTGCGGGCCAGAAAAATCGCCTGATCACTTTTTCTTTTGTCAACTCAATCGTAGCCGGTCCCGCCTCCTTGGCAATACTAGACATCCAACATCGGGAATTCCCTGGATTCTAGGCTCTCCTGAAGGTGCCATAGCATTTAGTAAATGGCTTCATGAAACATGCTTTTTTGAAACATGCAATATCAACACTAACTAGTGCCCCAAACTATAAATATTAGGCATGTATTTGCAAGAGCTCTGATTTAAAGAATATTAGTCTAGGTGATGGATAATTTTCTTGTTAATATAGATAAATATCTTCTCTACTGTATTAGAATACAAAAGTCTCAGCTGGAGAGTACTTTTGACTTCAGTTGATAGTTCGGGGTGCATGGCAGGCTGGTCTTGGCCCTTTTATTACATGTCGGGCTTAGTTAAAAGCGTCGGCACGTCGGGTAGTTTATATAGACTGAGCTGGCCAACACGAGACCTTACGGTTTTTTTATTTTGCTCTATTAAAGTCCTAAGCTAAAGCTCTAGGTCCACTATCGGTACAACACTGGTGGAGCCGGCGGAGATCACTGCTTACAGGCTCAACTCATTCCAACCGCGAGACCCGCTACAGAAAAAGTAGAAGGTAAATTATAACTCAAAAGACACCACCTACTCCGACTCCGAAATCGAGATTCCATCCTTCAACTCTAAATTCAAGTACATAAGAAATTTTCTCAGAGAAACGACACTTCTCGCCTCGTTCCCTTTCGTGTCATGCGTTGTGGCAATGACTAGTTTATCCGATCCCCGCTGAGAGCAGTGGATGAGTGGGCAGGTTGGCTATCAAAACAGCCGGTTTCCTCCGCAAATATTTTGAAGCTATCGTGGCAATTGGGCCCGAGAAGCTTTTTGACAAAGTCAACGTGTGACATTGACTTTCTGAGCCTTCGCGTTTGTTGTGCGTGGCGGCTACAGTGGATGAAGTGGGTTGGAGTAGTTTCCTTCCCACAAGAGCACTCCATGGGTGCGTATGGGTTGTTGAAACGGCGATGGTATGCCGCGAAATTGCCGTGACCCGTTCGTGCTGCAATTAGTGCCCGGAGGAGGTGCCTAGAGAGAGACAGTTCTGGTGGTTTGCGTCTCCGCACCTGTAAGTTGAGTTGGCGGTATTTAGGCGGACAGGCCTCTTCCCACCAATTGTCCAGCAATCTCTGCCGTCTGCGATTCATGAGGCCTCGAAGATGTGCCAGAGTACTGGATTCTGGTTGCGTATCCTGGCTGGGCAGTTCTCGAAGTGCTGCACGGGCCATGGAATCTGCCTCTTCATTTCCTTGGATTCCTGCATGCCCTGGAACCCACTTCACTGATATTTCTGCTCTGTTGGATGACGCACGGAATTTGCGTACATCTTCAAGGCTAGTTGAGGACGAGCCTGTCGTTAGTGCAGTTACAGCCTGCTGACTGTCAAGAAACACGTGTATTCTCCTAAAACCTCCACCTTTCCTGAACTTCTCGTTCTCCAGGAACTCCAGTGCAGCCTCCAGAGCATTTCTTGCTCCCATTATTTCTGCATCCAGCACCTCTCCCCCGTGCTTGATGCCACTTCCTTTGCCAATAAGTTCCCATCCTTCCTCAGAACGAAACCCCAGGCGGAGCGTCCATGTCCTTCCGATGAACCATCCGAGTATGCGCAAATGTCCGTTCCTGGCACGTCGCTAATCCATCGGACGCAATCTTCGCGTTCTGCCGGCTTTGAGACTGATTTCCTAGGGTAAACCACAGGCATCAGACTTTCGGGGGCTTCTGCTTCCGGAAGCTCTCGGTAGGCACGCTGTAACCATGACATCTGGATCTCTGGTCTGGCTGAGGTCTTGGCGGTCTTTTTGTATTTCCGAGTGCCGACATTGGGGCACACGGAAGCGCGGGTCCTCAAAGGGTGTCGGTCATCAAGGGTCTTAAGCCTTGCTGAAAGCCGGAGACGGTTTCCCTCAAGTATGACCTTCGCCGGCGGAATTCCTCCTTCTCTGTGAAGGACTACATTTGGTGTTGTCCTCATCACTGGAAGTGCAGCCCGTAATCCCATCAGGTTAGCTCGGTCAATCATGCTGCAGAGGTTGGAGGTAGATGACGTGACCATTCCTCGTATCGTTGGGCGTTTGGACCCTGGCCACCAGACATCAGATCCAAAAGTTGCTAGCGAGACAACGCACATGTCTACTGCCTTAGTCAATGGTCCAGGAGCTGCTCCTCGAAAGGTAGAGTTGAAGCGGCGCATATGCTGGGCAACTTTTACCGCTTTACCGCACCATGTAGTTACATGGTGTTTAAAATTGAGTCGTGGATCCAGATTCACGCCTAGCCAGCGAATGATTTCTGCAGGCTCGATAAGGGTTCCGTTGACGTGGACACCAACTACTTCCTCTCGACGTCGTCCCGGAAATTGAATGACTTCGGATTTTTCTGTGTCAAAGTCGACGGCATTATTCCGCGCCCATTCGAGAAGATGATCTGTCTCTCCTTGTACAGCAGCGGCAGATTCAGCAATTGTGCGTCCAAACCCTAGAATACCGATGTCGTCGGCGTAGCTAAACCTCAATCCCGGGGTACCACTTTTCATTGGCTCTGCCATATACAGAAGGAAAAGTAATGGCGAAATTGGTGATCCTTGGGGGACTCCGCAGACCAGCTCTCTCTGGGTGGTGACTCCGCCAGAGAACCGCACTTGTACTTTCCGATGTGTGAAGAATGAAGTCGTCCACCGGAGTATTGAGTCTGGCCATCCCTGGGCTTGCATGCGCCTAACCAAGCGGTTGTGGAGCACTGCATCGAACGCTCCTTGGACGTCTAAGGTCACGAATGTCGAGGCCCATCCCTGGGAGCGTGCTTCTTCGACGTCATGGACTACGCAGGAAACCAGGTCCGTTGCAGATCGCTTTGGGAGCGCACCGAATTGTTGATGGCCAACCACATCACAGATGATTGCTAGGTGCGCCATTCGCTTGGCAAGAAGCCTTTCCAACCCTTTACCTATACATGAGAGGAGGGCTATAGGTCTCCAGCCTTTGATTGTGGTTGGGTCCCTGTTAGGCTGTTCCAGTAGTACCACTTCCGCTAGCTTGAAGCAAGATGGATGAGTGTCCAGTCGTATACAGGCTCTAAAGAGCTGCAAAATACACGGTCCGATCGTCTTCCAGCAAGCTTCGAGGAGCTCGACCGTAACTCCGTCTGCCCCAGGTGCTGTCTTCCCACAGCCGATTGTGCAAGTGCGCACTTCTTCATCTGAGATTTCACCTTCCCAAGGTATTCGATTATCGCTTGGAGTGTTGCATGGCGGAAGGTCGTCCGATTGTTGGTGGCGTGCAAGAAGGGCGTCTCGGAGAATGGTAGCTCGCTCTAACGGGTCGGTGATGTAGGATCCGTTGTAGTTGAGCGGTGGAGGAGGTCTAACCTATCTGTGGTTGGCCGAACGCATCAGCTTGAAGATATCGGACGGTGATGTCATTGCTTCCACTTGGCTTGTCTGGTAATTTTTCTTGGCGGCTGTGATGGTCGCACGGAGCTTCTTCGCGCAAGTGGCCCGCTGTGTCGGTGTCGTTGCGGCTCGGTATTCTGCGTATGCGTATTTGCACATAGGAGCCCACCACGGCGCAGATTTGCCGCTCTCTTTTCTGGCCCGGGTTCCTGTCGCTTTGATGGCCTCCGAGAGATGGAAGAAGATCTCTTGGGCATACTCATCCGCTTTCTCTTTTGTACTCAAGTCTAACGGCGGATGTACCCATTTTGCAACGGCACGCGCAAAATTGGGCAGATTTTTCTTGGGCACTCTGATATTTGATGGAGCCGGGTTTACGATAAAGGTTACAGAAGGTATGATTCCACGGATCGGAAGATGGTCGCTGGTCATACATTCCTCCCTATCGACCCAAGCACGGGCTCCAGATATGTTGGTCCAAGCGAGATCAAGAACGTTGCCAGCTTTATGAGACGGCTCTCCAATTATCAGACAAGAGAGGTTGTGGTCTTCCGCCCACCTCTCTATCTCATCACCCTATCCATAAGGCCGAGTTGCTCCAGGTTGCCATGCAGCATGCACTGAGTTGAAGTCCCCGGCTGCAATGGACCTCGCAGACGGTTTCCAGTCGACGAGTGTGCGGACTGCAGTCGGGTTGTTAGGGGCCTTATATACGTTGAGAAATGTGATTCCATTGACCAGTACCCAGCAGTAGTCCCCAGTCAGCCTGTTACAAGGGAAAATCTACTCTGCCGATATCACCTTTTCGTTTTTCCAAGTGTAGGTCACGGCCCTCGGTCTGACATCCACACCTCCGTACGGTGTATGACAGAGGTAACCCGGATGAGACTTGGTTTCGTTCGTTTGCTTGGTCCAACAAGGTTCTTGAATCAGCACAACATCCACACCTAGCTCGTAAGCTCTAGAGAGCGCAATGTTGTGGGTTGCGCCTCCCCTGCCTACGTTTATTGACATAAAACTTAGTGTAGGAGGGGGGCGGGAAACGGCCCGTAGGGCGTCCTTCACAAAGCTTCTTCAGGGTTCAAGGCCCCAAAGCCTGAACCCTCAGCCATTGCTGTGTCTGTCGAGGAGGTGTCCTTACCAACAGCAGGAGAAGTTGGTCGGGTCGCTCTTGCGGCAGCTGTAGCAGCCTCTGCGGCCTTGGTAGCAGCTTTTGCTCGAGCGACGGCCTGGTACTCGCGTTGGCCAGCTTGGCGGATCGTCACAAGTTGCTCCCTGGTAGCTGGGCCAGACCTGTTGGGACGAGCAAGACAGTCTCGACTGCCAGATTGATGGGGGCCTCCGCAGTTTCGACATTTAGAGGCTGCTTTACACTCGAATGCCGAGTGCATGGTGGATCCGCAGTTCCAGCAGGCTGGCGCGCGAGAACATCCACGGGTGGCGTGGAAACCGAGACATCGCCTACATTGCTGTATGGGAGGGCGGTTTCGTTGGATGGTTGCTATTCCTGAGTCGTCGAAGAGTCGGAATCCAGGCTTTGGGCTAGCGTTCCTGGGAAACAAGGCCGCCCAGGATCTGTAGGGAGCGCCGAGCTTAGTTTTTCCGTGTATTCTTACTCGGTCTGGAGTGCAGCTGGTTACTCTAAGGATTTCGGCGGCCACCATTTCGGCAGTGACTTCGACTCGTCCTTCTAAGCCAAACACGGCGACTGGAACCGTTGCGATCCGGAGGGAAACTAGATCACTTGGTGGTTTTAGTTTTGCCTCCACTTGTGTGAAGGTGCTGGAGGCCTCCAGCAGTCGAGTTTTTGCATCCGGGATTTTGGCACGGATGGCAAAGCCAGTGGTAACGCGTTGCACCTGGTCGACATCAGCAGGGGTGCAATGTGTTTGTTTAGCGACGGCTTCGCGAACGCCAGCTGGAGAGATCTGTCTCCACTCGTGGTATGCATCCAGACGCAGGAAGATTCGGTCGTCTTTCGCTGCTGTTGTTGATGCTGCCGGCTTCTTCTCTGGTTTCCTGGCAGATGAGGCAGCAGAAACCGAAGTGATATTTGCAGGAGCCTGTGCGCCTAACGTTTGGTGTCCTGCTCTCATGACAGTGGCCCAGGTGCTTCTTGTTGTATTAGCCTTGTGTTTTAGTGAACCCTCAGACTAAAACAAGAAACAGATGTGACTACATTAAACATGGAATCTGGTAACAAGTGAATTAAGAGATACATGTAGTAGTGCACAGACAGAGATCCTGCACCGATACTGATGCAGAACTGTTTTATTACAACACTTCCCCTCAGATCTGCATCAAAATTCGCTCTGTAAGAATTCTGTGAGAAGCTTTGGGTAGAGCTTTGGTAAATAAGTCGGCCAAATTATCGAAAGAAGGAACGTATTCGAGTTCAAAATCTTCGTGGATATGATCCCTAACAAAGTGATATTGAATATCGATGTGTTTCGAGCGTTGAGTGACCTTATTATTTCCAGAGAGATCTATTGCTCCATTTGAGTCGGCGTGAAGTATAGCACCGTAGCTTTGCTGAAGTTCTTTAATAGCTCGAGCGAGCCAGATTAAGTGTCGCGATGAAAGACAGATAGCCATATATTCAGCTTCAACTGTAGAGAGTGCGACAGCTTTCTGTTTCTGGGAACACCAGGATATAGAGGCTTCCCCTAGCCTGAAAACATATCCAGAATAGGACTTACGGTCATCAAGGTTATTACCCATGATGCATCAGCGTAGCCGTGAATTGTAGAGTCATGTTTGTTAGGAAAGAAAAGCGTATGGTCGATGGTGCCTTTAAGATATCGAAGAACCCGTTTAGCTGCTGCAAGGTGCGATGAGCCAGGACAAGAAGAGAATTGTGAAAGGTGTGTAATTGTAAATGCGAGGTCAGGTCGGGTACCAATTTGCGCATACATCAGTGAGCCTATAAGAGATTGGTATGTGCTGATATAGTCAATTTGATCCGCTGGTTCGACTCGTTGGAGGTGAGCATTCGGTTCGAGTGGAGTGGCAACAGGATGACATTCTAGCATGCCGAATCTTTGTAGGACTTTGAGGAAGTATGATTTTTGGCTAAGCGATATGCCTTGCGGTGTGATTTCTACTTCGATTCCAAGAATATAATGAGCTTGTCCTAGATCTGTGCATTCGAATTCGGAATGAAGGAATAGGCGAGTTTCATTAATAATCTTGGGATCAGAACCAGAGATCAGAATGTCATCGACGTAGACAGCAACATAGACGGTGGTCTTGTTGTGGACGAAGATGCATGGGTCAAATGTAGCTGGAACGAATCCGTACTTGGTCAGGGCAGTTTTTAAGGTGAGATGCCAGACAAGGGGGATTGTTTCAGTCCGTAGATACATTTTCGCAACTTATATACCATATTGGATTCCTTAAACCCATCGGGAATTTCCATATAGATGTCGCGGTCTAATTTTCCATATAAAAATGCTGATTTAACGTCCATTTGTATAACTTCCCAATTGTTATGGGCAGCTAATGCGAGAAGCAGGCGTAGGGAGTCAAAGCGTACAACTGGTGCATAGGTTTCTTCGAAATCGGTGCCAGGAATTTGAGAGAATCCTTTAGCAACAACTCGAGCCTTGTATCTTTCGATAGAACCGTCTGCATTATGTTTCACTTTGAAAACCCAGCGAGATCCTACGACTGAGCGATCAACGGGTCTAGACACAACTGTCCATGTGTCGTTGCGCCGAAGTGCATCCATCTCTTCGTTGATTGCTTCTTTCCATCTTTCAGAATCACCAGCTGCCATTGCCTGCTTGTGTGTAGTGGGCTCCTCAATGACTGCGTGCGCTTTATAGTTTGCAAATCTATCTGGTTGTCTCTTATTTCTATTGCTCCGGCGAGGGGCAGAAGGAATAATTTCTTGTAGATTTGGATCAGATAAATTGATAGCAGCAGGCAGAGTCGAGTTTATGGGAGAATCAAAATACCCACCAGGCATATTAGTAACTTCTGGCGGCGTTGCTGAGTGATTTATCGGAGACGAAGGAGAAGAATCAGCTTTTGATGAAGAGCTTGGTGTCGTCTTCTCGGGGATATTAATATCAAGGGAGACTTCCCCTTGCATGGCAGGGGGAAGATTACTTGCCTTGATACTATTATGGAGCGTTTTGATGGGACATATATTCGAAAAATTTTAGTAGAGTCTGTGTATCCTACGAGTATACCGTCCATGGCCCTGGGCATCAATTTTGAACCGGATGGTCTGGCTTCTTCAGGGATGTGAACAAGCGCATTTGAGCCGAAAGGGTGGAGGTGAGTGGTCGAATTGAAGGGATGGCTAGTCAGAGCCTCAATCGGAGATTGACCATTAATGCTTCGATGAGGGAGTCTGTTATATAGGTAGACTGCCATAGAGAAATTTTCCATGGTCCATGAGCATTATGCGAGCCTTGGTAACAACTGTTTGATTGAATCTTTCCGCAATACTGTTAGACTCGTGTGAGTATGCAGGAGACTTTCGAAATATGATACCAGTTGCTGCAAGAAAAGTCTCGACATCTGAATTGATGTGTTCACCACCGTTATCAGTTTGTAAGAGTTCAAATTTCTTGGAGGCGCGCTTATGCGTAGACTTAGGGGTTTTGCGTATTGATTTACAACGAAGAAAGCGACGATTCTTTGGAGATCAGTGGATACTCCAGCGAGAATGGCAGCAATTGCAACGTTGTTCCTTTTGTCGTGTTCTTTCTGTTCTGTTGATCGAATATTCTTTACTTTTTCCGTGAAGCCTGAGTGGAATTTCTTTGTCATCAAGGTCCGTGATGACACC
Source organism: Blumeria hordei DH14 (assembly GCA_900239735.1). NCBI lineage: Eukaryota > Fungi > Ascomycota > Leotiomycetes > Helotiales > Erysiphaceae > Blumeria > Blumeria hordei. The sequence goes on along the minus strand of OENG01000025.1, from coordinate 2,819,552 downwards.
CCAGTAGTCGGATCCCATCAACACAACTTGCCAAGTCTGTGCCCATGTCCGATACTGGGACTGAGAGGACAACAGTGGAAGGTTGGCCTTGAGGGATCCAACAGAGATGGAGGCTGTATCAGTGGACATTGTTGAGGGAAGAGCTAAATCCGGGCTCATAACCTGTTGTATTAGCCTTGTGTTTTAGTGAACCCTCAGACTAAAACAAGAAACAGATGTGACTACATTAAACATGGAATCTGGTAACAAGTGAATTAAGAGATACATGTAGTAGTGCACAGACAGAGATCCTGCACCGATACTGATGCAGAACTGTTTTATTACAACACTTCTGAGGGGGAGAGGTGCTGCAGCCTTTGAAATATTCCAAGGAACAGCTACTGGGATGGCGGTCGCGGGGGGAGTTGCGACAATTGGTTGTTGGGGCAGGACTGGCGGAGCGGTGCTCGGCCCGGCCGCCACGAATCGCGCGATTGCTGCTCGCAAGTAGACTTTGATGGAGTCTACAAAAGTTTTGTCTTCACCGGTGGAGAGTGGTTGAAGAGCTGCCTCGACACTGCTAATCGCTGTCGAGCATATATGGAATTGCGCAGCTTTTTGTCTTGCCCTGCGCTCCTCCGCTTCGATCGCTGTAAACAATTCGGGAGGATATGTATTTTTTCTGTCTGCTGCTTCTATTGCTGTAGGCGGTGGGGCCAGCGAAGAGTTTTCGGCTCCTGCTGCCTTGGTTGAGGGTATGTCGGCCCTCATCGCGGGCCTTACTTCCTTAAGTCGCGGTAGTGCTGGAACCGTAGCGCGCTTTCGGGTGCAGCGACGGTTTCTTTTGGGGTTTCTGTGGGCCCTGGGGCTTTTTCCGCGTCTTCTGGGCTGGAGGAAGCCCATCTTGAATCTGATATAGATTTCAACTTCTGGACTTCGACGTCCAACATCTCTACCTCGGGCATATTGCGAACGTTAGCTTCGAGCGCAGCCTCGATTGAGTCTAAACTTTTCTCGGAGGCCTCTAATCCTTTATTCGTAAGTTTTTGTCTTGCAAGAGTTAGTATAGATTCATGCAATTTATAGGGTTTGGTGATGCGATCTTTAGTGATTCCGCTAATCGCGTTTTGGTGCGTTCTACGCGTCGGAGGCATTTTAAAATGCCGCCTATGGTAAACACTTGCAATTCTATTCGATAAATAATGGGTGAGACGGGTGAAATGGTGGAAATGGGCAAATTGGGGCTTCTCGAATTGGATGTTTGGTTGTTTGTTTTGGTCAGTACTTGCATTCTGTATTTAGAACCGCAGGTTATTCTATTCCTAGCGCGTGTCTATATTTAGAGATCAAGAGATCAAGTCAATTATGATCAGTGTATATAGTCCTAGAATTCCGGGAGAAATAGGAATCAAGTTGTTTTTACTGAGTTATCTTTTACTTTAATTACATACACATCGTCTGCCACAGGTCAGACACCCAGTTACCTAACACCAGGTCCAATGAACCGAGTTGAAGTCGCCTACAACAACGGTGCGAGCAGATGGAACCCATTCGAGAAGGGGTTGAACCGCCTTTGGATCGTGGGGGACTTTGTACACATTGAGGAATGTTGTGTTATTTACCTCGACCAAGCAATAGTCGCTAATTGGAGTGGCCGAGGGAAATTTTTGAATGGCTTGAATTCGCTTGGCATTTTTCCTAGTGTATGTGATAGCTCGAGGGCGAATGCTTATGCCATTGTGCGGTACATGGACATTGAAATAGGGATGTGCCTTAGTATGCCCACGCCACCATGGCTCTTGTATAAGCAAGACATCAAGTTGAAGCTCGCAGGCACGGTCAAGTGCGATACTTTGTGTTGTTCCCCCCTTCCAACATTTATTGACATAAATCTGAGAATCTATTGGGGGGGACGGCGACTCTGTTGGTCGCCCTTCACAGGCGCATTGCATCACCTGTCGTATTCTCCGAAGGTAATGCTGTTGCCACTCCAGCGTTTAGAGTTGGAGTTGGGACTAGGCCAGTTGTAGAGTTATGGATCGATGCCTCAGCGGAGGCAGCCTTAGCCTCTGCATCTCTTGCTCTAACGAGAGCCTGGAATTCTTGCTCTCCTGCATCTCGGTAGGTTTTCAATTGCTGTTTTGATGATCCACCTGTTCTTGTTGGGCGGGTCAGACATCTATTGCTGTCAGATCTATGGGGGCCCCCACAGTTCCTGCATTTAGTCATAGCTTGACATGAATCTTCGGTATGCATAGTTGAGCCACAGTTCCCACAGTATGGTGCCCTGGAGCAATTTCTTGAAGAATGATGGCCGCTGTATCGCTTACAGAAGTCAAGAGGCTCTTGCTTCCTGAATGGCCTGGCGAGACCAGATTCGTCAGAGACTCTGAAGCCGGGTCGAGGCGATTTGGAGAAGAAAGCCATCCAAGTTCTGTGGGGCGTGGAGGGGTTATTCTGTCCGAAAATTTTCACTGCAAAGGGCCTCATATTAGTTACTCTCTCGATCTCAACAGTGAGCATGGACTCATTTACTTCAACTCGTCCCTCAAGCGTTCGAATAGCTGCCGGGACAGTTGGAATAATGATAGGTATCCAGTTCGTCGCTGTTTCAAGCTTTGCCCCAGATAAGAAGAGCCCATTCTCGGCTTTTATGAGTTCTTCTCGCGCCTCGTTGCTACAAGGAGTTATAGCAAACCCTGAGTTCAACGCTTTGATCCTACCAATAAGTGATGGCGATACCGAAAGTTGCTTCACCACAACCTCCCGGATACCAGCAGGTGATAGTTTTTGCCACTCATGGTCGCGTGGTAGGCGAATAAATAACCTTTTATCCGGGCTGATAGGGTGTTGAGCCTTTCCAGTAGTTGCTTGATTGCGAGTGGTAGGCCGGGGTCTAATGGGCTCTTTTTGAGGGGCTGCTTGCTTGTGTGTCGTCGTGATTGGCAGTGACTCACTTGAAGCAGTGGCGCGAGCTTTCTTGTGGCCGTTACGTGTAACTGTCGCCCAATAAAGATTGGTGTTTACCGGCTTGCTAGGCAGTTGGGGAGGTTCCTTAGAGGGTCTAATTGTTGTTGTTGGCGCTGTAGTGCTAACCTTAATTGTTTGATCCTTATTTTTGCTTTTTGCCCTGTTAGAAACTGGTCGAGAGTTCGAGGGGATGGGAGGAGGCGGGGCAGCCTCTGAGGCTATGTATTTTGAAATGGCCTTGCAGAGGTAATCGTGGATTGCCGTAGCCTCATCCTTTTCGATATCCTTCGTAAAGCCTGAGAGAGCACTCTCGATACTACTTATTGCGCAGGTACACATCATTATGCGAGCGTGCCATGCAAGTTCACGGCGCTGTCGTTCTTCGATAATCTGGGCGAGTTCTCTTGGGAGAAATTCGTTCGCGTCGTTCACCTTTTCTGTCGTTGTTTGGTGGCAGGATTTGGGAATTGCGCGTTTAGAGGGAGAGACAGGCTGGAGGGTTGGCCTGACAGTCACTACCACGTCGTGTTGCGGTAGGATAGGTTGAGAAGGAGGTGTCGTGGAGTGGGAGGTGGGTGGGGTGTTGGATGGGATGCTAGAAGAACAGGAGCCCCTTTCCGTCACAGGGCCGTCATTTTCGATGGTGAAGTCCATTGCTGCCATCGCCAAATTTTGAAAAAGTGTGCGTTTGCGATATAAGTTGCCAAGATTGCTATACACAGGCTGGTTGATGAGAATAACACGAAAGTTTACTAGTATGTAATTTGTATTTATTATTTTTAGTTCTAATCTAAAGCTCTTTATCCACATTGGGTCAAGGACCGGGGGATCCGGCAGGGTTCCATGGAATCTTTCCTACAGCCTAACTCGTTCCAACCTCGTGAATCGTTACTAAAAGTGCAGCTGATTGTACAGAAACGAAAAACCACGAGAATCAAACTAACTCCGAAAAAGACAGAAGATTCCTCCATGTTGGACCTAAGCAATGTGCCCCTCACACATTCCGTCGTCCGTCACACCTTCCAAATGACATATTTACTCGATCTCCTCTGAGAGCAGTAGATGAGTTAGCAGCCACCTTTTATCTAGCCAGTGTTCTGCTATTGGTTAGTAGATGCCCCAAAAGGGGACATTGTCGAGGTTGCTGTGTCCTAAAACTTCATCTTCAGATTCCAGCGTTGCGAAACCTGTTGCCCCCGCCATTAAGACATCCTTCGCCGTGGCGATTATTGCCTCTTCGGCCCTTTTGGCTGCAGCCCTAGCTCGAGATACCTTTGTGAACTTCCCTTGCTCGAGGTGTCGAATCCAAGTGAGCTGCTCCTTTGTCACCGGTCCGGACTTTTTAGGTCCGACTTGGCAGGCCCGAGAATCCGATCGGTAGGGTCCCCCACAGTTGCGACAGCGTGTGAGAGCCTTGCACTCTGTTTCGGAGTGCATATTTGATCCGCAGTTCCAGCAAGCTGGAGCGCGGGAGCAACCACGAGTTGCGTGGAAGCCTAAACAGTGTTTGCACTGTTCAATTGGTCGACGAGGCTTGTGGATGGCAGCCATCCCCGAAATGTCTAATATGCGGAAGCCCGCACGGGGGGCGGAATCCCGGTGAAAAAGGGCATGTCAGTTTCGATAAGGCAATCCAGGCCGACACGTCCCATGAGGTCGGACCTGGATAGGATACGCGCTGGTCGTAAGGAAGATCTCAGTGGTGACCCATTCAGCATCAGCTGCTACCGGACCGTGTTCTGTAACGATACTTACAGGTACGTTCGGTATCTGTAAGGCCACAAGATCCGAAGATGCTTCGAGTTTGGCGTTAACACTCGCTAGCTTCGGAGAGCCATTTAGTATCTCTTGTTGTATTTTTTCGTTCTTTACTAACGTAGCAAAGCCGGTCTTCACTCAATGAATCGAGGTTATATCATTGTGAGAGAGTTCAAGCGTGTCCGCTACCTTGCTTCTCACGCAACTTGTGGACAGTTTTCGCCACGGGTTGTCCTTTTCAAGGCGAAGGAGCATTTGCTTGTAGACTTTCGCCTTGGGGGTTTCCTTCTTTTGGGCTTTGGCTGCAGGTCGTGGCATAGCCTTTGCTATAGGAACTGCATTTTGTCGCAGTCCGTTTCTGGCCACCGTGGCCCAGGTACGTTTGACAGGCAGCGCTGGGACGGCGGGAATAGGTATGCTCCTGGCGTCGGGAGCCCTTGGGGTTGGGTTCGCCGGGCGAGGAGGGAGGACGGGTGGCGTAGTGGCCTGGCCCGTGGCCATGTATTGCGCAATGGCGGCGCGTAAGTAGACTCTCATCGAGTCTACGAATAGTCTTTTTGACCCGTTGGTTAAAGGGGGGAGGGTGGCTTCGACGCCAGAGATGGCGGCGGAGCAGAGGGCCAGATTTGCCGCTGTCTCGGCGGCGCGTCGTTGTTCAGCTTCGACAACTGGTCGGAGCTCGAGGGGACACTCTGCTTTCGTGGCAGCTTTTGGCTATGACGTTGATTTTGACGCTACTATGGGTGCAGCGTTTTCCGACGGTTTTGACGCTGTCGGGTGAGGTTTTGACGATTCTCCAATCCCGTAGGGGACGGAGGATGGTTGAGGATTTTTCCTCAACGATTTCAACTGACCCGATCATGTCAGTATCGGGCTCAGGGACGGCTGGGAGGGCTTTTTCCTTCCACTTAGTTGAGACCTTGCTCATCTCCGCGCATTTCGGAGACTGGGCAAGGTCAGGTAATTGTTCGGGAACCCTCGAGCGGACTCTCGTGCTGCCCAACTTGGCGTTGGGACGCTTTTTTCGAACTGGAGGCATTGTAAAAATACCTGAGCTCGATCACACTTCGAAAATGGATGCGACGAGAACGAGAGGGGAGGAAAGATGGAAAAAATGAATTTTCGAATTTCTCGAATTGTGCTTTGTGCGCGCCAAACTTCCACTCGCGAGAATGTAGTTGACAATATAAACGGAAGACAACTATATTGGTGTTTACCTTTAGTAGCCTGGGAACGTACTCCACTTGGGAAGAAGACACTTCAGATTAAATTTTACATGGGGACAATTCAGTGGATGATGAGGGCATGTATGGATAACTCAGGGTTTATGAGACGTTCCCCTGGGATGGTATTTACGGAGGGTTGACTTGGTGGAAAATAAAAGCCGCCATAATTTCGCAATGGTACTTGCAAAAGAAATCCGAGGCATGAATGCCCGTCTTGTACATTGAGTCATATTTTCTGTACATTTTCTCTGATATTGTGTCATTGCAAGATAGCTGAGTACGCAATTAATACCTGATGAAAAAAATATGCCCATTCTCCCACACGGTTACCAGTTAGACTTGTCTCATCACCGCCATCCTCAACATCGATTTTACTCGTAGATAGAGCAGAGGATTCAACTGATCAAAAGTATCCAGATCATCTTAATATAGCGTTTGAAAAATGTGTTGAAGTGTCAGTCACGGAGCCTTAAAATACATATGAATTGGTTTGTAAGCTTGTCTAGACTAGGGTCATAGAATGTATCGTAAGTGTAGAACTTTGTAGAATAACCACATTAATAATAAGCTTCAGGCATTTACCAACGGTGTTGTCTTCTTACCATTTCTATCCATCAACAAATTGTTGGCATGTGTGGTAAAATGCTGGTTGGGTCTGTTTAAGGCGACGGGTAGACTTTTCCATAGTTATTTTAGATATGACTGCGGTTGATTATGGAAAATGAGTGCGTGAGGGGTAGTAGAGCTTTTCCCGTCATTTTTCCTTGGCCCGTGATCTCAGGGTCATGGTGAATCCGTTTTTTGCCCATCCGTCCCGATGTATCTAACTGGCTCACGAGCGGCTTTCGGGAAAAGTTGGTCACTGTGGCAGCTTTGAGTAAAATGTACTCTACATATTCTTCTCACATTCTGTATACCAATGGCACGACAGGCAGGCCCAAAAGGCAATATTTATTTCACATAGCGGCGTCTCAAGAGATCTTTTAGGAGGGCAAGACTGACACCTGTACGTGGTGCCTTCTACGAACCTGGGAGTGAAATATTCTCCCAGAGCCAAGTTCAGTCAAATTTCGCAATACCGAACAAGTTGGCCCATGAGGCAATAATTCAAAATACTTCGCCATGTCAAATTTTCGCTCCCATCGAGTTCGACTCCTACTTAAGTCTCATCAAGTTTACAAGTACGACCAAGTACATCCTCATTTCAATGACCACACCTCTTATCAACTATTCTCTGGCCTCATCTAGCCGCCAAATACACGCCCACGCCGATATTTATACCCGACGGAGGAAGCAAAGCGTGGCGCACAAATCTGGGAGACAGTTCTTTGAGATGGACGTGAGAGGGATTGGGACAAGTTTACAAGATGATACGGAGGATGGATACATTCTCGACGGGCGTGTAATTTTGAATTTTGGCAAGGAATTTTACGAATTGAGCTTTGCGCGCGCCAAGACTTCGCATGCGAGAGTGCAGCGGACACTATAAAAACACGCAAACGATGGATGGTGCTGTGGTCCGCCTCCTGGTGGTGTTCTCTAGTATAGTTTGAGTAGCCTGGGCACCTACTCCACTTGGGAAGGAGACGCCGAAGACTACATTTCGCGCGGAAGAAATTCAGAGGATGATGAAGGCATGTCTGGATAACCCAGGGTTTTTGAGACGTTCCCCTGGGTGGGTATACACGGATGAGGGTTGACTTGGGGTGAAGAAAAAGCTACCATAACTTCGCAGTGGTACTTGCAAATGAAATCCGAGGCTTGAGTGCTCTTACTGTAAATTGAGTCATCTTTTCTATATATTTTCTCTGATATTGTGTCATAGCTAGATAGCTGCATACGCAATTAAAATCTGATGCAAAAAAAAAAAAAGAGATCTTTTATATTCTGCAGGGCCTAGATCATGACATCTAGTGACTTGCGATATGCTCATGTTTCAAATAAGTCAACTCTTATACAAATTAATTTTCAACTAACTTCTGGAGAGCGATATGTGGAGGATTTAAGGGTGGAAATGTACCTGACAACTGGGATAATGTAAGATAAGGTGGAAGATTACCCTACGTAAGCTCAGTAATTCATGTTCCAAATTTTGTGACAGAACAGGCGATTGTAGCGAGGATTGTGGACACATCTTTTAATCAGCTACTCGTTGGGACCTTGTAGCGGTTAGCGTGGTTAGAAAAAATCGCTAGGCAGCTTCTGGGTTGTCCAGGCAAACGGGGACGTTGTTGGCATTGTGAGCTGTAGGGGTTCTGCAGATACTGAGCGCCACATGAAAAAAATTGCAAAAAAAAACAAATTGAATTCCGGCTAGCTCAGCGGCGTAATTTTATGCAGAGGATCCAAGGGGTTGGGATCACTATACAACCTTCTGTGTGAGATCCCGAGAGATTTCAAATTCCGCATTGGCTAGGTATTTATCAGGAAGTCGTCTGAAAAGACGAAGAGATCAAAGGGAGACGAGTGCCTCCGATTGGATTATATGACGTCCGTTAGTCAGCAGTAGGCGTGTATGTTGACAACCTGAATCAGATGTCGGATAGTTTATACACTACACCCGCTCTTAATGCAATGGCTGGTATTATGACACCTGCCATTTGTGAAAGCCTGTGCGCTAGCTGCGACCCCTTAGATATTATTATTATTATGATTTCTTGTGCCAGGCTTTCACCCTCCATCCAGTGGACATGACACGTATGGAGGACATCTAGAATACAAGTTCCTCCATTTTCCAGCAAAGCCCATCCGGTGCCTGACTTTTCCTGCTACGTGCCTCACGCTTGTTACATCAGGTCGAATAGGTAGGAACGCGTTCATCATGATCCTCAGACCATGTATTGAGGGGAAACCTTTGTGGGAAAACCTCAATAATTCCTCCTGTACTCTTTCACGACGAGCAGCTGTAGTCCCCCCTTGAACAGGCCGTGTAGGAATCCAACCTACCACTTCTAGAAAGCACACCCAGCACCCGACCATCTGTGCCAAGAGCCTGTTGAAAATCACATATCATTCTTCCAAAATTCCCCCCTGCATTGCGCCCAACCCCCATTTGAGAGGGCTGAAATTCCGAAATCGAGAGCTCAAAACCGAGGCATCGGTGCCCCAGCTTTTGTCGTGCATTGATCGTTGTCTGTGTGTGCGTTTCAGTTCGCGCCGTCTTTGGAATGTGTCGAAAAGTTGAGAATGTTGATGTCGCGGCCGAGGTGCCTGTCTAAAATGAGGCCGGGCAAGTGCCCAGTCCTGCACGCAATGTTAGTAAGGTTGAAAGCGAAAGGAATTTTACCTTTGATTTTGGAGGGTTGTTGATGGGTCGTAAAGTCCTCCCAGTCAAACTCAATCGGGAAGTTGTTGAAAGACTGAATAGAAAAGACTCAAATTTTTGATCTATCGTGTCGAGAACGGAACCTAGCCCATGTGTCAACCGAAATCGACTGGGCCACGCTCAGCAAGCTGCCGTTGCTTTTGATGTTGCACGATTTGATTAGGCTCATAACCTTGGAACCCCTTAGATACTGATGGCACTGATGTTTTGTCCTAAGCATGCGCCTAGAGTCCCAACGTCTACGTAGCAGGTGGTGAGAGTCTACAGAAGCATCTAGAATGGTTAGAGGTCCGTGTATTTGGTCGAGCCATATACTTGCTGGGCCTCACCCAATTTCCCGTATAGGAGCAGTGGATAGAGGACGCGTTGAGGTGAATGACTTAGCATGGTACGTGTTATTCATCGATTATCACGTGCCAAAACGGATTCCGTTTTCGGAGCGTTTGCACTGTCTTTCATCAGCCGCTAGTCAAGAAGGTCAGGGGTTTTAAGTATAAATACCTGCATCTGTCCATCCGTTGTGAAGTAGCGATCTTACGTTTGTTCACCCAACACCCATCACTTTAGTTCTATTAACTGACTAGACAATAGTTCATAGAATCATTTCTATAGTAAACGTCTTCTTCTGAGCTTCTCAAAAAAGCCACAGAACTCCAATCTCGAAGATGATCTGATCCTCGATTGCTTTTAGTGAAGCCGTATTCTTCGAACTGTCTGAAAAGGCGGCGGTTCTGTGCCAGCACAGAACTGTACAGAGGAAGGTGATGATCTATGCCTTCACAGTTCAGCTTTCGGGATGAATTGTGAAGACGGCAAACGGTGGATGTCTGAGAGACTAATTTTCATTACACTACTTGCACCCAAGAATGTGAAGAAGATACTCTTTAAATAATCAGTCAAACCATTCACTGAGCACGTGGGCAATAACTCAAGTTTGCAAGGCTATGGCTCTAATTTATCCGATGACAGAATCAGCTGTTCTCTTAGGTGAATGAAATAAATAAGCTTAATAGTATCCAAACACTTCGCAGCACTTTTTCTTAGGTTCGTCACAACTCTAATTTACACATAGTCTCAGCATAATTTAAAAATTGGTAGTAATATTTGTGTTTACATATACTGATATTTTGTGACATACGAGGGTAACAAGTGTCATTTCTTGAGGTCAAACAGTGATGTTTTAGCCTTCTAGTTACGACACATGACTGGTAAATTATTTATCTCATATATGACTCAATGAATTCGAGGACACTCACAATCTGTGTCCCATTTACAAATAAATCCATGAAATTTTTCCTTACACAAACAGTTGACCTTTCTCCATGAGTACCCACCAGAGGGAAATTCAAAACCCTTGATTGTCTAAGCATGCCTTTGTCATCCAAGTACACTAGTACCGCAAGAATTTTAGTTTAGTGTTGCTGGATTTGAAGCAGCGGTCTGCTGCCTCGAGTGGGATATATGACCAAGCTATCCAGACTCTGCTTAGAAGACCGTTCCAGATGATGTACTTCTGCACCATCCAACTAAGCATTGTTTATAGTGTCGCTAACACTCTCGCAATCGAAGCCTTGGCGCGCAAAAAGCTCAATTCGTGAAACTCCATGCCAAAATCCATATTTCACGCCCGTCGAGATTGTAACCGTCCTCCGTGTAATCTTGTAAACTTGCCCTAATGTTACAGGTTTAAGGCCTTGAAGGATTAGAATCGGACTTATCCGATTCCACTTGTAACGATTGCTCACTAGATCTCATTGGATAGTCAGGCTTGAAGTGACTTACGTAAGACTTAGTAGATACTCAATGGTGTAGCTTGTGTAGTTCTTTCGTTATACAGAATATAAACCTTTATTTTTGGATTCACCTATCCGAACAGCTATCGTGATCAGTCCTTTTACACCTAATCCCTCTTACGTCCACCCAATAGAACTGTCTCCCAGATTTGTGCGCCACGCTTTGTTTCCTCCGCCGGGTATAACTATCGGCGTGGGCGTGTATTTGATAGTCAACTGAGGCCAAAGAAAGTTGGTGAGAGATGCGGTCATTGAAACGAGAAAGTACGAAGTTGTACTTGTAAACATGACGAGACTTAGATAGGAGTCGAACTCGTTGGGAGTGAAGAATTGACGTGGCGTATAATTTTGAATCTTTGCCCCGTGGTCCAACTTTTTCGATATTTCAAAGTTTGACTGAACTAGGCTCTGAGATAATATTTCAGTTCCAGGTTCGTAGAGGACACCGCGTATTGGTGTTCAGTCTTGCCCTCCAAGGGTTTGCTCGTTCATGTTTACAAGTGCCCGGATAAATGTGGTTGTGCTTAGCCGAATTTGAACCAGCTATCTCCTGTCTTAATTAGGATATGTGTCCAACCTACCCAGAATATACTTAAGGTGGGAGGTGAAGTATATGATACAGAAATCGCGGGAGCAGCAGTAGCACTTCGGGAAGCTATTCGCGCTCGAAAGAACGGTGAGAGAATCTTCGTTCTACTTGAAAATCAGGCAGCTGTACTTGCGCTTCGGACGGGGAAGTCATCGTCGTCACTGCAGATAACCCGCGTCTTTCACAAGTTCGCTTCAGAAGCAAACGCGACAGTGAGGTGGGTGCCTAGACACTCCAAGATTAGTGGCAACGAAGAAGCGGACGCAGAAGCCCGAGCCGGTCTTCAGCTGCTGCCGGATAGACAGACGCAGCCAGTGCAGACAACGCAGGCATACATACGTCGTTTGATGCACAACCGCCGACAGAAACTGGTGGATGACTGGTGGAATAAGTCGGGTCCGGACAGATATCAAGGCCTGGACTTACAGATGCGACGTCGGAAACCACCAGAACTAGGGCTCCCTCGAAGATTACTCCATAGGCTCCTGGCAGCAAGATCAGGCCATGGAGACTTTGCGGACTATCATCGCCGCCTGAACCACGAAAACGCGAAACTGGAATGCGTCTGTGGACAAAGGACATCGCCAACCCATTTTGTCCGGTGCCGGAAGAATGCTGCTATAATGCGCAGGTTGAGAAGATCCATGACCGTGGAGGACTATACCAACCAACTCCTTGGACAGGAAGGTTTCGAGAAGTTCATAGAATTTGCAAGGATAACCCGCTGCTTTGGGAGCATAGATGCACACCCGCCTTCAGCTGGATGCGAGTGCTGGAGTGATTAGTTTGTCAGGACATTAGAAATGACTGAGGGTGGCATAGAATAAGAAATAGTAGCACCGCTCCTACATGTTAATTTGCTTTGTTTCAGTTGGTATCGTTTGTTATTTCTTTTTTGTTTTGGTTGCTTGTAATTAGAGTCACATGGTGACTGTGTGGTGGGAACGAGTAGGGCATAGCTATTTAGGATGATCCTTACCGAGCCCACCAGTCCCGTGCCATAAGGCGCTGGGCTGGTGCCTGGGACAGTAAAATAAATCAATCAATCAGTCAATTTTTGAGAGAATTTGATGAAAATTTGCCCTATCAGCCCGTTTCACCCTTTAAATTCACCTCTCGACTACCTACTCATCAATCTCCCGTGGTACCGTGCCACTCAGCCTTAAAATGGCACCGGTACCCCCAAAATCCGCGAAACCCGCGAAACCCGCGAAAATTGTGTAAACCACTAAAGTAGTAAAGCACAACCACCAGACGCGTCTGGAATCACAAAAGCAAATGCTGAGCAAAGCAAAAAGCATTGCAATGCAAAAAGCGAAAACAAATGGACTGACACAGAACGACATCGATCTCGAAGGGATGGAAGCCGAAATAATTGCGCAGATGGAAGAAAGCGGCAAAACCGACATTGAGATGGAGGATGCCACTCCCATAATTGATGCTTGGATCCGAAAGGGCCTAAAGGACTCGCGTTGGGCAACTGCAGGAGCGGAGAGCTCCCAGAAGGCGACAACAGCACCAACGCTTGCCGTCGAGAAAGTAGTCTCGGCGAAAGCAACGCCAGAATCCGCACGCGTTGCGGCACGAAAAATTGCGGTCCCGATAGCAAAGCGGACACCAACCGCGAGCACACCGAGGGGAACGGAAGACCCCCACAACGCAAAGGCAGCAAATGCCCCACAACTTCCGCCAGCCCCGGCCTCGATTCCTGGGACGACTGTGCGCGGCAACCAACCTGCTGGTGGTGCTCCCACCAGTGTGGCACAAGAATACTCGCCAGAAATCGAAGCTTTGTTGGAAGACGAAAGAAAGCGGGCTGCAAATGCCTCTGCCAGACTCGAAATCGGTTCAACAGTTATAAATACATTGGAAAGCGTTATACTGTCATTAAAAACGACGGATAACAAGGAATACTTGGACGAGATGAACGCATGTCTAAGGGGCGCTCTCGCCCACTTCCTACGCACTGGAACTACACCAGTGCCGACAAGCCTCCCCTCCCGCCCCGTCGGCCAGCAGGTCAGCAGCAGCGGGCCTTCTCTAAATTCAACAGCCAGGCTAGCCAGGCCTGTCGTTGCAGTGCCCAAGATAACTTCAACCTGGGCAACTGTAGCCGGGAAAAGACTACCCAATCAGCCGGCGCCAGTGATGGTTAGCCGTGCTCCACAAAAGCTGACCCCGCCGACCAAGAAATTGGACAAGACGGTCCCTTCGTCCACGTTGGACAACCGATTGTTCCTCCGGCTGAATTCAAAGCATCAGTGGCGAAAGATGTCCCCAGCTGGTATCAGAGATGCTGTGGCGCAGCTCACCAACGCGCCAAAAGTAGACATTGAACATGTCTACCGAGTCTCAACTGGTTTCGCACTTCGAGCGATGAATCAGGAATCTCGCCAGTTCCTACTGAACGCGGCGGAATGTTTCCTCCCTATCGATGGAAAACTGGAAGAGGCCTCCGACATTGTGGCGCTCCGGATCTCGACGGTCCCCGTCGCCATCCACACTCTTCTTGGAAGGGTGCCAGTGACGGAGGAGATGGTGATCGAGGAGATCACCAGGGTTACAAAGGCCGTCCCAGTCAAAGTTCGGCCTCACGGGAAAAATCACCCCGGCGCGCTATACCAGTCATGGCTCGCTCATTTCAAGAGGGGAGTGGAACCAAGACTAGGATTCCGCCTGTTCGACGACTCGGGCGTCGCGGTACGACATCAACCGCGACAGATTGTGCAGCAATGCAAACGCTGCCTGCAGTTCCACGGAACGCGTGGTTGCTCCCGCGCCCCAGCTTACTGGAACTGCACCTCCACGATGCACTCGACGGACGAGTGTCATGCGCACACCAAATGCAGCAACTGCGGAGGACCGCACAGATCCGACAGTCGAGCTTGCCTGGCGCGCCCCACAAAGTCCGGGCCAGTAAGCAGAGAACAACTGGCCACTATCCGCATGGCTAGCCAACGCGAGCTAGCGGCAGTAGTGAGAGCAAAAGCCGCTGTCCGTCGCGCTGAGGCAGCAGCTCAAGCGGCCGCCAAGCAGACGGAAGCCGCACCTGGAGCAGTGAAACCAAACAACAGGTTCGAAGTTCTGATGACCGACGTCACTCCCGATGCCACGGCCACAGGAACGACGAATCCTGTTGAGTCCTCCTGAAGGGCCCCTCATGGGTCCCTTCTAGCCTCCCACCTACGATAAGTTTCATGTCGATCAACGTAGGTAGGGGAGGCCAGTCACACGACATCGCGCTTTCCCGGGCTTAAGAGCTAGGCGTGGATGTGGTGCTAATACAAGAGCCTTTGTGGAAAAAAGCCACAAAGGAGACAAAGTCACACCCTGGTTACGACTGCCATACACCATATGGCGGCGTAAACGTTCGACCCAGGGCATTGACTTATACACTAATAAACAGTAGAATCCACTCGGCAACTCAAATCCTTCCTTGTGATCCTCAGACGGCGGACTACTGCTGGGTCGTGGTAAACGGAATCACGTTTCTCAACGTGTATAAAGACCCAAACAACCTAACGGCTATTAGACCTCTCCTCAACTGGGACCCACCACCACGATCCGTCGCAGCTGGTGACTTCAACGCGGTATACTGCGCGTGGCAACCAGAGGTTACCCGCCCATGCGGACAAGGAATTGAAATTGAGAGATGGGCGGAACGTCACAATCTCACTTGCCTGATTGTGGGCGAGCCAACGCATCGAGCCGGGAACACGCTCGATCTTGCTTGGACCAACATCAACGGAGCTCAAGCATGGGTGGATCGCAACGAGTGCGTAACCAGCGACCATCTCCCGATTCGAGGACGAGTCCCCACTAGATCCGGAAAAAGGGACCAGGAGCCTTCACAAATCAGGGTAACGCGTAGCAATTTGCCGAGATTTGCCCTTGCTGTAACGCAGTTTACACACCCGCCAACAGCCCTGGACACGGTTTGCAAGGCGAAAGAATACGCCATCGATCTCTGTTCCGGCCTTAATAACGCTATCAAAGCAACAGGAAAACGAAGGAACAAAAGACACGGCAAATTTGCGCCTTGGTGGACTCCAGAATGCAAGCTAGTTCACACTGAATATCGTGTAGCAATGACTCCGGAACAGCGATGGATACATTATCGACTTTGATTATACAGGAAAGTTGACATTAAAGTATAAATATAGATTGTCCTAAAGTCAATATATAAAAGTGTTTGTTGATTACTGCAAAGGAATTGAATAAACTGTGATCAATGATAGAATAAAGTAGAATTCATTAATAAACTTAGTACAGGACCCTTTCCTTCTTCCTTTCAGCTCCAGCCGCCTTTTTATCTATCTACCTACAAGATTCACACATCATCAATCCACTTAATACAATATTTAGGTTCCATAAGCAAGTCAGATTAAATTGCCACACTATACCGTGCGCATTTATGTGCTTATGGGCGTGTAGGTGGGAGACATGCGACATGCATTGACATGGCGTAATACACATTTCAAGGCAACTTTCGAATGTGTGGCAAACATTCGTATTAACCCATACAGAAAAGACCGTAGCCTGTTATGTAGGATAAAGTTCTTGTAAGCAGTGGCGTTGTTTATCCCAATCAATACATCCGAAGAAGCTGCGCTCAACCATCAGAGCGGCAAGGAAAGAGTACCCGACGCGTCAAGTCGAAGCGATCACGACACCAACTGATGTGTTCAAGCTGATGCGCTCGGCCGAGCCAAGGCAAGCAAGTACCCCCCCTCCGCTGAACCACGAAGGGAAGATGTACTCCGAGATGCTCTTCTGGCACGGCACCAAGCGACGGACGATCTACCGCCACTCGATGCGCCAAGCACTAACCGAATTCCGTGGAACGACCATGTCTCGGACGAGGAGATCCGCATGTGCACCATAGGCTGCGCCAATACAGCGCCTGGAGCTGATGGGATCTCTGTAGAGCTTCTGCGGAGTTGTTGGAAGACGATTGGCCCATTTGTTGGCACTCTCTTCCGCGCCTGCATCAGGCTTGGCACCCACCCATCCTGCTTCAAGCTGGCTGAAATGGTGCTCCTACGCAAGACGAACCGCGATCCAACGACAGTTAAGGGCTGGAGACCGATTGCCCTTTTGTCATGTTTGGGTAAGGGACTAGAACGACTCTTGGCAAAGGGGATGGCCCATCTCGCGGTTACGTTCGACGTTGTCGGATACCAACAATTTGGGGCGCTTCCTAAAAGATCGGCAAACGACCTCGTCAGCTGCGTAGTCCACGACATTGAAGAAGCAAGTACCCAGGGATGGGCGGCCACATTCACGACTCTGGATGTCCAAGTGTTATAATAACGAGGCTATATAGGAGCGGGATGATGGGTGCTACTGGGGAACTCGTACTTGCAGTAGGTCTCTATTATCACTGTCGCGTGTGTTCTCTTTGTATGTAAGACTTGAATTGTATATTAAGCAAACTTAGTTGCAAGTGGATGAACGGAGGTCAAGTCCTCCTTATATGTCGTTCCAGACTTACTGTGTTGTCCACAGCCCCGTGCTAGAACATTCCCTTTGTTACATCATTTCTCTCCTAGGAGAAATGTATCTCTCGCTCCCCCCGATTCCATCGGTCTCTGGCTAGTCCCATTAACCCTGTTTCATCGAGATCTGGTTGGCTCCATATTGCCAATGCAAGCATCGCACACTAAACCTATACGGTTTAGCTCCACCGTCATGTGCACTAACCGCGACGTGGCCCCAACCGTCTGCCCTGGCAATCTACGTGGATTACACAACACTTCCCCTGACGACGATAGACGTCGACCGGTCTCACTGTCGCTCTGCAGGATTAATGTGTCCAGCATAACTGCTGAACGCTTCCGAGTAATGGGTGAGTCACTCTATTCGAACTGATGAATTTGGTTTCGTCAGACTGTCCGCAAGTTGTTGATCTGATGGCACATAAATCACAGCTATCGCTTCCTGCTGATACTGTTGACGACAGTAATTATTTCGCAGAGCTATATGCTTTGAGCGCTTATGGTTATCGTGATTTTTTATCAGTGATATTGCGGATTGATTGTCGACGTACAAATTTGTTCGTCCAGACCCTTCAATCATTTGAGTAAGACCTAATTCAATTAATAAGGATTTCACCCATTGCAGCTGTCGACATGTCTCTGTGGCGGCCAAATATTCCGCTTCCGTTGTTGATAAAACAACCTCTCGTTGTAGGTGAGATCTCCAGCTCACCGGCCCTGATGCTAATTTAATCAATGAGCCAGATGTCGATCTGCTCGATTTTGGGTCACCGGCAAAGTCTGCATCCGAGTATGCCTCTAGAATTGGTTTCCTCTTCTCAGTCGTGAAGGTTATGAGCCCGGAGTTCTTCTCTGTGGCATCTCGGTATATGCTCTAAAACCAGTCATCCTAACTTCTCCCAAGATAGACCACCTCTAAACATGAACAAAAGCTCGGCAATCATTTTGACTCCTGGAGTAAGCTTTGCCGATTGGGAATCGGATCTCCAGGCGGCCCTGATAAAGAAAGGTCGTTTAGCCCACGTTTTCCACGATTTTGAGGAAATTCAGCCGGCCCTACGACCCAGCGAACCAATCAGGGGAGAAGATAAAACCGACGAGGAGTTTGCCAGTATCTCGGCGAAGTACGCCGAGAAACTTGCGAAATGGAAAGAGGGGGAAATAGAGGCAAAGAATGTCCTGCTCCGACGATTAAGTCCAAGCGTTAGACCAGAGAATTTTCGGAGAATGTCGGCGAGACAGATATTCGACACCATAGCGACGACTCGAGAGGAGGGCGCGGCAACGCCATATGAGACTGCCGTTCGAAACCTCATCAATACAAAGTTCACAACAACCGAAGAGTACTGCGACAAATTTATGCAGCACTACTTGAGCGTCAATAGTGCGGCCGAGTCAATGTTACATGAGAATACAAACTGCAACTCGATAAATCCATTTGCAGTGCCTCATGGATTAGCAAGTTTTCTTTTCGTGTTGGGAACTGAGAGTATTGATTGGTAGGACACTTGGAGACAGACCAAGGTCCTGGACGGAAAGAATTAGTACGTGCCACTCGAGTCAATGATGTCGACTCTGCGACAGATAGGTCAATCGAAAGTGAAGTCGTCGGGGCAGGTCATGGCGATGACTGGTGCGGGTGAGAGAAAAGATGGAGAGAAGAGAGATACTGGGGGGCCTAATGACTACTGCGTGCTGTGTACCCATCAACACAAAAATAAGAATTGTTTTAAGCAGCACCCAGAGTTAAGGCCGGGTAGAAAGAGTAAGAAGGGAAAACCGAAGGGAAAGCCCAGTGTGCGCGTTGCAATTGAGAGCAGTGATGAAGAAATCGACAGTGAGGATATATCAAGTTGCAGACTAGCTAGAGCTGCATCAGCTAGTTTAATCAAAAATCCTCTACTGTACGACACAGGTGCCTCGCACCACTTCATTCGATGCAAAAATGACTTTACCACACTGACCAAGTTGCGAAAGCCCTTTAAGTTCGATCAAGCTGTTGGGAATTCAGCATTGACACATCAGGGAACCAGTCTTGTAAGAATTGGTAGTCAAATGCTGGAGCTTGATTAGTCCCTTCTATCACCCAACTCTACTTGCAATATAATCTCAGCGGGAAAATTAAAGGATCAACACGGTATTGTTGCAGCTAATGCTAACGAATTATTGATACGGATTAAGTACGAGTTCCCCAGTAGCATCCATCATCCCGCTCCTATATAGCCTCGTTATTATGACACCAAGGCGCGTTCGATGCAGTACTTCACAATCGTTTGGTGAGGAGGATGCAAGAGTAGGGGTGGCCTGACTCAATTCTCAGATGGATAACGTCATTTCTTGCACAACGAAAGGTGCAAGTACGATACTCAGGAGGGGTAACCGGACAAAGAGAGCTGGTGTGTGGAGTTCCGCATGGATCGCCGATATCGCCGCTGCTCTTCCTTCTCTACATGGCAGAGCCAATGCGAAGTGGCAATGTAGGAATGTGGTTCAGCTACGCGGACGACGTCGGGATCCTAGGATTCGGGCGCAGCATTGCCGAGTCGGCCGCTTCGGTACAGAAGGAAGTGGACCATCTTCTGGATTGGGCAAGTACTAACGCAGTCTCCTTCGATACTAACAAGTCGGAGGTAGTCCAGTTTCCCGGACGAAAACGCGAGAAGCCAGTGGGCATTTATGTGAAGGGCGTAGTTATCGAGCCAGCAGACCAAATACGCTGGCTAGGAGTACACCTAGACCCGCGACTTGACTTCAAACACCACGTCACAACGTGGTGCGGCAAAGCTCTAAAGGTTGCTCAGCAAAAGCGACGCTTCAACTCAGCGTATCGAGGAGCCGCCCCTACAGCACTGGTTCGAGCAGTGGACACGTGCATTGTCCCCATAGCAACCTTTAGAGCCGATGTTTGGTGGCCCGGCCTCAAACGTCTGACCCAAAAGGGGATCAGCACCCCTCGTACCAGCATTTTCTATGAGATGAACAACAAGGCAATCTTGACGGGACTACGCGCTGCCCTCCCAGTAATGAGAACGACACCGAATCTTGTTCTCCACCGAGAAGAAGGTATCCCAACAGGGAGGATCATTCTGGAAGGGAACCGACTACGGCTTTCGGCTCGGCTACACTCACTAGACAATCGCCACCCACTCCGGACCCGTGCTACCGTGTGTCCAAGAGGTGGAACACGGAAGTACAAGAAATATGCTCGGATCTATAAAAATCCAGAGTTCCAGATGTCACGAGTCCAGCGGGCTTACCGACAACTCCCGGACGCGGAAAATTCCGAGTCTTTACCGCCGCCATGCTATCTTTCGGGTTTCGGCTCAAGGTTAGAGGAGGAAGAGAAGGCAACTCGGTTCATCGATAGTGTACCGGCATCAGATATTTGCGCCTACCGGATGGATCGTCGGAGGGGCATGGTCGCTCAGCATGGGGGTTCGTCTTGAAGAGGGATGGAAAAACTCTGTTGAAGGGATGTGGCATCAAGCATGGTGGTGAAGTGCTTGATGCGGAAATCATAGGGGCGAAGAAGGCCCTGGAAGCTGCGCTGGGATTGTTAGAGATGGAGAACGGGGGAAGGGACGGCAGGCAGCAAATCAATATTTTCACGGATAGTCAGTCTGCAGTGAAGGCACTGTTGACGGGAATAATTGAAATAGTTCCGGATATTGGAAGAGTTAAATACTAGCCTTGAGGTTGATTTAGAGATATGATGAATCTGTTTAATGTACGAAGAAGTTTACTGATATTTAATGGATAGTTAATTGTAAAGAAATTGCTATAATTCTATCTGTGTAGCGAAAAGTCCCTCTATATACATGAAAGTGTTAAAGTTGAAAGGTGCAGAGCATGTCACGTGCTAATCAGGCAACGGGATAAATGGGTTATATATTGTGTCTCGTAAATATTCGCTAATGCGGGAGCGATAAGCGCGTAAGCGCATACCAGCGCGTGTAATAATGAGCATGTAGTGGATGCGCACACCAATTCTATACTGAACTAATTTAACTCGATATAATAATTTCTAATACACTGCTTCCAATCCCTCGGTTGTAATTCTCGTTTACATGCTGAAGGGGTCATGTTTTAATAGAAAGTGGGGTTTTCCGCACACTAGTGTAAATTCCAACATACTTCCTAATCTAACCAAATGGGAAGGTTGTTGGAGATCCTGAAGCCAATGTATGCTGTCAGGCATCTATTGGCTAATTACTATTCATGCCAGTGAGTGATGATATAGGTTAATCATATCTCATGGCGTCAGTGCATATTATTCTAATATGAACTATTTGTCTACTGCAGTCATGTTGCTGCCTTCATTACAACAGGAATTGCCACAACAAGCCTAGACGATGTACGCCAATTCAGGGCGCTATCAACAAAGGCTCTAGTCTCGGTGAAGTGGATACCGGCCCACTCCGGGATACAGGGAAACGAAGATGCAGACAGAGCTGCACGCTCCGGCCTCCGACAACTGCCAAGCAAAGACAGCCAGCCTGGCTCCGTCACAATGGCGTATGTTCGTCGGCTCATGAACCGGAAACGTCAAGCGCTTCTCGACGACTGGTGGGAAGAATTATGTCCACCTAGGTATCGAAATCTGGGTCTTCTCATGCGACGACGCAAGCTACGCGAGCAGGCACTTTCCCGGCGGCTACTCCGTGAACTGATCTCAGCCCGTACGAGCCACGGAAACTTCGCGGCATGTCACCGCCGTTTTAACAACTTCGCAGCCTCAATGGAGTGTGCGTGTGGGGAGGAAACATCACCTCTCCATTTCATTCACTGTCGACTGCACGCACGCCAGACGCGTCGACTACGAGGGACAATGTCACATCACGACTTTGTCCACAAGCTTCTCGGGCCTAAGTGCCTCGAGAACTTTATAAAACTTGCGCAGGAAACCGGCTGCTTCGGGGGCCCACCTACGGATCCGTCTCCAGCTCTCAGCGGAGACGGTGGTAACTAGTCATAGCACAATGCATGGCAGGTAGAAAAATGAGACGAGTAGTGTCGTTTTTCTAGCCACAAACTGGATTACTGGGCTTGGAACTTTAGTTATAGGAGTTTACGGGAGTTTCTATTTTTCTTTCCTTTAACTAGCTACTGGTTGTGTAGTGGTTCACGCGGTGAAACCGAGGTGGGCATGCGGAAAGCATGATCTCGGCCGTGTACACCGGTCTTTGACTCCTAGGAGATATAGAGCATAGCTTAGGACCCTAAAACAATTCAATTCAATCATATACTCAAGGTGGGCACGAATGATTTACTAATGCTCTATCGAACCACGTCGGTATTTCTAGCATTGCCTGCACTCTCACCATTGGAGTCGTGTGGCGTATAAAGCTTAATTTGTGGAATCGCTAGCTAAAAAGTGAAATATCACTCTTTCTGGGATTGGTTCCACTGTTTAATTTAAATTGAGGACTTGACTTTATTTATCTAGCATCTATCCCAATGGCCTGCCTCAAATTTGTGCGCCACGTTTTGTCTCCAGCTGGACAGACAATCTCGTGGAAAAATGTATGGCGATCATTTTGAGGCCAGAGAATGATTTGAAGAGAGGAGTGATCACAGAAATGAGAATGTACTCGTTCGAACATGCCGGCTGGATGAACCTTTGGTGGGAGCGAATAAGGAAGTGGCGGAAAGTCTCGAATAGCTGCTCGGTTGGCCGACCACTTCGGAATGACGATGTTTGACTGAACTCGGATCCAGCTAGATAGTTCGCCCTCAATTACGTAGATGACACCCTGGAAAGTTGTTCCATCTATGTTACTCACTAAATAAACTGTATGGGCCTACAGTCAACGGTGATTATTTCAAAGCTATAAATCCCGACTGGTAACGAATGGTCAACAGACTACTCTGGGCTTCCAAATCATTGCAAAGCGTATGCAGGAGAACAGTTTGGATATATTCTCATAACTGAACATGTCGATATACAACCTCAATTATAACATTAATCTAATTCGGTTCGAAACTGGAACTTTGGCTTATTTATAGGCAGAATTGAACTCGATATCAGACCATCGCACAATTGCAGAGAATGTCTCGCGCTCAAACTCTAATAGGTAGTAACCTTTGACACGCGGCAGACCGGTCCGGGTGATTAAAAATGCATCCAAAGACGTCGTCAAGGTATAAAGAGAGTAGCCCCACGGAAACGGTGCAATAACCAATAATTTTATGCGATATGGCCAACCTGGACAAGTCTCGAGTCCATACATCGATCCGGGCTGTTATAGTTACTGGTAGACGTGTCAGTACACAAAAGTTTGTGATAGCGCCTGGGCGAAAGAAAAGATGCCATAGGACTAAGCGTCAGTACAAGAGCCTTAGAGAGGATGATAACAGGAATCTTGTTGGACCATGAAAAAGACGGGCGCTATTACTGGCGATGCAAGTTCTCCAAATTCGCAACGGATCTGGACACGTACCGAATGGCAAACTGGGATAAATCCAATCTCAAACTACGACACCACAATTCAAGAGCATCGTTTGTTAATAATTAAATTCGTCTAGTTTATATACCCGATGCAAGACTTACTTCTCGGCCAGGTCGCAAGCGAAAATGACATCGACGCTACGCAACTCAAGCCAAGTGATCAAAACTTACCGTAGCTCTCTAATATTGTAGTTGAGGAGATTTCTAAGCTTGTAAGAGAATGCCGGCACAAAGTTCCATGACTGTTCGCAACTACTGTGCAGCTTTTGAAGATAACTTGGCCGTAGAATACGTACGCAGGGAGAGCATTTAATTAGAGTTCGATCCGACTGAAAAACTTTCCAAGGCTACTACTGATCAGGTAGAAAAAGCTACGGAAATTTCTACAGAAAAAAGCAACCTATTCCAGCTAATAGTGAATCAAGTGAGGGAGAGGTTAGATATTTGCAGACTCTCCCTTACGCTTCTCTCGGATGAAATTTCAAGGATTTACTACGCTCCATTAACCCCAAATTTCCAGTACGTTGTTATTTCTTCGAAAGATTGTTATGATCCTAGTATGCGCAAGGAAGCAAGGGCTTCGTAGGCAAGACTCAGTGATTCAATTACATGACTTTATTTATGCAAGCTCATATCAATGCATGGCTCAAATATGAGTCGTGCTAATTATTAGGAGCTTGAGGATCAAAGAATGTCGATACGTATTACATGAGTACATCAGACAATCAATGGGCATGCCTGTAGAGGAAATCGGACATGTATATAACCAGGTACATTTACTTCTTATGTAGACCAAGCTTACTATTCTTCATATTTCCTGGTAATCTCTGGCGACGTCTTGAATATTTCATTAGCAAGATAGGCTAGGAAAGCATATCTTTGACTTGACAAGAGTATTTTTGTCTAAGTATGTTTGGGACTTGAGTTCCTGCTGTGTTAACCAGTAT
Organism: Blumeria hordei DH14; assembly: GCA_900239735.1. Classification (NCBI taxonomy): domain Eukaryota; kingdom Fungi; phylum Ascomycota; class Leotiomycetes; order Helotiales; family Erysiphaceae; genus Blumeria; species Blumeria hordei. The sequence continues at coordinate 2,795,019 of OENG01000025.1, read as the reverse complement.
ATGCAGTAGTGATTACTGTTTAATACCCCACATATTGTCATAATAATGGAAGACTTTCATCTATAAATCTTGCAATCAATTTTTTATCTTCTGAGGGAACTAACTGTAAAAGTTAATGGATTAAATATGTAACGGACTGTGGACTTCACATGTTCAAGTGTTTCTCAACAGTTTCAAGTGGGGGAAGTGTGTTCTACGCAATTATTCCAATTCCAGGAATCTCGGCATATTCCATGCGTCATCAGAGAGTATAAATCTTGTCGTAATAGAGATGTAACTGCTGCTATAAATCGACAGCATCACCACGGACAGCTACAACTAACTCAATTACCAGTTTCAATCATAAAAACTAGCATCTTGCAGTATATTGCCATCAATGTGAGTGTGATTCATGGCAAAGGTAGCAATGAAACTAAAGTATGTCGACCGAAATTTAGTGATAGAATGCCAGAAACTACTAAAGATGATGTAATCGCTGAGCGCCAGGCGAATCTCCCACTTCCGGAGGAGCCGCCAGTGGAACCTGACTGGAATTCGAGTGACGCCCGACCCGTTGATAACGAAGGCTTGAAACAGCAGTCTACTAAGAACACGCCTTCAAGCACTGGCTCCAAGGATCCAACACTAGCTAATGAAGCAACCACCGATTAAAGATTGGTAGTCTGAGCACGGCTACCTTATTAGTGTTGTGACTGGATTATCTTTATGCAAGAGCTGGCCTTATATTCGATTTAATTGTTACTTTATATGGAGCCAGCGACTGATTTGCAACCAAGCAATTTCTTTGAGGTATATAAATTTGGTATCGAAACAGACGGGATTTGTGATTGTTTATTTTACAAAAGTTGCTAAATCATTAAAACATAGTTTACCAAAACATTGAACATGTGTATAACCTGAGAGATGAAAAGTCAAGAATTTTGCAGAAATTTTATTTCACAAGACGACCCTCATGTCTAGATAATCTATTAAATCACTTGTGAAGAAAGTTAATACTAGGTCATAATCTCGTGACTATCATTATTAAATCGACAAAAATATTGAGTTCAAGGATTTTCTATTATTCATCCCGAAGAACATCTCGGATTTTTGAAGGGAGTTTCTGTGAAGAGGCATCTTAAAATATGGGGATATGGGGGGGCTAGTTCTTGGCAACGACGACTAATTTAATCGAAGAGTGCGAATCAATCACTCGCAATATGGTCCTTGGCGTACTTATATGCGTTCACTTGAAATAATTTTCTAATTTTAAATTTATATGGTGCACTGATAAACTTGGGGAGTTATGATGTGCAGTTAGACTCAAAAACTTGCAAAAAGATTCCTATAAATTGTGAACAGGATTAATAAAAATTATAATTCAATTACTTCCACTCGATCTAAATTTTGCAGCAATGAGGGATTCCAGAGGAATTATTCATGGGTTAATATCATTAATGGACAATTAAAGATTATTCTAGGAATCTGGGCTCAATATTAATGTGTGGAGGATTATTAAATAGTGAGTAGTGGACTGAAGTAGGAATGTTAGAAAGTGGTAATAAATTCTAGACAATAAAACCTCATTATTCTCCACAAGTAAACTTGAGAAAGTGCATATGTAGAAAGTGCACTGAGTGACATTGAGGCAGCTTGTCTTATAATTACCTTAATACCACGCATAGATGTCAAAAATTGCTCATAGGTCTATCATATGTAGCAAAAATCCCATCAGATTTTATGGTCGCGCGGCTTATGACTTGGAAGTAGATTTGCGCTTATTAGGGATCTGCCTCAAGATCGATTTCCGTACCCAGGTCGCGGTCATCGAGGAAGATTCGCCCAATTAATGGGGTTGGCATATAATCCTGACGAACCTTGCCGTCTTTGTAATTAGGGTTATACTTGTACTGATCGCCGAAGCCAAGTTCTTTCATCAACTTTGTTGGAGCGTTACGAAGGTGAGTTGGAATGGGAAGAGCCGCGATACCCGGTTCTTGCAGCGCGATAAAGGCATTATTCAACGCTCGATATGAGCGTGTACTTTTTGGAGCCAAGCATAAAGCCACAGTAGCATGGGCTAAAGGGATTCGGCACTCAGGCATTCCAATCTTCTCCACTGCCGTATAGGCACTAGTAGCGAGGCTTAACATACTGTTGTCAGCCAGCCCAACGTCTTCACTAGCGACGATAACTATTCGTCTCGCGATATATAGTGGATCCTCGCCTGATTGGAGCATACGAGCTAAGTAATATAGTGCAGCATTTGCATCACTACCTCTGATAGATTTGTGAAAGGCAGAAATGGTATCATAGTGCTGATCACCAGCTCGGTCGTAGACTAGCGTCTTGGTTAACGATGATTTTAGCTCATCTTTGGTCATAGAGGGTCTATCTGACAAGCTCATGGCCATTTCGAGCAGATTTAGGGCCGTTCGAGCATCACCATCCGAAAATGCTGCGAGGTACTGAAGTAATTCCGTATCAATCAGCTCTAGTGTCTGATGCTGCTGTTCCTCGTGAGCAACGGCTTTTTCGAGGATCTTGAATATATCTTCATTAGTGAGCTTAGATAGGACAAAAGTTCGACAACGAGAAAGTAAGGCATTCTGAACCTTGAAAGACGGGTTCTCTGTAGTCGCACCAATTAACGTGATATGACCTGATTCGACGGGTCCTAAGAAGACATCTTGTTGGGATTTGGAAAATCGATGAATTTCATCGCAGAAGACGATGGTCTTGCGTCCGCATAGGCTAAGCTCTCCGCGAGCCTCTGCAAATATTTTTTTGCACTCGGCAACGCCAGAGCTTGTGCTATTTATCTCCACAAATCTGCTGCCCACACGATCTGCCAAACAGCGTGCAATAGTCGTTTTACCTGTGCCCGAGCCACCCCAGAGAATCATCGACGGCACGCGGTCTTGGTCAATTAGTCCACGCAAAATTCCATTGGGACCTACGAGGTCTTGGCCAAAGACATCATCTAGACAGGTTGGGCGCATCCTCTCAGCCAAAGGTGCAAATTTTAGGGAACAGCCTAGACGACTCTTTTTTGTAGTTACCGGGTTCACCGAGGGCTCGGCTGGTCCTAAACATCTATTTGGTTCTACGATCCCATCGATGTCTTCGAATAACCTCTTCTGCGGAGTGGCGGTCGGTGTGTCATTTCCTTGAGACCTTGATAGGGGTTTCAAAGATTGGCTTAGGGGTTGGCTCAGAGGTTTTTGCTTGGGCGTAGCGGCTGGAGCTTTCCGTTTTGTCGATGGTTGAAAGAAGGCTGAAACACTGGCTTTCTTGGACGAGGTGTAATTGGGTTCGGGGAGTAAAGGCGTATCTAGTTCTTTGAAATCATTGCAGGCCGAATCGATGTGTGCATTGATATCTCTCGGATCAACTTCCTTGGTGCAGATCGGACATTCAACCATTCTGCCGCAAATAAACTTGACTGCTCGACATGCGCGTGTGTAGAGAGAAACGCGTTATCGTAGTTGATGCGGGCCAAAGCACTTGTACCTTCCGAAAATGGTACTTTTACTCTTCATTCAACTTTTATCAAGATATCTACCCATTGTAAGTGACCAACAACTAATCAAGCTATGAATTAAATATCTAAAACTAATAGAAGCGTAGGTTGAATCTATGTTCAACAGATGGCGAAGTTTCTCGGTAGCATAAAGCTACAAGAGCACCGAGACTGGTTCATTTCCATCGGCCTACTCGACGAAAGACGAATTTGGTAATATTTTAAGCGCTCAAGTCTACGATAAGATATTTCCTCTGGTGCCGTTAAAAGCTCAATTTCGCGCTACAGAGAGTGTCGGCCTGCGAGACATAGGTTCATGATTTCCGATCACGTTCAGTGCACGCTTGCTGGGCTAAATCCCATATAAAGTCTAGTAAATTCTCTAAGTACGACCTGGTATATTCCCCTCTCCGTATATAATTAGACTCAAGTTAGTGTCTAGTTTCGACTAGCCTCCATATATAAATTTGCGATGAAATGGATATCCCCAGACACAAAGATAACATGGCGCGCAAATACGGCAGAATATATAATAGGAACCTCATGAGAGAAAGCTTATTGATAAGAATCAGCTGACATGAGATACTCTATCAGGAAGGGAATTCTGATTTGAAAATAGATTTATGCAAAACACCTTTATTTACATGATTTAAGGTAACAACGTGTGGCTGGTTGTGGTTGAATGACGCAGTCTAGCGTCATCAACATCTATCTCTCAAGTGAGGTCTGGATAGCTCGAAGATATATCCTACTTAAAACATGAGAAACTTTTTCGAAGCCAGTTATGCTTAATTACATTTCTCGCGGCGCTGGTGTATACGGATGACGAAGGCATGGGTGCTCTTCTTGTATATTGAGTCATCTTTTCTGTAAATTTTCTCTGATATTTTGTCATAGTTAGATAGCTACATACGCAATTCTAATCTGATGCAAATAAAAGACGAAGGCATGGTTAGGTAATCAAAGGTTTTTAAATTCCTATTCGCAGGCACTTAGAGAAGGTCGACTGTGTGAGCAAGCGTACCTCATAGGGGTATTTTTGAATAAAATCCAGAGTATGAGTGTTTCTAACGTCAAAGGAGACATCCAACATGTGTACATCGCACTGATCCTGCTCTTTATTTGTCTTTATTTTTAGGTCCTATGATATACCCGTTATTCTATCCGGGTCAGAGACCGATGTTCACAGCTAAGGTCATGTTTATCTTACGCCGAACTTGTTGCCGCAACGTGAAATACTGCAAATAATAGCTAGTTAAAACCTAGCGCCAAGACAAATCGAAAAAGAAATGAAATACAGAAGATTCTTTCAAGAAGTACCCAGGAAATATACTCCTCACACATTCTCTCACCTATCACACCTCACAAATGACAAAGTCTCTCAATCCTCGCCGAGAGCTAGGGGTAAGTTGTTGGCCCCCCGTCAAAATTTATTGAGGGCTTTTTTTTTGCATCAGACTTTAACTGCGTATGCAGCTATCTAGCTATGATACACTATGAGAGGAATTGTACAGAAAAGATGACTCAATACACAAGAAGAGCACTCATGCCTTGGATCTCATTTGCAAGTACCATTGGGAAGTTATGGCGGCTTTTATTTTACACAAACTCAACCCTCATCCGTAAATACCCACCTAGGGCAACGTCTCAAAAACCCTGAATTATCCAGACATGTCTTCATCATCCACTGGATTTCCTCCGTGCGTAATGTGATCTGAGATGTCTCATTGAGGTTTCTTGTGCACGTTAGTAAGAATAAAATGATAAATGTAGACTGAAATTCACGGATGTCTCGTGGCTCCGACTACGACAATCTATATGTGTGTAAAGCTTGAGAATAGGTGTAAACTTGTTTTTCTATTGACGTTCTAGCTCCTCCTTGAAAACATGAAATTCTCTATACTCCAGATACTGTAACTATCAATAATACATGGCAAGTGAACTATCAGAATACAGTAGGATCGGAACTTCGGCGTTTCGCTCGGACTTGAAGTTCAGGATCCTCATCATTTCCAAGTGGAGTAGGTGCCCAGGCTACTCAAACTATACCAGAGAACACCACCAGGAGGCGGACCACGGCACCTTCCATCGTTTGCGTGTTTTTACAGTGTCTGCTGCACTCTCGCAAGCGAAGTCTTGGTGCGCACACAAAGCTCAATTCGTAAAACTCCTTACCAAAATTCAAAATTACACGCCTGTCGAAATTGTTTCCATCCTCCGTGTCATCTTGAAAACTTGTCCTGATACCTCTCAAATCCATCTCAAAGAATTTTCTCCCAGATTTGTGCGCCACGCTTTATTTCCTCCGTCGGGTATAACTATCGGCGTGGGCGTATATTTGGCGGCTAGCTGAGGCCAGAGAATAGTTGATGAGAGGTGTGGTCATTGAAACGAGGATGTACTTGGTCGTACTTGTAAACTTGATGAGACTTAAGTAGGAGTCGAACTCGTTGGGAGCGAAGATTTGACATGACGGAGAATTTTGAATCATTGCCTCGTGGGCCAACTTGTTCGGTATTGCGAAATTTGACAGAACTTGGCTCTGGGAGAATATTTCACTCCCAGGTTCGTAGAGGACACCACTTACAGGTGTTCAGTCTTACCCTTCTTTATTGAGGTCATGACTCTTAGGCGCTTATCCTGCTTCACTTCTGTTCATCGCGGTTCAAGGCCTCTAGGCCTAGTCCCCCCCGACATCATCGTATCTTTCGAGGCAGGTTGACTTCCTGACTTGGCTTTCCTTCCAGCAGCCTTCGCTCGGGCTACTGCAGCGCACTATCGTTGGCTGGCCAGTAAAATAAAAACCATTGATCCTTGATTATCGGGCCAGCTCGGATCGGTCGAGCCAAACAGTCTCGACTTTCCGAACGGTGAGGACCACCACAGTTTCGATACTTGGTGGTAGCTTTGCACTCCGCGGCGGAGAGCACTTTTGAGCCACAGTTCCAGCAAGCCGAAACGCAGGAGCAACTACGGGTAGCGCGGTAGTCGAGACTGCTCGATTTGGCGACGAGGCTGGAGCTTTTTAGCCATTCAAAACTCGTCAAAAAAGCGGAAGCCCGGACGAGGTGCAAGCTCTCATGGAAAAAAGACATGACAGTTACTAGTGGGTGCACAGTGTGGCATGTCTCGCATGACCGCACTTGTAATAGCTCTTATCAAGTCACTCTAACGATCTCATCAGAAAGCCATTCTGCGTCAATCGTTTCGGTGCCCTTCAGTGTGTGGACCTTCACTGGCACATTGGCTATGTGAAAGGCGCCAAGGTTCGAATATGGCTCGATTTAGGCGTTGAAACTCACCAATTCCTAGGAAGCATTTGGTATGCATTTTCTTCATCACTTTTTGCCACAATGATGAAACCAGACTTAACTCAGTGTATCGAGCCATCAGTTATTGAAGCACATATCGTATCCTCCAATATTGCAAACTATATGTCCGCAGGTGATAATTTCCACCACGGGTGGCTACTATCAAGCCGTAGGAACAATCGTTTGTGCTTTTTTGCTCTAACAGCCTCTTTCTTTGGGGCTGTAGCCACAGGTGGCGGCACAGCTTTCACTATCACGACAGTTTTTTGTTGCAGCCTATTTCGCGCCATGGTAGCCCAGCTGCTTTTTGTAGACGAGACTGGGCATATGGAAATAGTTGTGCTCCTGGCATCGGGAGCCCCCAGGCAAGGATTCACTGGGCGAGAAGGAAGGACTGGCAGCGAAGTGGACGTACCTGTAGCCATGCATTTTGCATTAACAGCGCGTGAGTAGACTCTCATCGAGTCTACTAATTGTCTTTTTGACTCTGTGTTCAAGGAAAAGAGTATTGCTTCAATGCTAGAGATAGAGGCGGCCCGTCCTTTTTCGGCCTCGAGAATTGATCAAAGCTCAGGCGGACATTCTGCTTTTGTAGCAGCTTTTGGCTGCGGCATTGGTTTAGGTACAGAATTCTCTGACGGTTTTGGCTTGGTCGGAGACGATTTGGATAGTCCTCCAATTCCGTGGGAGATGGAGGGTGGGTGAGGAAATTCCTCAAAAATTTCGACTGACCTGATTATGATAGTCTCGGGTGCAGAGATGGTGGTGAGGGCGTTTTTCTTTTATTTACTTTTGGCCCTACCAATCTCCGTGCATTTTGGAAACTAGGCAATGGCAACTGTTTGATCGAGAGCTCTCGGTCATATTATCGTGTTGTCCAACATGGCACTGGGAAGCTTTTTTCGAACTGGCGGTATGCTATGATTGCCAGAAGTTCGATCTAAATTTACCAAAAATGTGCGACGAGCGAAAGGGGAGGGTGAAGGTGAAACTGGGAACATTCGAAACTTGTCAGAAATGGTAGCACTGATCAAGTGTAAATACTCGATAGCTGAAAATATATTGAACGGAATTTAAAAAAATCGAAAACGGCACCTCTGAATGGTGTTGCATCTATTTTCTCCTTGTTGACCTTGCTTATTGATCATATACTGAAATGAAATAGATTGCCACAACAAAAGAATTCCCGATGTCATCTTTTGTGTTTTATGGTTATTATTAAACTATACGTACTCTGATCACTTGTATAACCTGATAAGAGGCACTGCACAGCATATGTAAGGCGTAGATGAATCACCATTGAATTGATATGCCACAGTAGTGATATGAATTGGGTCTTATAGAAGTCCCAATCCACTAAAATGTGTACCACTTATCTAATCTATTCTAAACGTGTCTCACTCTTTCGTATATCTGAGAAGTACTCTGTCAATGACTTGAGTCATCTTAGATTGAATATTCCTTCACTTGACAGATCGTCTCTACGACTCGTCGCTTACATTACTCGGTGAATAGCAACTGACGTATCTATCTTCCAGACAGTGCACAGCTCGTAACTAAGCGAGTCGTTTAATCCGATACTCGAGTTTCCACTTTCTATCTACTAAGACATGATCTGTTTCTCTAACAGTTACGTTTGTTTGGAGCACATTTATCTGGGGATACCCCAACTTCATGGTAAAACTTGGATAACAAGACTAAAAATGCTGAGTGCCTTGTTATCATCTAAATCAAAGCTTCAAATTAGTTCGGAATGATAGCCTGTAAGGGAAAATAGAAGATTCTAGCCACTACCACCTGCGATCAACATCATGCTGTGGGTGTGCGTATTTATTGTGATACTTGATTGTATAGCAGCTAACACGTCTGGCTCCTCTCTGACCCAGGCAACACCTTAAGCAGTGCTCCTTGCCCCTCATGTTTCTTGAAAGATCATTGATATATTGCCCGTGATCAACAGCCATTCAACTCAGTGTTTACCCATGGAATTTGGCCACCTCTTCCACGGAACCTTCTACCCGAAAAACAAATAAAAATGGTAGCAATAGAAACTGCGTGCGCGGGAAAAAGTCTCAAAAACCCTACAGCCCCAGCCAGACGAGTCCTAGACACCGGAACCACATGGGGTGCATATATTCATCTATATCTCCCTTATTTGTGACAGCCGAGGCCGACTTGATCTAATCCACCATTTCCGTTTCGGGTGCTAGGTACGCCCCGAAAACTTATCGGATAGCTTTTTCTCCAAGGCAAAGCGGTAGTTATTTGAAGGGCTTCGACCTTACCATATAAACTGGTCGTGTTTAGCTTCATGACAATTGTGATAGGGGGATGTGCCTAGGGATGAAGACGATAAAGGCAGCGAAAGCAATTGGGAATCCTCATCGAAGTGAGGTCTTTTTTACTCAATCTCGGCTCTGCAGACTCTACAGTAGGAGCTGAAGGTTATTTTTTTTTATTATTTTTTTTTTTTTAAAAAATCATTTAATGTGTATGCAGCTATTAAGCTATGACACATGACCGGTACTATATATACATGTAGGATGACTCTTTTGACGTTAGAGACACTCATACTCTGGATTTCATTTGCAAATACCACTATGAGGTATGTTCGCTTACACAAACAGTCAACCCTCCTCCGTAAGTACCCACCAAAGGGAAATTTAAAACCTTTGATTATCCAAGCATGCCTTTATCATCCATGCATACCAGCGCCGCGGGAAATGTAGATAAGTTTTGCCGGATTCGAACCAGCGGTCTCCTGTCTCGGGTGGGATATGTGTCCTAGCTATCCAGACCTTACTTGAGAAACCGGCCAAGATGATGTACCACCGCACCATCCAACCATGGCGGTGTTTATAGTGTCGCCCGCACTCTCACAACCGAAGTCTTGGCGCACGCACAAAGCTCAATTCGAAAACTCGTCAAAATTATAAAATCCACGCCCGTCGAGATTGTTTCCATCCTCTGCATCATCTTGTGAACTTGTCCTAATCCCTCTCACGCCCATCCCAAAGAACTGTCTCCCAGGTTTGTGCGCCACGCTTTGCTTCCTCCGTCGGGTGTAAATATCGGCGTGGGCGTATACGTGGTAGTAAATTAAGGCCAGAGAAAGTCGACGAGAGGTGTGATCATTGAAATGAGGATGTACTAAGTCGTACCTGCAAACTTGATGAAGTATTGGTGGTGATTGATCTCGTCAGGTGTGGAAATTTGATTAGGTGGAGAGTCTTGAATCATTGCCTCATGGGCCAACTTGTTCGGTATTGCGAAATTTGACTGAACTTGGCTCTGGGAGAATATTTCACTCCCAGGTTCGTAGAAGGCACCACGTACAGGTGTCAGTCTTGCCCTCCGGAGCTGAAGGTTAGTAGAGGTGCAACCAACAGGTGTTGAGATTAGTAGCCCATCATGCCGTGAATGAATTTATAAATAGCCTGGAGAGGCAAATGAAACAAATCGGCGAGCAACATTGGCACCTACTTCACTTGGGAAGGAGACACTTCAAACCACATTTTACGAGAAGAAAATTCAGTGGATAATGGAGGCATTTCTAGATAACTCAGCGTTTTTGAGATGTTTCCCTAGTTGAGTACTCACGGATAAGTGTTGATTTGGGGTGGAGAAAAAGGCACCATAACTTCGCAATGGTACTTTCAAATAAAATGCGAGGCATGAGTGCTCTTCCTTTACATTGTGTCATCTATTCTGTAATTTTCTGTGATATTGTGTTAGAGCTAGATAGCTGCATGCGCAATTAAAATCTTTTGCAAAATGAACAAAAAAAGGGCTGGTATCAATCACGAGATAAGGGCCTATATCTTTCCTCTGCTTGTAAAGTTGCTTCCCTCAATGGACAAAAAGCTCCTTTTCACCGGGGCCTGGTTAACGTTATTCCACTTCTGCTTTGTCATGTCTCCATAGTAGGTCAGTTTCGTATATCTAAATTAAGAAATATAGAGCATGAGCATGAGATAAGCAGGAAAAGATTGCTTCTCTAGCAACAAGGGCTGTTATACCCTGTCGCTATCAACAACTTGGTTTCTCCACTACCCCTATTACATCATCCTAGTTACATAAGTGCAAAAAGTTGCGGAGATGGAAATTCTTGCAGAAGGGGATACGTTTCGACCGAAGAACTACTAATTTCCCACTAACCAGGAATACCATGCGGCCAAAGTCGTAAAGGGCCTGACCGCATTGGAAATTCGGCAAGCAGTTCACATGCTGCCTCAGCTCAAAAAAGCACCTAAATACTTGACGTCAATGCGTCATCAACCCACTGAACCCGATATCCCTAATTTTCATACACTTTAGGTTAGTGGAGATCGTCGCTAGACCCTTGACCATCTTCCATATTCTTGGTAGTTTTCCTCGCAATATCTCACAATCTGATGAAGACGACGTTTCTTTCTCCCTAACAATTCAACCAGTACTAAAGATGTCTCTCAAAAACGGTCAGAACTGCACTCTATTTTTGCCGGCAATTGTGTTAACAAAAGATTACAGATAAATTTCCCTCCTCCGCTGCATTTGATACAATCAATAACTCTTTCAAGAGTTCAGAGAGTGAACGAGTCAAGGCTATTAAGGAAGCCAAGTCGGTCTTCGCCTTCACCCTAAAGAACAAGGCTGGTGAAACTGAGAGCTGGCATATTGACCTACTTAAAAAGGGTGAGGTGGGGAAGGGACTTGGAGAATCTCCCACAGGTAATAATACTCTCTCTTCGGATAGATCTTAGTAACATACAAAACCATGCTATTATGATACAGTCGTGACATTTCCTGTCATTTTAGCCTACTAACAAAATACTCAGTTACTCTCAAGATGTCTGACGAAGATTTTGGAAAATTAGTCAACGCTACTGAAGACCCACAGAAGTTGTTTATGTCAGGTAGACTAGGGGTTGAGGGAGATATAATGAAGGCAACCAAATTGCGGAACTTATTCAAAAAATCTCAGGCGGTCAAGTCAAAGTTATAATATGTTGTCACAATAAGTCATTCAGGCCGTAGTTAATTTTTAATACGATTAAGTGGACATTCCTCAAGTATAAGACTCTCACATGCGATGCTGCCCCATAAGAACGTGCCGTGAGAAAATTAGTATAATTAGGTCAGCCTATAAGAAAAAGAAATTTGTGGGCATAGGAGACCCATAATTTCACTCAGCCAGCTAGGGAAGCTTGGTGTTATAACCTAGATACGGTGCACTGCGCCGTTACAATGTTCGTTCTAAGAAAATTCAGTTTGAAATGCAAACCTCAGTAAGTCAGGATTTATCGCCCTCATCCTTAACCAATGATGAATGGGCCGAGCTCCAAAAAGGACTCCCTCTTGTCGAAGACCCCGCGATTCACCGATATATTCTTGGTCGAGAAGAGCTCATCGAACAGGAAAAGCAGCAACGAAGCGGTACTCATGCAGGCTACTCTCGCTGTTCGAAAACTAATCAACTATAGATCGATCCTTTCGACAATCTTGCTCACCTCTTGCAATAGAAGCATGCGAAATTGTTGAACGTATTCGCCAAGATGAACAGAGAACTATCTGGTCTTCCAGGCTTGATGATAACAATGAGAACATTTATCCCGGAATGATGTTCATCAAAGCAAAAGAGAAAATGGAAAACACAACACTTTGGAAGATTCTTAGAAGAATGCCTAAAGGAGCATTGCTTCACGCACATCTTGACGCTATGGTGGACCTAGATTTCCTCTTTGAAGCTCTTATGTCGACGCCAGGAATGCACATGCAAAGCACTGTAGCTCTATCAGACCCTGCAGCGCTGGAAACAAGCCAAATTAAATTTCAGTTTTTAAAGGTTGGTGCAGGTTAGTTATCAATGGGATGACAGCATTGTTGTTGATCTAACTGACATCTTTTTAGAAACTGATTTATCAATTTGGAGTGCTAATTACGTGCCTGATCACCCCATTCCTGTAACTAAAGTGGCAGATTCATTTCCACTCCATGGTCGCTCTGGCTTCTTAGCCTGGCTCAGAGATCGTTGTTCTATAACCGCCTCCGAGTCTACCGAGCACCAGCAAGGTGTTGACGCGGTCTGGAGAAAGTTTAGATCTATATTTGTTATATTGGATTCGATTTTATTCTACGAGCCTATTTTTCGTCGGGTCATTCGACAGATCTTGAAACTTCTACGGGCTGACGGTGTTCTCTGGGTTGATTTTAGGCTAGCCTTTACATTTCGATATTATCAAGAAGACGAAGAGCAGGAAGATTCCAATTTTAATCACTTGTTTCTTGTGCTAGACGAGGAAATCACCAAGTTTCAATCTTCAGAGGAGGGTACCGGATTCTGGGGAGCACGCGTAATATGGACCACACTTCGGGCACTCGACACGCGCAAGGTCGTAGAGGACATGGATGCTTGTATCACCATGAAAATGACCTATCCCCATCTGATTGCGGGTTACGATCTTGTCGGTCAGGAAGATGCCGGCCGACCGCTCAAAGATTTGCTTCCTGAACTTTTCTGGTTCAGGAAGCAATGTGCTCAAGAAGGCGTCGAGATACCCTTCTTCTTCCACGCAGGCGAATGTCTAGGCGATGGCACTGACACTGATCAAAATCTTTTTGATGCAGTCCTTTTAGGGACTCGTCGAATAGGTCACGGATTCTCCCTCTACAAGCATCCTCTCCTCACCGATCTGGTTCGAGATCGCATGATACTCGTCGAATCCTGCCCTATCTCCAATGAAGTACTACGTCTCTGTGCTTCAATCTCTGAACACCCGCTCCCAGCTTTAATCGCCCGCGGCGTGGCATGCTCGCTCAGTAATGATGATCCGACTATTCTAGGCCAAAACACTGCTGGCCTGACACATGATTTCTGGCAAGCTCTGCAGGGCTGGGATAATCTGGGTCTAGCTGGCCTAGCTAGTCTTGCAGAAAATAGCGTGCGTTGGGCAGCTTTTGAAGATGAAAATGCGACTGGATGGCTGAAAGGGGTAACAAATGCTAGCTTAGGCGATGGAGTCAGGGCTCAACGTCTGCGGCAATGGCAAATTGATTGGGAACAATTCTGTCTTTGGATTGTGACGGAATTTGGCTCTTCTAAGCTAGAGTAATTTATGAGCTTAATATAACTGACGTTGATATGAATATATAAGTATATGGGTACGGATAATCAAGTCTCCGATTGTATTAGAGGTTCTTTTTCTAAAAGTATCATTTTACAAGATGAGTATGAGAATAGGGACTCAATCACTCGTGACTGTCCAAATTGCAACTAAATTTCAAATGGTTCTCTAATATCTTACAGGCCCGTCTCATCAATCTATTTATAGACCTAACGGAATACGCATAGAAGAGTATTGATTTTCAACTAGTCGTGACAAAACTTTTTGTTGGAGCTTCAAATATAACAAAATGCTATACAGGCTTGTGCTTTATTAATACCGCTGCCAATTCCTTCGCGTATTCTTCAGTCTTGAGTTGAAGAACCCAAGTTTCCAACCCTTTGCCGCTGTCAGATGCACATAAGAGCTTTAGTGTCTTACCGGTATTTTCGTAGTTGACGTTGCCGAGAATACTTTTGTTAAGTACAACCTTCCCACTAGGGTCACCACGTAAAAGCAATCGACATGTGCCTCTTTCTTGATGTCTTAAGACTCTCAATGGGCCAATGCCCTTAGTTTCCCAACCTTTACCACTTTTTTCACTTTGAGAGACAAATTTGAGAGCTTTAACTCGGACTTCGTGAAGTATTTCCTCATTTTCCTCACCCGGTCCAGTCGCAGTAAGATCAATCTGTTCTTGTTTTTCATCATCATTATCGTTATTTTGATGATCGCTGTTGGACGTATCAACATTTGATGTTTGGTTTGCTTCGGTTGGTTTGTTAAAAGATGTGGTTAGAGATGATGATCCACTCGGTTGTCCAAATACGAATGCTGCCCCAGTAAGGCCAGCTTCTGATGTAGATGCGCTAAATAGACTGGGACGAGAAGTTTCGGAACTACCTGCTGGTGCTTGCTTATCTTTAGAATCAAAACTTTTTGTGGAGGGAATAATTGAGTTAGAAAACAACGTGGATTCAATCTTTGGATTACTTTGAAGTGAGAAAAGACTCGGCGTAGAGGTTTGAAATATGCTCCTTGGGCTTTCGTTTTTAGGATTTGGCGTAGATGTTCCTGCTGGACTAGAGCCAAATCGAATCGGATTGTCTATTTTCCAGGTGTTATCAGATGGAGAGGCTCCATTTTGAGAGATAGAAAAAGGGTTGTGAGATCCTGCAGCTTTCTTGTTAAATATAAGCTGGGAATTATCATCTTTTGGAGCAAAAGGGTTAATGTTAACGTTTGGCGTAGCTAATGTGCTCTCGAATATGCTCTTAGTGGGGTTTTTGGCCGCTGAAATCATACTTTCATTTGAGGATTCCTTAGAATTAGTCTGATCTAGCACAGCCTTCGATTCAATGTTCGTAGAATTTCTCTCATCCTTGAGTTCATCGGTGAGAGAAGTACTAAGATCCTTCTTAGAGCAAGATTCATCTTCTATATTCGACTTAGACGAACTTAAGATTCCATCCTGACCTGATTGACAAAATGGGCTTGCCTTTATTAATTCCTGATCGACTTTGCTCTCCTCCTGAGAAAATTTGATGGTATTGGATGAGGAAGAATGATCAAGGTATTCGGGGCGTGTCGAGCCAAAACCTTGAAGAGAAGAATTTGAGCTGACATTTATACCATGTGTAGAGGTATTTTTTATTTCTGGTTGGTCAGATGTACTTAACTTCTCCGAAGACTGTTTATTGTCAGAGTGAGGAGACGCTACAGAATTTGTAGCATCTAAACCTTGAATTACGAATCCTTTCCCTGGGATAAAAGTAGCCCGTTTTTGCTCGTCATTTTTCCCCGATTCCAATTTTTGAGTGTCACGCTTCTTTTTCCAACGTGCTTCCCATTCTGCCTCATCTTCATCAGATTCCATATCTTCTATTTTATCTTTTTCCATTTCTTGAGCCTCACTCTCTTTTGCCTTTATTTTAAACTGGGCCAAGAAATCTGTTGAGCCTTTGCCAGACATTAGTGGTTTTTTGGCCATAAAACTAGACCCAGGCGTTGTGAAATTACTGTTAAATGCGTTTGAAGACGTAGGCACTAGGTCAAACCTGGGGCGACCGTTGTTGATGTTATAAGCCGAGGAGCTTGTTTCCGGGGTCAGATTAGGAATTTTCGAAGTTTGAGATTCTGCTGGTGTCGAAGTAACAATGCTAAAAGGATTGGGATATGATATTTTTGAATTTTCAGATTGAGAATTGTCAAATACCCCTGAGGCTTGCTTCTGAGATTTTGGTTCGGCGGATGATGATGAATTTTCTAGAATATCTCTAAATATGTTTGCTGTCTCAGATTCCTTCAAATTCACTGTGGCAGATTTCTCAGTTGAAAAAGGTTTGTGCAAGATTTCCTTGGGTATGGAATTTGAACGTATGTCTCGATCAGATGGACTACTCAAGTTTTCATTTTCCCTCTCATGATTTGAGTTAGGGCTTGGAGATGTATGCATTTGTGGATAAAGTGAATTTTTTAGGGAATTTGATTGTTGAACAGCATCACCAGAGGGTGATTTGAGGTTAGATGTACAGCCATCGTGGGAAGTGTGGGATAAGTTATTCGAAACGCGTTGGGCAGATTGGTCAGACTCTTTATTTCGTTTACTAGAATCTTTAAATTCACATTCTTCAACTTCTTCTAGTTTGCGTTTGGTTCGGGATTTGGAAGGAACAGGTTCTGGTTCTGATACTGACAAAGAATGTGCGGAGACTTCTGCGTTATTTGGCTTTCTTTTTTTACTTGGATTTTGGTCTTCATCATCTTCAACATTTGACTTTCGCTTTGATTGAGTGTTGTTTGAGCATTCTGTTAATATGTTTCGACGTTCTTCAATAAAAAACTCTAATGCAGTTTGGGGATCAGAAGATATCGGTAAATCAGCAAATAGCTTTGCCATGGCTTGATTCAGGGAACGGAGGCGATAAGAAGCGTAGAAATGTTTTCTCGAGACCTCGTCGGTCCCAGGCGGTATTTTTTTATCGATCTCTTCATCTTTAATTTGCGATATTAGAGCCAAATTTCTGAAGGACGGATTTTCAGGTATTGAATCGGGCGTAAACCGGTTTTGATGTCTAGGTTCAAGCCTAGAATCATAGATTTGGAGTGCCGTTTGTGCTCCCTTTGGGATAGCAGATTTGCTTGAATCCTTGTCCACTAAGGGTATGTCTTGAGACCTTACTGGTGAATACGCATCAAGCGCAAAAGGTACAGACTTTCCCATAGGTGAGGTAAGAATTGAATCACTTTTAGGGATATGAGACTGTGAACAATAATCAGATCGACAATGTTATGCTTATATTGTAGGTTTAAACTTACCAAAATAGTAGCTTGTTCAAATATGTTTTGAGGTGCAGCTTTACTGTCATCAATGATTGAATTTTCATGCAAATTTCGGGTAAAAATATTGCTTGGTTCTAAGTCTGCCTTGATTTTTTTGCCATTGGTTTCTTTAAATTTTATTGAATCTACATCAGTGCTGCTGACAGTGCCCTGTATTTCAGATATTTCAGTTTTTTTTGTAGTCATGTGCGCGTTGGCGTTCTCAATTGTTTCTGAGCCAATTTGACCGTAAGATGTGTTACGGGGCCAAATTTCTCGAGTGTTCTGACCGAATACCGATATTTTCTCTGGGGTTTTCACGTCGCTTAGACCTATGGACGGACTTCCAAATATGTTTCTTTTATCTAGAAATGTGGAGTTTTTCTCGGGCTGGTTGAGAAATGAGAATTGCGTATCAACTTGCTGAGTTGTAGGTGGCATTGTAGAGGCTATTTCGGTTGATCTATCTTTATTATCTGGTTCGGGCACTTTGCTATCCTTGAGATTCGGATATGAAAAGATGCTAGAAGGGTTTTGGGTGGTACTCTCTGATGAAATGTTTGCTAGATTTATGTGGGAGGGTGTTGCTGAAGAGGCGGCGCAAGGTTGCTGAAACGTTAAATTCGATGTCATAGGTTTCTGATTCGTAGTATTCGACTTTTCACTGGTCCACCCTACAGTCCCAGATATTTGGTTAGATGTATTATCAGCAAGAGGAGCTGTGGCTTTGTGCTGATTTCCGAACAGGTTACTCGTTGATGTGGAAAAGAGGTTCGAAGATAAAGGGGTTTCTGTCTTTTTGATATCAGAGAGATTTGAAGAGAACAGACTACTCCCAGGAAGTGAGGGCGTGATATTAATGTTAGATTTGGAATCAGTGCTTGGATTTTGTGTATTCTGCATAGTACTAAACATATTTGTTGAGATTGTATTGGGTCCAGGGGAGAAAATAGGATTCTGAGCAAGACCTTGTTGTTGAGCCCCAAATGAAAAACAGTTTTTCCCAGCAGGTAGAGTACTTTGATCGGAATTATTACCAAATGTGAAAGGTGTTGTTCTAGGCTGTGAATTTTGCGTCGAAGATTCGATTTGAAATGAAGAGTTTTGCGCCACCTGGGAAGAAGAGAGATTATTGAAGTTAAAGATGCTGTTACCATTGTTTCCAGATGGTACAGAATTAAAGATATTCCCAGAGCTCGGGGTAGATTGAGCTACAGAATTAAAGATATTCCCGGAACTCGGTATAGGTTGAGGTGCGGAACCAAAAGAGAAGCCCACGTTGGTACTACTTTTATCACTCCCAATTTTTGTTGGTTGAACATTGGACTGAAAGTTAAAAGAAGTTTCCGTTGGTTGTTTCTGGACATTTGCTGCTCCAAAATTATGTTCGGTTGGAGCTGCGCTTTGCCCAAACAATCTTTTCAGATTGCGGTCATCCCCAGCAAATCTACAATCTGCATTATCCAAGCTGTTTGATGATGAATTTGTGGCTTCTCCCATCGATGGTTGATTTAATTTTAAGCTGCTGGGTGCAGCAAAATCAAAAGTGCCAGTTGCTTGTATACTCCCGCCGAACAATCCTGATTCACCTGCAGGTTGGGCCCATTGTGCCGTTGGTTTTTCTCTTGGGATTTGCCCAGGTCGTCGTGGGTGCTTGCCTCTGGCATTTTTAATATTCCTCGCAGCTAATTGTGCCGCGTTCGCCCTAGGTGGCTGATCCATATTGCACTATCAGACACAAAAATTTGATGAATATACATAGGAGAGTATGACTAGAAGTAGGTTAGATTGAAAACTGAACTTAGAATTTCAGTACCGATCAAGACACGACGCAATATATTGAAAGTGAGAGGCAGAATCATGCGTTTGAGTGAGTCTGTTCAAAAACAATCTTGTTGGATTGGAAGTTTAATTAAATGCGATTTAGTGATCCAATGACTTGTAGGGAAAGGAAGACCAAGATGAGGCTTAATATCTATCACTTGATTTAGTCATTGTGTTTATTATTACTAGACGTGATGGCTTAGATTGCTTAGTAATTCATCCCGTTCATAATCTTCGCATACCAAATGTCAATAAATATCCATCTATTGCACGTGATGTAGAAGAGAGAGAGGTATGTTTATTGTGCTACTTGGATCTTAGACTATCTAGCACATTGGGCTCCTCTCTGACCCAGGCAACATTTTGTACAGTGCTCCTTGCCCCTCATGTTTCTTGAAAGATCATTGATACATTACCCGTGATGAACAGCCATTCAACTCAGTGTTTACCCATGGAATTTGGCCACCTCTTCCACGGAACCTTCTACCCGAAAAACAAATAAAAATGGTAGCAATAGAAACTGCGTGCGCGGGAAAAAGTCTCAAAAACCCTACAGCCCCAGCCAGACGAGTCCTAGACACCGGAACCACATGGGGTGCATATATTCATCTATATCTCCCTTATTTGTGACAGCCGAGGCCGACTTGATCTAATCCACCATTTCCGTTTCGGGTGCTAGGTACGCCCCGAAAACTTATCGGATAGCTTTTTCTCCAAGGCAAAGCGGTAGTTATTTGAAGGGCTTCGACCTTACCATATAAACTGGTCGTGGTTAGCTTCATGACAATTGTGATAGGGGGATGTGCCTAGGGATGAAGACGATAAAGGCAGCGAAAGCAATTGGGAATCCTCATCGAAGTGAGGTCTTTTTTACTCAATCTCGGCTCTGCAGACTCTACAGTGAGAGCTGAAGGTTAGTAGAGGTACCACTAACAGGTGTTGAGAATAGTCCCCCTGATGTAGAAGAAACAGCATACAACACAGGGATATAACGGCATTGAGTACGAGAGAAGAGTGTACATGAATTAGTATCACAGTTTTATTTTGGCTAATGTATACCACCCCTTCGAAAGACAAAAGTCCACAATAGATACATTACCTAACCAATCTGTGACCATGATTTTAAGGATTAAATAAATCATATAGAGTTAGTTTCTTGATATAGATTCTGGATGTCCTCCATAATAATAGACTCAGACAGGAGTATGATAAAAAAATCTAATCTGTGACCATAAAGCTACATCAGCGTGGCTATGGATTGACAGATTTAGCATGGATCGTGAGGAAAAATAAATTAACAACTTAGCTTTAGAGCAAAAATAAAGTTGGGAAAAGCTACATACGGGACTGCACTTACCTGTTAACCAGCATGCGTTAGGTGTGTCATGGCAAGTTTGCCGTTTAATGATTCATTAAAGGAGTCGTTTCTGTCCTTAAAAAGAATCTTTTGTTAAGCTTCAACCTTTTTCCATATATATATATACCAGATTTCCGAATTGAGACATAAACCCATCCTTAAGAGCCTGGCTGAAATTTGACAAATTTCAACCAAGTTCCAGTGACAATACTACATTAAAAATTGGAACGGATTCAAGGTTTAGATTCCTAATTGCTGTCGACAAGAAGAGTATTAGCGCCCAAGCTGAAGTACATTCAAAACTAGTGCTTGTACCAATGACTTAGCCATGTAATCTTCATTATCAGAAGGGTTTTCCTAGGATGGTTAAATGAGAAAATATTCTACTGCTCTAATCTCCTGTGTTCTTCAACCGCATGGACTGCGGCTGATGGGCTAGGAATGCGATGCACTAACTGACGTCGTATTCGCGTGACCACATAACAAGCAGCCCCCATTTACCCTCATTGTATACCACCGATGTGCCATTTGATCAATAGATTTTTCTTCCAGTATACACTCCTGAAGTGAGATACTGCGTATGGACTGGGACCATGATCATGCACACTCTACTTATCATCAAAGACGAATATCGTTAATCACAGAAAAAAGCTAAACGCAGTCACAAACCTTCGGATTCCTAGTTCTATATGATTTGGCTTGATCATTAACTATTTTGCTTTTACCATGACATCTTACTTTCAGTCATACTTCCAAGCATCGTCTATGCCCAAGCGCCTTATTCAATATGCGCTTTCACAGTTGGACATTCTTGACACTGAGACTATGGACCTTGACCATCTAGATATTGCTTGGGGGAAAAATAGTGTGTTTGAATTCAAAAATGTTGGGCTTCGATTAAAGGTACATATGTATTTCTAGTTTTCTACTAATCGTTGTCACTGCTGACAATGAAATGTACTAGAAACTCGAGAAATTCCTTCAGTTGCCCGAATGCTTCAAGTTTTCGAAAGCAAAAATCGAATTACTTCGCCTTACAATACCAATGGATATCTACAGTAGTTCGGTAATGGTGGAAATAGAGGGCGTCGAGATTCAAGCTCAATTAAAACCACGCACAAACGAAGACCATTGCAACCACGGTTACCTACCCAAAAAAACGCAGCCAAAACATTTGAAAAAACAGCTACGTGAGGACATCAACAAATTATCAAAAAATAGGGGATTGGGTGATGAAAATTATTCAGAAAAAAGCTACATTTTCAATGCGACTAACTTAGCTCAATCTTTCTTGCAGATAGAGTCCGAGGAGCGTAAGCTTGAATTAGAAGCTGCTGTTCTATCAGATATACGGAGCAGTGGGACTTTACCCTCACTTAATGATGATGAAATTGCTCCGGTATGGACAGGAGCGCCCATGGCTCTCCCAAAATTTATGGCTCGGTTTCTTCAAGGAATGATTGACCGCCTTCAAATTAGAATACGAGATATTGATGTCAGCTTGAATGTAGATATTCAATATGATGGATCAAAACCACAACCTCCTTTCGAAGCACCTGATCCTGTAACAATTCGTTTAAGAATTATGAAGATTGATGTTGAAGGTGTGACGCACAATCTTGGAAAGGAAGATGAGAGCGGTGGGGCTAATGGAAGTAAGAACAAACCTGGAGCTCGACTTGTTTGCTTGACTCAAATTCAAGGATTTGTGAAATCAGAGGATAATACTTTTTCTGCCTTGGCAAGCCCCTCTTCATATCAATCTTATTCAAATCTAGACCCGAGTTGTAATATTTTCAAATCATCCGATGAAGCTGCTTCGTGTAGCCAGGAAAATTCTAATGTCTTACCACGAACTTCTTCTCTGCAAAACCTAACAGAGACTATGAGAGATCACCAAACCTCTTTTGTCCCAGATCTATATTTGGATAATACTCGTGATAAATCATCAAGAAACTGCGACGCATTTGATCAAGGAGAAAACAGGCAAAATATTGACTCGGACTTCAAAAAGAGTACTTTGGGTCATTTTGATCAAGTGCTAAACACTCAAATCTTAAATGCTGACGCTGACCAAGATATACGTCTCCGTCCTCTCCCTTATGACCTCCCAACGGAAAGAGATGGTGCTTCATTAGTAAACGTTTCAATTCCATTTTGTACCCCCTCATATCAAGAACCTTTCAAAACTAGCCAATGTATAACTCAGCAATCCACAGCAAATTTAAAACCAACCCCCTTGTTGCAACTATCAGGGCAGCAGACCTCACACGCTCATTCAATATCACCTGGATACCTTTTAGGTTGCCAAGCAAATAAATCCAACCCTGATGCTGATAGTTCGGACTCCTCGAACGACTCCAACATGACATCTCTATGTAATGAAAGATCTGATGCATCTTATCATGAAGATGACCTGACTAAATCTCAATTATTTAGCCACGAAGAAGCCGAAAGCTTATACCTGAGCGCCATATCATATATAAACCCTGGGGAGCAGACAGGTGAAAACCTACCCGAACTGAGCCCTAGAATCAGTGGCGCTTCCTCAACACCTGATGTTACTCTTTTTAGTCAGATGAAATTAGATGAAGGAATTACCCCTAACAATACCTCAAATTCATTTGAGTCTTCACTTCCTACTCAAGGTCATTCAGTAAATGAAGCATCTGGGATTGAAAGGGCATTCTCACCTTTAATCCAAAATTATCCTCAAATAAATCAAAATAGAAAATATTCTAATCAATTTGAAAGCTCGGAAAATGGGTTGCATACTTCCGAAATAAACGCTGGAGAGTCTTCCGAGTTGGCAAAACAAATAATTGATATCAAATATATCCGTATTTACGTACCAAGCGTTGAACCTACAAATTCAGACGGGGTCAAACCTAGTCCCTATAGCCCCTCTGCAAGCTCTTCGCTCGATATATCGGCTGGATTTACACCTTCAAGTATGCCTGGTGCCTTTGGTCTAAACTCAATGAACCTAGAAGCTCAGCCAGAAGCAAAAGAAAAATCATCTAAGACTGTACCCAAAGAGCCCCCAACTGATACTAGAAAACAGAGAGACGGAATTGAAGTAGAAATCGGGAGGACTTCTATCCAGTTTGATTTATCTGTGGGAACATTAATTCTTAAGGTTTATGATCACGTGATGAGTATGATCAAGTATGACTCTACAAAACAATCCTCGAAACAAAATAAAAGTTCGACAGATGTATTATTTAGACTAAAATCTGATGAGATATTTGTCAATTTCCTCGAGAATCTTGGATGTAATCCACCTATCGGTGGATATCGAGAATCAGATCAACGAATGGCTGATACTCTTCTGCAGGCACGTTTAAACGGGCTAAATGTAAAATACCATTCCTGTGAACATGAGACACGATTATCAATGACCCTCAGAAAGTTCTTATTTGGCTACAAGGAAGAAAGTATTTTATCGTTTACAACAGACAATCAACTCCGACCTTCCACGCGAGATTTAGAAACCTCATCTAACGTACAAATTTCAGCTCAAATAACTCGAACACCCAATAGTTTTAGATGTGAAATCAAAACTTTACCCATTCAACTCACGATAAACCTTGAGAAACTAGATGAAGTTTTTAGCTGGTTTGGAGGACTCAGCACTGTCTTAAACCTCGGCTCCTCAATAGCTTCAAACACAACTATAGCTGCCGAAAAAGCTAACGCTCGATGTGTGAGGTTTGAGGGCCCAATTACGCCTGAAACTACATCAGATTTTGCTGAAAAAAAGGTTGATATCAGAATTGCAGGGTTTAATCTTGAATTAGAGGGATCTCAATGCAGTTTATCTCTTACGACAAGTGCTATCAAAGTTGTTAGCAGGGATGAAGGAATAGGCCTTTCGATACGAAAAATAAAATTATCAGGCCCTCATCTTCACCAATCAAATGATGAACCAGCCATTACTGTAGATATTACATCCACAAGGATTGAATTTTTGTCTTCACCTAAAAATTCTGATTTGGATCGCCTATTGTCTCTAATAACTCCATCAAAAACTAAGTATGGCCATGACGATGACATAATCTTGGATACCCTGCTCCTTCAACGAAGAAAGGGTGCACTATTACGTATCTCTATCGACGAGCTGAAAACTGATATCGGAAAATTAAATGAGTTAAATTATCTCCCTGAAGTTTGGGAAGAAATTTCAAGGCTAGCCTCAGTTGCGAAGTACTTACCTGATGATGATCGTCCCGGCCTACTTTCACTAGTCTCCATCCAGAAGATTAATTTTCATGTTGACTCTAACCATGTATTGGGCGACATAGATTTATCCATCTCAGACCTTGAAGTTGCCCAGATTACCCTCCCAGCACTCCTCGCTTTCAGCGTTGGAAATCTTTCAGTCAGACGGAATACTGTTGAAAAATTAATTGAGAAGGCAAAAAATCAAATAACACCGGAACCAGGTGTTAGGGTGCCCATCATTATGGCAAGAATCATTGGAAATGAAATGGAACCAGTCATAAGGATCAAGATGCGTAATTTAAACGTAGAATATCGCCTCTCTGTTCTTACGGCATTGGTCGAGTTTATTAAAACTTTTGTATCCCAAGAATCTCTGGCCAGCGCTTCCGCGTCTCTGGCAGAATTAACAAATTTTAACAGAGAAATTGGCTCCATGGCATCTTTGCAAAGAACTCGATTATTATCGACGGGAGAATCTGCTAAACAATTAGCAGTTGATATTGATTTCAGAAATTGTGTTTTAAGTCTAAATCCACTAGAGGCACCTTCAAAGATGCTGCTTGTTCTGACTGAAGCCCACTTAAACGTTATACTTCCAAGGTACGACAGTGCTGATATTTTATTAGAGTTGGGAAAAGTATCTATCCTTATCATAGACGATGTAGTAAACTTGACTCGAAGAGAGGAAAGCCTAATACGAAATCAAAACTTCCATGACAAGATAAATCATGTTTCTCATTTCTGTGCGATGGGCTACGTCTCTGTTGGCTACATCTCGTCAACTAGGGCTAAGCTTCAAATACGAAACTGTGAAGAACAAAATGTAGACGTGGAAGTTTGTGATGCTTTAATAGTTCTCGAGTCTTGCGCAGACTCGACGAAGACTCTTATTGACATTGTTAAGGGTTTAATTCCATTGACTGTTGTCTCTAATGAAGAAAGCAAATATCGGACCAAAGTGGTACCTGTCGATGACTTGCTTTCATCCCTTTCAGCAGACGCGTTTGGGACGGCAGAGGGTGACTACAATTTTGATGATGATTTTTGCTTCGACGAAAACAGTGAACTAGAACTCCCCGCGGTAGAATTTGAGGAGAGTGAAGATTTCAGTTTTGGTTCTCAGTATCTTCACCATAAAATTGGAGAAAGTTTCAATTTCAAGGAGATTCCTGAAAGCCTCTCTCATCTAACAACAAAGGATAACCAGGATAGTGTACTACTCAATAGTTTTATAGAAACATGTGATACAGATGATGATGATGATGATGAGGCTGAACTAGAATTTCAGGAAAACTATTTCGAAACTGGCACGGCTTTCAAAGGTAATAACCATATATGGAATTCTGCGAAAAATGCGTATGAAAGATCAGCCACAGAAAGAGTAAGAATATCACCGATGAAAGTAACTATTCGTGATATTCATCTAATATGGAACCTTTTCGACGGATATGATTGGCCACACACACGCGACGTCATCGCGAAAGCAGTTCGAGATGTAGAGTCAAAAGTAATAGAAAAACGGGCGCGTCACAATGGACATACAAATTCAGAGGCTGATTTGAACGGCGATGAAGAGAGTGTGATTAAGGACTTTTTATTTAACTCGATATACATCGGTGTCTCCGCAAACAGGGATCCTCGTGAACTGGCTAGAGCAATAAATCAGGAATTAAACGATAGCAGTTTAGATACGGAATCTATTGTGACTACAGCATATTCGGGCTCTGCAAATAGATCAACGAATGTTCGAAACACGAAGATGAGTAGGCTTCAGCTAAACCGAAGTAAGCATCATAAAATTTCATTTGAATTGCAAGGGGTTCGTACAAATTTTATTGCCTTCTCCCCTAGCGATGATGAGACACAAAGCTCTCTCGAAATTTTTGTGCGTGATTTCGAGATTTTCGACCACTTGCCAACATCAACGTGGAAGAAGTTTGCAACTTACATGCAGGATGCTGGAGAAAGGGAAACCAATTCCAATATGATCCACATAGAAATCTTAAACGTGAAGCCCATCGCCGAGCTTACAGCATCCGAAATTGTTATGAAAGCGACAGTGTTACCTTTGCGGCTCCATGTCGACCAAGATGCACTGGACTTTATAACGAGATTTTTCGAGTTTAAGGATGATACAGCGCCAGTTCAGACGTCTGGTGGTGAGGTGGCCTTTTTTCAGCGTGTTGAGATCAATACAGTAAGAATCAAGTTGGACTTCAAACCAAAGCGGGTCAATTATGCAGGTCTTCGATCGGGACACACAACTGAATTCATGAACTTCCTAATCCTAGACGAGGCCGACATAGAACTTCGACATACTATTATCTATGGTATTCTAGGACCCGAAAAGCTTGGAAAGTGCCTGAATGATATATGGATGCCAGATGTCAAGAGGAATCAGCTTCCGGGGATTTTAGCTGGTCTTGCACCTGTAAGATCTATTGTGAATGTTAGTGGTGGCTTCCGGCATCTCATTATTGTTCCATTGCGCGAATACAAAAAAGATGGCCGAGTTATTCGTAGCATGTCAAAGGGTGCTTTTGCATTTGCCAAGACCACAGGCACTGAGCTCATTAAACTTGGAGCCAAGGTTGCCATTGGTGTTCAGACTGTCCTTCAAACTGCAGAGGAAATTATAGGATCTACTGATGAACATGCCATGGATAGAGAATATATGGATCATTCTGCAGAGCCGCACAGTCAGATAAGTCTTTATGCTAATCAACCTGTTGGCGTTTTACAGGGACTGCGTGGTGGCTACAGCAGCCTACAGCGTGACTTAATAACGGCACGGGACGCCGTTATTGCTATACCGGGTGAAATGATGGAGAGTGGTACGGCTGTGGGCGCGTTGAAGGCGGTGGGAAAATACTCGCCAACCATAATTCTACGACCAGCCATTGGCGTTGCAAAAGCCGGTGGCCAAATATTGATGGGAGCGACTAATTCCCTTGATCCAGTCAATCTAAGGCGAGCCGAAGCAGTGAGTATTCCCCGTCGCGAGAACCCCGTATTGTTTATCATGGTAGTTTTCAGACTGACAGGTAGCCATTAGAAATACAAGACGCACTAAGAAAGAAATCATCATGGCGAGAAATTAGTGGGCATGAGCTGAGTTGGAGTGGGCGTTGTGATGTCGTGGGTAGGGGTTAATTTAATTCCTAATCAAGGGTTGCGCTTCGAACAGTTTGGGTCGCGGATGTAGTTAGATGGTAAAGAGTTACCTGATTACTATATTATGGCAGTGGTGTAGCTTTTACCGGGAAGTCATGTCTATGCGGATGATATCACTGATAGTCGATTTATTTCTACCTATGCGCACTGTTTTGGATGATTTTCCCTAGCCATTACCCTACTCCAGGACGACGATTAAGTGTGGCTTACTGGCAAAAATGTGCTCTAGTCGGTCTCCCCGTGTCTCACCCACTCCACTGAATGCTGTCACGCTAACAGATTTTGTACTCCGTGCATTGCTGATGTCATAGTATCCCGAGTTTTGATCCACTCTCTGGTCGGTCGAGGGGCATATAAGAGCGACAATGTCCAGTATTTCCCAACAGATACACACGACATTGAATCTTCTACCCGGAGACAACCCACATCCAACTCACTACATTATTTCTACCTTGTCCACCAAAGAATCAATCCAACCTTTCTACAACAACCATGGCGGACCAAAGTGCGTCGACGTTGAAATCCTATGCCAATTCTACAGTAGGGACGGTGCAGTCAGCGCTTGGAAGTGTTATGGGCAATAGTGCTGAAAAGGTAAGGTTACTGTGTGAGCACTGGCTAGATTTTCCCATGGAACTGACTGGGCACTCTTAGGCATCGGGTGAAAGGAAGAAGGAAGAGGCCGAAAACATTTGTGATACCGCTGAGAGAGTAGCCAAGGGGGGCCCAGTGACTATTACGTCAGCTGGTGGTATATCAATGGCAGATTCAGATCGTACCAAAGGCAGTTGGGGACAAACAGCTGGTGCGGCAAAAGAAGCCCTTGGAAGCCTAGTGGGTAGTAAGGTATGTTTCTTGCCAAAGGGCTTGTTAGATTGGATGGGTGCGAGTGTATATGCAGGCAGCGTGCCTTGATATGAGTGAATGCTAATGCCCAACTCACACAGTCCCTTGAAGACAACGGAGCTCAACAGAAAGCCGATGGAAAGGTACAAGAGGCGCAAGGTCAGCTCCGAGATCTTGGTAATGGGGCCATGGATCGTCTGCAAGGGTTCATGTCCGGTACAGTAGCCAGCATGACGGGTAATGAGCAAGCAGCAGAAGAAGCCAAAGTGCAGCATGATAATGGCAAGAGCTTACAAAGAGGAGTCGAGGTTGATGTACAGGGCGGGAAAAAATGAGGGTATCTAGGCAGCTAATATTTTGAGACTTAACTTTTGGAGGAATTGGGCTGGAAATTCAAATACCATGACATGCGCTGTACTCGGACTCTTGGTTTGTGTGATGTGATTGAGTCATAGTGTGAGGGGCCGTGTGGTGTTGAAATGGAGAAACTGTTCTCTGCGGAATAGCAGATACCCGAACACATGAGAGCAATTCCGGTCGCGGCAAGGAGATGCGAAAGTGATTCCACTAGGTCCAAGGTCTGTCGTCATAGGCCAGTGGGGGGTTTATTTTTTTTTTTTAATATTTACATGTAGGCTAGTGGTTGTTCTCATGCTTCCCGCCTTGGACCGGGAGATTCTATTCCTGGCACTCGTCAGCACGCTAAGCTAGTTCCAGCTGTCTTCCATGCGTCCGAGTGGGGGATTCGTCGGGGCCAAGTGACATCATCATCGACGAGAGACACGAGCGGCAGAGAGAGCCGTTCACGTTCGAGTCGCGCCCGGACTCGATGGGGGAAAATGATGGATGGAATGTAATGGTGCGCGTACTGTCGCTTTGTGTCGGTGGGTGAGTTCGTCGTGGTGTGTGTGCGAGGGGAGGTACGAGGAGCCTACTCTCCGCAGTCTGCAAACTAGGGCTCACGAGTAGGCAGCTGGTGGCGGTCAGGAGCACGGACCTCGCGTCGCGAGCTAGCGGACGGATGAGAGCAGCACTTTGCCTTCATCTCCCGCTCCAGCCAGAGACGATGGCCATATGCGGGTGTAGGAAAGGCGCAGTAGTGGCCTCGTCCCCTCTCCTCCCTCGAAGTGTAATGTCCCATTGAAGCAAGACGCGAGATTTGACCACCACACCTTGGTTACTCCCTGCGCATCTACACGCCATCATAATTGTGATGCGGCTAGCCCCCGTATGCAATTGGAGTGACGCCTCTATGGTGGTTGGGGCGAGGACGAGGACCCGCGTGGGCATGGTAGGTCCAGTATTTGACGAGAAGTCGTCGATTGTAAGTGTGCTCGAGGCCGCCTCCAACTTCCACTCGGATGCCACTCCTCCGGGCCGTGCCAGATATGCAGGACATCCGAGCGACGACGCCGGCCGCACTGGAGAATTCGTCGCTGCCGACAATGGTGCTTAGTAAAATATAGGGAAACTCTCCCTCCACCCCGAGCCTCTCCTCGGTTCGCGGCACCATCGATAGGCGTAGAGGATAGTCCATCGTTTCCCTCTGCTACACTCACCACCACAACACCCTTTTATTCCGGATAGGCAGAAAGACAACTTACGTGCGTCTGAGGCCTCTTCTCTTAATCCTCCCTGCTTTGGTGCTCCCACCATCGATTCTACTGGTCAGGTGGAATTTCATGGCATTCCGTGGATGGCATCTTCGACCGTTCTTGTTCACAAATGACCCTACAGGATCCACGGCTGCAGTGAGAATCCCGCCCACCTCGCCAGCTGATTCCCACATCATGAGGCGACTACCTATACGCCGTATGTCTAATCCATCTATCGTGGCGGCCTGTCCGTCCTCTCGACGTCTCGCGGAGGAGCGGCGCTCAACGCGCGACAAGCAAACGCCTTCACATATTTGCCGCAGGCTTTGCCATGGGAAGTAAGCGCTTTTTGCCTCTGCGGACAAGATTTGGAGGCGGCAGACATGCCGAAAATCACGCTCTCACTCGGGGGGGGGGGTCACTGGTTGCTAGAGTTGGTGTCCTCTGCTTCCTAACAACTCTTTTAATTTGTAAAGGCAGACGTTCACTCTAGTTTTGGCCTCGCCTCCACCTGGCCCGGGACAGAATGACGTGCGTATTAGCAGATAATCTCTGCCCTAGAAGGGCAAGACTGAACATCCGTACGCCGTGTCCCCCATGAAGCTGGGTGTGAAATATCCTCCCAGAGCCGAGTTTGGTTAAATTTCGCAATAGCAAAGAAGTTGGTCCATGTGGCAATGGTTATATACTCTCTACCAAATCAATTTCTCTCACCCAACGAGATTTATCCACACCAAAACCTCATCAAGTCAACAGGTACGACCTAGTACATCCTCGTGTCGATGACCACACCTCTCGTCGACCTCCTCTGGCCTCAGCTAGCCGCCAATACACATCCGACAGAGGAAGCCAAAGCGTGGCGCACAAGTCTTTGAGAGAGTTCAGGACAAGTTGACAAGATGATGTAGCGGATGGCTACTATCTCGACGGGCGTGAATTTTAGAATTCTGACATGGACTTTTCGAACTGAGCTTTCGGCGCGCCGAGGCTTCGATTGCGTGAGTGTAGGCGACACTATAAACACCACTGTCGTTGGATGGTGCAGTGGTACATGGTCTTACTGTTAAGATTATGAGCACATACGGCTTGAATCTCTACCTTGGAAGGATGCTATATGTGTCCGTAGAA
The DNA here is from genome assembly GCA_900239735.1 of Blumeria hordei DH14. Lineage (NCBI taxonomy): Eukaryota > Fungi > Ascomycota > Leotiomycetes > Helotiales > Erysiphaceae > Blumeria > Blumeria hordei. The sequence goes on along the minus strand of OENG01000025.1, from coordinate 2,763,655 downwards.
CACCAACGTAGATATAGAAAAGACTTGTGTTAACTGAGGAACGCCTGTATTCAGATGACTTTTTCTTGTATCCTACTAGGAGGAGATACATCTCATAATATACATGTCCCGGATAGCCATATCACAGTTCCTATACTATCCAGTACACTCCACTCCATTCTACTTCACACTCTTCGATCCCATACCATTCCATTACAAATCTATCATGCCCTAATTATGGGTTGCCCTCAAGTCCATGTCCTTGGACTTACCCGGTCTGCATAGCAGAGTCACATGCCACTCAAGACAGCAGACTGCTGCTTCAAATCCAGCAACACTAAACTGAAATTCTCGCGGTACTGGTGTACTTGGACAATCAACGCTTCTGAATTTCCCTCTGGTGGGCACTCACGGAGGAGGGTCGACTGTTTGTTTGAGCAGGCATACCTCATGGTGGTATTTGCGAATAAAATCCAGGCTACGAGTGTCTCCAACGGCAAGAGAGTCATCCTACATGTGTACATAGCTCTGGCCGTGTGTTGTGGCTAGATAGCTGCGCACACATTGAATCTTTTGAAAAAGTCTGCCCGCCTCCTCTCGTGATTACAGTCGACTAAAATAGGTGGAAGGTGAGATGAGCTTTGTGATGGCGTGGGTTACGGGTGTCTCGCGGCTCCAAATAACATGTATACAGGAGCTAGAGACTTGATGTCATTTGCGCTTCTATGGATCGAGCGTGTAGTCTGGCTACATACAGAATTCCATTCTTGCGCCCGTACTCCGATGTGAACGCCATTACAAAACGGCACGATAAAAGACAAAGTAGTCCAGCCGACTGCACATCTCCCTAGTCTCTTGGTCAGGCGAGTTTGTACAGAGATACGTGGATGCACCCGCGCGCAAAAGTTTCAGAATTGGCCTCACACCTTCTACCTCCCTACCTACAGCATTATATTGTGCGAGACTACACAGAGGCACTCGCTATTCCGTAGTGTTGCCCCCGCAAAGCTTCTATTCACAACACATGAGCATCGAAATTCATCGGCGACTCGTACTAATCCAGACGTCTGTGAATCTGGGATGCTGAGAGGTTCCGTCGGGGGGTAATTCCACTACGAGGCTCACACCAGAGACCTTGATCCTGCAAAAGAGGATAGCAGCACTGAAGATGATGGATGCTCTGTCAGATGGGAGCCCGATGTGCTAGTCGATGCTTGTCACCATAAAAACCCACGCATCTAGACATGCCACACGCGTACTTGCCAGCGAGCCCCCGGCAATGAGTATGTTAAGTCACATGGGGCGTGTAGGAGATACACGAGACTCTGGAAATTTTTCAGAGGTAGAGATCTAAACACTCATTGTGTGGATTTTAGGGAAACCGATTTTTGGACCGTTTTCCCTTCTTTTCTGGCATTTACGTCTTCCCGGCACGCGCCACATCATGGCCAACGACGCAAGAGCACGAAGCTCGACTAGCCGAGGCACTAGAGGCTGCATCTGCGTGACGCATCCGACCTGGCAAAATGCAAAACCACTGCTCAAACTGAAGTTGCAATAGATCAAACGGACAATTGGGTCGGTACTACTCCCCCGGGCCTTGTATGCATAGGGGACACCAACACATTCGCCATGCCGAGTTTTTCAAGGACGACTGGGTAGCCGCGAGGGAGAACATGGGCTTATTTCCGGCAAGAACCCCGTTTCGCTGGCCCGATTGCGAGTCCGCAGGGCTTACCAGTGGTCTCCTTGGTGAGTGACTATTCTCAACACCTATCAGCGGTGTCCCCTACGAACCTCCAGCTCTCACTGTAGAGTCTGCAGAGCCAGGGTTGAGGGAAAAAAGTCCTCACTTCGATGAGGATCCCCAATCGCTTTCACCGTCTGTATCATCTTCATCCCTAGGCACAAACTCCGTATCACCATCATCATGAAGCCAACCAGAATCAGATCAGATGGTAGGTCGAAGCCCTTCTCGTCACCGGCCCTTGATCATGGAGGATGAGCCGTCCGATGAGTTTCCGGAGTGTACCCAGCACCCCATACGGCGATGGGGGATTGCATGTCACGGTTTCGCATTTTGCAGGACTTTGAGACCTCGAGACGATCGACTTTCCACCCACCACCAATCTTGACCCACGTTGCAGTCAGAGCTAGCTTTGGGAAACATCGGTCTTGGAAGGGTTGTGGCTTAGGTTTAATCAAACATTAGACTCCGCGGGCTATCACTCACGCATACAGAACCTCTAAGAGGCTGGATAATATTGGTGTCTGCAAGATAGGCCAGGAGCAATGGGGCTCGTGTAGACATCAACTTCCATAGATCCTAGAGCAGATCAATTCATTCCTGCTGTTTCCAACAATTCACTGCATTCGACATTGGATCAAGTCGGCCTCGACAGTTACAAGGAAAGATGTAGATGAATATGCGCACCTGGCCGGGACTGCAGGTTTTTTAGGATTTTTAGGGGTAGAAGATTCCGTGGAAAGCGTGGCCGAATTCCACGGGTAAACACCGAGCTGAATAGCTATTCATCACGGGCAATGTATCAATGATCTATCATGCACCAAGAGAGGCAAGGAGCACTGTACAAGGTGTAGCCTGAGTCGGAGAGGGGCCTAACGTGCTAGATGGTCATAGACTCAAGTAGTAAAATCAAGACAAACACTCACTCACTCACAATTTTTTGAAATTCGAATTTTCGAATATCCCCATCTTCCCTCTCCATTCCCATCTCTCGATACTGCGATATCGTTCATCCTCAATTCAAATTTTGTGAGCAACTGGCAGGTCGCCAACATGCCTCCAGTTCGCAGTAAACCAGCGCGACCGAAAGACGCCATAGAACGCCGCAAACATATTAAACATGTTGCTCGTTTGAAAGCATGTAATAAGCTGGGCTCCCTCACCCCAGCTCAAGAGATGAACATTGACCGTTTGGTCGACAACATCGCCCTAGACGACGAGATGTTAGACGTCGACAGTCTCGACATTAACAAAATTCTCAAAGATCTGGAAAGACTTCCTGATTCTATTCACTCCAGGCCTGACGCGACTGGAGCTGGTAAGGGCGCGACGAGCCACAAAAATCGAGGAAATGCGACTACCGGGCAGCAGACACTGCCTCTGATGAAAGTCGCTGTGCCAGATACAAGGCTGTTAGCAATTGTAGATGTAAACACGGCGAAAGGTGCAGCATCTACCCAAAACCACCTGGAACACATACCAGGAACTGCAGAACAGAACCCCACTCCTCAGAGTGGAAATGAACGCAGGCAGACGGAGGAATGCCCCCCTCCCGAACTCAGGGCTCTTATTGAGGCTGAGGAACGCCGAGCCGCAAAAACGGCAGAAAATGCAAAAATTTGCACCGCTGCAATCAACGGTGTCGAGAATGTTCTCACCTCCCTATCCAAAGGGTCGAGTGTTCAATTCATAGACTCCATGAAGGTCTACATCAGAGCTACAATAGCTCACTTCATGATCGCGGGACCAGGAACAACCCTCCCATCACTTCCCCCACGCCCCGAAATCCAGGCTACGGCTGGCAAGACCGCAGAATCTACTGTTGGCCAACAAAGTGAGCCACAGCGCAAAACGGCTCAAGCCGAAGTGCACCAGCTCAAGACTACTTGGGCCTCTATCACCCGGAATGGCATACAGTCAATCCCGGTTCCAACCAAAGCCGCACAGTCAACGCCCAAGGCGACAAATTCGACGCAAACGGCAAAACCCTCGACCGGACCAACGAAACCGGCTCTGCAAGACGAACGTTTGTTTCTCCGCTTGGGAAAAGAACATCCCTGGCGAACACTATCACCGTTCGGTGGTAGAGAAGCTGTTTCTAAAATGCTCGAACTCTCACAGACAAAAATCGAGCATGTCTACCGGGTACCAACTGGCTTTGCAATCAGAGCCGAAAACCAAGAGGCACGCACGCTGATGCTAAGCCTAGCTGGATCCTTCGCTCAGCAGGATGCCATATTGGCGAAAGCCACGGACTTGACTTCCCTTCGAATAGCGACGGTCCCAGTCACCATTAACACAATAATGGGCAGAGTCCTCATCACAAAAGAGATGGTGACCGACGAGATAGTCAGGATCACCAAGACTGTACCGGTCAAAGTACGTCCGCATAGAAAAGGCCGACCGGGAGCCCCATACCAATCATGGATAGCTCTTTTCGAGAAAGCATCCACGCCTCGGCCGGGATTCCGACTATTTGATGACTCTGGCATCGCAGTTCGCCACCAGCCCCGTCAGGTAATCAGCCAGTGCAAGCGATGCTTACAATTCCATGGCACCAGAGGCTGCTCGCGCGCCCCAGCTTGCTGGAACTGCTCTTCCACCATGCATTCCACTGCGGAGTGTAAGGTACACACCAAGTGCCGCAACTGCGGAGGTCCGCACAGATCAGACAGTCGAGATTGCTTAGCTCGCCCGACAAAGTCTGGAATGGCCTCCAAAGATAATCTTCAGGCCATAAGGCAGGCTAGCCAACGTGAATTTGCGGCAGTTACTCGGGCCAAAGCGGCTGTCAGACGCGCAGAGGCAGCGATGATAGCAGCCGCAGTAGCGTCAAATACTAACCAGCCAGGTTTCAAATCGACCAACTGTTTTGAAGTTCTCATGTCCGACGCTACAGCGACTGTAGCCGAGGTCGATGAGGCATCAAACCAACAAAAATCTTTGTGAAGGGCACCCCACGGGTCTCTTCAAGCCTCTCTCCTACTCTAAGCTTTATGTCAATAAACGTAGGTAGAGGGGGCTCAACGCAAAACATTGCGCTTGCCCGAGCATTCAAGCTGGGTATCGACGTGGTTCTTGTTCAAGAACCTCTGTGGAACAAACCAAAGAAGACAACAAAGGATCACCCAGGATATACTTATCATCTGCCTCACGGCGGTGAAAATGTTAGGCCCAGGGCTGTGACCTATACCCGGATGGACGATAGAAAGATATTAGCCTCACAGATCTTTCCATATGGTTTGTCTACTGGAGACTATTGCTGGGTTGAGGTGAATGGTATCACTTTTCTCAATGTCTACAAGGCACCAAATGACTCGACGGCTATCCAGCCTCTCATCAACTGGACTCCGCCGCCAAACTCCGTCGCTGCAGGGGACTTCAACTCAGTATACTGGGCTTGGCAAACTGGCACAGAACGCCCTCATGGACAAGGAGAAATGATCGAAAAATGGGCAGACAAACACTATTTGACCTGTCATATTGTTGGGGAGCCCACTCACCGAGCTGGAAACACGCTAGATCTAGTTTGGAGTAACATCGACGGTGCCCGTGCTTGGGTAGATCGTGGAGAATGTGTCACCAGTGATCATTACCCTATCCGAGGACAAATTCCAGTTCGCAACTCAGTGATGAGACCCGAAAAGGCAAAAGTCCGAGTAACAAAGGAAAAGCTACCCAGATACGCGGAAGTCATTGCAAAGTGGGTTCGACCACCACCAGTTCTTGACACAGTCGAGAAGGTTGAAGAGTATGCTCAGGAAATTTGTTTCCATCTCACCAATGCCATCAATGCGGTAGGAACCCGTCCTCGAACCAGCTCCGGTAGATCTGCTCCGTGGTGGACCCCAGCGTGTAAGGTAGCATACGCCGAGTACAAAGCCGCCATAGCACCCACCAACGAGCTCTCTGCGCGAAAAACTTCGATTAGTTGTCAAGGCTTCTAAAAAGGAGTTCAAAACCCAACAGGTCGAATCCATTACTACGCCGAACGATGTGTTCAAGCTAATGAGAATGGGTAACCCCAGACAGGCTAGTATCCCTCCGCCGCTAAAACACAATGGGACATTAATAACAGATCCATTAAAAGGGCCACTATACTTCGCGATGCTCTCCTGGCACGATACCAGGCATCAGACGACTTGTCTCCATGTACAGTTACGAGCAGCAGTCGGATACCGTGGGAAGAGGACGCATTAGATGAAGAAGTCTGAGCCTGCACCATTGGTTGTGGAAATACGGCCCCAGGAGCAGACGGAATCTCCGTAAACCTGTTGGAGGCATGTTGCAATACAATTGGGCCTTGGGTTTCCCAACTGTTCCGAGCTTGCATTCTTCTTGGAACCCATCCACAGTGTTTCAAACTAGCTGAGGTTGTCCTGCTTCAAAAGAACGATAGAGATCCAACGACAATCAAGGGTTGGAGACCGATCGCTCTTCTCTCATGCTTGGGAAAAGGGTTAGAAAGGCTCCTAGCTAAGCGGATGGCACACCTCGCAGTTACTCATGACGTAGTCGGCCAGCAACAGTTTGGTGCATTACCGAAGCGCTCAGCAACAGACCTGGTCTCATGTGTGGTCCACGACATCGAAGAGGCAAATTCCCAAGGATGGGCAGCTACCTTTGTAACATTGGATGTTCAAGGAGCCTTCGACGTGGTACTCCATAACCGATTAGTGAGGAGGATGCAAGAGCAGGGATGGCCGGAATATATTCTCAAATGGACTAAATCCTTCCTCGCCAACCGGATGGTTCAAGTGCGATACTCTGGAGGCGTCACTGCCAAGAGAGAGTTAGTGTGCGGAGTCCCGCAGGGCTCACCGATCTCGCCACTTCTCTTTCTCCTGTACATGGCAGAGCCCATACGAGCTGGAACTCCAGGCCTGAGGTTTAGCTACGCAGACGATATCGGCATTCTTGGGTTAGGCCGGACAATTACGGAGTCTGCAGCTGCGGCACAAGAGGAGGTCAACCATCTTTTAGAATGGCACGAAATAATGCCGTCGCTTTCGACATTGACAAGTCCGAAGTCGTCCAATTTCCCGGAAGATACCGTGAAGCATCGATTGGAATCCAAGTCAACGGGACTCTCATAGAACCGTCGCAAAATATCCGCTGGCTTGGGGTGTACCTCGATCCTCGACTAAACTTCAAACACCATGTCACAACTTGGTGTGGCAAGGCGCTGAAAACTGCGCAACACATGCGCCGCTTCAACACAGTTACCGAGGAGCCGCTCCTGGAGCGCTGGTTAAAGCAATTGACACGTGTATTGTCCCGATTGCAACTTATGGAGCTGACGTCTGGTGGCCTGGTCTCAGACGCCCAACAGTAAGGGGGATAGTCACACCAGCTACTGCTGGCCTATGTAGCATGATTGATAAGGCAGTCCTAATGGGTCTGAGATCAGCACTACCAGTAATGAGGACAACACCAAACGCCGTGCTTCATAGGGAAGGAGGAATACCAACTGGGAAAATCATACTGGAAGGAAACCGACTTCGCCTCTCTGCCAGAATGCAAACACTCGACGACCGCCATCCACTCAGGATCCGGGCTGCAGTTTGCCCAAATGTCGGTACGCGGAAATTTAAGAAGCACAATCGAAAATCTGCGCGTCCCGAAATTCAAATGTCACGGGCTCAGCGTGCTTATAGACAGCTACCAGAAGCAGAGGCCGCGGAACCTCTTGCCTCACCATTTTATCAATCGCGGCAAGTTTCGAAGGCTGGTTCGAGGAAAGACCAAATAGAAGCCTGTAAACTTTGGATCACTAATGTGCCAAAGTCAGAAATCTGCGCGTACTCAGACGGTTCATCAGAAGGAAGCGGACGCTCAGCTTGGGGTTTTGTCCTAAAGCTGGATGGGAAAACTTTCCTTAAAGGAAGCGGCTTAAAGCATGGAGGAGAGGCTCTGGATGCAGAGATTACGGGAGCACGAGAAGCTCTTAAAGCAGCGTTAGGTCATCTAAGAGGGAAGGACGACCAGGCAAAGGGATCGACGCAGTGCATTAATGTGTTGATGGATAGCCGTCAAGCAATAAATGCACTGAGCACGGGCAGGTCCTCGACCAGCCACGAGGAAGTACGAAGATTTCGCGAATTATCTGGGCTAGCTCAGGTAAGAATTAAATGGGTACCAGGACACTCGGGAATTCATGGAAACGAAGAAGCAGACGCTGCGGCCAAATCCGCCCTACGAACGCTTCCCAGCGTGGAAACTGAGCCAGCAACCACCACTACAGCATTTCTACATCAAAAAATGCATCGCCAGCGACAGTCTTTGCTCGACAGCTGGTGGAATGAAACTTGTCCGCCACGGTATCGTGAGCTAGATCTGCTCATGCGCCGTCGCAAATCACCAGAACTGGGGCTTTCCAGACAACTGTTACGAAATCTTATTGCAGCCTGTACGGGCCACGGTAATTTCGCGGCGTACCATCGTCGCTTCAACAACCCGCACGCTATCACAGAGTGTACCTGTGGGGAGGAAACCAACTCTACCCACTTCATACATTGTCGACTCAACGCAAACACCACGCCTCGAATCAGAGGGTCATTGTCACACAGTGCCCTCCTACAAAGGCTACTCGGGCCTAAGGGCTTAGAGAGTTTCAAACAATTTGCACAGGATACGAATTGTTTTGGGTATTCTCCTGTATATCAATATCCTACTCTCAGTGAAGATCGAATATAACTTGTCAGGGAACTAAACCTGACTAAACGGGAATCGATGCGAGAAGTATTGCTTCCAGTTCTAATTTCTTTACAATTTATATTTTTCTTTTGTCGGGTTTGGGAGAAGGAGTTCGCGGTGGCGCATACTTTTAACTGACTGCTGGTCTTGTGGTGGTTCACGCGGTGGAATCAAGCTGGGTATGTGACTTAGATGTAGTCCTGGCTGTGAACACTGATCCGGTACTCATAGTGGATTTGGAGCTTTAGCTTAGGACTTTAATAAATCATCATCATCATCATCATGGGTCTCGTAACTGAAGAATAATGGTGTTTGAATATTTGTGCTCGACAGCTGGTGGAATGAACCTGGCCCGCCACGGAATCGAGGCGAGGGCTACGGCTGCTAGTCCTAAATCCTTTGCCATATTGTTTTGATGGCTTTGGGGGAGGGGTTCGCCGCAGCGCATATTTTCACCTGACTGCTGGTTTCGCGGTGCTGGTCCAGGCGCTGGAAGCAAGCTGCGCGTATCTCGCATGTAGTCCTGCCTGTGAACACCGGTTATGTACTCATAGTGGCCTTGGGACTGTACAATACCATAGACTGCTAGTTCTGGGAGGAGCGACTGCTGCACGCGTCGCGTACGAGATCAATAGCCAGGCAACAAGGCGTGCTGCCTGGCTTGTCTTGGACAACGCTAGGCGCGAGGATGAAGGGCTTTTGTCGGCGGGCGAGACTCCATTGCATCGCCCATCCGCTTCAAACATGGCGCCTAAGCAGCAACGCATCACAGTTCCCACGGGCGAGCAACGACGCTCGCCGCGCAACGCCGTCGTCAGCGCCTACCAAACCCTCACCTCTGCCGACAACACAAAAGTGGTGCGCAGCATAGCCATCTTCGGTGTAAGCCTCCCCTCAGCGGCGCGCGCCTCCTGCCTGCCCGACTAACCCGAGTTCTCTCCACAGCTCGCCGTCGCTTTCTTTTCCAGCACCTGGAGCGAAGTCCTCCTACCGCCGTAAGTCCTCCCACCACCACACCGTCGCCCGCAGAAACTTATCATCGCGGACCCAGTCTCTAAGCTTGCCCGCCAACCAATTCGCCGCTTGCCTCCATGCCCGCGGGCTCATCTTCCGACGAAGCGAATGTTGATGCTGGATACGCGGCCGAGTGGAGGTGTCGGGTATAGACCGTAACACGCATCTTCGAGAGTCCTTCCCTGTACCAGCGCAGATGGTTTCGCTATTTCATAATGAACTACTGCTATGCCTTTTGCAAAATTAGCCCTGCACTTGATAGACTTGGCCGCTCACTTTCGAGATGTGCCGCTGCACCACGAGAAATTCAAGGATCCAGATCAGTGAGCATGATGAATCGAGACTACCTTTGATCTGTAAAATGGGCCCGCTCAACTCCTTGCGCCAACTGAATAATGAAGCATAAGCGATGCCTCTACTTGCTACCACGCGTCCTCGCCGCGCTTCACCTCCATCTCCACCATGGCCAAATCCCACAAGCCAAGTAGTCCAAGTTGGTAGACTGTTTAATCTTCATCGATCATGTGTTCCATTTACCTTGACAGAGATGACTTTAGTGTACGATTGATCATGTTTGAATCGGCATTTGACCGTGTGAGTCACCATCTAGCTATCAAAAATAAAGCCTGAACATACGACTAAATTCAAAGGTTGAGTACGGATGCCTCGGATTTCACTTGCAAGTACCGCTACGAAGTCGTCGTGGGCCTCTCTTCGCCCAAAAGCAGCCGTCACCCGTCAACACCCACTTGGGAAAACGTCTCAAGAACCCCTCCGTTGTTCGGCCGTGCCTCCTCCATTCATTGGTTAGTTTCCGAGAGAAATGTTGTGTCCCTAAATGTACGTATTTTAGTCTGGGTCGGGCATGTATTCCCACGCCATACACCAATCCGTATATTGTAAGCCTCGAGACAGCAGAATCTACTAGGTGAAGTTTCTACCCTGCAAGTCTTGTTGCGCCCCTGGAGTAGCAGTATTTGAGGCCTTACGTGAGACTTCTCATCTACAGCGTGGTTGAGGCGTCTCCTTTCTAAACGGGCTGGGTGCCTGGGCTGCACAAACTAAAGCCAAGGTCACTAGCAGGAGGTAATCTACGGCGCCTTCCATCGCCAGTTTGCCCTAGAGTGTCAGCAGCAACAAATCTGATGAATTTAAGCGTTTGAATAGGATTCCCCGTATTCCATTGATCGTGCTCTGTGTTTCTTGCATATCAATGTGCTAGGAGACTATACATTTCCACATTCTCCATGTCCTTGAGCACTGGTGAGGTTTGTTTGTTTGTTCATTAGCATGCGAGGTAAAGTGACTACCGTCGCACTCCTACTGGAGCTTGAGCACGGTTGGGGCCGGGCTGCATCAGGTTGACTACCATTAAGTACATCTACCTCGTCCCACCTCAGACTTCACCCACGTGTTGAATCATGTCAAGCCCAATCGTCCAGAGAACCCTCTTTTGACGCGCCGGAGCGCAAATTCCTCCTCAGCCTCGGCCACCACGCGCCCGAGCCCTTGACACCTTCACGATCTATAATCTTTCCCCTCCATTCAGTCCCAGCTTTGGCTCATCTCATCCAGGGGTCGATTTCCTCATTGGAGGCCTCATCCAGTCGCCCACCAAGGCCCCCTCAGTTTATGTTCCCTATTTTTCCCCCATACAGCATCCATTTGTCCTTTAGCCAGCCTCGTCATCCCAGAAACTTTGTAGAGGGTCGACCTCTCCGGCTTTGCCCCGTCGCTGCCGTACCCCTAACCGAGGGCGTCGAAAACGCGATTGAGAGCTCAAGACCGAGGCACCGGCGCCCCAGCCTTTTTCCAACGCTCTAAGTGGCATGCCGGCGAAGTGAGCTACGTATTTCGTCGGCGGCGATTCGTCGCAGGTCGAGTGGGTGGTGTCTTTGGCCGGTCTTTCGACCCTCCCTTCACAGCGACTGGCAGTTGCGGAGAGTCGAACATCCTCTTACTTCCTTGTTGGCGACCTGACTTTTGGAGGTATGGGATTGCTTCGGTAGGTGGTGAGATGATTATGTAGAGGGCCGCGAGTAGAGTTTGCCTGTGAGGTATCATCCAAGGAGAATAAGGATGGCAAAGCGTATGAGTTGTTTAATGCTAGAATCAGGCAGGTTTGAGTTTATCCAATGCTTCTGCTTGGAGTTCGAATGTTGTGAGTCGAAGGTTTGTGCAGTCGCGCTCAAGTCCCTTCTTCCACTCGCCATTTCTTAGGATATTGTCAAATCGATCACTTATCACAACTCAATCTCAGATCTGAGTTATCATATAAGTCCAAGGCTTGTAGAGAACATTATCAGCAGGTGTCAAGCCTTTGTATTTCTCTGCGTACATCTTAATGGGTGTGGGATAAGTATGGTCGTGAATCGCATATTTTAAAAGAATGTGTGCAACAGTGAAATTAGTGATTAGTTATTGTCGGTCGATAATATACACGTGTACGCGTACGCAATGGGTCCCCCGATGATGTGATGATTCTTGTTCCTCTTGGCTACAGGCGTATTAGCCTTGAGGCCAGTTACTGGGTGACAGAGGCATATCTGGAAAACTCAGGGTTTTTGAGACGTTTCCCTGGGTGGCTATTCACGGATGAGGACTGGCTTGGAGTGGAGAAAAAGCCGCCATAACTTCGCAGCAGTACCTGCGAATGAAATCCGAAGCATGAGTGCTCTTCCTTTACATTGAGTCATCTATTCCATACTTTTCTTTGATATTGTGTCATAGCTAGATAGCTACATACTCTATTAAATTCTGATGCAAAAAAATAGCCATAAGTGCGACACGCAAGCTGCACCAATCCACGTGACTAACTAACTATCAATATATTGTGATCACTCTTCCTACTCAAAGAAAGTCTTGCAACACTTATAATAATTTTATACGGATTGTGGCGACTGGGAAGGGTTGAGGTGGCCTTGATAGACAAATATTTTGCTTGTTAAGGTAACTATGACCTATAGGTCATTCAGCTTGTACTCAGCATACATTCAAATAATGAGGTAAATTTATATGATTCGTGGTCAGATGTGTGTCAGCAAAAAGATCTACTTGATGGCTCTAATCATCTCCCCTTTTAAATAGTCTCTTTATTTGTGCGGCCATTCCAAAAGTCTCTACAAAACAGGCCAGCGACCATTAACATAATCAATTTATACCATCATGTGAGAAATTAATCAAAGAGAAATCAGTACTTACATGCGGGAAGTAACGAAAATTTAACTTAGGGGAAAGTTTTCATTGTGATCCTCCCAAGTTTTATAACGTATAAATTTGCGGAATTTGAACATCCTATGTTACCGCGGTGGCAGGCGTATTTGTAGAATGCCCCATAAAATTTTTTAAATGAATGCTGTGTTAGGACATTGGATTTCAATTTCTAAAATCATACAGACAAAATTTACCCGCTACCCATACGCCAATCGTTAAACGTTTGGATCAGGACCTAGTGCTGACTCCACTGAATACTTCCAAGATCAATGCCTTCTTGTACAAGTTCCCATAACGGACTTAACTCTCTTAAGAAATTGACGCGGTCTTTGACCGCTTTTAAAACATAATCGATTTCACTTTCCGTGGTGAATCGCCCGATTCCAAATCTGATACTGCTGTGAGCACTTTCATCACTACTTCCTAATGCTCGCAAAACATAGCTAGGTTCTAGAGAAGCTGAAGTGCACGCACTACCAGATGATAATGCAATATCTTTCAGAGCCATCAATAATGACTCACCCTCAACATAAGAGAACGAAACGTTGACACAACCCGGATAAAACTTATCGGGATCTCCGTTCTGCTTTGTATGTTCCATAGAAGTTAGACCATGGAGGAGTTTATCTGATAACTTTTTTATTCTTTTTGAATCATACTAGGTTCTGTCAGTCTTGTTTTTCAGACAAATTTAATCGCAGCTTTCAGGAAATCAAAGGATCAGAAAGGTCTTATTATCTCGTCAAGGAAACCTCTACTTGCGAGCAAGGAGATCACTAGGCAAGCCATGCATAGGAAAAGATAGCATCACGTTTGATGTGGAATCGGGTTGGAGCGCTTGTTACTTACATCGATTTCTTCCTGAGCAATTCGACATGCTTCCCCAAATCCAACGACTAATGCTGGTGCGAGAGTTCCACTTCGGAGTCCCCTTTCTTGTCCTCCTCCACTAAACATCGGTTCAATGCGTACTCGAGGGCGCCGTCGAACGTAACAGGCTCCTATCCCCTTTGGTCCATAAATTTTGTGAGAAGATATGGACATTAGATCTATGTTCATTTTGTTGACATCCATTGGTATTTTCCCGATAGCTTGGGCGGCATCTGTGTGAAAAAAAGTTTTTTTTTCTCGACAAAGTTTCCCTATTTCTTCCAAGGGCTGTATGACACCAATCTCGTTGTTTACGGACATTATACTAACAAGTGCAGTCTCTGGTCGTATAGCATTTTCAAGTTCCTTCATGTCTATCAAGCCATTTGCCTGGACAGGAAGATATGTGATCGAGAATCCCTCATTTTGTAAGTAGCGACAGCTATCTAATACACACTTATGTTCAGTCTGGGTCGTTATAATGTGTGTTTTCTTTCCTGACTTGTTAAAGAACCTAGCGATTCCTTTAATACTCATATTATTGCTCTCTGTGGCACCACTAGTAAATATAACTTCCTTTGGATCTGCTCCAATCAAATTGGCGATGTGTTCACGTGCCGTCTCTACCGCTTTTTCTGTCTCCCAACCATATTCGTGTGTTCTTGAATGGGGATTTCCATATAGACCAGAGTAGAACGGAAGCATTGCGTCGAGTACTCTTGGGTCTAAGGGTGTTGTTGCTTGCATATCGAGGTATATAGGGCGCGTACCCTGTTCCATTATAGTCGCCTGCTTTATTACATCTACATTGTTAGTATTAATCTGGACCGAATCAAAGTCACTTACCAGTAATCGGTCCCTTTTCAGTTTCAATTTTATTTCTGCCATTTGTAATTGTATTCTGACTAGAAATTTTTCCAGATTCAGGAAAGAATATGTGTTGTTCTAAAGGGGCTTCAGTGTGCGCGGCAACTTGTCCCATTTTATCAGCAGTCTCGGAAACATAATGTCGGTGTGGAGTGGCTGAGTTGTTTATTCTCGACGATCGAATGATACTAGGGGCTTTCAAATAGCTTGGAGAGGTTGTTGGCTGCTTGAGGCATACCCGTGAGGCTTGTCTCAGCGATGTCGCTGCCAAGGTTGTCATGGTGTAAAGAGTGATGTTGCAGGAGAAATGTTGGTGAGCTTAGAATTTGAAAAGTCCCCAAGAAGCACAGACCACAATCAACGTAATGTCATGAATCATGGGTATTTAGTTTCACCGAATCAAAACGTTCAGCAAATCTAATCATTTCCTTTTATCAGCAAGGCATTCTAGGTCAGGTGTATCTAATGCTTACTAATGACAACCTGAAACGCTGGGTCATTATTAGCATGTTAATATTTGAGAATCATCTACTTTTTACATGTAAACAATTGTGAAGTTCATGAACCGACTGTGACTTACTCGAGGAAAATCATCATCCAAAAATATGGAGCAGCATGCAGTTTAATTCAACCTTTAAGCATGGAGTCGGGCTTCTTCAACCAGAATTATTGACAATCAAACTCCCGAATCTCAGAATTCATTATCTTGAGTACAAGGAGCGAGCAGGAGTCCCAAAAAGTGATAGATAACCTTAGCTAGAAAATGCGACACCTGATGTAACTCAAGGCCATATGCGTAAAGGTGGATGCAAATTTATGCTTTTTTAAACCTTAATCATCCCATTGAGCCTATGACCACACTAGGGCCTGTGGTTTCTTTCTGTTTACAGGACCGAAGGAACCACACATTCTTCACGATTTGCCTCTAGTAGCAATACCCCCATATGCCTTCATTTAAGTACAAACACAGAGGGGTCGTTACATCTTGTCATATTCTCTCTCCAGCCAATGCAGCGACAGCTATTTGCGGGTGTGTAGCAACAGGGAAAATATACAAAATCAGGTAACCATCTTACTTTTTAATAATCATTTAAGCGTAAATCTAAGTAGCCGTGGCACTGGTATGTCAGTTTTTTGACACTAGATACGCCAGTAGCCTAGGGTTCTTTCTCAAATACCACTATGAGCAAACCTTGCTTGCGTAGACCGGTCAATCCTCTGTGTTAATACTCTATGGAGAAATCTCAAAACCTTTCGTTGTCTTAGCGTGCCTTCAGCATTCTCTTAAGTGAGCACTGGTATAAATTACTAGGATCTTGCTGTAAATAAACCAGCCATGTTCTATCTCAATTGGAATGGGTCTCCAAGTTACCCAGAATCTATTTGGGAGACCAGCTCAGATAATTTGCTGATGCAGCATCTAACTATTACCGTATTTATAGAGTGGCTTACACTTTCGCAATCGAAGTCGTGTGGTGCACAATAATAAGTTTGTAAAACTCCTTTCAAAAACTCGAGATCTCATTCCTTCCAAAATGTATCCATCACTTGCGTCATATTGCCGACCTGTCCTAGTACCTATTGCGTCCATCCCAAAAGAATGCCCTTCACGCTTTTGCACTACGATCTGATTTCTCCAGTAGGTGTAAATATCTGCGCGGGAGTTTTTTTCCGGGCCATTTAAGGCTAGAGACTGATTTGATGAGAGGTAAGATCATTGAAATGAAGATATATAAGGTCGAGCTAGTTGACTTGATATCGTGGTGGGAATCGATCTCATCATAAGAGAGATTAATATTGTGTAAAGCTGAATTTTTGTCTTGAGGACAAACTTCTTTGGGATTGGGAATTTTGAATGAACTTGTCTGTGAGAGTATTTTTCATTAGCATGTTCACATACAACACCCCTAATGGGTGATTGGTCTTTAGATTTCTTGGATGCTCGGTTGTATTGGTTTTAAACTACTCTTGATGGACATTGGCTCATTCTCAAGCGAAGGCGAGGCTAATTGTCCTCTATGTGCATACAAATATATGAGCAGCTCCCTACTGAGATTTCAAGATGACACCTGCGCATCGGCAAAAGTTTAGAAGCTATGCTCTCGGTCTTGGTGTTGCATTAACCGCTATATTTGGATCATGGTCTGGCGCATCGCTAAAAGTCCAGAGGCAGGCTCAAAAGGTAAGCAGCAGTCATAGCGAGATGCAAAACCATTGACTCCAACTACTAAATTACATCAGGAGGCTGAAAAGCAATTACAAGTCACGCCTTCAGAAGCTATAGCTATGCTTGAACAACGGAAAAATTCTTTACTAGCACAGCAAGACAAGATTGAAAGAAAAATACAAGAAATTGGAAATAGAGCAGCGAAGCCAACTAGAGTTGACAGTATGCCAAAGAGAGACAACTAATTGATATCTATTGTTTCTAGATACGCAGAGAATTTGCTGAGGCAAATCACCTTAATACTAAGATCTCGCAATATAGATGTCAAAAATGGTTGTGAGAGAATGAATCAACTTTTCCACCTGGTCTAGTGATTATTCGTCCATAGATGCAGCAATTGATATGTCTTCTCGCCCAATCTATGCTGAAAATCAAAAGATATGATAAAATATACGAATTGTCTGCTTCGCCCACATGAAAAATATTGTTATCTTTTTACTGCATTGGCCATTACTTAATACCTCCGTGGATTTAAAATAAATTTTGTGAATCCAAAAAGCAGAGACTCGGCTGATTTGTCTTCGTTAACAATGTAAAATATATCTTCACGATTCCCGTGCAGGGGTTGTCTTGTGGAAAAACCATCATCAATCCAACTAGTGCACTAACAGGCCCCTAACTAAGATCGTATAGTCTCCCTAAAGCCTCCAATTTTCGTACCTTGCCCCAGAATTAACGTGATATTAAATATTATAGCATAAACCTTGTGTTATGTCCATCCTGGACAGCCCGCGTCAAGCCGCGAGTTTTAAATACCCCACGTTGAAGTATTATATTTGGAATTGCAAAGCTCACTAAAACACAACCAAATTATCGAAAACTTCACTTAAACTGCATGGTCTGACCACAGCCATGTCATATCTAGAGACTCATAATAGTTTATTCCAGCAGTCGCTCAATGCAATTAGCTTGGTAGCTAGCTATTTAAAAATACCTATATATCTATCTTCGGTATTTCCTTTCCCCTTTATTGCTACTATTGCATACAAATTCACTCACATGACAGCAGGGTATTGCCGCTTTGCTTAGCACGACTCTGTATCTTAAACAAAAGTCAGAGTCTCCAAAAGGATTCCGCGTTCACAGCTGATCCATACATCAGAACTCTTATTTACCCTTCAAATGTCCCTAGTGATGCTCGTTCTGAAGTATTACGTCCCTCAAGATACGATTTATATGATTATGAAGAGATTCGCATTTCCACATCCGACGCCGAATTCCTTCATGCCTTTTACATACGAGCTCCCGACCGTTCACGCATACCGAAAAATATCACGGTGATAATGTTTCATGGAAATGCAGGAAATATTGGACATCGGCTTCCCATCGCTAAGATGCTAGTACAGAATATGGGATATCATGTTCTAATGGTAGAATATCGCGGATACGGGCTCTCTACAGGATCACCTGATGAAGCGGGACTAATAAAAGACGCTGAAGCAGCCTACTTATACATAAGACAGCGTGTAGATCTAGTATCGCATAATATTATAATTTACGGACAAAGCATAGGCGGAGCTGTCAGTATTCAACTAACTGCCAAGTTTCAGGATGACATACGATTAAATGGACTGATACTTGAAAATACCTTCTTAAGCATGAGAAAGCTTATTCCAAGGTAATTTGAAAAAATATAATGTACGCGCGGCTAACAGAATCAGTATTATACCATCATCCCGCTATCTGACCCCTTTATGTCACCAGATTTGGGACACAGAGACCTTCATACCGAAGATAAAAAAAATTCCTATTCTTTTCTTGTCAGGGCTGAAGGATGAAATAGTTCCGTAAGTTTTCCTCAGCCCTAGATAGAGCATATGCTTTGCATACTACCGAGTTGTAAATGACTGCTTTGCCAGCTTTTTATCATTATACTGAGAAAAAGTCTGGGTACAAAGAATCTCTTACTTACTCTGTCCTTTGAGTGGTAGCTAATGAGCTAAAACAGACCAAACCACATGCGCCAGCTATATGAAATAAGTCAAGCCACCAGTAAAGTTTGGAAACCGCTCCCTAACGGAGATCATAATACAAGCGTGTTAGAAGAAGGATACTTTGAGAGTATAGAGAACTTCATACAGAATCTAGAGCCCAGATCTATGGAGCAACATGACGGAGTCAAAAGTTGGGAGTCGCACTCTTAATCAGAGTAATCGGAAAACACCTCAGTATGTGCGTGTCAGATATTGCCAGCTGTAAATTTCAGAGTTAATCTTTGAGACACTCATCACTCAGGCAACTCGAATCAGCTCTCATGATGAGTTGAACCTGAAATAAATATTATACCACTGAAAATTACATGCTCCTACAAGCAACAAATATTTCCGGCCGAGTTCCAAAATATAGCCAACTCCAAAGATATTCAATCAATACGTACAAGCCAGATAATAGCACAGAAAGCTAATTATCACTTAATGAGATAAATCTTAGGAGAATGTGCAAAAATTTTGGTTCTGAAGTTCCAGTACAAATGTAACATCATCATCATATCGTTGTTGGACACGAAAATTTTGTAAATGTTACTGAGAATAACAATGTTACCCGTAGCTATAGAAAATAATTACTGTACATAGTGATTCAAATCTAATGTATGTCTAATATTTACTTCTAATGAACTTCTGCAACGTCACGAACTTTGGCCAAGTTCGCTATAGCAGTAGACTAAGTAGGCATAACTAACTGGCGGAATTAGCTGTGAAAATCAACAAGTAAGTTTATCCTACTCATTCGAATGTTAGAGGACGAACGGCTCCACCAAAATGACATGGATACTTAATCCTCTGATAGTAAATATTATCCTATGCCTCCACATCTTCCATCCAAAAATCAGTATTAGTATCTAGTTTTCATGTGGTATCAACCCTCGAGGAGTCACAATCCGTACAGTGTGTCTCCTTCTCAACTAACGAAATGAAAGTAAAATTGGTGTTGTTTTAACCTCGAGTAACTACAATGAACCGTAGCTATCTACAACACAAAATTGGAGAGTAACAAGTAATTCAACCCCATTAAGCCAAGGATAGTGAGTGATCTATATTCGTGCCTCTTCTGAAATGCCCTAAGGTCCGGATCACATTACGAACACTCCCTCAGCATAGTACTGTACATTGGTACTCTCGTTCTACCATCATAAATCTTATATTTTGTTATCGAGACAGGTTATGTCCCAGTAAATAAAATGTGGAAGCTTTGGTATCGCATAACACGACTCACTTAATTACGAGCGGCGGACTGTGTGGATGGCACACGCGTCAGTCAGTATTCACCAAGCAATGTAAGCGACGAGTCGTAGAGACGATCTGTCAAATGAAGGAGCGGTCACACTTAAATAACTCAAGTTATGTTCAAAGTACTTGTCATTTTTACGAGAGAATGAGACACATTTAGAATAGAGTAGATTGGCGGACCACAGTTTGGTGGATGGGCGTGATAGGTTCAATGTTCAAAGCTATGGCGTTTGTATGTCGAAAGATAATCCATTTACTGACTGAAGAACGAAAATACTGCTACATCCAACGCCTTATTTGTATAGGCGATGCTACAACTCCGAAGACTATTAGCTATCCTCCAATCCAGCCCATATTATCAAGTTGTGAGCTAGTTATCAGCGATGCTTCACGCACCGGTAGTGCCAGACTTTGATAACCAGTGAGACTTAGCGCTGGCGCAAGCAATGTGCCACTGAATAGCACAGGCCGCAGGTACCCTAATGGCTTACTAGCCCTCACAAAGAAGACTTTTAGAAGACCCAACTCATATGGCCACTGTTCGGCATCAATTCAGTCCTGATTCATAAACTGTTGGAAATAGCGGCATGAATCAAGAAAAGAGGAAGGTTGCGAGACGCTATTAGGTAAACACAGGTCTGCTGCACACAGTGGTTTGAGACTTTTCCCTGCAGCTAGACACACGCAAATGGCCATCTTTTCGTTGGCTGGAGAGGGGAGACAATAACGAGATATCAGCTCCTCTTAGTGCGTACTCGAGTGAAGACCTGTGGGGGTCTTACTGCTGGAAAGAAGGCGTGAAGGAGACCTAGGAGGGAGTACACTACCCGAGGCATAGATACTCCCGGCCTGTAGGCAGAGAGATCCTACGCGTCTTTTCGTAGTCATAGACTTTACAGGACAATAAACACAAACACACAGACTGCTGGAAATATCGCGCAATGACACGGGCGCAATATCTGTGGAACGAAAGAAGAAGTTGACTAAATGAGTGGGGGGGGGGTGGCGCTACAAGAACGAGTGTAAGCGACATGTAGCCTAAGCCACAGCATAAACGAGTGTGGCGCCGTCTAGGCATATAAACCCCCCAATAACCTCCCTGTGCCCTCGCAATACAGCCGCTCATCTATCCATTAGCTAGCCCGAAGCGCTACCACATTAAAGTGCGGACTCGTTATAACGATGTTCTATGTAGAGATACTCGCCTTATGACAATGTCTTCTTCGCGCACCTATTACGTTCTCATGGTAAATATAACGAATTATCGATATTCGATATCCCGCCTGGCAAAAGAAAAACTTATACAATCTCCCTTCCATTGTTCCGCCTCAGCCACTACGCGCCCGAGCCTCGATTCCAATCCCTCTTTCCCATTCCAAACCACCTAGGCTTTCGATCTATGACTCCCGAGTCACAGGTATCCCTGCCATCCCCCGAATAGCCTCCGCGTATATTCCGCTCTCCTGGACGTAGTCCCTGAACAGCTGCCGTCCACTTGATCCGAGCATTGTTACCAGAGCCGGCGCCCTTCGCTTTCCACTTTTCAGCCGCCATATTGCCCGTGCTTTGCGACACTGGACAAGGTGACCGATTGATTTTTTCCGCCCGCACTCGCAGTGAAGTATGGTGGTAGTATGATTCAAGCGGCGGTGATATGCCGCAAAGTCCTCATGTCCAGCTCAGGCGGCCATTAGGCGGGCGTAGACCGCTCTCAGTAGCGCTAGATCTGGCGATTTCTTGGGCCCGCATCTTGAGATCGAGGTCGGCGCTGGGGCGATTCGAGTGCCACCAGTCTATACCCATCTGCCTGGCCAGTTCGCGAGCTTTCCGTCCACATGAGGCGAGGGTCATCACACCACATGTCGTTTTAGCGTTGTCCAATGATGCGAGCTCGTCAGCCATTTCATTTCCAGCCAGCCCTGCGTGGCCTGGAATCCATCCTACTTTAACAGGTGCGGCTGATTTTGCGGCCATTTTCAAGAATTTTTGGATCCACCAGGGCGATGAACCCGTTGTTCCTGTCAGTAAAGCCTGGACAGCCGCAGAATTGTCGAGCAAGAAATTGATGGCACTGCGGCCTTGATCACGCTTTCAGGTAGTGATTCCTTCTAGGGCTGCCAAAACTCCATGAATCTCCGCATTCGTGATTTTGCCTAAGCCGCTTAGCTCAATTACAGTGCCTGTGCCACCGATAAAGGTCACAAAGGCCCATGACACTCTGTCTGTGAACGCCCCAGAACCATCACTGTTAACGCAGAGAGAATCGAGTGGGAGAGTAGGTAGCCACCCTCTTATAAATCTAGCCGCTTCTTTCTTGCTTGTACAGCAGGGGTTCTGCGGAGGAGGTACTGTGGGTCGGAGTGGTGGAGGTAGTTCAGCCTCTGGCAGAAGTCGGTACATCCTCTGCACCCTTGAATTATGAACCCTGTCGAGACCAAATCTGCTTTTGTTGCATTTCTTTAGTCCAAGTCGGCGGCGGGCGCTGTCGGTGCTTTCCGTGGCCCGAAGTCAAAGCGGATGATTATCATCTAGTCTTCGGATTCGTGCGGCGGTCTTGAGCCTGCGTTCCTCGAGCGGAATATGAGTTGGTGGGATTTCGTTCTCCCTTCTCAGTGCTGTGACTGGCATGGTGCGCCAGGTTGGTAGAGCCACGCATATTCCAAAGGCAGAAGTTTGGTCGATTACTTTGCACTGTCTCTTGTAGGAATTACGTGTGACACCTCGACATGTTTCCCTGGTTGGCCCCGGGCACCAGAACTCAGCTGCGTGCATCTCGATTGGTAGAACTAGCACGCGAATGACTGTGTTAAGTAAGTCGAACCTTAGTCCCTGGGAGCACTGAGTGAGGCGTCAGAAGTGCTGCACTGGCCGCATTGCTTTACTAGTCCACTCTGCGACATGACTTTCGAAGGTCAGGCCGCGGTCCAAGTAAACCCTGAGCCATCGGATGTTGTTGAATACTTGTACATCGCGAGTGCCTACCCTGATACTCGGAAGTTCGTATCCCCTGGATCTAGGGCCGAGGAAATAAACTACCTCGGCTTTATCTGGGTCAAAAGAGACAGCGTTATCAGCAGCCTACCCTAGGACTGAATCGACTTCTCTCTGGATAGCAACTGCAGCTTCGTTTGAAGTTGAACCTATGCCGAAGATAGCAACATTATCTGCATAGCCAAATCTCCAAGTACTGCCTCTCACGACTTCGGCCATGTAGAAAAGGAAGAGAATTGGGGATAGAGGCGACCATTGTGGCAGCTCGCATTTTAGATGTATTGAGTTTGTTACTTCATCTTCGTGTCTTACGCGGGTGGATCGTTCTTGTAGAAAGGACTTTATCCAAGTGATAGCTGGTTTCGGCCACCCCATCTTGTTCATCCTTTGCAGAAGCCTTCCGTAGAGTACAGCGTCGAATGCCCCCTGCACGTCCAAAGTTACAAGGACTGCTTTCTTTTGTCTTTTCATTGCATGTTCCACGTCGTGGAAAAAGCATGAGACGAGGTCATAAGCGGATCTGCTAGAGAGTGCCCCAAAAAGCCGCTGCGGCACAGCCTTGAACGAAATGGCAGTAAAGGCCATGCCCCTTGCAACAATTCTCACAAGACTTTTGCCGAGGGAGGAGAGTAGTGCGATGTGTCTCCATTCTTTAGCTGTACTGAGATTATGGCCAGGTTTGGGGAGAAGGATGACTTCGGCTAGCTTAAATATCTTTGATGATGATGATGATCTTTATTTTACGTCTGGTGAGCCACGCGCTTGACGCGTGGCCCGGTTAAGTCCCTAATGAGACAGAAAACGCCAGGGTCTAATTCCTGGGATTTTACATATTTGAAAGGAAAGGAGAAAAGAAAACCAATACGAGACTTTATTTACTTAGGAAGTGCATTCGCATAGCTACTCCCCACAGATTTCTAAGCGCTTGGGTGGTGATGTAATGGTTGCTCAGCGCCATCCCCTACATAGGTCAGTCCACATTCCATCTTGACCTCCACTGCGGAAAAATATAATCTTTGTTGCTTCATTGAGTCACTTGTCTTTCTTGTTTAGCTAGCTCGCTCTAGGCATCCCTTGGATCTCCAATATATTTTATGGGCATATCTCTATAAAGAATCGAGTTTCTTGTAGCTATTCCCCGAATTTCCGCTCCCCTTCATGTGTGCCAAGAATGAACGGGATCATCTTTCAAGGTGGACCTTGCATTAGACGTGATCTTCTTTTCCCTATGTGGCAGAAGAAAAAATGAAGTGGGGCCTTTCTATGGCCACATCGGCAATATTTTGATGCATTTTCGTGATTGAAGCGTTTGTGGTAGTTGGCGAAATCGCCATGTCTAGATCTAGCTGCTAGAATACGGCCCAGAGTGGCACGTGAGAGGGTTAGTTCTTTAGGCCTAGGGGGATCTGATATAATTCCTAGTTTTTCATAGCTTATGTGCTGGGGGAGAAGAGTTCTCCATGGTTTGCCAGTAGCTTGCGTTGTGGACTCGTTTGCCCAACGCTTCAGACCAGCATATGAGAAAACTAGGTCATCTGAAGTTGGTAAATGGCAGCCATCTTTTGCGGCTTTATCTGCGGCTTCATTTCCAATTATGGATGTGTGGCTCGGAACCCATAGAATCCGTATTTGGCCCCGTCTAGTGTGGGCAAGCCGAGAGCGTTCTTGCCACTTGGGTGTTAAGGTGAGAAACTCATCAAATTGCGCCTGTGAGGACCCTGAAAATTGAGGCGAAAATCGAGTGGCAACCTCTAAGTTATCTAGAAAAATCCAGAGGTCTGTATTGAATTCAGCAGTTAGGAGTGCTAGTACAGATTTTGCCCCTTCTAGAGCGCTTTTCACTTCCGCATCAAAAACTTCGACGCCCTTTCCAAGAGCGATACTCTTATGTAAAACTTGTACACCAACTTGATATACGATGAAGCCAGCGCCTCCCAAGCAATTTAGTTGCTTCGAGCCGTCCGAGTAGATAATTATGTCTCCAAAGGGGATAGTCTGGAAGAAATCAAGGAAGACCTGTATATTTTCATCTGCAGGGGTACTGTTCGGTCCAGCCACCCGGGAGTGTGCAGCTTCTCAGCACTCACGTGGGTTCCAGGGAGGTATGGCAATTGAATTGAGTTGCTCTGATTTTGGAAGAGACAGTACACGCCGAGCAAAACGAGAGGTAGGACGCTGTAAACTGAAAACTCTGTTAGCTCGGCGAAAGAGCGGATATCAAGGATCTAGACGGCGTAGTCGGACTGTAACTGTAAGCACACGGCCATCAAGAGCTATTTCCGAGTGCTGTAACCCTGACTCACGGTGTAGGGTTGTTGTTGGCGTGGTTCAATACAGTGGAAGTATTGCACGGGCGGAAGTGAGTACGACCTTTGAAAGCTGCTGTAGTAGAGAATCTACACGGTTTTATATGCGTGCTTTGAGACCTTGTATAGATCTACCTGGCCACTAAGTTTCTGAGGCGTAATACGTGATGGGGAGACTGTAAGGATTCCCTGTTTCATTCTTAAGTTAGTATATATTTTTAGTCTTCTTCCAAGCGGCTATGACAATACCGTAGCTCTTGGCACTGGGTACTCTATTATTAGGATAAGACTTATATCATGATGGAACAATGGAAGGAAATCATGTAAATAAATAAGGGCTTGGTCTACTGAAGCTGAGCTCTCCACGCTTAGTTTTCTGTCACAACCACCACCTTCGGATTACCTCGGATTATCTCTTGTACCTTTAGTTACCACTAGTACCCACTCAAACCTTTAGACCTCTTTAGCTAATTATATTACCCATCTTTCAAACCTTTAGTTCCTCCTAGTTATCTCCAGTAGACCTTCAGTCATCTCTTGCGACCCATCCGACCTCTTTTCACCCTCCAATTCCGCTTCAAGTCAAACGCCTGCGCTCCAATCTGACAGAGACACATGCATCTACTTCATGACGCAGTAAATGAGGATGAGCTCCTCTTTTCGTGTCTCCAAGGGATAAAAGAGCATGGCTAGCCTTGAGGGCCTTTGAGGTAAGGGTTCAAGCATAACACTTACAGGAGAGCTTTTTATAAAAGAGCACTCCGAGCCAGCAAGTGTATGGGCGGACAATATTTTCAGAGACAGCCAGAGAGCCAGCTCTTACCATAGGATTATTTCCCGGCTGTTGGTCACATTGGCGGTGGGAGAAGTGTTAGAGCTCATACTTGTCTGCGTCAAATTTTATGCCTTGCTCTTAGCCCCATTGAATTGCCTCTTGGAGGTTCCGTGAAAGATTTTCTGCATTTTCTTGGAGGGATTTGGAGATGTATAGGAAGGCAATATCATCTGCATATCCAACCCTTTTTTTAGCGGTTCCCATGTAGAAAAAAGGGGCAAGGTATAGCATGAATAGAATAGGAGAAACTAGAGAGCCTTGAGGTAGGCCATAGGAGACATCGAATTCGGGACAGGTTGAACCATCTAGGCGGATATTGGCAACGCGGTTGGAGGTAAAGGAAGCGACCCATTTTACTAGGTTATCAGACCATCCTTGGTCTCTTAGTCGGTGGACTAGTCGACCAGGGAGTACGCCATCAAATGCACCCTTCACAACAAGCGTCAGGAGGGAGGCGGTAGGCTTCTTGTTCAATGCTGTTTCGATGTCATGTGTTAGGCAGGTCGTCAATTCTATGGCCGATCGAGGAGGCAAGGCTCCAAAGTGTTGTGAAGCCACTACCTTGGCCCTAATAGCTAACCAAGAGAAGTGAGGGGCAATCAACCGTTCAAGGCCTTTCCCTAGGATCGAGAGGAGAGTGATGGGTTGGTATGAGCGGGGACTGGATCGATCTGACTTATTAGGCTTGTTTAATATGACCATAACAGCAGTCTTGAAGCAAGCAGGATGGTGACCAGCCTGAAGGCAGCCTCTAAAGAGACTGCTGAGCCGAGTTTCAATTAATGGCCAGCCAATCTTTAGGATTGCCGTTGGAATTTCGTCCTCACCGGGTGCTGTATTGCCTGCTTTGATGACCGAGTCTTTGATTTCAGCCGGCGTTAGGTCGGGAAGTGTAAGGCTGGCAGTGCCGACTGATGGCACATTTAATTTAACATCTGCTACTTTAGAGCCATTTTGCAGTAGGTTCCAAACTAGGACGTCGCGTTTCTCTTGAAGTGTGTTTGTAGGTGGGGCTCCGGGGCTGGTTAGATCTTTGAGAGGCGGGGTGCAAATGATCCTACCGTTCGGTGCCAGTTGATCATCCCAAACACATCTTTTGCTGTATTGGCTTGATCTAATTTTTCCCGGCGGTGATAGCGTTTTGGTTAGTTATGCTTCTTCTGGTTGTTCGGTAAGCCTGCGCAGCGTTTCTGCAGTCGTTATTCCACCAATGTTTTCCAGTCCCTTTTCCCAGGGCTCA
The DNA here is from genome assembly GCA_900239735.1 of Blumeria hordei DH14. Taxonomy (NCBI): domain Eukaryota; kingdom Fungi; phylum Ascomycota; class Leotiomycetes; order Helotiales; family Erysiphaceae; genus Blumeria; species Blumeria hordei. The sequence goes on along the minus strand of OENG01000025.1, from coordinate 2,736,443 downwards.
CCGTGCAGATGCTTTGAGCGAAGAGATCTAGAGAGTTGGGTTGCAGATTTGCGGGAAGGTCTGTGAGTCTTGCTATCTCTAGTTCAAGGAGAGAGAGGAAAAGTCTTTCGTCAAGCGTGCTGAGTTTGAGGTGGGATATTGGCTCCTGAAAGCGGCTATACCACGGGATTAAAGACGCAATAGGGAGATGGTCAGATGTGACGTCTAGCTCCGGGATTATTGAAGATTCAGCTCCCGCAAGTATCAGTGGACTAGAGGCGAATGCAAGGTTTAACACGCTACCACGAATGTGGGTGCTTAAATACCTTTGGGAAGTGGTTCAGTCGAGGTGAGGCCTCAAAGAGTATTTTCACTGCATGACCAATTGACGACCAGGCTGTCCTAAGAAGACGAACAGAAATTGCGTCTGCTCCAGGGGCTTTATTTTGGCAGGCCGTTGTGACCCACTTGGCTTCTTCGTCCGCGACACTCGAGATCCATGAAAGGTTTTTGCGTCCTGGCTGGAGTATCTCAGCATCGACATCACATTGGCTGGTGAACCGGCCGAGAAGGAGGTCGCGCAACAGAAGTGCTCGCTTTCCTGGGTCCGAGACAAAGCCGAACGGACAGCTGTTTTTATATTAACGTGCTAGGCAATTGGTACCCTCCGCACTCATATGGGAGCTTGAGCACAAGTGAGACCAGATTGGATCAGTTTAACTACCATTAAGTACATCTACCTCGTCCTATTTGAATGACCGGACCACCTCAAACTTCACCCAAGTGTTGAATCATACTAAGCCTGAGCGTCCAGAAATCCGCTTTATAAACGCCGTAGCGCAAATTCCTCCTCAGCCTTGGCCACTGCGCGCCCCAGCCTATGACATTCTCATTGACTCCGAACTATAATTGCCTTCGTAGATCTCATCGTTTCTCTGGCCTTGCATCTTCATATCGTACCGTTGAGCTGTTGTCGTCATTGGGGATTTGTGTAATCCCCTCGGTGTATATTCCCTTTTCTTCCTTTGTACACGTCCCGTTTCCATCATGAATTTCCTCACTAGGGCGTGTGTAGGCAGGTGCTTTGACGAGAATGAAGGTAGGTCGCACGTGTAGGATCGACTGAAAAATGCTTCGTCGCAAATATATAAGGAATTTGAGGGATGTTATTTGTTTGAACGCGACCCCCAGACAGACCTAGGCCCATTCGTGAATCTTATGTTGGTGGTGATGAGTTTTGGTTCAACTTCCTTGCAGGTGTGAAATCTCTGTCGACTGATGTTTCGACTAAAATACCAAGTGCAACTCCTTCAATCCGAAAATCCATCAAAAAAAGATTCATCCCACCCTATTTCGTGACTGAATCTCAGCTCTGGGAGAATGTTTAACTCTCAGGTTCGCAGAGGGCACCACTGACAGGTGTTCAGCCTTCGTCCGCCATCTAGCCTTTTTTGGTCATGAAGATTGAAGGCCAAACATCAGCCAACTCTCTCAAGTAAAACAAGATCGTCGAAGAGCATCCTTTTCCAATTTTCTCCATTTTAAATTAGAATATCCGCATTTGAATCAGTGTGGGCTCGCAAGCAATCAATAACTTGACCAATATTCATGAAGGATGGCGAAGCCTGACTTCCAGGTCTTCAGCACTCTCCGCTATGATACAAACCTTGCACATAGTCCAGCTAATGCTCTTCTTACGCCCAGTTTAATTAAAAGCCTACGGTACCATTGCTTTTATATGCCGATTCACCATCGTGATCGTCTCGTTGAAGCTGCCAACTACTTCGGCTGGACTCATGCGGCCGATAAGCTCAAAGGAGAAGAAGGCTTGGCCTTTTTGTTGTCAAATCTTGGAGAAGAAATATTAACTGAAATAGGTACTGATGGTTCACCTTCGTTACCACTACGAGTCAAGGTGCTACTTGACCACGACGGGAACCTCACTATAGAAAAATCCACAACCTCTCCAGTTTCCTTAGATAATCTCTATCCTCCTTGTCTATTGGATCCAGAGGTCGATAGTACTATTGTCAAATCAGGAATGAGGGGTCAACTATCTGAGAAAGTAGTTGACCCTTCCTCTCCAATATATACAATTCATGTTTCTCAAATTTACGTTGTTGCTGGCCCGCATAACTCTTACAAAACTACACATCGTGAAGACTACGACAACGCTAGGCGAGAGAAAGGTATCCTAGACATGACAGAATTAAGAGAAGTTCTTCTCGTCGATCATCGTGGCCAAGTAATAGAAGGTAGTCTTACCAGCGTATATTTTTTTCGCGACGGGAATTGGGTCACTCCGACTCTGGAACTTGGGGGGGTGAAGGGAACAACGAGACGATGGGCTTTGAGCCAAGGGTTTGTTTCTCCCTATCCTCCCATCTAGATACTTGATGCCACTTAATTTCAGTGCATTTCGTATAATATCCACATAAGCCTACTGACACACTAACTAGATTATGTACCGAAAGCGTCATTCTAGCTAGTTCCCTTTCGGAAGGTGAACAATGTTGGATAAGTAACGGTTTGAGAGGGTTTCAAAGAGGTGTCATAAGTCTCTAATGTATACTTGTTTATTTAGTTTGAAGTCCACAGCCGAATCTTTCAATATATGTCTCTGATATAAATCGTACTCTTAATCGGTTTAAATCGAGTTACTAAGGAATCACGACTTGATCTGAGCTGCAAATTCTCATCACTCATAAATCTCCTTATAGACTATTTGAACATGAAATTTTGAGTCGGCTAAAGCCCCGCCGATATCTCATATTATAACTACAGAAGCTCTCATGTCGTTTCTATTCAAAGGCCATGTTTATTTAGAATGATGTTTTATTATGGTGGATGTATGCGAGGAGGCTACTGCAGATGTGTGATGTGTTTGTTTATTGTAGTACTTAAGTCATAGACAATCTAGCACATTGGGCTCCTTTCTGACCCAGGCCACACCTTGCACAGTGTCCTTGCATCTCATGTTTCTTGAAAGGTCATTAATATATTGCCCGTGATGAATAGCCATTCAGCTCAGTATTTGCCCATGGAATTCAGCCAGCTTTTCCATGGAACCTTCTGCCCAAAAAAAAAATATGGAAGCAATGGAAACTGCGTGTGTGGGAAAAAGTCTCAAAAACCTGCAGCCCCAGCCAGGCGAGGCCTAGACACCGGAACCACATGAGGTGTGCATATTCATCTATATCTCCCTTCTTTGTATTATCCGAAACCGACTTGATCTAGTCCACCATCGCCATATCGGGTGCTGGGTACCCTCCGGAAACTCATCGGATAGCTTTTCCTCCATGATCAAGGGTGGGTGATTAGAAGGACTTCGACTCCAACAACTGATCTGATCGTGGATACCTTCATGATAATGATGATAGGGGGGTGTGTTGAGGAATGAAGACGATACAGATCACGAAGGCGATCGGGAGTTCTTTTCGAAGTGAGATCTTTGTTACTCAATCTCGGCTCTGCAGGCTCTACAGTGAAAGCTGGAGGTTGGTTGGGGACACCACTGACAGGCGTTGTGAATAGTCCCCCTAATTGCGCATGTAGCTATCTAGATATGACACAATATCAGAGAAAAAGTACAGAACAGATGACTCAATTTAAATCTAGGGCACTCATGCCTTGGATTCCATTTGCAAGTACTACTGCGAAGTTATGGTGGATTTTTCTTCACCCCAAGCCAACCATCATCCGTAAATAGCCACCAAGGGAAACGTCTCAAAAACCCTGGCTTATCCAGACATGCCTCTGTCACCCAGTAACTTTTCTCCGCGCGAAATGTGGTCTCGGGCGTCTCCTTCCCAAGTGGAGTAGGTGCCCAGGCTACTCAAACCATACCAGAGAACACCACTAGGAGGCGAACTACGGTACCTTCCATCGTTGGCTTGTGTTTATAGTGTCAGCTGCACTCTCGCAAGCGAAGTCTTGCCGCACACAATGCACAATTCGTAAAACTCTTTTCCAAAATTCATACTCATCATGATTGTATCCGTCGTCTGCACCATCTTGTCTACTTGTCCTGGTCATTCTCACGTACATACCAGAGAACTATCTCCCAGATTTGTGCGCCACGCTTTGCTTACTCCGTCGGCTGTGAATATCGGCGTGGGCATGTATTTGGTGACCAGCTGAGGCCAGTGGATGGTCGATGAGAGGTGTGTACATTGACATTAGGATATACTGGGTCGTACTTGTAATCTTGATGAGGTTTTGGTGTGGATAGATCTCGCTGGGTAAGAGAAATTGATTTGGTAGAGAATTTTGAATCATTGCCTTGTGGGCTAACTTCTTTGGTATTGCCAAATTTGACTGAGCTTGGCTCTTGGAGAATATTTTACTTCCAGGTTCGTAGAGGACACTGCGTATAGTTGTTCAGTATTGCTCCCTTATTCAACCGGCTTGTATATTTTTGTTGTTTGAATTTTATTTTACTTATCCCGTTCAGTTATCCCATAGGCCCATACAGGTATATATAGCTTTAGCATTTACATAGGAGACCAATTCGGTGAAGCACCCCTGATCCTATGTATCTTTGCCTAACAGATTTATAGGTTATCTTTCAGGAATTGCGTCTAAACTGTTCATCCAGTATGAACAACGTCTTATCCTTGTCCCGATCGCTTTATCCTTTGATTGACCGCTATCTCAACTCCTTCTGCAAGTCGGAACTATTCAAACCAGCCCATAGTAAGTATCCACGTTGTAATTCTCTTCATATTATCAGGGTTGTTCATTATGGCTTGTTATTACCTATCTCTTGCCAGTCGCACTACCTCTCCTCTTCACCTAGTCCACTGAGGGAATGCTGAGGCCATATTTTTGGCGATTTGAGACGGAAATTCACACTGAAATCTTGGATTCATCACTCCGGAGACCTTTCTTCTATGTAGATAGTAGCTGAGGCCGATATGCTGACTTTTAATCTGCATTGCAATACTAATTTGGGCCCTACTATCATGATTTCCTTGATAAATGTTAATTTGCTTGGGATATAGGTATCTTTGATTTCTCTAACATAAAAATCCCTTGGGTCTGAGCGGGAAAGGGTGATGTAATAGAAGCCGGGTTGGTGATGATTAAATCGATTTAATGAACTCTATAGAGGAAATAGAAATATAACTACAACTACTAAGTTTTAAGTACTTGTAATATTGGGTCCACTGTATAATTCCGTTGCTTATGCCTTTTCCTTAAGTCGAATACTTACTACACGGCCACTCATTGTGTGCTTCACTGCGCTGTAACATTGCTTCAACCCCTTAGATATTAGCGCTGTTTCTTTAAGACTTGCCTATCATTCAACAACAGTCTTATCATCAGAATCCTCATCATTACGTTTTGATATTAACCTAAGCTTAAATAACGGTCGAGCCGTAATAGCATGCCAAGACTATATATTTGACGTTTTGAGGCGGAGATCCACTATAGCATTTAGATTTATCACTCCGAGTACTTTTTTTCTAAGTAGATGAGAGTTGAAGCCGATATACTCAATCCTCATCTGTATTGTGATTCTATTTTGGGGCCTTCCAAGGTTTCGGTGGAGGTTAGGGCATATCTCTCTGTAAATGATTCTTTTTCCGTCCGTTCTTTTGTTTGTTATGATGTTTTGTTGTATTTAGATAGTTATATATAAAGAAAGGTCTAACTTTAATTAAGCCTACTGAGCAGCAGAGATATACAAAATTCTGTGCAGGATAAATATCACGTGCTTATCTTGGTTAATACCTGCCAATCACAACATGTTTGCTGCTATCCAATGTTCTGGGTCTGCCGTCGCCCGATGAGAAGAATTCGCTCTTTCTTGACACGTGTCCATGTGCTTTTCTACTCTTGAAATGCTGTTATCTTACCAACTTCTTTTAACCTGATCTTTAACTTTACTTTGTTGAAATCTTTGGTTCATTCGGTAACATCTCGGGTTCGATCTTTGTAATGGCTGTTTCCACTCCCGCTATTGTCCTGCGATAATTTTTACATGCGGACTGTGTTTTCTGCTTGACAAGCTGTCCTTCCGAAATTTCCATGTCGTTAACTCACTCACTCAATGATATAAACTCAGGACAAAGTATACGAGGCTGACTACCCAGCCTTGCGGGGGGGCTCAACCTGACACCTATCTGCAGTGTCGTCAACGCACCAGGTATAGGAGTAATCTCCCAGAGCCAGGTTCAGTTAAATTTCGCAACACCAAAGAAGTTGACCCACGAGAGATTGATTCCGACCTAGGCATTATTAAGTCTGCAAATACGACCAATTGCATTCTTATTTCAACGACCACACCTCGTAAAATCAATCTCTGATCGTTTGGCACGTCAAAACACAAAAAAATAGATCTTTGGTCTCAAATAACCTCCACATACCTGCTCATATAAATGTGAATAGTTGCCAGTGAGAAATTTTGTGGTGCATAAATCCGGGAGGCTGATTCTTGGAATGGACATGAGAGAGATCTGGACAAGTGGACACGCATTGTGCGCGCCAAGCCTTCGATTGCGGGTGTAGCTGACACATTAAAAATATGCCAATGATGGAAGGAACTGTGGTCCACCTCCTCCTGGTGCTTATCTCCGGTATAGTTTGAATAGCCTAGGTAGCTACCTTATTTGTAAATGAGAAGCATGAGATCATATTTCGCGCGGAGACTAGCCAATGGACGGAGGCATGTCTGGATAACTGAGGCTTTTTGAGACGTTTCCCTTGGGTGCGTATTCACGTGTGAGGGCTGACTTGGGGTGAAGAAATAGCCACCAAAACTTCGCAGTGGTACTTGCAAATGAAATCTGAGACATCAGTCCTCTACTTTTGAAATTGAGTCATCTATTCTGCACGTCATTTTTGAAATTGTTTCATAGCTAGATGAATGCGTACGCAACTAAAATGTGATTTAAAAAGAATCACAAACGGGTACCTCTTTACTCATCAACTCAAAGGTAATACATATTTGATCATTAGTTCATCAGGTCTTTTGGCAGAGTCTTGAATCATTGCCTTATGAGCCTGCTTCCTTATTTTTGCAAAATTTCACTGAACATGACTCCGAGAGAATAATTCGTTCCCAGGTTCGTAAAGGACATCACGAACAGGTGCTCGAGCCGGTCGCTAGCTAAAATGATAACTTTTTGGCGATTATTTCACGGTGACGGTTCCATGAATGGATCGTTCGTGGAGGAAGTGGAAGGAAATTATATAATACAGAAAAACTAATCATCTGTTGTGATACTGCGGTTGATGGAGACCTTTTTTTTAGGCACCTCTTATGACGTGACGATTTTTCTAGACAGTTGTAAACTCAAAAAGGACCTATTTGGATTAATAATATAACGTGATGATAATGGAAGAGTCGCTTGTTATTCTTCCAGGTGATCAAAAATAATTACAAGTCATGGGGTGTGATGTTTATACATTTTGTTCAGCTGAGCTGAGGTAATGAATGCGCCAACCGATTTTGGCTACGAATTAGTCTTGGCTTGTAACCCGCCACACCCTAGCACGCCAGTCGTTCTACTTCCATGGGTTGGCGGGTAAAACGATGCCCGAGCTACGTAGTCCATAGAACAAGGGTACTTTTCTTGTACATCTAGTGGAAAGAATAGACGTTAGGAGCTTGCGGATTATAAAAAATAAGAGCCGGTTTCTAGTGATAGTCTCCAAAGCCCTTCAATCTTCTGAAAGTTATGGCAACTACGGCCTTCGGTACCGTTCTAATTCCAATAAATATCTCAGGCCCCAGGCTTGCGATACACCTGGCTCTAGATTTCTTGTGGGAGAGGGCCTAGATCTGAATGATTTTACTAGAGAGATTAGCTACTTTCACTGTCTTTTGTTTCGTTCGCAGCTGTCACATATCGATTAAGAGCCGTAAGAAAGACCATTCGTGGCCAACATAATGACGGATGCTTGATCATCATCCTGCACGCTAATCTACAACAGCTAATTTCACATGGAGTGAGGAGCGTGTGGCAATATGGTCGGTGAGTCAATCACACAATCTGTGCAGGGGCAGTAGGGGAGGCGGAAGACAATGGAGAAGAGAGTCGCCAAATTTCTGCTGTGTGAAATGCTGCAAAGTGAAGAAACAGGAAGAATTCATGGTTAGGCCAATAATTAAGTGATGATTTTGTATTGCTAACCACTACCTATTGCACACGTACATTTTTCACAGACCAAAATAGTCCTACACACATGGTCCAGGCCAGGGTCCTCTGTAGGCTATATGTACTGACTGGGTAATATCCGGAAGGAAGTGCACGCACCACTCTTTCATAAGGTTCATGGGATCTTCTGAATTGTTCGGAAGTCCTCGTCTATTTCCATAATTGATCCATGCGCTATTGTGCGTTTTGTAGCATGACCCCTCTTATGTCCTTCATCTACACATCAAGTTTCAAGGTTAGAGTTCTTTATCTAGGGTTTCGCGCCAAGCAAATTACCCTTTCGCCCGCTGCCTTTCCAAAAAGGGTTTCGGGGTAGACTAAGCCACATTTTGCTCGTCATCGAGTGGGTGGCGGTACAAATTAGTATCTGCTGACGGAGATAAGAATATTCCCAGGACTTCGCTTTAGGTTGGACTTGTTCGTTGTTCCGCTTCTGATATTCGCCCATACTATCTCTCCGTCTACAGAATTGGCAGCAGAATCTAAAATGAGCTTCAAAGGCTTTCAAAAGAGTATTATCAGGGTGAGCAACGCCAAATGGCGGGGTTGGTCGAACGAAGCTGATTAAACGACAGGCGCCCCAAACGCTGAAGTCTAGGTTAAATTTCGGGGAGAACACCAAGGATTTAGTTTACATTGACGCAGAGAGACGCTTCCAGGAATTAGAAACAGAAACAAAAAAGTTGCACGATGAGAGCAAAAAATACTTTGAAGCTATCAGCGAAATGATGATGCACCAAATTGAATTCTCTCAGGCTATCGCCGAAATCTATAAGCCCATCTCTGGCCGGCTGTCGGATCCAGACTCGTTAGTTCAAGAAGGCAATCCGCAGGGGATACAGGCGTGTGAAGAATATGAGGCGATAGTAAAGGATCTATTACTTAGTCTCCAACCTGAACTCGAGATGATTGAGACACGAGTTATTAGACCAGCAAATGAATTACTGGACATTGTCAAAGTTATCCGAAAGTCGGTACTCAAGCGTCACCATAAACAACTTGACTACGACAGGTATCGGGCAACATTAAAGAAATTACAGGACAAGAAGGACAAAACACTGAAAGATGAAAAAGCCTTGTACAAGGCGGAGAACGATGTGGAGCAAGCGTCACAAGAATTTAACTATTATAATGATCTACTCAAAGAAGAGCTTCCCACACTTTTCGGTCTCGAACGAGAACTCATCAAACCTTTATTCCAATCTTTCTATTACATGCAGTTGAATGTCTTCTATACACTTCACGAGAAGATGCAGAGATGCGATATTGGATACTTCAACTTGCAATCCGAGATTGAAGAAGGATTCAGAATTAAACAAGGAGATGTTCGTGAGCGAGCTGAATCCTTATCCATCACTAAGTTCAAGTCGGCAGGCTTCAAAAGACCTCCAAGACCTACCCCTGCAATCGGCGCCCCAGCCAGTAGACTTGCCATTGAGGAAAGTAAGCCCACTCCTAAACCTACTACCAGACCTGAAATTAAGCCGCTGGCTATTAAAGCACCTCCTATACATACTGCGATGGATAGCTCAGTCACCCCACCTCCACCATATACCAGTTTGTCACCACACAGTCGAAGAGATCCGAATACTGGAAGTGCTCAGCATACAAATTCAGCCTGGGGAGCTGTAGCGAAAGCAAAGGGAGCTCCTCCTCCACCGAAACCAAAACCAGCTAGATTTAGTGTTTCTTCGCCTACCGAGACCGTAACAGCTCTGTATGACTATGAAGCTCAAGCAGAGAGTGATATTAGTTTCAAGGCCGGTGATATTATTGACATATTATCAAGAACTAGCAATGAAAACGAATGGTGGACCGGCAGAATCAGAGGGAAACAAGGACAATTTCCAGGTAACCTTCAATACTATATTCTGGGTCATAAGTAATATTCTGACAAAATTCCAGGAAATTACGTGAAAATAAATCTTTAAGGAAATTTGGTGTTAACATCCATTTGATAGAAGCATCTCAGGAGTTACTGGAAAGAAGCGGGAATAATTAAGAGGCTTTTATGCAAAAAAGTAGGCCTTATCTTCTGGGGCTAGGCTGCTCATCTACGTGTATGGAAATAATCAAGGAGGCCCCATTACAAGAAGTCCGAGCGAGTAAATATCTTCAACCCAGACTATAATTGTCACACTTACTACTAAATCCATGCTTGGTAGTATCATAAATGGTCAGTCACCTATGTGCAATAGCCTCTCGATCTCAACAAGCTGAAGCAGCACTAAAATTTACATATTGGCACTTGGGACCTAAGAATTGAAATATTTGGACTTCTATATCTGGATCACTTATTGTGTTCCATTTCACTTCATTCTTTTCCTGTTAGGTTGGCCAGAGATAACTGTGGGTGTGTGGACTGTTTGGATTAATGCCTTTGTACCAGCGAGGCAATTGATGGTCTTCAGTATCTCAAAGTGTATATCATGAAAGGGGCTAGAATATCTGGATCCAGCAACTATAGCTCTGGCCACGCCAGTAGCCTCCACTTATCGCCTCGGAACTCCGTATTTTCTAGCTCGACTACTCTGGTCTGTAGGTTGCTCACCTTCGGAATCGAGATAATATTACTACTCGGAGTCATTACTCAAACCTCCAGGTTGATTACCTTACAGGAAATTCCGAATATACCTGCGAGATTTGATTTTCTTCGATCCTTTCTATCTGACTAGTATGTCTTATTAATCACTGCTACATGTGTTCTACCCGTTTTCTCGAGATCTACTTGGTCTATAGAATGAACTACTGTACACAACAAAGATTTTGCAATTTCATGTCAAATTTAGTGACAACTGAAATTGGTAAAGGCATGATCAAAGTTGCTGCCTGTTTATGAAAGTTGTAACTAGTAGTGGGAAATAAGCAGTTAACCAGCAGCAAGAACGGGATGTGGAGGAGTATAAAGAAGCAAATCTGAAAATGAATTTCACAGTTATTCAATCATTCAGGATATTTATCGTTTATCTAGCTACCTCACTCTTGTATGCAAATATCCCCTATCTGATAGTAAAAGCAGTGGGTATTTGTATAAAAAATAGTAGTCTATAATTGAGCTAATTATAGCCTGGTAAAATTTAAGTCAGCTACTTGTAAACTCCCATTGATGCTTCCTTTATATCTCACTGCGGATTACTACACTGCAGGAACACCAAAATTCATAGTAGATTCTCATCTCACCTCCCAATAATTCTCTTCAATTTCTTAATCGTTTCTCGTCACCTCTACTAATTCTTCAGCCATGGCCACAAGGATGCTGATGATCCTCGAGAAATATTAGTTATATTTGATAAATTCTCTACCAAAGATGTAGATTTGCGTTGTGTGTTTAACACATGATATTTGTTCTTACGCTTATAATTACTTTGATCTAGTTTATATATAAACTTGCAACATGACTGGTACACTCTGCACTCCTATTTTACTTATTTCTACAGTCTACCGGGCGAAAGCGAACGCTATTACCCCATCCCGGTGGGGACACGGTGACTATTTGACTTTATTCATTTCTCTAGTTTAACGTCGTATGCGGTAGCTATATACGGAGCCATGAAGACGGTAAGCCGTTTTGGGTGGGGTAGAAGCTTCGAACAAAACAAACCCTGATCTCGTGCCACTTTGAACCAGCCCGGCTTCATGCAGAAGATATTCCTTTCGTCCATTATTTTGTAAGCCTTCCGCAAATTTCCTCAACCCCCCTTTGGATGAAACTGTTACTATGAGGAATTGAATAGAGAAGGCGCTCCTCGCTAGGTATTGGCCGTCGAAGTGTTGGGCCCGATGGCGGTGCTATTGGCGCGGGGATTGTTGGTGCCACTGGAGCTTCGACTGCCTTGCGCAGTCGACCCGGCCCTCTTGTTAGTCCTTCAGCCTTTGTACTAGCGACCAAAGTGAATCCTTGATAATCAGTCGTTCCGACTGTTCGTTTTGGCGCCATTGTAGGGGTTTTCATTCTATATTTCCGCCGTTCTCGATAATAGCTCCATCCGCGCCTTCTCCACACTTCCCTTGTAGGGCTGGTAGGTCCGACACGCCGCTAGCTGACACGGCTAGTGTTCCTCGCCGCAGTTCGCACAATAACTGCTTTTCCCCGGACAGTCTGGAGTTTGATGAGCACCAGCGCACTCAACGCACCTAACTGCTTTCTACACGACGGCTGTGTGTGTCCCCACTGGCTGCAGTTGAAGCACTTCTTTTGTTGGGCCCATGGTGACCACACCTGCGCAGTGAAGAGCATGGCGTGAAATACAAAGCCGTTCAGGACTACTTCCATTTGCATAATCTCCGATGGGAAGCTAACCACTATTATTCCGCGAGTGCGGCCATTTTCCTTTGGCTGCTGGTGTTCCCTTCCGTCCTGTAACCATCAAATCTTACTGATTGAAAGACGTGGGATCTGTGCCCTTGTAGCCGTCTCTATCTCCCGGATGATAGCGTAGTTGTCGGCACTTCTACCGCCCGCAATTCTTGTCCACAGTGGGATACCGTTGACCTCGACTCCAAAGTCTTGCCGCTAGATTTTGAATTCGGTCGGTTGTCGCATATTCAGTGCTGCGTCGCTCCGGAACACCGACGGGACGAACATCTCGGCTTCGTTGCTGCGCATTTGGCGAATTGCGTCTGCGCCATCGATTTGCCCTTTCGCCTTTGATTGCAACTCTTCGCGCTGCAATTGTTCTGGTCCGTCGATCCTTGGCCTGATCGCCGTTTTCGTCATTTGCGTAGCTGCTGGCTGTCGGCGCGCCCGAGCTCGCTGACGGAGCAGCTTTAATTGCGGGATTCGCGAGGCTCTTCTCGACGACCTCCCCTAGCACCATCATCCTCTCCTCGATGGGACACGTTTTCTGGGATATTCCGGTCCGGATCTACTTTGGAATTCAGTACTGTTTGCATTACCCACTGTATACTACAGGCATTGGTGGGTTAACTAAATTCTGCGGTAAAATCGTACCAAGTTACGGGTCTCTTGATGAGTTAGGACTAACATCGAGTGTTGGAGTAGTATCTCTATTTTGGCTTACTTGGAGTTGGTGGTTCTTGGCTTAAATGTAATCGATCCCCATCGTGTTGTGGATTCCGGCATTCGGATAATACTCTATCTGAATGTGACTGGTTATATTTTGTAGCATCATTGTAAACGGGATAACAAGTAACCATGAATATCCAATTCGTCTAAACAATAGTCCGATCTGACCCTAAGAGTACTTCGTAACTTAAAGAGAACTGATAAGCTTTTAGTGTATGACCTTTGTCATAGCAACATCAAGACCAAGGGAAAACAGGAGAAACCTTTGGCTGCCCTAGCGTGTCTTTGTCATCTTGTATTAGCCGCTGCGCGAGATATGGCCTCACAGTTCTCCCTTTCTCCAGTGGCGTAGGTGTCGAGGCTGCCAAGACTTTACTTCGGGGGGATGACGACCAGGAGGCGTGCCAGAACACGTACCATCGTTGCCTGTTTCTAGAGTGTCGGTTGATCCATCCGAATTCATTGACTTTGCACCTACAAGCACCCCAAAGTCCAAAATTCTTCAAAGTTGTGTTACAGCTTGTCCACTGGAGACCACCTCCTCCCATCTCTTGACGCTCCAGACGCCTGCACTACCGTCAGTTGTTTAATCCAGTTAGGGCATCAATCTCTCACGTAACAAGACCCGACTCTTGTATATCATGACTTAATCTCAATTTTGTAGTGGAAAATGCCCCCTGATAGATTGGGCAAGCTCACGCTTGCAACTGGAGCAACTCTTTTACCGATGGTGGTGGCGCAATGATTTGTGTGCTAGATTGATATCGATAAGGAGTCGTCGATTTTACATTTGCTCTAGTTTGCTTTCCAATTCGATCCGGATGCCATTCTTGTAGCTATCCTAGGTATGTAGGGCATACTGACTGGCTACAACGGCACTGCTGGAAGGTGATGAATTCGTCTTTGCTAGGAAAAAAATCACATTAGGCCTTTGCTAGACAACCACAATGCATCAAGGCTTGTTGTACGCATTTTGATAAGTGAGAACTCAAAAGTTTTAGGACTGTGAAGCTACTGACACTTCATCGTCTTTGACAGCCGCTCTATCATCGTGTCAGCTGCGACTGTGGTTCGAACACAGGACCTGAAGATGTTACGCATCTGCAATCTTCCGCTCTACCACTGAGCTACCGCAGCTTTGTATTCGAAGATAACTAATAACAACCTAGATAGTTGATAAATTATCGGATAGCATGCATATTTGAATCTGATTTCATTCAGCTCGTCCAGGTACCCTTTGGGCCCATATTGGTATATCTAGTTCCAATGATTATAGAGGAGGAAACCAATTTGGTAAAAACCCCCCAAAACTATCTTTCTCATATCTGTTGGGTTTCAAGGGGTCTCCTATAGGAAGTGTGTTTATACTGTTCATCCAATGTTGATTCTGTGCCATTCTTGTCTACATCATTTCATCTTTTCCACATTTGCAAGTGCCACTGCGAAGTTACGGCCGCTTTTTATTCAGCCCAAGTCAACCCTCATCCGTGAAATATCCACCCAGGGGAACGTCTCAAGGCATTTCAAGTTAATCACTACGGGGACTTTCCTTTGTTACAATTAATTTAATCTATTTTCCTTTCCGCCTTCAGGTCAAGGATATCCATCTAATCGTATATTCCCTCCTATGCCTCACATCCAGCTCCCCTAAAAGAGTAACACCCCTCATAAGCCCTCATTCAATCTTACACTTAGAGGAGCCCTTTGCCCTTCATTATCTCCCTTCTACAGCCAAGGAAACGAAGGATATTTGCGGGTGTATGGCAGCCGGGAAAATTTGGAAAATAAACCGCCGGCTGCACGTTGAAACTACCAGATATTAAATATCCTGCCCACCCCGTATTCTCAACGCATAAAATATCCAATGCCTGTCGAGCCTCTGGGATCCAATCTATGGCTCCAATTTTCGATCTAACGGTAGCTGATGTCAATGCTTAGACCATGATGAACTATGTTGCATGAGAAGAGATTACGTTCCTCGGGGGTTTGCAGGCCTCCAGGACCTTATGAGAGCCCATTGCGATCTCGGTTCTTGGACTCTGCCAACTATAGAGCTCGTACTGCTGCTCTGTAGGCAAGCAATGCTATCCAAACTGAGGAATGATAGAATATAACTAGAACAAGCCACGTAGGATTGTGTCGGAGGGCAAAGACTGAACACCTGCGCGCGGTGTCCTCTACGAATCTGGGAGTGAAATTTTCCCCCCCGAACCGAGTTCAGTAATTTCGAAATCGGAAATCGGCCCATTAGCGTTGGGTGCTCTTCCTTTACATTGAGTCATCTATTCTTTACTTTATCTCCAAGATTGTGTCATAGTTACTTAGCTGCATACACAATTAAAATCTGATGCAAATTTTTTTTTGATAAAAAGAGCAAGAGCGCGCTAGTGCCACAGGAAGACGCGCTCGGTGGGGTCAAAAGATCTCGCGCGCATGTCGCAGCACTGACTTACATCGTAACCTCATTTGGTACCCATAATTGTGAACAATAAATGCGAAGTAGCAACCTCATGAAAAGGGTATGGATTAAGTGAGCTGAAGATCAACTACAGACAGCTACTGCTCATCTTCCAGCAAAGTTCTCAGCTATTTCGATTAGCTTACCTTCGATACTTCCCAACCAGCGTAATTAATTTTCCATATAACATGGTGCATAAAACCACGGTCACGGTGAAAACATCATCATCATCATGATTATTCTTAGAGCAACAGATCCAACTAGTCTACAACATATGCTTCGTCTTGCTTTTAATCTATAGGCCAACGTTGCATTTAGCTTTAGAAATCTCATTCGAAGCCGCGTCCGGCACGGTATCAATATCCCATCGCTGAGTTGATCCAGCTCAAAATCTAAGCAACCTCTCCCTAAGCTATACTACAAAAGAACGACATTGGCAGATAGCCTAGATCAATGTATCCATATTTAGGATCATCGTTGCAAGAGTCTCGGCGTTAAAAGTATCAATCTCAGATACGAGCATGTTTCTTTGTGTAAATTGAAATTCGCTAAAGTCCACAAACACCGGATACTTTTTGAGCTGACAGGTAGCTTGGCGAATTGCAATCCTTTCCCCCGAGATAGTCCATAATAAAACAGAATGATTTACCCCTAGTTTACTTTACCTTTGGTTTCCCTTATGATACAAACTTCCTTCTCTTCACTAGAGGTTCCCGAAAGAAATATTAATACCAAGAGGAATCAGCCTCGTTTACTTTAAATCTTTCGTCCTCTTGCCGATATTCCATCCCCATGCTCTCAAAGTTTTAACAATTTTAGGTGTGACAGCAGCCGTGAGGGGAACGCGGAAAAATATGAAGGATTTGTGAATGGCGTAAGCAAGTGCAAGTTGCGTAGCAATGCCTAGTCTTGTTATCGACTGTTCTTCGGTATGAGAGAGCTTGTTCCAACTTACTGGCATTCTTTTTATTTCCCTCGTTGTCTTCCGTCTCCAGGCCGGTATATCCCACCGACTCAATGACTTGCTCTTCGCCTAGTCTTTGATCTTTTGGTTGAATTAATGAAGTTTTCGCCTCGTAGTAGATTTTCTGTATCTGGTCGGGAATAATTTTATCTATTGTTGAGATGATATGGTCCTCCAGTTCTCCTATCTTGTGTTGGTTAAAGCGGAAAGACAAATGGATTATACCGGAGGCAGAGGGTAAACGAAGATCAAACGAAAAGCATCGCCTGTAGATTTTTTGTATACAACGAGTGCAGTTTGGAAGTTTTTTATTAGGCTAATAGGCTAAGGATGCAGATTCTTCAAAAAGATTATACTCACCAATCTTGTCGGCCCCGAGATGTCTGACCAGTAATAAACACAGTGGAAAGTCTAGAGCAGACAAAGCCAGGTAAACACCGAAGGCGCTCCATCCATACTCTCTTGACAATCTCTTAAGCTTCCCACCCATGCTTAATACCTCTTTCGGCTTTTCCGTAGACACTTGTTTCATGAGATGGCAAGCTTGGTGAAATGGTCTCGAGGCCTTGAGCCGCATAAAATTGAGATGGGATGGACATTTTTTTGGTGACCTGACACCATAATGCGTCAGTCTCAAGGGAGAGAAAATCTTTGCGAGGCACTGGGGTGCATTGTGTCTATTGGATGGTGCGCGCAGAGCCCTTGGTCGACAATAAATTTTCGATAGATTCGCGGATGCAGCTCGAGACGACCGGGCTAAATTTGTCGTCCAATTCATTTTCGACCTTGGGATAAACGTTAGCACAAGTTTTAGGGTGAATTGCGACAAGTGCCAAATTTTCGGTAACTAGCCAGATATGCGTAAAATTTACGTTTAATTTCGCCTTAGTTTGAACCCATATGTGGCGTGTAAATTTGGCAATGCTATCGTTGTACCTCGGGGTTTACGATGGAGCTACACCCAAAGCCAGGTGTCTTCAGCTGATGGTTGACCTGATCAGTTCTACACGCAAGACTGCTCGTATTGGTGGATTTTGAGGGCAACTTGATCTAATTGTGGTTCGAACCAAGGCTGAATTCATGAAAGCTGCCGGTAGCGCCATTATTCTGACCTCAAAACATTACTACCGTACGGCGCGAGACCTATGATAAAGTCCACCTAGTAAAGACCATCTCGTCATAGAATGCAAGACCTTTCCAAATTAGCTGAGAAAACCAATGTCAAATATCTAATCGACTTTCCCTCCCCAAACCACAATAAGGCGTTGAGACGAATGGGGTTCCTAGACGTAGCTAAACCACAAAACGCGCATTTTTCCGCGACACGACAGTAGATTGTAGTCCGTTCCAACGGAATTTCCCCCGCCTATCAACAATGCTGCGCAGATGCTTCACGGTTGAGTCGTCGCATCTAGTCGACCAGGCCGGACTGACGTGATTTCTGCGCACAACCACACACAGGAGGACGAGAGATAATCTGGAAATAAGCTTTCGCTCCAGTCATCCGATTACCTTGAGATCGCTTCGTGCCGTGCCCTTCCATTAGCACCGCTCAGGCATCTTCGCAAGAGTATCTACGGTCAGACCCAAATACAGGCATGTAATTCAAACTTCAGTCAATACCAGGAGAGACTGCTCAGCACGTAAGCCCCGAGTTGTGGCATCGAGGACCGCTCCTCCGGATTGCACAACGATCGTTACGGCTGGCTCAGTACGCGTGGATATGGCCGCCACCTTCACGGCGCAACGGCACTGGTATAGGTAGTTCGTTATAGGAGCATTTGCTGCATAAATGTCTAGAATTCAAAAATCACCGAAGACTTGCCTTTCCACAGTATCAGAGATTAAGACGCAAATGACAACAAGATATGCTACTGATTCGCATGGTCTTGTCTACCAGAGATAGCTTACACATTCCTGGTATCGTTTTCGACTAAATGTGACCCGTAGCTTATTCAGATACCTGTGCCGGGGTAAGAATCCACTGGAGGTTGCTAATACTAGAATACAGGCCTAGAAACAGCAAACAGAAATACAGCTCGTTTTAGTTTGTGGCTATTCTTTTTTTACATCAGGTCTTAATTGCAGATGTAGCTGAGTAGCTATGACACAATCTTGGAGAAAAAGTGCAGAGTAGATGACTCAATACAAAGGAAGAGCGCCCATGCCTCGCATTTCATTTGCAAGTACAAGTGCGAATTTTATTATTATTTATTTTTAGTTCATTTTATTGTCCTTTGTGAGTCTATGAATATTTAGGATATGCAGATCCTCTCTGCCTACAGACTAAGGACACCTATGCTAGTAGTATATCCCCTCCTATGTCTCCCATACAGCTCCCCTCAAATAGTACGACCCCTCACAAGTCCTTATTCGATTATACACTTAGAGGAGCCCTTTGCTCTTCGATATCTCCCCTCCCCAGCCAACGAAACGATGGCCATTTGCGGGTGTATGGCAGCCGGGAAAATTGTAAAAACCACTGGGTGCGGAGCTCTCCTAATACCGACATTAGGACTAAATCCGAAGACATAGTGACCCTTCTGAAGCGTTCGAAGAGGCCGGCCAGCTGGGCGCTGCAGACTTGTGGGTACATCGGAGAATTCACACTCTGCTTTTCTAGCCTCCTTCCCGAAGGTCATGTGCGTTGAAGCGTAGGTGTTGCGAAGTGGCTTACGGTGATTAAGAACTCAAAGCATGCCTGTAATAAGAATCACGGGATGCCTGTGGAGTTCATTAAGTCTGATGTAAGTTGTCCATCTAACCATCACCTCCCTAGACTCCAACATGGACTACAATATACTAATCCAGACTGAAGTTACGTAATTAATACAACACGGTCCTGTTTGTACTGTGATCCACTTCTAGGTGCCAGCTGACATGGACACACGGTCGTACTGAAATGTCAGAAAATTTTTGACAGAGCGTGATTACTGTGTATTAGCTTAGCCCAACTTCTTTTGTGCCGTCTAGGGCGCCGGGAGTGCCGTTGACTCATTGACAATCGAAGACCTCCTGGTTAATTAGCCGAAATCTCGGTCTTGGCGCCCACAAACGTTCCAAAGCTGAAAACCCCTCGAACATGTCAGCCCCAGCATGGTCTTCAGAGACCTCTTCTCCTTCTCGCTACATATCTCAGCCGCCTGTCTTCCCTCAAGTTGTCTATTACATCAGGTGGTCAGTCTCGCATAAGCCAGGACCCAGGCTTTTATATTTGTCTTGATTTGCTCCTTGCGGGTATGAAAAGTGCGGTAAATTTTCGGTAGGAGATGGCTGGTAATTAATGAGGCAAGCTCCTGTTTGCAATTGGAGCAACTCTTTTGTCAGTCGTTGAGGCGAGATGGCGCGTGGTTGGAAGGAGGTAGAGGATTCAGATCAGAATGGTAAGAGTGGCATTGTCGAGAAGTCGTCAAATGGACATATGCTTGAGGCTGCTTTGGACTTCGATTTAGTTGCGATTCTTCATGAGTATCCCTGATATATCGAGCACACTTGTAAAGAGACGAGGATCACGGACGCTGCACGCAAAGACTGCCGCAAAATAATCTGTATCTTTCTCTCCAATAGCAAAATTTGTGGTTACGTAAAGCGTGTCCTGATGATCAGCTTATATAATCTCTTACTTATGTCTATGCCTTGTGTAACAGGCAGACATATTTATCGAATCCAAACTACATGCAAGGCTGGGCCCGTAGGGCAGCGCAGCCATGACCACCGGGTTAAACCCGTAACATACTGAGCGATTACACCGGCACTGCAGGAAGGTGAAGAATTCATCTTTGCTGGCATCACTATAGTGTAGGTGGAGGACGAAGGCTGAACACCTGTCAGTGGTGTCCTCTACGAACCTGGGAGTGAAATATTCTCCCAGAGCCAAGTTCAGTCAAATTTCGCAATACCAAAGAAGTTGGCCCACGAGGCAATGATTCAAATTTTCACCTTCAACGAGGTCATGTTCTTGTGAAGCCTCGTCAAGTCTACAAGTACGAGCAAGTACATCCTCATTTCATTAACCACACCTCTCATCGACTCTTCTTAGACCTCAGCTGGTCACTGAGTATACGCCCACAACAATACGAATACCCATAGAAGGATAAAAATCGTGGCGCACAAGTGTAGGAGGAAGTTCTTTGGGATGGACGTGAGAGAGATCAGGACAAGTTTACAAGTTGATGCAAAGGAAGGATACAATCTCGACGGGTGTGAGACTTCGAATTTTGGCAAGGAGTTCTATAAATTAGAGCATTGTGCGCGCCAAGACTTCGCTTGCGAGAGGGCAGCTGTTACTACAAAAACAAGCCGCGGTTATGCGCCGTGGCCCGCCTCGTGGTGGTCTTCTCTGATACAGTTTGAGTAGCCTCGACGCCTATTCTATTTGGGAATGAGAGACCTATCATCACATTTTGAGCAGAAAAGAGTAAATGGATGGAGGCATGTCTGGATAACTCAGGGGTTTTGAGACGTTCCCCTGGATGGGTATTCACGGATGAGGCTTGACTTGGCGCGCAGAAAAAGCCGCCATAACTTAGCAGTGATACTTGCAAATGAAATCCGAGGCAGGAGTGCTCTACTTGTAAATTGGGTCATCTATCCCATGCTTTTTCTTACATATTGTCTCATAGCTAGATAGCTGCATACACAATTCAAATCCGATGCAAACAAAAAGATTCATGGTGTACCCTCAATAAAACGATACAAATTTATTCTTCTACTTTCTGTTCATAAACCTACAGCATAGTATTGTTTGAGTCTATTCGCTGGCTCCCACAAAAGATAACATCTTCCACTCGCCATCACTCTGCAGTATGACTTCCGCACATTTCATAATTATAACAGACTGGTATTATCTTCATTCTAGAAGATTTGACCGATCTTTATTTCTTTCCCGTTCTTCAAACCTCTCGTGATCCTGTTCCATGGTATAGCCATCGTTCCTGTAAACTCTGACCATGTCGTGACGTTCTTGTCGTCTAAAAATTCAGCCGTAGTAGAGATTGCTTTCCATGGTACCGCAAGAAGACTGCTCAGAATAATGTGCCAGCACTCGTTCTATTTATTATTACTATGGCAAATCCTATGCGGAAATGTCACGATGGATAAGGGAAGCCCGGCGCTTTTGTTTTGAAAGGAAATTTATCATGATTGGTATTTTTTTCGGAATGATACTTGCGCTGCAACAGCTAAGATAGTTTGTGGAAAGATAACTTCATTAATATGCAGAAGTGAAGTTACTATGGGAATTACTGTCGAATGATCTAATGACTTCATTCATTTCTCTAGTTTAACGTCCTATGCGGTATCTATGTACAGAACCAAGAAGACGGTAAGCCGCTTTGGTAAGGGAAAAAATTTTCAACAAAACCCGATGTCCTGCCACTCTGAGCCGACCCGGCTTTATGCTGAGGACGTTCCTTTCAACCACAATTCTATAAACTTTCCCCAGAATTCGTTAACTCCCCCTTCAATCAGACTAACACTAGGAGAAATTAAAAAGAGAAGGCGCCTCCTCACTCGGCGTTGG
The DNA here is from genome assembly GCA_900239735.1 of Blumeria hordei DH14. Taxonomy (NCBI): domain Eukaryota; kingdom Fungi; phylum Ascomycota; class Leotiomycetes; order Helotiales; family Erysiphaceae; genus Blumeria; species Blumeria hordei. The sequence continues at coordinate 2,714,330 of OENG01000025.1, read as the reverse complement.
TTGTCGGAGTGTTCGAAGAGTTGGCCCCAATGGTGGTAGTGCTGTCGCGGGGATAGTTGGCGCCACTGGTGCTTCGACTACCTTGCGTGGTCGTCCTGGCCCCTTTATGAGTCCTTCAGCCTTCTTACTGGTGACCAAAGTGAATCCCTGATTATCAGTCGTTCCGACTGTTCGCATTGGCGCCATTTTGGGTTTTAATTCCATATTTCCGCTGTTCTCGATAGTAGCTCCTTCCGAGCCTTCTCCATAGTTCCCTTGTAGACCTGGTAGGTCCGACACGCTGCTTTCTGCCGCGAACGGTGTTCCTTGCCGCAGTTGGCACAAGAAACCCTTTTCCTCGGACAGTCCCGAGTTTGGTGAGCGCCTGCGCACTCACCGCACCTGGCTGCCTTTTCACATGATGCCGTGTATATTCCCACTGGCTGCAGTTGTAACACTACTTTGGCTGGGCCCGTGGTGACCACACCTGCGCAGGGAAGAGCATGGCGTGAAATACAAAGCCGTTTCGGACTACCTCCGTTTGTATTGCCTCAGATTGGAGGCTGACAACAATTGTTCCGCGATTGTGACCGTTGACCTAATGACTTAATGACCTTTCATGTATTATTGTTAAATGACAAGGTGTGTCTAGCTGCTACAGGGGCGATCCGAGTCAGGCAGAGTCAAACACATAAGTCGCGTCAATTACGCTATTCATGCAGATCAGTCGCGTGGAGGAAAATTTGTACTTAGGAGTCTGGCTGTCTCGATCTTAGTATACTTCTAGTTAACTCGAATATCTGATTCTATCTGACCTCAATCCACTGTGCTAATTCCATCGTCTTCTATACAGTCATACTGCGATAGAAGTCCTCCAAATTAATAATTATCTTAGAAATGATGACTAGTTATGTTGATGAGTAATGAGTTGCCTGTTTAGGAATGTCGTCAGGAGTGAGGGACAACTGCTGTATATATTTGAATTTGATTTCATTTAGCCCGATTTGGCGCCCTGTGGGCCCATGCAGGTGGCTATGAACCTATCTGTTTATTTACATGAGGAGGAAACCTTGCGGTAAAAACCCCTTCCCCCTATTAATTTTGTATTCATCTATAGTCCTTCGTTACCTATAGGAAGTGCAATTGGCCATCAGTTCGAGACAGGACTAGCAAAAATTATACTCGACCTCGCCATCCTTTCCTCGCCCTCGCGTGCTAAAAAGAGACGACTGTGGTCTTGAGTTTGACCCGGTTATCCAAATACTTGTGGTGGTGGGTTGACCAGGGGCTGTTTGCGCGGGCGTCCTGGCCCTCTCTTTTGCACCTCCGGCTTTTGGTGGGACACCGGTGTGAACCCCTAGTCGTCTGTGTGTTTTGCTGTAGTTAATGTAGTAGGTGCCGTAGGTAGTATTTCGCCTTTACTGTATTCCGCCGTTCTCTCCATGAGTTCATACCGTGCCCGTTGCACGCTGGCCTTGTATGACGCGAAGTTTTAACACGCCCCCTTCTGCCACGATTTATGATCCTTGCCGCAGTTGCAGCAAGCACCGACTTCCTCGGGCATTCCCTGGCCTGATGAGTACCCGCGCACTCACCACATCTCCTTACCATATTGCAAGAGGCTTGGGTATGCCCCCATTGACAGCGGTTGAAGCACTGCTTGATTTACGCTCGGGGTGACCAGAGCTGGGCAGTGTACAGCATTGAGTTGTATACAATGCCGTTTCTTATCACTTCGCGTTGAAGTGCCTCTGTCGACAAACTCGCGACGATTGACCCTCGAGTTTGGCCGTTAGCTCCCATCCATCGGTGCTCCTTTGCATCAAAGAGCCATCTCACCCTGTTGATTTTTAGTTCGGGGATCCGAACTTTTGTTTCAGCCACGACTTGATTTATGAATTCTCTGTTGTTTGGATTTTTTCCCCCTCTTATGAATGTCACCAATGGGACCCTCAAAATCTCAACAGGGTAATCCTGCTTTAGGACGCAGAACTCCTTTGGCTGCGCCATACTCAAGGCAGCGTCTCGCTGGGAGACCGACTGCACAAACACCTCCGTATCGTTGCTCCGCAGCTTCCTTACTGCGTATGCCCCCTCGATATGTAGTTTTGCCTTGTCTAGCAGCTCTTCCGGCTGCATGTTGTTTGCTCCTTGTATCCGTATTCTTACTGCCGCTTTATTCGCTGGCGGCGCGACGATTGGACGTATGTGGGTCGCCCTCCCATCCCTTGTACTGCCGAAGCAGCCGTCTTGTGCGAAGGCTCCCCGAGATTCTTCCTGATTGCCTTCTCCAAGGCCAGCATCCGTTCTTCCATTCGTGAAGCCTTCAGCTTCGATTGTAACATCGTAGCGTGGGCTTTGAAGGCATCGAGTGCCTCACCTACTTCAACCATCGGTGTCGCAGATTTGTCAGTGCCTGCGATGACCAGTCTGTCTCTTACCTTATTTAGGAAAAGCCATACTGTCTTCAATGTATCCATGTTAACGCCTGTAGAGATCGCGAGAGGCTCTACAGCCGTAATTGCAGCGATTCCGCTGTCCGTTGGTGCCGTGAAAATTTTCCCAACCGCGAAATTCACCTTTCTGGCTCCCCAACTCGCCATGCCGAAGCGCAACGAAAAGAATTCAGGGAATCAGGTAAGAGGGATTGATTAAGAATACAATGAAATAACGTTCGTGGAACGTGGTGCCGCTTTTCGTGAAAAATAACTGCTGTATATACGTGTTTCATTTAGTTAGGAGAGAAGAATAGAAGATATATGTTAACCACCCATTGTTATTACTGCTACAGAAAGCTTGTGATATAAATACCACTCGAGCATTCCGATATTCACACAATTCTATAAATATGTTCAGCCTAAAATCAAAGCTATCGTCATCACCTTGGTACTTTAGGTCTGGCTCATACATTTCGGACAGGTTTGATAATTCTCTCGAATAATCTGCAGGAAGTGAGGCATATTGAACTTTGTATGAGGTTGTGTCGGCAGTCACTGTTGATGAAGGTTTTGCTTTTTCTTTTAGGGAAAAATTGGTGCTTAGAGGTAGAGTCTTTCATAAGGTGCAGAATTTTAACGGAATGAAAGGTTTCATTGGAGCTTGAAACTTCTTGGTACGTCCATTTGGTTGGTATTTCTTCTAGCAACGTATTATGTAAAGATTTGGCGATAGTAGTTTTTCTATTACTGTCCCATTCTGCCCAAACTCCATTCGTTCTCGGGTGAAGTCGAAGTCCACGTTGGACTGAGATGGATGCAGATTTATAATCAGCTTCGGAGAAATGTGAAAACTCGTCTTTGAAAGCCTCCCAAAGATTATTATCCTTAAAATTGAACCCAGAGAAGACTTTCATTTTTCCTTAATATAGCTGTTTGCCAATTTTTTTCGATCTTATTGTGCAGATGTTGCGACACTATTTTTAGGAATTAATTCTGAAAATTTAAAGGATGAAATAGTTGAAATTTGCGAGTATATGTGTAGTTAACGGGAGGTGAAAATCGATCTGGAAGTTGAAATGGAAATCGGTTGTTGATATCAAGGAGACGTGATAGATGCGGAGTGAGTGAGTGAGTGTTTATTGTACTACTTGAGTCATAGACTATCTAGCACATTGGGCTCCTCTCTGACCCAGTGATAGATGCAGAAAAGATGGGGATAAAAGTTTGATAGGGTGAGGACTTATCAAATGGTAGAGTGAGTAGGTGTGTGCGTGATGGACGCAAAATCAAGTGCCTTTTTCAGGGGTTGATTTCTTGAACATAAATTGAATGACGAGCGCCTTTCTCAGGGGACGACTTTCGATTTATATTCCTTAGCAAAAACAAGTTGAACAGAGGCCTTTTGTAGGGACTGTACAAATTATTTCTCTCTTCACTGGTATTCTGATCTTAATTCGCAAAACTGATCAGTGTCGGAATACTCGGGTGGCATTTATATCACAAGCTTTCTGTAGCAATAATAACAATTGGTGGTTAACATATATCTTCTGTTCTTCTCTCCTAACAAAAGGAAACATGTATATACAGCAGTTATTTTCCACTCCTGACGCTATGCCTAAACAGGCCATTCATTACTCATCAACATAACTAGTCATCATTTCTAAGATAATGCATGAGATGTCATTTGATATTTCGACAATTATATTGTTAAATATTGGGGGAAGCTTGTCCCTTATCTTGTTCGCCTGTAGACTGATCACGTAACCAGTGTGCAGTGCACCAAAGTGTGCACCCAACTGAGCAGCCATGCCATTTGTCCTATATCAACCATCCTTCTCTCAAACTACACGCACCACTACTTGTGACGCCGTTATGTAGAGTCCTAATCTTCTTCATGTACTGAAATGCCATACTGCTATAAGAACTACCTATGCAACAGCTACCAGACCTACCATACTACATCGCTTAGCATAATAATGTTGAAGGCACATTCTTTTTTGTTCCCTCATCACAAGCTTATTTTACCCACGACTTCGAAAAAAGCACTTGCAAGATCTCTATCAACAGCGAGCAAAGGTCTACACGGTAATTTCGTCGAGCTTGACTTCCTAAATCTAAACTCGAGAAAGCTCTTGTTAGCGTCAAAGATGATTACTTCTAATTTGATAGACGGGTGAGCAATTTTGGTGATCAAATGCGGTGCATTACCTTGTATACATGAATTCCAAGCATTGGATGAGGACCCAAACATAGCCACGAGGATGATTTGTGTAGAGGTGCTCGCTAAAAAGCTCTCCAACAGAGACATCTCTCGAGGACTAACTGGCTCCATACGAGGATGACTTATACCATAGTAACCCCCAAAAGTCAGAGACGCTCCGGAAGCTACAGCTTTGTGACAGTCTAATTGAAGGGCCATTTATATGTAACTGGATTCAGCTTAAAAATGGATCAAAGGTATGGCAGGTTGCATCGGGAATATACTAAGATGCTTAAATATTTAACTCCAATATTTATGGATTCCTGATAATGTAGACTCCACGCCATTTATCAATCACACCTGTGAAATAAAATTGGCGGGCCGAAATAATCGCCCCAGTGTACTTCTTTTGGTGGATTTTTGTATATGCGTACAGCTTTGTCCTCGCTTCAACGAGAGGCTGTTGTGGTAGAAGCCCAGATACGATAGTCGACACCTCATTTATGCTATGCTAGCTAGCTGCTTTTGTCTATATGGATATAAATCAAGACAAGCGTCTGTTAATGCCTTCCTCGAGACCATGTGAAACTTTGCTTGGTAACCTCTCAGAACAGCGGAGTTGATTAAGGATGTGGCATTTATAACGTTTTTCCCGAAAGTTTTTATATCTAGGCCATTGCTTGAAGGGGTAGGAGCTATATTGAGAGTCCACATATTGCTAATGAAACTGTAAGTATTCCATCGTCGATTGTTTGTAGCCTAACATAATTTGGCGTACAAATCGGCAAATTTATAGGCGTAGAATCCGGCGCCTCTTCCGTGTCATTCAACATATCTCGCAAAATACGACAAAACTGTTGAGCTTGAGGCTGCTTTTCAAATATTTGGAATGTTGTGCCACGAACCGTGTCAATTATGGCAGACATGCTTCGAAAATCTGCTGTGCCGGTCAAGAAGACGTCTCAGAGGCTTATATCCAGACTAAGGCTTTCTAGAGGAGAGGCTTACGGTAAAAAATCCGAGAGAGTCAGCAGGGTTTGTGGCGAGAGCAGCAGATGTTCTAGCTAGACATACGAGTCTTGAGAGACCGTGAGAGGCCGATTTTTGACTCTTAAACTAGGCTTGGATTTCGACGAAATTCTAAGATGGATGGTACAGAGATAATTTGGCGTTGGGTTGATGGAAATGATTCATGGTGACATTTATAAAAATGCCTCGTGCAAATGAAATTCGCAAGAGGATCGCGCAATTCTCCGCATCTTTTTTCGACCAGGAGGAACTATGATAAATGGTCAGCAGGCTGAAATGAATCTGTTTCCTTGGTGCAGCTATGCGAGAAGCTGTACACGGGTCTCAATTATTGTCAGGAAAGTTTAATAGAATGTCTGGGTAGCGAGCTCATAGTTTGTAGTTTATACACAGTGATATTGTATGTACACAAGATGGAAGGATATGAATGATCAATTGTCACGATCGTTTGCCCTCAACAATGTCGATACCACGCCGCCTCTAAATTATGAAGGATTCAGTAGTGACCTAGGGTTTTTGCGAATAGATTGATGAGCGCAGTAGAGCAAGGCTGGGGTTTGTGGGTTAGTCCAAGAACAATGGTGAATGATCTGGGAAGGGGAGGCTTGAACCAGACAAAGTTTACCTTGTGTATGAAAGTCGGGTTAACGATAGGCTTTTGAAAGTACAGTTGTGATAGCACTCAAGTGCCGCCTTGAACACGTTAATTGCGAGATGAGGCCAGACCAGTTTTTGGAAACGTGTGGTTGGATTAAAATTTACAAGATGGATTTAATCAACTACAACTGTTAAAAAGCGATACACTCGCCATCATCTAAACAAGAATCTCGCTATAAAATTTGCCGTAGTAATAGAGAATGCCCCAGTTATTCGCCTAGAAACCATGAATCGCAACGCCCTCATTTCAGACTTTGAGGGAATATCCAGCCACTGCCAAAGTCTCGTTTTCTTCATACATGATCATCTAGCAGGCAGGCGATGGGTCAGTCGTAGGAGCAGACTCTTGATCTCTATCGTCCTTGCGGGGTTTGGAGGTCTTTTCGTAGGCATTCGGTCGTCGCTTCTTCTTGATTCCTCCGCATGTAGGCTGCCTCGCCTTCGTCTGTTGGGCACGGCTTTGCGTTCGATTGGAGATGACGCCATCTTTATGAGGTTCATCAGTTTCGCTACTATCGCTGTCGCTGCTGCTGCTGCTCTCCTCGGATGACTCGCCAAACTGGCGGGGTGCGTGGTATATGCAGCAAACTTTACTGCTCTTCTTCCCCATTCCCTCGTTGTTCACGACACTCTCGTCCCAGCGGATAGAGCGAGAGGTGGCGGTCGAGTTTTCGAGCGAGGCGCCGCGTAATCGTAAAACAGGAATGGGCTCAGTGTCAGATAACTCCGTCGAGGCTGAGAGCGCGACGGTCTGGGACGAGGTGGCGACGCGGCGGGAATCTCGTTGGTAGGTGGTACGACCGCCACTGCTTTGTCCAAGGGCGCGGCTCGTCGAAGACATGGCGGGGTTTAGCTGCAGGTGCTCGTCGACACGATGGATATGAAGGGTTGGTTGGATGAAGGGCAAGGTCGCGATCGGACTAAAGTGTCGTCGCCAGAATCCGATTAGCCGGGCCCTGCGCCTGGCGTAGTCGCGGGCGACGCCGCCTTCGCACAAAGAGATTCTTCCGCTGCGGCATGAGCGACAAAGTCGCCGACGTTTCTCGCGTGAGCGACATCATGCCTAGCTATTTTGCTGCGATGTAGGAATGGTATTCTCCACGACCGCTGTCGTGCGCTTCGGGAGAGAGAGAGAAAGGCAGGAAGCTCGTCATGACGCCATTGCTCGCAAGGTGGATCGCCCGCAAAGGACTCGTGTCCTCAAGGCGCTAAAGCGATAAAAATAGAAGCCAAGACGGGCAGGAGTACGATATGGATCCAGACATTTATCTACTGTCCGACCTGACAGCCCCGGAGCACATCTCGCCAACTCGCGCCATACACCCTGTGGTAGACTGCAGGCTGCAGCTGCCATGGGTAAGCTTACCACGTCTGCCTCAGGGTCCACGGCGCCCGAATTCGCTCGCAGAACACTGCCGGAATCACAGTGCGAGGGCCAGATGGCACATTGGTATGCCCTCTACACCGGCCTCTCACCTAAACCGTGACAGCCGACTCGCCAAGCTCTAACGAGGCGGAAAACAACTGGTGTCAGACCGGCAAGGCTGAGCAGCAATCAGCGCTTTTCTGGATGGCAGGAATCGTGTAGGCATCACAAGATAGCCAAGGCTGTTCACGTTTTCGCGTCGACGGGCGTAGGCGGTTGGGGGGAGGTGAAGTGGCAGCAGCAAATATAGCTACTCCCCCCCCCCCGGCATAAATGTGGCCCCGATAGTTTACTCCTGTGCAGAAGACGGTTTGTGGAAGATAGTCCGCCTCCTCCCCGTCCACATGGAGCCAGGGGCAAGACTGTATGCATCCTCGCCCGCAGTAACTCCGAGGAATATCCCCTGCTCGAGTCTTCGACCATCAACCAGACTGAGGCTCGTATGATGGGGCAAAGACAGGGATCAACGCTGGTGGAGCAGGTGGGAGGAGGCGACACGTAAGCTGTCAGGTGTGGAGTTGGCGCCTTGTCTTCCCTCTCTCGCTCCACATTCCTCATGGCGAGAGGGTGCCCTCGTCGGGAACCCAGGTCTCAGCCTAGCCTGATCGAAACAAGGTCTAATCTACGCCCGGAAATGGTCCTTCTGAACCCAGTTGACGTTGTGCACGGCTGAGGTGATCTGCTCGCGCGACACGATGCTTCACCCGCTTGAACCACTGTGAGCGGGATACAAAGAGCAGGACATGGGAATGTTCCTCACTTCCTCTCACCACTAGAGCTGCTGCTGCTGGGCTATAACTCTTGTCCACAGGATCGAGGTGTGTGGTAGCAGTGGCACAGGATAGGCGCTCAAGTTTCGTGGCGATGCGGCAAGCGACACGCAACTTTTGGAGAAACAAGTACATGGTATTTAAGGCCGATATATAATATCCATATCAAATAGAATGAGTGAGTGAGTGAGTGAGTGAGTGGGTTTTATTGTACTACTTGAGTCTTCGACTATCTAGCACATTGGGCTCCTCTCTGGCCCAGGCCACACCTTGTACAGTGCTCCTGTCCTCTCTTGTTACTTGTAAGATCATTGATATATTGCCCATGATGAATAGCCATTCAGCTCAGTATTTACCCGTGGAATTCAGCCACCTTTTCCACGGAACCTTCTACCCAAAAAAAATAAAAATGGTAGCAATGGAAACTGCGTGCGCGGGAAAAAGTCTCAAAAACCTGCAGTCCCAGCCAGGCGAGGCCTAGACACCGGGACCACATGAGGTGCGCATATTCATCTATATCTCCCTTCTTTGTAGCATTCGAGGCCATCTTGATCCAATCCACCATCTCCGTATCGGGTGCTGGGTTCGCTCCGGAAACTCATCGGATGGCTTTTCCTCCATGATCAAGGGTTGGTGACGAGAAGGGCTTCGACCCTAACGTCTGATCTGATCGTGGTTAGCTTCATGATAATGGTGATAGGGAGATGTGATGAGAAATGAAGACGATACAGATCGCGAAGGCGACTGGGAATTCTCATCGAAGTGAGGAGGTTGTTACTCAATCTTGGCTCTGCAGACTCTACAGTGAGAGCTGGAGGTTCGTAGGGGACACCACTGACAGGTGTTGAGAATAGTCCCCCCATATCAAATAGAAGAAACCCGAGACAAATGGTAAACACACCTGATCAGTTGAACTTTAGTACATGTTTCTTGTGACATGTCTGCATAATCCTATAAATCTCCTATTACTGTTATGACACGCCTTTCGCCCAACCTACACATCTCTCACAAGACCCCAAGCAAACGAACCTTATCTCCGCTCCCTTAGCATGTTAGCCAGCTTCTTGCAAGTTCATTGAGCCATATAACGCCATTAGAGGTTGACCTCTGCCTATCACAGTATTTTCACATCCAAATTACCCCTAAAATTAAAATACTGAAAACAAAGCCCAACCAGTTAGTCTCTTGCCGCCCTGCGAGACTGACATCTTCCTTGTCTGTAACCCCAGTGCTTGTCGGACCAACATTGGAACACCTATCAACCCCGCATTGCCAACCGACCGGACAACACTTTCCCCCTTCGTCCGAGGGACACATATTCCATCCTGTCGCGCAGGTTCCCGTGGGTTTGGCCGGCGTATTCGAGGTTACAGGGGCAACGACCGTCACTCCCCCACTCACAAAGGAAGTAGAAGCCGTAGGAGGGCACGAAGTAGTATCACAGTTTCTTCCGACCCGACAGCAGCCGCCTGCATGGAACGCCTTACAAGCATAGAATCCGGTGGGGCAGACCTCAGGATCACCTAAAGGCCATGATGGTGGGACGGAAGATAGACCTGTGGGTCGGACAGGTACAGCCCCGGCATCTGATGGCACGTGTGACGCTGATGTCTCTGGCGAGGGCTTGTCGTCTCCCGGCGATACATTAATTCCACTACTTGAGCCGCAATCTCCTTCAGGGCCTTTAGTGCATGGCCTATGAGTCGTTTCACAGGACTGGGTCGGAAACGACGTGCTTGTTATGGTAGTGACTTCTGGATGAGAAGAAGGTTCTGCTGTGACGGTGATAACCGTAGTGACAAGTAACGTTGATTGGATAATACCTAGAATATATTAGTTAATACCGCAATTATTGGGCGTATACTAACAGCCGTATGTTGCGCATGCATAGTTGGGAATACAGCAGCCGCCCCCTAGACTTGACGGACATGCTGTGTTTGGGGAATCGCAATTCATTATCTTCCCACTACAGTTCTTATTCTTAGGACAACATCCGACTGGTCCTAGTCCAGTATCTTGTATAGCGTAGCACACGTCCCCGCTTGAACAACAACTATCAGAATGCCCGATTGCGGAGCAGTCCGAGGTACCTTTCGGACACTTGAAATCTCTCTTTTTTAGTGGCATAGGTGAGTCAACGGCATCGCTGCTATTATATTTCTGCTCCACCTGTTCAAGTTCTAAGCCATCGGAGTGCAGAGTGAATGGTGCGATCAAAGCGTCTGGCTCGAGGTCTTTTCGTGATGGTACGGAATCATAGTCTTCGGTTCCGTTTGTCTGAAAATCTCCATCGTACAGCCAGTTTGTCGCAAAAAACTTCTCTCCTTCTTCAGGACTCATCTTCATGATCCCGGTAGGCACACGTTTCTGCTGCGCATATTTTGCGAGAACATCTATGTCCCTACGACGATTTGTAGACCTTTTAATGAAGTGACTCATGCGTGTAAAAAGGCTTGAGGGCCACTTTTCCGGCTGGTATTGTGGAGTATTCTCTGCCGTTACCGCGCAGATGAACAGTATCGACGTTACTGCAGCCATGAATTCATAAATAATACGCATTGCATGTAGGTCGAACTTTGAAGACTTTGCGGAGGTTAGAGGGTGCAAGATAATTCAAAATGTGTTCTGAGAAGGTTTTGATCTGATCAAACCCTATAATGCTACCGCTATTCATGATTTATACTGGATGGAGATGACTATCATTCCAATGCTAGCAGAGCCATTCTTATTTAATTGTCAATGTCGAGAAAAGGTGGCGGAAATTGGCGGGGTTGACTCGCCATCTTTGATAGCCTTGATGCAGAGCCCCAATGCTGTAGCGGACGATTGGGAGGGCGAGGATGGGTAAATATTCGCAAGCATTAGTTGTTCGGGTCCCACTCAATTTTACCCATTCTCTTTTGTTGCAAGCGGCTGCTTATGATCAGCCGGAAGGTGAGGTCCTTTTAATGGTTGGTGTCCACTTAAGGCTCCAGCTCATCAACACACATAGGCTTTAGCCGAGCCAGCCGTCGATTTTTTGCCAAGTCATGATTAGAGTTCAGGAGGTCCTGGGAGCACGGTGACAGTTGGCTGATGGTTGCAAGATGTTCATTCTCGCATGACTGCAACGTTCCGTCGATCTCTGCTAATCCTCATATTCCTTTTCCATGCTCTTCCACGGTGTAGTTTGCTAATTGTTGAATCACCTATGTGAGCGTAAATTTCACGAATCAGCACTCCCAGCGGGAATGGTGACTATGCGGCTATTCACTCTGTCAATGCTTGTAGACTGATAATGAACTGTTGTTCATTTGTCTCACTTGACGAACCGTCGAGTTGATGATCCTTGAACCTTGCTACACGGTGGGTGTTTCTATTTCCATTCATAAAGCGTGAGCAGAGTTAGCCATCCCTATGGCCCTTGGATCTGCGCGACTGACTGACTCAGTCAACGTTCTGCGCGAAGATGGAAAGATGGAATTCAGATGGGACAGGGGCACCTGAGTGGTCCCGATGACATGTGTTGTTTGCTTGAGGGAGGAGAGCAGAGGCAAGAAACGAGGATTACGGCCAACTAAGCAGCAAGTAAATCATCCGACAGCGTCGTATGGGCCGCGTGCCAGCTAAACAGCATTTGGCGCTACCGGCATAATCGGATTTCTGGGGGACTCTGCGCAGTCAACTTTCAAACTTGATGTCGGAACCTTAGGCACAAATACGTTGGAACCTATGGACCCTTGTGTAGACTTATAAAGTTGATGAGACGCCCTCGTCGCCAGATAGATTTATACTTGCTCGCTTCAACCTCCGAAAAGTACCAACCTCCCGCCGAACAGCGAGCTAATTTCGCGGCACCCACGCCCTCCCATCCGTCCATCCTTCACACCATTATCACTCTCGACTTGCGCTCCTCACGTGATATCAAACTAGTCCTCGTCACCCGCCGTCAGCATGGCTTTCTCGAATTCGGAGGCATCAGAGCACTTGTCGAATATCCAAATCTTTATTAAGAACATGACTGGTGACAGTGAGTGAAGACTATCCACCCATAACACCCAAAATAGGCGCTCACCACACCTCCTCCAGCTATACCTCTGTCTGTTCCCACCGGCCTCTCCATCCAGAACCTCACCGAGATCCTCTCTGTCAAGACATCACGGCCGGAAACAGACCTCCGTCTATCTTACGCCGGGAAACATCTATCACCCCTACATTCTCTGTCCACCTACAACATCAGGCGGGAAAGTTTACTTCACCTCACATCCCCTATCCGGGGCGGTATGCCACCCAAAAAGATCCGCTGTTCCTTTAAAGATTGCAGAGATGGCGTACAGCGGATTATTGGTGACTGCGGGTTTTGCTCCGGCCATTTCTGTGGTAAACATCGACTATTAGAGGACCACAAATGCGAAGGACTTGAAGATGTAAGTACTGCTGCTCCTCTGGCCCTGGGTCATGTACCCCATCTGTCATGTAGAGAATACATAATGTCAGCACCCTTGTTGACACAAGTGATTCAGTGTAAAAAACAATCTCACGAACGGAACGCTGCACAGCTTCATGCAGAGAGAACACATGCTATCAAGGGAGCATAGCAAGCTAATATAAGGTCGAATATCGTTGAAATTAGTGGGCAAATCGGCGTTGGGTGGGCAATGAAATAAAGGTTCTATTTGGCACACAATTTTCTATTAGCGGGCGCAAGAATGATGAATTTCTTCAATATAGATGAGAGTCGCCTCTCCTATCACCCATCCACATATGGGTTGGATCATTGCTCAAGCGATTCTAGACCAGAAAACGAATTCTATACTTAAATGGCACCTCATGAATGTGATGTTAATCTAAAGGATCGTACTGCGAGATTAGCTTTGGTTTGCCGACTGTACGAGACACTATTGCATACATTATCTAAAACATAGCAAGTTTCGAAATTTTGGCCAAATAGACTTGCTTGTAGCTCTAGGTATTTAGACACGAAAATACCCCCGACCCCCTCCGAAACAGCAAGTCGCTTTAGCTACGTACATTTACGTCTCTCTCATGTCAACAACACAGCGAATACATTCACCACGTTTTAACACATAAAATACCTCATTAATTCCACTGAACTTCATTCTGTGGGTAATGAATTCATCTACCTTTAAATTTCCTTGTAGGTAATCCTCTACTAAATCTGGAAGCTGGCTGCGGCCCTTAATTCCGCCAAAAGCACATCCTTTCCATACGCGTCCGGTAACGAGCTGGAATGCTATAAAAGATAGATTAGTAATCAAACATGAGATAATCGGGCTGCCAGTTAACTTACGTCGAGTGGAAATTTCCTGACCAGCTGCGGCAACACCAATAATAATACTCTGACCCCAACCCTTGTGACAAGCTTCGAGTGCCGCACGCATCACGCCCACATTTCCCGTACAATCAAATGTGTAATCACAGCCTCCATCTGTCATCTCTACGAGCTTCTCCACTATTGTCTGGTTTTTAAGCTCGGTTGGATTGAGGAAGTCAGTCGCTCCAAACTTTTCGGCCCAGCCCTTCTTATCAGGATTAATGTCGATGACAATAATGCGACTAGCCTTACTCTTGACGGCTCCTTGAACCACCGAGAGCCCAACGCAGCCAGCGCCGAAGATGCCCACGGTAGAACCTTGCTCTATTTTGGCGGTCTCGATCGCAGCTCCATAACCGGTAGTTATACCACAACCCAGTAAACAGGTCCGGTCCATGGGAGCTGCGCGAGGAAGGGATACCACCGAGATATCAGCGACCACGGTATATTGGGAAAAGGTCGAGGTGCCCATATAATGAAATATATCCTGGCCTCGACATCGGAATCGTGATGTACCATCCGGCATCACACCCTTTCCTTGAGTTGCGCGAATTTTGCTGCAAACATTAGTCTTTCCGGATTTACAAAATTTGCACTCTTTGCATTCAGGTATACTGGCCACCGGTTAGTAGCTAGCATGGGCGGGTAGGGAAGCAGGATAGCCCTACTAAAGCGCGACTACATGATCCCCAGGTTGGACAGAAGTTACGTCGGGTCCTACTGACTCGACGATACCGGCGCCCTCGTGGCCAAGGATGGAGGGAAAGACGCCCTCTGGATCTTTTCCTGATAATGTATACGCATCTACCGCGAGAAATTAGTCGACAGTAGGCAGGAGCACTATCAAGTGCTTACCTGTGTGACAGACGCCGGTGTAATGGATGGCAATACGCACCTCGTGGGCACGAGGCGGCAGTACTTCAATTTTTTCAAGGGTCAATTCTTTACCTGCTTCCCATGCCACCGCCGCCTATGCTTGCTGGTTAATCAACAGCTCAGCCTCGGGGCCTTGGGCTGCCTACCATGCACGTAATGGTCTAATGGACGGCCTGTTAGTCCTTCTACGGGTAGGCGCGGGGTCTCGACTCACCTCCCCTTCGGTCACGGCCACCATGATCGCGGCGTCTGGCGGGAACTAGGTATGGGCGAAAATAACGGAAGCTTGGATTCCGGCTTAGGGTGCGGAAAGAATGAAGACAAAGAGTTGAGTGTGTAGCTGCAAGGAGCGGGTCGAGTAAT
This sequence comes from Blumeria hordei DH14, assembly GCA_900239735.1. NCBI lineage: Eukaryota > Fungi > Ascomycota > Leotiomycetes > Helotiales > Erysiphaceae > Blumeria > Blumeria hordei. The sequence continues at coordinate 2,699,278 of OENG01000025.1, read as the reverse complement.
AAATTTCTAACCCTCGCTTGACCCTGCAGCCTCAGGTGATTATATCGCGCAGCCTGACACACCTTGGACATAAATATTTCTCTGCACCCCCACGCCATCGGTCTGTGCTCTTGAATTCGGCAAGCTATTCGATAAACGGCGGTTCGGAAAGGATGCTCTCGGTTCATTTCGGCCGAGAGGCCGCACCACGAAATTTACAAGGAGCCATAAAAAGAAGAAACAAGCACATTCAACCATCACCAGTCACTCTCAACTAGGTTGGATCTCTAGCCAAACCTTATCGGGTCGACCTAAAAGGTACAGGCTTGCTACTACAATATTATCAAAAAACTCATCAATTACTTCTACAATCTCTGCTCAACGCCAAACAAATAGCCCTAGAGGAGATGAATCGCACAAGACTTACAGGCCCGGGATCCAAATGAAGAGAGTCACCGAGCACAAGGAAACGCAATATTGCCGAATTAATCTCCAGCTCAACAGAGCACTGCGTGTACCAACAAAGAAATTGTAGCAGCAAAGCGCCGTAACCTAGCAGTCAGACTGATCTCGGGAGACAAAATTAAAGTGCTAAGACACCATACTACCTCAAATAAGCCATAGCCGACCTAAATGAAATGCGATTCCGTCGCGTCGCGCGCAGTACCCACGACATAGAACTACCCAGGCAGCCTTGGATAAGCACAGCTGTCGAGTCTTCCACGCGGTAATACTTGAACTAGGCACGACCATTTTCAGCAAGACAAGACAGCGTACCACATTGTTTGCTCTTGTCCCACCAGCATGAGTGTCGGATTGCGCAAAGACCATTCAGTCCGCACATAACTTACTGATAATGTACCATGGCTAGATATTTGCAAAGGCGCAGTATGCCCTATTTTTCTGTCCTTGGAAAGGGGCGATTTCGGCATTCCGTAAACTCCACGGCCATCTCTCTCTCGCCCCTTCCCCTACATTGTAATTGCGCCCTCTTCATCAAGCCAGCACAACCGCCGAATGCATCCTGCGGCCAACACGGAAGCGGCGTATTCACTTAGAGGCATCCACGAGACACGGAAGCTCTGCGGTCCTGGACCTCAAGTGCAATGGAATATACCAATCTAGCAATCATTAGCCCCTTCAGATGCTGACTTGTGGGTACGAGAGGAGCAGATGAGGGTAGAGCAGAGGGTAATCTGGCGGGGTGAGGGATTGCGCCAACGCTTCCAAGTCTTGTATTTCACACTGGGCAGTGGGTGTCTTTCAAATGTTGTCGAGGATCCTTGGGGATTCTCATGAATCATGCGGGAGCGGCGGGGGAATGTTTTGGGAGGTTTCAGCTGGCTAGGCGTAGCTGTTTACCGCAGCACCCTATACCGCCCGCCGCCGCCGTAAGATTGCTCAGCTCATGCGTCATAGACCCACAGCGGTAGACCCACTGACTTCCCTCCGGACAAAGGGCCTAGCAGAGGCTCCCCCTGAGCTCATCAGCCGCGAACGGCGTGGGATGTGATCCGCAAATACCATGCCTCGGATCTTCCACCATTCCGTCACCTGGAGACATTGAAAACCGCCCCTAACGTACAAAAGGGCCTGTCAGCCCATAATTTCCATGCGCAAATAAATACCATGAGCTGTGGCAAGTCACTCCAAAGAGGTTACAGATACATCAACGGCTGATATAGCAGTGATTTTATGCGGATAAAGATTCAAAGATTGTTCTGTTGGGATACAAGATGAATATATCCAAACATGTTCTATCATGCTAGCATGTGATGATACATTAAATTAAACTACTTTTTGAACCAGCTACGCAACTGTTAACAATAATTCCTCACTTCGTACCAATTCGGCGTGACACGTAGTAGCACACCGCCTCATGATGATGTAGTTCATTAATGCGGCGAGTCGGTCAACATAAAGTAAAATCATTCCCAAGACAGACAACCTTATCCAGGGCATAACGTCCCAAACACCACTTCCCGACTAGAATTTTGCTAAAGTCTACCCCCTAGACTGCAAGTGAAATATAAAACAAGGTATTCAACCCAAGAATACGCAGAAAATACCGTGAGATGGAATAATAAAAGAGTGTAGTATAATTTAAGCCGTGTCCGGATCCCGCCTTTTGTAACTTCGGCGTAGATTAGGAAACTTATATCGCCCAGACTCGTAGAAGGGAGCCAGTACTCCAGATAAATAAAACAAATTTGATCGTGCACCTTGCTCCAGCCATATCTTTACAAGTCCTACGGCAGTATTTATGAGAGAAAAAGAGAGAAAGATGTGTGGGTCAACTGCCCTTGAATCGCGAAGGCACTCGCGAGAGTGAAGGTTGGAATAATGTAACCCATCGTTCCGAATGCATTGGGAGAAATACAGGCAAGAAACAGAGGCACAAGTCATGTGGAACTAGATTAAAAACATCGAGAGACGGCAAAAATACTAGCTGCAGCAGACGAGGCCCATTCATTTCCGTCTGCCTCTGATAAGGGTGGTGAACACTGCGAGCGATCGAGCCCACTGGGAATAGGATGCAAAGGCAGAGGCGTAAGGCAAGGACTAGCAAGGCCCAAGTTACTTGGAGAGACGTGCGTTCGGCGTGGGTCCGTGCTGATTTGGGCATGGCCTGTGGCCTTACTTTCCTTGTCTTCTTGGGTGATCTCAGCAGCGCGTAGCTCATCTTCTTCCTCGGGAGTTTCGTATTGACAAGTTCCAGCAGGTAACTGAGAGCGGCGCATTCGGCCCATGCTACGCAAATTATCAGTTGATCGGGCGTGTTGCGGAAGAGAGTGGTGACGTTTCGGGATACAGGTTGTATGCACGGATGGGCCGTTTGAGGGGAAGTGTGCAGCGCCTCCAGGTGGGGATTCGAGGCTTTGTTGTACGTTACGTAGGGCGCGGTCAAGGGCTTCATTTGTATCGAATTTATGAATAGGGCTTGATGCTTGATTTGTATCCATCACCACAGACGATCTGTTACTGGCCCAAGGTCCACATCCTGCATGAGGCTCAATATCCATCGATTTGGGAGTTATAGGAATCTGAGACTGGCGTCCAGAAAACCTGCGGGCCCTTTTCCGTAGATGGGAAAAGAAACTCTCCTTTTGGCCGTTGGGTGGAGAGACTAGGCCGGTCGTACCGTTCAAGGCCATCTCAGCCTCTTGACGATGCATCTCCGTGTAATGGTTATTAACTGATGCAATTGATAGCTGTCGGCCAATTTTTTTGCCACCGTGGTCGTCAGGGTTTAGAGCATTTCGAGCATTAGCCTGGGCAGTAACAGTGTCGGAGAGGGGAGATATGGGTCGAATTGTCGGAAGTATGAGAATAGGGGCCCCATTAGACGGACCGTGGTTCCAAGTCGATCGTTTATTTTGGGGCATCCGTGTCTTGGCCACCATAACCTGGGGTGCGTGTGATGGTGAATCGCGAAGTGGTAGTATATCTTTTCCTTGAACTGGGCCGTGCTCATGATTAGGTTCCGACCGTCCAATGAATGATTTTCTGAACCACGAGGACTTGCTGGCAGCCATATGCAGAGATTCGGACAAGTCTTTGGAACTACGATGCCCAATGTCTGAATGCTTGCGGCCTAATATCTTGGGGGTGGTAGGTTTTGGGCGGAGGGGATCAGTGGCATCCGTAAAGAACTCGTGCATGAGTGCCTGTGTTGAGCTAGGTCGAGATTTAGGGTCCCACATGAGACACCACGTCACGAGCTTGCTGAGCGAAGCAGGCCACTGAGGAGTCTGAATAATGGAATCCATAGCATGGGGGGCCATTTTGGGAAAGGAAAAACCAAGCTTGCTCGCTAGTCGGGTGCCCTCTTTCCACTCTCCGCCCCCTATTCGGGCACCAGATTCATTGTGCCAGTTTCCGGGGCTACCCATTATTTCACACACGCGCCATACCTGGTCTACCTCATTACCGCCAGGGAATAGAGGCTTCAAGGTTGCAATTTCGACAGCCATAGCACCCATTGCCCAAATATCGACGGGTGAAGAGTATTCGCCGGCTCGGAGCAGAACTTCGGGCGCTCGGTACCAGCGCGTCGAAACATATGTGGTATAAGATAGCTTTGAATGGGTCTCGCGCGCCAGTCCAAAATCGGCAATTTTAACCGTGTAAGTAGGCGGAGTAGAGGGGGGCGTCATGAGGGATGAGTAGCGGCGGAAAGAGCTACCGGTTTCTTGTTGACCTGAAGTTGAGACGAGAATGTTTTCGGGCTTAATGTCTCGGTGAAAGAAGTGGTTGGCGTGGATATGTTCGAGGCCTTGCATGATCTGAAACAAAATACTCTTTACGCTCGAAAGGTCGAGACACTTGTGATCGCGCGCCTTCATGAGTTGGTAGAGATTACCGTCCATGTATTCCATGGCTATGTGAAGTTTCTTACTAAACGGATCCAAGAAGATATCGAGGGCGGGAACTAGATGAGGATGTGGGGGAAGCGTGCTGAGAAAGACAACTTCGCGTAATTCCAAACAGGCGGCGAATGATTCGAAATTTTTCTTCATAGTCTTAATGGCGATCTGAGGGTGGCATGGTTAGCGGAAGCACTGAAAGGGCGGAGCGCGATGCCATCTCACCACCGTCCCTCGTCTCGCCACACTCGAGCCGGCAGCCCGCACTCGAGCTAGTACTACGCTTCCAAAGCTGCCATCTCCGATATCTTTGAGGACCTCGAAGCGATCCTCGAGAGCGGTACCAGCAGTCATGATTTTTTTAGGTCGATATGTTGTCGCTGTAACCACAACAGAAAGTGACTTGAAGCAGCTGAACTCACCGGCCGATGGATGAGGACGAAAGATGAGTCTTTGGAATTTCTAAAGGGTCAAAATCCCAAACATGTCCAAGATGGAAGTAGGGGCGAAGGTCGGAGGAGCAGATGGCAAATGAAGCAATGGAGTCGCTCTTGGCCAGAGCTAGCCAGTGTCACCGGGGCATCCAGACGTTGAGAGTAGCGAGGGCGGCCACCCAAGATTCAGAGGGGGGATGGAAGAAGAGATTGTGAGACTTGCAGAGAGACCAGGCGTGGAGGTGGAAGTTGACGGCGGCGATGGAAGGGTGGAGGTGGAGAGGGCAGAAGTTACTTAACCCGCCCAAGTGGTGGGTGCCGATAGGGGAGAGCAAAAGAGAAGGTGAGAGGGAGCGAAGGGGTGTGCGCTTCAGGGGGGAGTCAAGAAGTCGAGGACGATCCGGAGGGACTAGATGAGCTGCCCAGGACCAGGATGTGACGGGCGAGGCAGGCCACGGTCAAATCAATGACGATCGCACGAAAGAGACGGAACAGCGTTACCTTTGATTCTGAGACGAATGAGGACGACAGCGATGAGGCGACGGCGGATGGGAGACTCTAGGCTTGGTGGTGTCGATGTAGAGTTCGAAGGGGAGGACGAGGAGTCGGAGAAGGTAATGGGACATGGAGAGAATGTGGGCGAAAGATGGCTACGCTAGAGAGGATGAGCTGTGCACATGGGATTGGTGGAGAGGGGGCAGTGAGAGTCGGCAAGGCACGAGTTCAATGCAGAGGGGGAGCCCGTCTCCAGATTTTGGGAGAGTCTGGCGCGGGGAGGCGAGGGGGCCAATGGATCACGGCTCCGGCCTGGCAAGCGAGGTGGGCGGCGTGAAAGAAGAAATAGCCGCCGTCGCAGACCAGGTGTGACGCCAACCAGAGTCCAGATGGCGAGGCCCAGGCAAATGGTGTTCCTGGGCTCCCGAGGCATCATCGGGCCACGCGAATCGAGCGGTCGAGACTTGGTTGGGCGGCGCGGAAACCGGCTAGGGCTAGTGAAAGGACGGGTGGCGCGAGTATAGCCACGTCTGGCACTCTGCCGTCTCGCTGACACTCGTCTCCTCGTGCAGCGCGTGCCCTTTAGTCACAAGAAGGCTAAGGCTCGTTAATGGTGCTGCGCCTGCTGGCAAGCCGGACTCGACCTTCCGTCCCCTCTTTACACTCATTCACGCCGACGCAAACTCTCGTTTCTTTTGCCGGACGCTCAGTCTCCGTGGCGGCGGCGACGGCGACGACCACTACTGCTGCTGCTGCTGCTGCGGCTGCTGCACTTCCGTCATCCGCCGACGCCTCCACTGGCCGTTGGCGCGCAGGCGGCATGGCCGATCTGCGATGCGCCCAGCGACTCGTTCCATGCTCATTCGCTGCTATCTCCCGGACCTCGCGACCTGCTCTGGCGTCACGGCGAGTGGTGTATCCAGACGCACGGTCAAGACTGCTGCATCAAGTCTATTGAGATAGCTAGCTGACACTGCTTCCCCTTTCGCTGCCCCCTAAGGAGCCCGGCAGGAATGATGGGTTTCTGGAGACCAGGCCGACAGAGCCGTGAAAGTTTTTTTCGTCCCCTCATACGTCTCTATCGGGCGCTGTTGTACAGGGCTAGCTGCCAGTCTGCGCTGCGACCACCAGTCGCATCTACTTCTGCATCATCGGCCTCGAGCCATCATACATCTCTCCGCCAGCGACCGTGCCTGCATTTGGCTGCGTCGGCTTTAACTGCACCTCTATTGCGTCGTCCGTCGGGCGAAAATAGGTGCTGGGAGTCTAGCGACAACGACGACGATGAAAAAAAAATTCGACTCATCCGCACCGAAGCTACTGTTCCGGGCCCGATCCTCTCGTGGCGCCGCCAATTGCCCGCCGCAAGCTGTCATGACCCTCGCATCTCCTGACGCCCGGCCGGCCGGCTCCGACATCGCCATCGCCCCTTATTTACTCTGTCTGACCCTGCACTGCCGGGCGCTCAGATGGCCCTGACTGTCGATCACGCTGATCCCAATCGATGACCCGACCCTCCAACTTTCCCTCCTCGCAAAGGAAGAAGGGTCAAGCCGACGAAGAAAGTGGACACCTGCCACGGTGAAGGATGGCGGAGCATCGAAGGAACGGTTGTCATCTGCACATCACCCAAGAGCCCTTGAGCTAATAAGGGCTAGAGGCCGCGTACAATGGTATCCAGTCTAGATTGGACATATGAGCATAGTCTGTACACCTTGAGCTATATTCCCAGGAAGACTCGACCTCGTGTAGTATTGCTATCGAGTAATTCATGACGATGACGTGATCTGGATACATTGAAGGATATGGGCCATCATTGCTACATACTGGCGGGAGTGACTAGTTGTTGTAGTCTTAGCACACTAAGCCGACGGCAGTTTCTTCGGGAGAAGCCCAGTACACAGATCCACCCATGAGTACACAAGACCATGATCATGTGTGCTAGCTAGCTAACTGGCTTGTTTATTTTGATTTTATGATTCATCCGATGTGATTTCAGCCAGCACCTAGCATAGAGACCCGTGTATACACTCAGTGACAGCTTGGCCTGGGCTTCGCTCGAAAATCATGTCCCGACATGTTGAAATCCTCAGCTCAGGAGGTATGGGCGTATTCATCCAATGCAACTATCAAAGCAAGGGCAAATTTTTGTGTAGTCACGTGTATTCCAGTAACACGATCTGCTCATGAGGCCTAGGTGGGAAGTTTGAAACTAAGATTTTGAGAGAGTATAAATGTTTCCCAGACCTCTAACTGGTGCCTAGGTCTAGTATAGGTCATACAAGAAGATTGAGTGCCCGCTACCTTTTTTTGCATCAAATTTTAATTTCGTATGTAGCTATCTAGCTATGACACAATATCAAAGAAAAGTACAAAATAGATTACTTAATGTATTAGAGGAGCACTCATGCCTCGGATTTCATTTGCAAGTACCACTGCGAAGTTATGGCGGCTATTTCTTCACCCAAAGTCAACCCTCATCCGTGAATACCAACCCTGAGAAACGTCTCAAAAACCCTGGGTTGTCCAGACATGCCTTCATCATCCACTGAATTTTCTCCGCGCGAGTTGTAACCTGAGATGTCTCCTCCCCAAGTGGAGTAGGTGCCCAGGCTACTCAAACTATACCAGAGAACACCACCAGGAGGCGGGCCATACCATTTACCATCGTTTGCGTGTTTTTATAGTGTCCGATGCACTCTCGCAAGCGAAGTCTTGGCACGCACAAAGCTCAATTCGTGAAATTCCTTGCCAAAATTCAAATTCACACTTCCGTCGAGATTGTATCCATGCTCTTCATCATCTTTTAAACTTGTCCTGATTCCTCTCACCTCCATCCCAAAGAACAGTCTCCTATATTTGTGTGTCACGTTTTATTTCCTCCGTCGGGTGTGAATATAGGCGTGGGCGTGTACGTGTGGTCAACCGAGACCAGAGAATAGTTGATGAGATGTGTGGTCATTGAAACAAGGATGTGCTAAGTCGTACTCGTAAACTTGATGATACTTAGGTAGGAGTTGAATCCGTTGGGAGCGAAAATTTGAAGTGGCGAAGTATTTTGAATCATTGCCTCGTGGGCCAACTTCTTTGGTATTGCGAAATTTGACTCAACTTGGTTCTGGGATAATATTTCACTCCCAGGTTCGTACAGGAGTTCAGTCTGGCCCTCCTGCCGGCTACTTCCAGCTATCAGGCTGACCAGAATGGCGGAATGCCCATGCCACAAGACCTCACTTAACCGGCCCTCCCACCATTAATGACACTGCGCCAGCCTAGGAAAATCTTATGCACGCATGACTTGGTGAGGACAGACTTGTCTCTGCACGGTGATGAGTTGGATACTCGTGCCTCTGTCACCGAAGGGCCTCGGCAAGGATGCGGGTCGAAGACTCGTTCGTTTGTCTTGTATTCAACGTCTATCTAAAATCGGGCCTGGGCCCGTCTTATCTAAAACCCAAATCGGGTCGAAGACTTGATAGCCGGCCAAACACTCGTTGCGCTGATAGGGAAGCCTTGACAGTCATATGCCCAGCCTCTGACAGGCTACAAATAGTATCACTTATGGCCTAGACCTGAGTGTGGCCTGATGATTCGAGCTTCCGCCTCTAGCCGACCTCGACACCTTACCGCAGCCCGTATTCCATCTGGGACAGGAGGCCTACGACTTACATGGCATCAAGCACGACTGCATGTCAGCGGACAACGAAGGCTTATTCGGAGAGGAATTAGCTCATTTATTCTCCAGACTGAGGCTAAGACTAGGGATTTTTTGAACACTACGTCTCATCGCCGTCGCTGCTTGCTCTCCAACCAGAGCTGTAGCGACGCAATAGGTAATCCATAGAGGCAGACGGTCCATGTGCAAACGCTCATCTCCTGGTAAGCGCGAGCCACTTTGGATATTTACAAGACACTGAGATTACTTTGTTTTTAGCTTCGGCTTTGCGAGCGAAACTCTAATTCCCCTAAGATTGGCAAAGAGCAAAACAATGTGGTGATCTTACTGCCTCTTACAGCATGCCGCATCGATGGAGCTACGGCACAAGTCTCACTCGACCCTCTCCATCATACATCTCTTCAAGACCGTATCGCCATGTATCTCTCCAACTTCGCTCCTCTCGCTCCACATTAATGGCCTACTCCACTCATGTCTATCCGACACTCTTCCGCCTACAAGTCGTGTGGTGCCGTGACTCTCTCCACCGCAGGGAGTGCTAGTGTCAGACTTCTTGACCATGTCAAGATCTTGCGTGCAGAGGGCTGGGTCGGGTATTGTCGAAGAGTGGCATGGGGTTCGCAACAAGTCCATGGCCTTGACTCGTTGGTATGGAGAAGCACAACATTCAATCTCTGCCAAACTGTGGCTCACGAGCATCCGGGGGTATAGATCGGCTGTGTTGTGGAGCAGCGGCACTGCATTTCTACTGCTCCCTCTTCTATTATTGTGGATAAGGGATAGACGTGGGCGGTTGAGGTATCGTCACTCCACCACGCAATATATCTCATGCCAACAGCTACTGTGACGACAAACCCGAGAATGGAAAATATTAAAGTCACAGATACGCCAGTGACCTCAGAATCACTCCGAATTGGTAACAGTCTCTTAGCGATACAGGAGCCACCTTGTACATTGTGTGCCAATGAAGATCTTGTCGTCCGGCACTCGAGGAAATGCACGGGGATCCATCTGTCTCATCGTGATCGACAGGGGCAGAATGGAGTGAGCCGCCATCTCATTGGCTTAATATCCCAGACGTACACGTGACCAGGATGTTCGATAGATTCGCGTTCCTCGTCATGTAGTGCCCGCTGCCCACCTGCAGTGTCAAAAGATGCAGTGTGCCCTACACTGCCTCGCTCGACTTAAAGGAAGCCTGCCATCCATGAGAATCTGGCAAGCCGAGCACCACATGTCGGCTAGGTCAATATCCACAAAGTGACTGTCAGAAAATGTATCTTTTGAGCATATAATATAAGTTTAGCTGAATCTGACAATCTACTGAGCCGTCAAAGATGAATTCTTCACCACCCACTGGTTCCAGCGTAATCACTCAAAATGCTCTGTATGTCTGGGATAGCCAAGAAGAATAGCATTCGAATCGGAGTCGAAAGCAATCTGGAACACATCTAAAATTGACGACTTTTTGTCAGTGTTGGACCTATCATTCTCACGCGAGTCCTCTACCTCAACCTTACTACATCATCTCGCCTCAATTACCGGTTAGGCGTTACTCCACTTACAATCGGACATTTGCTTCATCAAAATCCGGCAATCTCCCACTGTAATGGTACGATGCCATGCATATTCGCGAGGAGGAAATAAGCCAAAGTATACAAAAGCTCGGGTCTCGGTCTATAGGGGACCGTTACTCTAATGGAGCTTCACATCTTGAGGGAGGAAAGGCAACTGGGGCGCATATTTTCGAGTGTTTTCAACTTTGGAGGACTTGTGAGCGCCGATGCTATGATTTCGGATAGATCAACGGATACTCTAAAAACAGGCAACGATGTTAAGTGTTCTGGTATGCCTCCTGGTCGTCATCCCCCAGAAATAAAGTCCTGGCAGCCTGAAAACCTACTTCACTGAAGAAAGGGAGAACTGTGAGGCCATATCTCGCGCGGCGACTAAATGCAGGAAGACAAAGGCACGTTAGGGTAGCCAAAGGTTTTCTCCTGTTTTCCATTTGGAGGTTATCAACGGTTGAGGGAGGGGTGACAGTCCTTACTACAAAGGTGTCGAGTGGCATCAGCGAATGCACCCACCACGTGAGCATTTCAAGTGTTAAACTGAGTCATCTTTGTAATTGGTCGAGGAGAAAGACTAGCCTTCTCCCTGTGTTTTTTTGTTATCTTTTCATGCGTGTTCAGCTATCCAGCTATAGCACACGAACGGTGCCACCATTCCTGACAATTTTTGAGTATTCACATTTTCCCCTTCCCCCCCCTATGGCGCTCATCTCATACAGTCGAAAAATGAAGAACAAGCTTCTGGCATTCTTACTATTCCGCCTGTTCGGAAATACGAGAATCCGCTCGAGGGCTCTTAATTAAGCAACGAGCCTTACCCAGTCTCCATGATGCGTGGAGATTGGCTAGGCCACAAGCAAAGGGAAGGAAAAAGCCCTTCCCATCGTTAACGAGCCCGATACTGACATGATCGGGTCAGACGAAATGATTGTGAAGGTTCCTCAACCAGCCTCTGAGCCCCAATGGGCTACGAGGACCTTCCAAATATTCTCCGACCGAGTCAAAACCGACGGAGAACGCTGCTTCAAAAGCAAAATTTTCGCCCGAGCTTCGACCGATCCTCGAGGCCGAAGAACGACGCGTCGCACAAACAGCGACCAATCTAGAATTCTGTTCCGCCGCCATCTCTGGCGTCGAAGTAAGACTCCTTTCTTTGACTAAAGGGTGAAATAGACAATTCGTAGATTCAATGAGAGTCTACCTACGCGCTGTCATCGCGCAATACATAGCCTCGGGTACGGCGTCTATGCTACCCACCCTTCCTCCTCTGCCGGCGAATCCTTGCCTGAGGGCTCTCGATGCTAACAGCATAAATATTCCCACAGCCCTAAGCCTACAATAAGCATCTGGGCTACTGCGGCAGGAAACGGACTGCGACAAAAAGGAGTCCCCTCAGTGAAAACTGTTTGCGGAGACTGTCCCCCACTAGTATCTTAATCGTATTGTTGGAACATACTACATGCGTTCCCATTACCAACAGCTCCATATACCGAGTTAAGTCCCGTCTTGCCATTTTGGCAAAAGAAGACGAATTGAGACAAGGCTTCCTAGATGCCTCATCGAAACTAGCGATTGTCAAGACCAAACTCGAGCTATCTTTGAATCTTGTCGCCTTCCGGACAGCCAATGTGCCAGTGAAGGTCCAAATACTGAAGGGCGCTGAAAAATTATTCGCAGAGTGACTCTTCTCGTAATTGTTTGCTAGACCTGGCGGTGTAGCTTATCATAGCTAGAGATTGTATTCTAGGATGCACTAGTGAATCGTTACAGATGCGATGGCGATAATACAAATGAGGGTTGCATGAGAGTTTGGCAGTTCTATGGTTCTCAATTGTGTGGAGGTTGATTCAATTACTGATGATAATTACTTGTTGTGCCTATCTACAGAGAATGTGTTACAGTTCTATGTGTGCCCGTAATCGCTAAGATTTGGCTGGTGGGCTGTCTCGAGCACTACGCTCACGTGTCAATCACGTGAGGTCTAATAACTGCTCACCACCAAGCCCGCAGATTGAAAAGCGTTAGTTCTCGTGGGGTCTCTAATGAGACCACTAGAGTGACCCCAGAAGAGCCGTGACAAGTGCGACTTGACGGGACATGCAGCCCCGCTGCGCCAACTAGCAAACGGCAGTGTCTTTTTCCTAGGGAGTTTGTACGTCGTGCGGGCTTCCGCATTTTCGACGAGTTTGGAATGGCTCTCGCCGTTCGGACAGTCGAGGCTGCTTGGCCCGACCGACCCGAGCCGGCCCGATAAGCAGGGAGGAATTGGCCTTCTTTCGCCAGGCCAGCTAATGAGCCATCGCAGCAGCAGGCCGAAGCAGCACGTCAAGCTGCCTCGAAAGATGCCCTGATATCGGGCGGCTAGCCTGCGCCCTTGAATGCCGGGGTGCAGGCGTGAGGCGCGAGGAGCACCCGCAAGAACTCGCTACTGACTCGAGCAATTTTTGAAGGGGGACCCAGAATTGAATTGACTTAATTGAATTGAATTTTTGTCCCTACTAAGTCTATGACTATGGAGGACTGCTAAAAGTACACAAATTGCTACCAGAAGTTACTAGTTTTCATATATGTTTGATTTTATTAAGGAAATAATGACCCCTCTGTCATTGAGGTTGTAGAGCGCATTCATTCAAGTAACTACCGAGGTGAAACTAAGTACAGAATTTGTAGTCACGTGTGTACCAACACTGTGGCCTAATTGATAGCCCCAATTATTCTAAATTCTAACAGATTTCAATATTTTCCAATTGATATTGAGGGTCTTGCCCTGATATGAGAGACCCAGAATTGAGGAGCAAACCCGCCACCTCATCTCCAGCCCGCGGCCGGGATTGGGCAATTTTGTCACTTCGGAGGCGTGCGGGACGAGGGAATGGTTGAGGAATGCATGGCGCGGGTCCTACTCGAGGGCATCTTCTGATTTTCTATTCCTCTGTGTGTCCAGGTCACGGGACACTGCGTTGAGAAGATTAGTGGGAACCTATTATGTAATCATTTATTAGCGTGCCTGTCACATTACGAGTTTCCAGTTGGGATTAGAACGAACAACCTACATCTGACCTAACGAACTCAACAGGCATCCAGTGATACCAATTACAGGCATGCTTTGAGTTCTTAGTCACCGTAAGCCACTTCGCAATCCCTACGCATGAACGCACACCTCTTCCCATTTGTTTTGGCTTTCGCCTTCAACTAGTAACTGCACTCTGTGGCAGTGCGTTTTGTGCCAGCGTGGTGGGGCGGCGGGCATTGGTGCGCTCCTGGCGCCATGAGCTCTCGGAGGCTTCGCCGGGCCCGAGGCCATACATTGCGCCGTGGCGGCGGCTCGTTGTTCGACTCCGACAACTGGTCGAAGCTCTGGCGGGCAATCTGCTTTCGCGGCAGCTTTCGGCTGCGACGTTGGTTTTGACGCTGCTTTGGCTGCAGCATTCTCAGACGCTTTTGGTTCGGTCGGAGGAGATTTGGACGATCCCCCAGGCCCGTGGGGGATGGAGGCTCGTTGAGGCATTTCCTCAACAGTTTCAACTGATCCGATTAGGTCAGTATCGGGCTCAGCGATGGTGCGGAGGGCTTTTCCCTTCCCTTTCGAAACGGCCTGGCCCATCTCCGCGCATTTCGGAGACTGGGCATGGCCACGTAATTCTTGACGAGCCCTCGGCCGGACTCTCGTGTTGCCCAACAAGACGCTTGGACGCTTTATTCGAACAGGAGGCATGGTGAAAATGCATAAGCTCGATCACAATTCAGAGATGTATGCGACGAGTTCGAGGGGGCTGGGAAAATGGAATTTTCGAATTTCTTGAATTGTGCTTTTGTGGCTGGGCTGTTTAAGGCTATAGGGCCATTCCTTTCTTACCATTATCATCTGAGTCTTCAACCTTTTTCCAACCACGCCTCAAAGAAGTTACTCCAATTGCAAACAGGAGCTTGCCCCATTAATTACCGGCCATCACTCACTACAAATTTACGACGCTACGTATACCAGCAAGGAGGAAATTAAGTCATAATATACAAATTTCGGGTCATGGTTTATGGGGGACTGATGCTCTAATGGGGTTCTACATCTTGAGGAAGGACAGGCGGCTGAGATGTGGTATGAAAGAGGGAATATGTCTCTGAAGACCATGCTGGGACTGACATTTTCGAGGGGTTTTCAGCTTTGGAACGTTTGTGGGGACCATGACCAAGATTTCGGCTGATTAGCCAGGAGGACGTCTATTGTCGATGAGTCAACGGTACTCTACAGCGCCCTGGACAGCACAAAAGAAGTTGGGCTAAGCTACAATACAGTAATCACGCTCTGTCAAGACTTTTCTGACATTTCAGCACGACCTTCGGGAAGGAGTTGGAAGGAGGCTAGAAAGGCAGAGGGTGAATTTCCAGAGGTACACACAAGTCTGCAGCGCCCAGCTGGCCGGCCTCTCCGAACGCTTTAGAAGGGGCACTATGTCTTCGGATTTAGTCCTATTGTCGGTATTAGGAGAGCTCCGCACCCAGTGGTTTTTGCGATTTTTCCCGGCTGCCATGCACCTGCAAATGGCCATCGTTTCGTTGGTTGGAGAGGGGAGATAATAAAGGGCAAAGGGCTCCTCTCAGTGTATGATAGAATGAGGACTTGTGAGGGGTGGTACTGTTTGAGGGGAGCTGTATGGGAGGCATAGGAGGGGATATACTACTGGCATAGGTATCCTTGGCCTGTAGGCAAAGAGGACCTACATTTCCTACATTGTCATATACTTAGTTAGGGCAAAAAAAAGAAACTTTGGCGCGCCATGAAGAATGATTGTTCCAAGGTTCTACTTTATTAAGCCTTCCTATAGGTGCTTGCAAGAGCAGTATTTCTGACACAGAATTGCCATTTATCCTATGATTTTCCTGGCACAGTAAAAGTAGTGTTACAACTGCAGCCAATAGGGACAAATGTAGGCGTCGTGTGGTAAGGCAGCTCAATGCAGTGAGTGTGGAAGATTTTACTTGTGCTTTTTTCGGCATTGAGCATTGTTCAGGGCAGAAATTAGCAGTTCAGACCTTTGAGATGCTCGAGGAGAGTGATCTGAGAGCCCGTTTCAAGAGTTCGGAACGAACGGCGGAGAGCCCGACGACTGCGGTACGAAAGGTATCAACGATAACTGAAGACCTGGGGTTTGCTCGGCTTCCTAGCAGGCAAATTATGCACCAGAAAGGGGACCTGGGCGAACACATACAACGATTGCTGATTCAACGGCGGTACTAAACACATTAACATCTATGGCATCATCACCTCCAGCTACGCAAACGACGAGGGCAGATGAAGACAGTGAGCATTCTATCCACACTGAACCCGAGAAAACGCCGTAGCGTTGAGCGGCTCAAGTTTGGGGTGAAGGTACGGCCTTTGTGCCTTGAAACCCCTTTCCTTTTCTTAATACGGCCTACCGTCTACTCGCTCCTATAAATTAGATACCGAATAGGGCCATCAAACAAGAATAGATTCAATAATGATTCATAGAGCCTCGGGGGAAGTTAACCTTGACGCGCAAATCTGGCGAGGCAGATTTCGGCTGGGGACTTCAGAGATGTGAAAACACGAAGACCATGATATTCTAGGGTTTCATGGAGTGTAAATAGGGCCTGCGGGCACTTGATCAATTTGAAACCACAAAGACAAGATTACCATGGCCTCTGACCGAGGGATGATAGGCTCAATCAAAGAGGAGCTACTAATTTTGAATGGGAACAGAGACTGAACACCTGTCCGCCGTGACCTCTACGAATCTGGGGGGGGGGAATTCTCCTAGAGCCAAGTTCAGTCCAATTCTGCAACACCAAAGAAGTTGGCCCACGAGGCAATGATTCAAGACTATCCGCCAAATCACTCTACCACTTCCAAAAAGATCGATTATAACGAGGCATCATCAATTATTTAATTCTGATCTACTATGTCTCTATTTCAATTAACGCACCTCTCATCAAATCAGTCTCTAGCCTTAAATGGCCACCAAAGAGAGAGAGAAAGAGATGTATATTTATTGAACTACTTGAGTCCTTGACTATCTAGCACTTTGAGCTCCTCTCTGATCCAGGCCGCACCTCGTTCAGTGCTAATATCCTTTTTTGTTACTTTAAGGATCATTGATAAATCGTCCGTGATGAATAGCCATTGAGCTCAGTACTTTCCAGCGGAATTTAGCCAACCATTTCACGGAAACTTGTACCCAAAAAAAATAAAAATGGTAGCAGTGGAAACTGCGTGCGCGGGAAAAAGTCTCAAAAACCTGCAGTCCCAGCCAGGCGAGGTCTAGACACCGGGACCACACGAGTTACGCATATTCATCTATATCTCCATTCTTTGTAGCAGTCGAGGCCGACTTGATCCAATCCACTATCTCCGTATCGGGTGCTGGGTACGCTCCGGAAACTCATCACATGGCTTTTCCTCCATGATCAAGGGTTGGTGATGAGTAGGGGTCCGATCCTACCATCCGATCTGATCGTGGTTAGCTTCATAATAATAATAGTGATAGGGGATGTGTTTATGGATGAACACGATACAGACCGCGAAGGCGATTGGGTATCATCATCGAAGTAAGGACTTTGTTGCTCAATCTCGGCTCTGCAGACTCTACAGTGAGAGCTGGAGGTTCCTTGGGGAAACCACTGACAGGTGTTGAGAATAGTCCTCCAATTTCCAGCAAATTTACGCCCACGCCGATATTCATAACTAGCTTTGGAAGCAAAGCGTGGTACGTAAATCCGAGAGGCAGATTTGTGGAATGGACGGGAGAGAAATCAGGACGGGCTAACATTATCATGGCTACAATCTCAAAATGGGTGAATAATTGAATTTTGGGAAAAACTTTTACAGATTGAAGAGCATTGAGTGATCGAGTCTTTGACTGCGGGAGTGCAGCTGACAATAAAAAACAAGCCAGCTGCGAAAGATGCCGTGATCTGCTTCCTGATGTTAATCTCCGCTATAGTTTGAGTAGCTTGGGCACCTACTCCACTTGGGAAGGAGAAGCCTGGGGTGTCATTTTGCGCGGAATCTAGTAAATAGATTATGGAGGCATATCTAGACAAGTCTAGGGCGTTGAGACCTTTGCTCAGGTGAGAACTCGCGGAAGGTCGAGTGCTCTGCGTAAGCAAAAATACTTCACAATGGTTTTTGTGGTTGAAATTCAGAGTCAAACCTCATGTAATCGAGAAACTGCTCATATGTGAGTTCTGTAGCTGACGACACAAATAAAGATTAAATTAATAATAAATTACTGATCACATGTCGGAGCTAGACAGTCTAATTCACTCTGAGCAATTCTAAAAATCACGGGTAGGAAACCACATTCACTGGAAACCCAGCCTGCTGAGTTTTTGACCCCTTCTATTTTTTGCATGTGCAATGCAAGCTGCCTACTGCTGCCAGTCTTTGGTGCCAGAAAACAATGCCCGCTGCTCACTCGAGTTACCTCTTATCTTCAAATCTCGCATAGCTGACAAAGACGTATTGCTTATCATTCATATTTGCGTCGTTTCTAGCTAATAATCATCAAACGCTGCTCGGAATGCATCAGAAAGCATTCATTCTCTTAAATCTGCATTTCAAAACATCTCATACTCGCTCACTGCCAAATACTTCATATCCAATACTAACTGCTCTCGCTAGTCCTCTGACCCCACTCAGTAACTTCTCTTCAACTGCGTGCGCACCCTGAAATATCCGGCCCATTTATTTTTTTCAGATCAGCTTGGTCTCCACAGCAACTCTTATTCTTAATAAATTCAATAGCATGTATGGCAGCACGTGTCTCCATTTCAAATCGACTATATCCGCCGCATATACTCGCAACCAGCACCTCTCCTACCTTTATGGAGCATTTTGGCTCTGCTCCATCCTCTCCTATTTCAAACATATAATGGACCTTCTCCTGATCCGCTAACTTGCCCAATCGTATCTTGGGGTGCTCAAGATCCATTTTCTCGGCAATAGCGCGGTGCAAGAGGTCTAGGATTCCCATGCGCTTAACAACTTCACGAACGGTAGTTAAGCTACCTGAATCGATCCACACTGCTCCCAAAAGAGCTTCGATCATGTCGGAGAAGAATTTTTCCGCTTTGAGGCTAGAAAGCATCGACCAGGGATACTGTGTACCATTCTCGAAAGCAGATTTGATTTTATCGCGCATCGTGCTATAGCGCTCAAAAGTCTCGTTTTGCAATACTGAAATAGGCACCGAGTTATGTCGCATGAACCGATACAAAGGCACCTTAACGTATCGAGTATGTGGAGTACATGTGGGAATAGAGAATTTGTATGATTTTTCTTGACCCAGTACATCATGGCTCGGCTTAATATCATTTACCTCTCGCGAGTAGTGCAGTTCCATACTTATGATGGCAAGGAAATCGGCATTTACGATTGCGGTACGTAGTTCATGCATCCGGATGTGTGATAAATTGTGAGGTATCATCTCTTGGACGATTATAAAATCGAGGAGAGAGTCACCCAGGAACTCGAGGCGTTCGTATGAAGATGAGCCTAGATGGTAGCTAGGGTGAGAGAGAGCCTCAACAAGGAGAGATTGCTTCTCAAACGTGTAGCCGAGAATGGATTCAACAGGTTCTAGTTTGAGACTGCGCACCATGTGAGGAGCCTGATCGTAGAGCGTAGTTTGGCAGACATCTAACGGCTGCCATTTTAATTCCGGTAAAAATACTCCTAGACAAGCTAAAGCTTTTTGGAAGCCACCATCCAACATGCATGCACCGATCAAGCTCTCAACCACGTCTGCAAGCGTTTTAGTTGACATTTCTCTTTTTTCGGTCTCTAAAATTCCCAAATTATCTTTCACATTAATAGGCTTCCATTTTGCGCCAGTAAATTTGCTACTGATGATATATTTATCGAGTCCAACTTCAATGGCGGCTCGGGCCAGCCTTGAATTTGAAACGAGATGATCTTTCTGGAGCGAAAGTGTCCCCTCATGCCATCTAAATTTACCAGAGTTAGAATATATACAGGACAGGTTTTTGTCGTGAGGAAACTGAGCAAAAATGGTCGATTGCTCTAAAGGTGAAATGAAGAAATTGAACTCACAATGGATTTTTAGCCATAATATGGATAGAAACACATATTTTCAAAACTGTATCACCGAGAAATTCTAATCGTTGATAGTTAGTGGCTTCGTTAGCGTTACTCGCACAGATGGCAGTCAAGACTAGGGACAAGTCGGATACTTGAATATTACTCAGTAATTCTTGACAAAGTTTACTTGCAATCAAACGAATTTCTATCTGTCGAATGATGCTCGGAACCATCATACCAAACTGTACGATCTTGAAGGGCACTCCGTCCATTCTACAGTTTTGAACAGGTAACACATATGAATATAATTTTTCCGAGGTAGGTCGGGCGTCCTGTGCTACTGGGTGCAGGAAATCTAGGCGACGAGGTAATCGTTGAAGGGAAAGATATGAAACTTCTTTCGGGTAATTTTCGTATCCTTCTAATAACTTTTGGACACTACAGCTATCGGGCTTACGAGGAAGTAGCTCTCGGAACATGTAAGCTATATTTTGATGATCCCGGATAAGCCCAAGGTCTTTGAGAGAGCTGACATTTTCTGGAACTGGTTTACACTCGAGCATAGAATTTAATGGCTTATCTTGATTGATCTGAAACTTCAAGATAAGTTCTTCCACGCTATATTTTTTTGTGGGAAATGCTGATAGGAACAACGCACTGGTCTCCTCTTGCAGGTGTGTCAGCAAGTAGGAGTCTGCATTTATGCTTGTTGGAGGGTCACTTATAGAGATACTTATTGTCGTGTCATTGTCCCAGTAAATAGGAATTGACTTTATTCCTGGTATTGGAATTGGTGAAAATAGACTAAAGCTCAGCCCATCAAATGTCACTGTAGATCGGTAGAGTGTGCTCAAGTTGTCGGTCCAAGCTCTAGCTACATCTATCCAAGGATTCATAGGTATGCGGACGCTGACAAGACTAGGTCGGGTTTCAATTGTATCGTCCAATCCACTAGTCATCATATCTGATTTCATCACGGGTAAAATATTATCTGAAACCAGACCTGCATTATACAAGCCTATGTATGCTTCAAAGGCGGCATCTTTGATAGCATTTTTTTCCGATCCCCATGCATGAAGGCTCTCGGCTGTTCGTACAGTTTCATGGACAGAAAGTGGAAGAATAACTTTGCAACGATATTTTCCGTTCTTTTTGGAGTTAATAAATTCTGGACGCCTATCCACAAACCTATCCGTGGGAATGGTGTTACAGAAATGGTACAAGTGCGAGACAGCATTGTCTAAGTCAAGAACTGCACCAGATTTTTCGACGCGAAAAAATCGCGTGGTTAGACTATCTTCTTCTTCCAACGCTGATTGCTCTTGTAGGCTACGTGATTCATCGCTGTAAATTTCCTTCATTTGCATTTCGAGCTCTTCGAACTGAGTGATTTGAGTTTTACTCAAGGAGTCAATGAGAAGTACCATTTTTGACTCCATATGTCTAGCACGACCTCGTCGCTGAACAAAAGACTTGAGGTTTGCCGGTTTCTGGAAACAAAGGACGAGATTACAGATTGGAACGTCTATACCCTCTTCCAATACGCTAGTTGCGATTAAGATATTGATCTTCCCAGTTTTAAAGTCTGATAGCGCATTTGCCTGTAAGCTCTTATCTATAAATTCCGATGGTTTTACAGATCTTGTTTCATAGTTAGATGTTCCAACAAAACTTCCTACCCTCAACCGATTCCGGGTAAGGGGATGAATAGTAAGTAATTTCGTGAGCGTTAGGGCAACTACCCTTTCCTGAACAAATACAATACCTGAAGAATCACTAGGTAGCCGATGGAGAATATCAATCACCTTGGAAACCTTATCAGAGATGCTAACTATGTCGCAAGGAAGAGATTCGCATGTTTCAATTTGCTCCATGATTTTAGATAAATGATTCTTTTCAGATATCTGCAGGGTATCATTTCCAGAAAAGAATAAACTTTCGTTCATTCTTCCGAGCCTCCTTACGTTTTTGACAGCTTCAGATACTATTAGAGAATCAGCTTGCCCATGATAATTTTTTATCCTTAATATGGAAATAGCACTATCAACACCTCGCTTACAAGGTTTAACCGTAGTACTTGAAACTTACTGTAGTAGTTTAATGCCCAAATACCCAATTCCATATAGACACTGCAGGCCGAGTTTAATATTCTTCCCAGTTCCTGATGGCACCATGTTTTTTGATTGAGTTGAAGCTTGGCAAGCTCTCTCCGGCTTCTTGGATCATTTTTCTTCGATAGATGGATGTACCAAGGATCTTCGGTGATATCGTAGTCCGATAATAAGGTTTGGATACTTTGCAATGGTTCAATAGATAAATTACTTTCAGATAATAAGTCTGATTCGATAATGGAGGAGTCGTAATGCACTTGAGAAAGGACCGGACGATTAACTGATAGTTGTAAAGCTGTTCGAGTTTTCGTAGGTGTTCGACTCAATGCATCCAACGTTTTCTCAATCTGAATCAACGAGCTTATTTTGGAGCCCATTACTGGACTTGCTGATAGTCCGAGAATACATGGAACACACTTACCGGCAGCTTTTCGTGGGTGATAAAAGTGATTCATTATTTTTGCTCCTGGACTATTCCCCACACAATTATGAGCTTTTATTCTGTTAGTTGTAATTTTAATACTCGCACTTCAGCTTGATGGCTACCTTCATCAAAAATTATTAAAGCCAGATTTTTTATATTGACAAAGCCATGAGTAAGTGCGTCTGTCAGGATCTGATATGTAGAAACAACAATCGAAATATTGTGGAGGATAGAGTCCCAATGACTTTGATTTACCCATAGTTCTACCTTGTCATCACCACAAATGAATTTTTTTTCAACTGATGTTATCTGTAGCTTTATATTCTCAAAATGCTGCCTGCCAAGAGTGACGGTCGGTGCTAAGAACCAGATAAACTATTTAATCTTAGCTAACATTACTTGCAGCAGACGGTATAGCACTAGCCTTATGTGGTTGAATACGTTCCAGCTCATATTTCATTCGCATAATAGCTCTAAAAGCAAGTTAAATAGGTATTCAATATCCTGAAGTTTTCGTTTTTTAGATTATTTTACAGGTCTCGAATGTCCCGCAGGAAAGGATCTATGCTAGGGAAAACTGGCGTAGGGAAAAGATTAATGAATTTTATTTACACTTGGGTTTTTCCAGAGCCTGTGTCCATCTTTTTTACAACAATTAGGAGCATTCTGAATTCTGGAGAGCAAAGGAACCCACTGCTACAATGATATTTTTTTTTAAGCTCTCTTCAAGCATTTCATACTGGTAGGAGCGCGGTGTGATAATGCAGCTATCTTCAGTGATAGACATGTGTGATACATTATTGCACAGAATCTTGTCCACGTCTTCGGGCGCGGTTGTAGAATTATTCTTTTGCCCATGCTGTACATGGTCATCTTTATGTTGTCTCGAAAGTTCTGACATGTTTTTGGTACGTAGGATCACTGAAATTCGTAATATCCAGAAGTGCTGCTAGAGCTAGATTGAAGTACTGATATTTTTAAGAATGTGTAGGTTGAAGATAAATACACTTGTCTGCATTAAAGACAACATGCCAAAGGGCATTTGTATTACCCTGCCCTTTACTCGCTCTTTGCAAGGGCAAAAGTGGCCTATTAAATCTCAAGCAAGGCTATCCGCGTTTGTGTTAAAATCATAAAATCTACAGAAATTAACATCTCTGTATTATTTGTAATTATCAACAAAGAATGGGGATAACAGTTAGTCCATCTACGGCATCATCTTATAATTCATCAAACTTCTTGCTTCATAGGCCAGAATATGGTCATCTACATAGACGAATCGGTCCCAAACTCATTTAGGTACTTCGTTATAGCAAGGATCGACATGAATTTTGAAAGCACGCAGAACAGTTGGGGTATGACAAACTCCAAGATCCCTCATATGAAGTTAGTCATTGCGGCTTATTTTTAATTGGTCGAAATGTGACCTGGGTATTAACTATGCATCAACGATAAGCACTAATATAGCTCTTTACAAGTTCTTATCATGGAGGGCAAGACTCACACCTGTACGCGGTGCCCTCTACGAACCTGGGAGTGAAATATTCTCCCAGAGCCAAGTTCAGTCAAATTTCGCAATACCAAACAAGTTGGCCCTTGAGGCAATGATTCAAGACTCTCCACCTAATCAAATTTTCACACCTGACGAGATCAATCACCACCAAAGTCTCATCAAGTTCACAGGTACGACTTAGTACATCCTCATTTCAATGATCACACCTCTCGTCGACTTTCTCTGGCCTCAATTGACCACCACGTACACGCCCACGCCGATATTTACACCCGACGGAGGAAGCAAAGCGTGGCGCACAAACCTGGGAGACAGTTCTTTGAGACGGATGTGAGAGGGATTGGGACAAGTTTTCAAGATGACACAGAGGATGTATACAATCTCGACGGGCGTGTAATTTTGAATTTGGCAAGGAGTTTTAAGAATTGAGCTTTGCGTGCGCCTAGACTTCGGTTGCGAGAGTGCGGGCGGCACTATAAACACCGCCGTGGTTGGATGGTGCGGTGGTACATCATCTTGGCTGGTTTCTCAAGTAAGGTCTGGATAGCTAGGACACATATCCCACCCGAGACAGGAGACCGCTGGTTCGAATCCGGCAAAACTTAACTACATTTCTCGCGGCGCTGGTATACATGGATGATGAAGGCATGCTTGGATAATCAAAGGGTTTAAATTTCCCTTTGGTGGGTACTTACGGAGGAGGGTCGACTGTTTGTGTAAGCAAACATACCTTGTAGTGGTATTTGCAAATGAAATCCAGAGTATGAGTGTTTCTAATGTCAAAAGAGTCGTCCTACATGTATACATAGTACCGGTCATGTGTCATAGTTTTATAGCTGCATACACATTAAATGATTTATTTATTAAAAAAAGGAGTTTGTATATTATGTTACTACAGGGATGGAGTGACAAAACTGTGTGATGTGCTAAGGATGTGGACACCTTTCACTCGACCAACTAGTTGACTAAGCAGAATTTCCCGACACATACGTAAGCAAAGCACCGGTCATCCCAGGGCCTAAACGCCCAACGATACGAGGAATGGTCACGTCATCTACCTCCAACCTCTGCAGCATGATTGACCGAGCTAACCTGATGGGATTGCGGGCTGCACTTCAAGTGAAGAGGACAACGCCAAATGTTGCCGTTCACAGAAAAGGAGGAATCTCACCGGCAAAGGTCATACTAGAGGGAAACCGACAACGACTTTCGGCAAGGCTTAAGACCCTTGATGACCGACACCCGCTGAGAATCCGCGCTTCCGTGTGTCCGAATGTCAGTACTCGGAAATACAAAAAGACCGCCAAGTCCTCAGCCAGACCAGAGATCCAGATGTCACGGTTACAGCGTGCCTATCGAGAGCTCCCGGAAGCAGAAGCCCCTGAGGCTCTGATGCCGGTGGTTTACCGTAGGAGATCAGGCTCAAAGCCGACGGAACGCGAAGATTGCATCCGATGGATCAGCGACGTGCCAGGGACGGATATTGGCGCATACTCGGATGGTTCATCGGAAGGACATGGACGCTCCGCCTGGGGTTTCGTTCTGAGGAAGGATGGGAAACTTATTGGCAAAGGAAGTGGCATCAAGCACGGGGGAGAGGTGCTGTATGCAGAAATAATGGGAGCAAGGAAGGCTCTGGAGGCTGCACTGGAGTTCCTGGAGAACGAGAAATCCAGGAAAGGTGGAGGTTCTAAGAAAATTCACGTGTTTCTTGACAGCCAGCCGGCTGTAAGCGCACTAACGACAGGCTCGTCCTCAACTAGCCTTGGAGATGTACGTAAATTCCGTGCGTCATCCAACAAAGCAGAAATATCAGTGAAGTGGGTTCCAGGGCATGCAGGAATCCAAGGAAATGAAGAGGCAGACGCCGTGGCCCGTGCAGCACTTCGAAAACTGACTAGCCCGGATTCGCAACCAGGATCCAGTACTCTGGCACATCTTCGAGGCCTCATGAATCGCAGACGGCAGAGATTGCTGGACAATTGGTGGGAAAAGGCCTGTCCGCCTAAATACCGCAAACTCAACTTACAGGTGCGGAGACGTAAACCACCGGAACTGTCTCTCTCTAGGCACCTCCTCCGGGCACTAATTGCAGCACGAACGGGTCACGGCAATTTCGCGGCATACCATCGCCGTTTCAACAACCCATCCGCACCCATGGAGTGCTCTTGCGGGAAGGACACTACTCCAACCCACTTCATCCACTGTAGCCGCCACGCACAACAAACGCGAAGGCTCCGAAAGTCAATGTCACACGTTGACTTCATCAAAAAGCTTCTCGGGCCCAAGTGCCACGATAGCTTCAAAATATTTGCGAAGAAAACCGGCTGTTTTGATAGCCAACATGCCCACTCATCCACTGCTCTCAGCGGGGATCAGATAAACTAGTCATTGCCCCAACGCATGACACGAAAGGGAACGAGGCGAGAAGTGTCGTTTCTCTGAGGAAATTTCTTATGTACTTGAATTTAGGGTTGAAAGATGGAGTCTCGATTTCGGAGTCGGAGTAGGTGGTGTCTTCTGAGTTATAATTTATCTTCTACTTTTTCTGTAGGGGGTCTCGCGGTAGGAATGAGCTGGGCCTGTAATCAGTGATCCCCGCCGGCTTCACTAGTCTTGTACCTATAGTGGACATAGAGCTTTAGCTTAGGACTTTAATATTGTAAAAAAAAAAGCACCGATCATGTGCCAAAGCTACAAAGCTTCATAGAAATTGAAAGTTTTTTTTAAATATATATTTCAGTTCAATTACCGGATGGTTAACAGATTTCTACGATACTCCCCGCACCACGTGAGCCTATCTACAACGCAGAATTGTATTGTGTTTGTTTATTGTACTGCTTGAGTCATAGACTATCTAGCACATTGGGCTCCTCTATGACCCAGGCCACACCTTGTACAATGCTCCTTGCCTCTTATGTTTCTTGAAAGATCATTGATATATTGCCCTTGATGAATAGCCTTTCAGCTCATTATTTGCCCAAGGAATTCAGCCACCTTTTCCACGGAACCTTCTGCCCAAAACAAAAAAATATGGTAGCAACGGAAACTGCGTGCGCGGGAAAAAGTCTCAAAAACCTGCAGCCCCAGCTAGGCGAGACCTAGACACCGGGACAACACGAGTTACGCATATTCATCTATATCTCCCTTCTTTGTAACAGTCGAGGCCGACTTGATCCAATCCACTTTCTCCGTATCGGGTGCTAGGTACGCTCCGGAAACTCATCGCATGGCTTTTCCTCCATGATCAAGGGTTGGTGATGAGTAGGGTTCCGACCCTACCATCTGATCTGATCGTGGTTAGCTTCATGATAATAGTGATAGGGGGATATGCTTACGGATGAAGACAATACAGACCGCGAAGGCGATTGGGAATCATCATCGAAGTAAGGACTTTGTTGCTCAATCTCGGCTCTGCGGACTCTACAGTGAGAGCTGGAGGTTCCTTGGGGAAACCACTGACAGGTGTTGAGAATAGTTCCCCCTGCAACGCAGAATTTGAACGGTCGGTTTCCATCAATTGGGACTACAGGGCGTTCAATTATTTCCACTCAATTTCATCACGATATTTCCATGCAGCTGCCGTTATCTTTATCGTCACCGAGCGGTGAGAAGATACTCCATTTTTATCGGAAAAGAGCTAGTAAAAAATTCAGGAGACTCGTAACCAATGGTACTCACTCGTCAGCCTTGCACATCATTTTAAAGCTGAACCGTATCGCATTTGTTGTCATAGCCGTAAAAATAACAAATACGAAACGTTTTAACCGACATCAGAAAGAATATCAGATGCCCGAAAGTAGCTCTTAATAGTCACCACCTCACAACAGGGACGTCGCATAAGATTGACAGGGAAGAATGTCAGTTGAGGCGCTTCCATCGTGTTGAACAATGGGATGATAATGAAACCAATCCTTATTTGATGACAAGAATGGTGACTTTACGCCAAAGAATGTATCCCCTGCCTACCGTAAGGGTTATCCGTCGGGTACAAATGACTTTAAACGCGGACAGGGTTTTTAGAAACATCCGTGCCACCCAAGTGCCGCCCTAGCAAGATGATCTATGTTAATCGTTATCATGATCTTAAATTTTTTTGATAGGCTTGAATTACTTTGAAAAGTGCATAGCCGCTGCTCACAGAACTCTTGGATGCCAGTGTGGATTCTCGGAGGGCAAGACTGACACCTGTACGCGGTGCCCTCTACGAACCTGGGAGTGAAATATTCTCCCAGAGCCAAGTTCAGTCAAATTTCGCAATACCGAACAAGTTGGCCCATGAGGCAATGATTCAAGACTCTCCACCTAATCAAATTTTCACACCTGACGAGATCAATCACCACCAAAACCTCATCAAGTTTGCAAGTACGACTTAGTACATCCTCATTTCAATGATCACACCTCTCGTCGACTTTCTCTGGCCTTAATTTACCACCACGTACACGCCCACGCCGACATTTATACCCGACGGAGGAAGCAAAGCGTGGCGCACAAACCTGGGAGACAGTTCTTTGGGATGGGCGTGAGAGAGATTAGGACAAGTTCACAAGATGATGCAGAGGATGGAAACGATCTCGACGGGCGTGAATTTTAGAATTTTGACGAGTTTTCGAATTGAGCTTTGTGCGTGCGCCAAGACTTCGGTTGCGAGAGTGCAGGCGACACTATAAACACCGCCGTGGTTGGATGGTGCGGTGGTACATCATCTTGGCCGGTTTCTCAAGTAAGGTTTGGATAGCAAGGACACATATCCCACCCGAGACAGGAGACCGCTGGTTCGAATCCGGCAAAACCTAACTACATTTCTCGCGGCGCTGGTATGCATGGATGATGAAGGCATGCTTGGATAATCAAAGGTTTTAAATTCCCTTTGGTGGGTACTTACGGAGGAGGGTTGACTGTTTGTGTAAGCAAACATACCTCATAGTGGTATTTTCGAATGAAATCCAGAGTATGAGTGTCTCTAACGTCAAAAGAGTCATCCTATATGTATACATAGTACTGGTCATGTGTCATAGCTAGATAGCTGAAAACACATTAAATGATTTAAAAAAAAAAAAAAAAAATAAAGTGTGGATTCTCATCCTAGTGATAATATCGAATATAAATTCATCACAAATCCGTCCA
Organism: Blumeria hordei DH14; assembly: GCA_900239735.1. Taxonomy (NCBI): domain Eukaryota; kingdom Fungi; phylum Ascomycota; class Leotiomycetes; order Helotiales; family Erysiphaceae; genus Blumeria; species Blumeria hordei. The sequence continues at coordinate 2,670,526 of OENG01000025.1, read as the reverse complement.
ACTGCTCAGCATACCATCCACCATCCACCATCTACCATTCTTCACATCTCATCTATATCCTTTTCACATCCTATTCATATCGCTATCAACTTCTTCCAACTTTCACCAACACCATCTTTCTCGACAACATGTTAATAGCAGATGAAGACGTTCACTATTTCATTCAGTATCCACTTGAAAAAATAACCTCACACTTCCGCGAAATTTGTAACATGGAGAAGTTTAAGATCGAAAGAGAAAGCCCTAACGAATCCATTGATCTCACTGCCATTTCTGATCTTCTTGAAATCTTGTTCAGTACATTTCATACTTATGCACAAAAAAGAGTAGTTCCCTCGACCATCGAAAAAAACATGTCTGGCCGGATTCTTTCCATCCAAAACCGATTAGAAACAAAGGCAATCACCATTTCTTTCTTCCTACCTCTTGTCTCTTCCATTCTTTCTAATGCTGCCGATGCCGAAATCTGGGCTCATCTGGCTTATCTCGTCGACAAAGTTGAACCTATCACGCCTCAACAGTATGACGCATCTTCTTCCCATCATCCCAATTCCCATCACGTCTACACCACGGCGCAACTACAAGGTGCTGATGAAACTATGGAAATACTGAAAGATGCGTTGAGAAAGGAACTAACAGGATCTGTGTTTGAAGATGTCGAAGGGTTTTACGCGAAATTCTTTGAGAAACCGCTTTGGGCGAGCAAATGCAAGAAGATTTCCGAAAGCTATGCCAACAGAACAGACAAAAAGTCATTCAAATTTCCGGATGATCGTACGGAAGCGAATGTATGGCAGTGGATCAAAACGGTCAGACAAATTTTATCGAGCCATATCGAGATCCCCGACGGAGAAAGCAGCTGATGGTCCGAGACAGCCACTGCAGTCAACACTCCCAACCAACCAGACGCATCCAAGAAGATAAAGTCTTTTCCTCTGCGTGGACAAAAGTTCCGGACCACCAATGGAACACAGATCAAGGGTGGCCCTACGTTCAGACAAGTCGACTTTTTCATCAAGAGTCGCAGCCTTCGCCGCGGTACTCCTCACAGCTGGCGGGATATCCAAGTGTTGGGAGAGTTCACCAAGTCCCCCACTAGTGTGTGGATGGATAAGTTTCTCCAACTTGCTGTGTACATGCGGGAGGTGTTCACTGCGCAGCCATTGAGAAATTTTGTGCATGGATTCCTGTTGCTTGACACCAAATTGCAACTTTGGGTATTTGATCGGTCTGGCCCATACTCCACTGGCTTCATTGAAATTGGTGAGAATCCAGAAGTGCTCATATATGTCATAACGGCCTATATGTTGATGAGTGATGAGGAGCTGGGCATTGATACATCAGTGCGACATGAAAAAGGTCAGACAATCATGACTGTGACCGATGCTATCACCCAAGAGCCTCGCACTCTGATTCAGGAAGCTGAACCATTTGTCAGACAGAAGGCAATTGTCTCACGAGGCACAACGTGCTACCGCGCTCTGGATGGGACGTATGTGGTCAAGATTTCATGGAGAGCTGTGGACAGGCTGTCTGAAGTAAGCCTCCTGATACAGGCACGCAACGTGAGAGGTGTGGCTAGGCTGATCGGCTCATGGGATGACTCGAAGATAAGTAAACTTCGAGAGGATTTGACCATAACGAGTGAAATGGAAAGAGACGTCCATCCCGACGATACAATCATGACAACGACCGTCCAGCCGATAGAAGCGGTCCATCGATCCCGACCGAAAGCCATGAGCAAAGCATGTCTGCGAAGCGCAAAGGCCGAGCCGAGGGTAGTGTTGGTGATGATGGCGATGATGGCGAACAAAGCAGCAAGAGGATACGTGTGTCGGATGTCGCAAGATCAGCGCAGGAAAATGCAGCGATGGTCAGCGACCAAGGCCATGTAAGTCCGACAGGCTCGGGAGCAACAGCTACTGTGAAAATAATCCGCCGCTCGACGAGAATCAGCTCTAGAGGATCGATCGAATATTTCGTGCCATCTCGAAAAAGTGGCCGAGCCAGCAACTCTGAATGCAGCAAGTTGGGCTCCAAAAGACGTCGAAATCCGGATCCTGCGCAAGGTAAGAAGTCTGCTATGCCTGAGCGTGAACTTAAGAGGCTCCGTATTTCGAATACTGCTGGGGAAATAGTGTCGGAAGATGGGATAGCGCCAATTTCTACCGAGGTCGGCCCACTGACTTCAGCCCCTGGAGACCGAACAGGTGAAGATGCCGAAGCGACTACTGCTGCCGTGAATGACGGAGAAGCAAATGATCCTGGAACGCCAGAGCTGTCAATTGCCTATCGAGACCGTCAAAAGACGTACATTGCCACTGAACCACGTGGTAGATCGATTGGCGAGGAAACCACAGCCCTTGACCTCTTGCAGGGTCTTCGCGACGCGATCTTGGCCCATCGGTCACTTTTCATGGACGCTAGGATATTGCATCGGGACGTGTCTATCAATAATATCATACTGACGGATCCAGCTGTTAACGATGGTCTGTATGGGCTTTTAATAGATCTTGATCTGGCAATATCATTGGATGATGTGAAAAGTAACGAGAACAGACAGACGATGACTGGTACTATGGAATATATCGCCCTCGGGATCTTGGAAGCCAATCTGTTCGAGACGGACAAAGGGTATAAGCATACGTATCGACATGATCTGGAGTCTTTCTTCTACGTTCTCGTCTCAGCGTGCATTCGATTTGGCCGAGGAAATAAAAGGTCGAGCCACACTCATGTTTTATCTACATGGTATACAGGAACAGTCGAACAGATGTACCAAGCCAAACTCGGGGCAATGGGGTCAAAATACTTTGAAATTGTAATATTGGACCATTTTTCGACGAGGAACAACTGTGTCAAACCACTAGTCAAAAGATTGCGAGCAATACTATTCGACAGATCAACAGGTGTCAACACTAATACGAGTCCTTTTCCCGATCAGTTTTATGATCTCATTCTTAAAGCGTATGACGATGAAATCAACGGGATCAAATGTGAGTTTCAATACCAAGTTTGACATAAGACTTTTTTATAAGAATAAATCTTTACTAACTGAGATGAATTGATTAGTAGTAGAACAGCTTGCCAGATCTAGTAAGCTCGGCACATGATGCCGCTTTGGACATAAAATAGAGAACGCTGCTAACACCAAGGGTAGATACCGAGACGCTGATTGCAGAAAGCTAAAGGTTGAGAATGGGTAATTGCCAACACGTGGTGCTTTTATGAGCCGGTTAGTTGTCAAATCCAAGCTCTTCTTTTGACTATGAGATTAATAAAGACACGCAGATAACAAATCAATTCGATTTATTGATTCTTCCCTGAAAACGAACGTTGTTTGCTTCATCATAGAATGGAATTGTGTAGATTGGGTAAATAGACGTAAACACACAAAAATAAACCAATAGGATAATGAACCGTGTAAAACTTGACGATCTTGGATCGTGTCCTTCTTGGGTGAAACATGAAATAAATAGCTAAATAATTTCGGTTTAAGATATTTGTTTTTGAATCAATCACTCTCACAGCTCTAATATAGAAAACAAATGGGCATTTGTATGATTGAAAGGTAAAGCTATAATTCATCTATGGAGAAGTAAACTACCTGAAAGTCTTCCGTGCTAGTTTTACACATCCAGAGGTATTTATATCTAGCCTACGTTTACAGAGGTGATAAAACTAGCTTAAGATTTGTTCTGCCACACGGGTAACGCTTCCGATACCCTTGGCACTATCCTTTACGTAGTCTCAGTGGCGATTTCGTATCCATTTTATTTAGCTGAGAATCCTTGGAGTGATGGGACATGAATGTTGCCTTCGATAGCCGTCGAAGTCTACAGGAATTACCGGCTCACAAGCCGTCAAATGGTGCAAGATATGGCCTAACAGTTCTCCATTTTTTGAATAGGACAATGGATCAGGCTGCTCAGAAGCTGACCGAGGAAGTTGACCTCCAAGAGACGATCCACGACATCTTCCATCGATGCCTGTTACAAAGTGTCGGTATTACTATCCTAAATCGTTGCTTCGACGCCCATAGATATCTAAATATTGAAAATGCTTGAAAAATAAGTGTCGTATTATGCCTATTTGTGATTTCTTTACTCATTCGTCCCATGTGCGAGTTGCCTGTCCTTCCTTAATATGTATAAGCCCATTAGAGTAACAGTCCCAAATAAGCAATGAATTGAGCTTTCTATCTTATGACATTGTTTACTCCTCGCGGGTGGACATAGTATCATAACGTTTTAGTGGAAGATGGCCGATAATGGTTGGGGGAAGCTCCCGCTCGCAATTGGAGTAACGTCTTTACAGTAATTTAAGGCGAGTTGTCATAGTAAGATTGCGGAAGAGATATTGTGCTGGTTATTTCCAGGATTATGATGCACAATAGCAATGATAATTGAGGGTGATGGAAGAAGTTTCCATGTAGATCCATGATGGGTAGAGGAATATTGGAGCAGTATATGACAAATGTTTCTAGATTACACTACCACATGGAAGATACTGCAAATTTTCGTCAAACTGTTTGAAGAAAGTAAGGCAATTGTCTCGCTATCTCAGATGTGTATATAACAAGTCCTTTCTGCCTCCTAGATCCTCATAGATCTTAATGTCAAAATTACCTGCGGCTCTCATTGATGTATCGATAAATATTTCTAAATCTTCCGCTAATAAATCTTCCGAAAGCTGTTACCTTTACAACAAGAGGACTTGTGTGAGAATGATAGGTGAAATATCTGACGAGAAGTCGTTCATTTTATATACGCTTGTGTGTACCTTCAACTTTGAATCGGTTCCTAATCTTCTTGAATTACCCAGACATGCAGAGCATAGTAAGCAGTGATACCGGCACCATTGTAAGGTGAAGAATTCGTCTTTGTCGGCGAAACTCATGAATAATCTCATGGTGTCAACGCCTCCTAGGTGCTCATGTATCCATTAGGTTGCCTGAAGCGCCATCTCATGACTTGCTCTAACCTCTTCAATACATGCAGGATCATGTCGAGAACCTAGAAGAAATGAAGGTTACGTACGTCCGCATGACTCTGTGGCTCCATTTCCAACACAACGCACCGATTTATTCAGCGTAGTCCCTGATATGATGGGTTCCCGAACACACTCCATATTTCTTAGCATTATTGCAAGAGGCTTGGGTAAGCCCCAAGTGACTATCATTCAAGCACAGCGTGACTTGAACAAGGGGTGACCAGAGCTGAGCCGTATAAAACGATGGGTTGTAAACAATACCGTCTCTTCTCGCTTTGCATGGAAGTGCCTCTGTTGGTAGGCTTAGGATTACTGAAACTCCAGTATCGGCGTTTTTTGTCATCCATTGGTACTCACTTCCATGCAAAAGGCAGCCCAATCTGTCGTTTTCTAGTTCTGGAATCCGAACTTTTGACTGCTCAGTCATTTCGTAAATAATGTGCCGTTATCGGCGTTTATTTCTCCTCGTATCGTTGTCCCCAATAGGACTCCTCAATTATTAACAGAAGGATTCTGCTTTTGGACGAGGGAATCGTTTCGATGTTCCATGTTCAGAGTAGCATCTCGCTATGAGACCGATTGCACGAACACTCCAGTGTTGTTAATCTGTAACTGCCTGATGGCGTTTGTCCCCTCGATATATTAGTGTTTTAGGACCGTTGAATGTCCTAATGGCTACAGTCTCTTATGGGGTGTAATTGTAAAATTGTCAAAACAACTGGGATTAGATCCCTGTACATATTTCCTTAATTGATATGGTCTTCATGCAGGCCCATATCTAGTACGTCGACTAGTTATGCAAGCAAGGGGTACTATCCAATGATATTCCGTGAAAGTCTAAATTATGGGGATGGTTTTCAACTCAAAATGAATTGTAAAATGGTCCTCATTTAAAATTGAAAATCAAAAAAATAAATTGATATTGTAAGAATTCACAGCAAAATTATGTGAAGGCCACGTGACTGTATAGAACTGAGCCAGATCGAAAAGGCAATTAATCATCAAAAGAACTCACTATGTTATTCTTCTTTAATACTACGAGAGTCTGATTTAATACCTCTCTCTGTGATCCCTTGTCACCCCCAACTAGTGCATGAGGCTATTCTAGTACCTTCTTCAATGCCCCCCATATGCGCAATCAGTAATTTCAATATCCCTGTTATAGATCTGCATCTTGCCTATGAACTGCACCCCCGTATAATAAACTTACGTCTGCTTACAGATATTATCTAAAAGTACACATCTATTTCAAAAATAATTGCTCTGTATTGCAAAAGTATACATCGAATCCCTCAGTGTGGTTCGCAACTAATATGAAACCGTTCTACATATTTTTCATTAGTTTGCTCCATCCTAATACTTTGTGGACCCTCCATTTGCCTTATCACCAATACGCATCTTTCGTGCTTGTCAACCGAACTTTACGGAGTCTTCTTCCGAAGAATGCATCTGCTGTAACCTCTTTTTTTGAGGGTATTAAATAGTAAATGCTCACTTCATCCCCAGTGGCTGAAGGGTCCCATCGCTAGTCCTAATAGCACATCTGTCGATTTTCAGGAGATTCCAGGACGAAAGCCTCAAGCTCATCATCTTGTTCCGCGCTGAATTTAGGTGAGCATCCTTTGCGAGGTTTAGGATTCTCATCCTCTCGAGCACACGCATATTGCACTTGCCTTATTGTGAAGCCAAGTTCGTCGGATATCTGTTGTAATGTCAAGCCAAGACTTCTTAATGCTCTTATTTCAATACATTGATCGAGAGTTAGATGCCTGCGTGCTTTGGTTTCTGAAGCAGTCTTTTCGAGAGACGTTGTTTGCCGGAAAATAGGATGAATTGATTGTGGTGTTAAATTTCAAGGAATAAATTGATCGGGCAGTCAAAGTTGTCGCTAAAAATGTGTTTCTCCAATCTATTATTAGAATAAGACGATTGGACCATACTTCGTGGCGAGCGGAGTAATGAGGAGAGTCATACTAATCTATTACGAGCCAGCCCAGCTGCGCCTACAGGGCTGATCCCTCAAACAACCCAGTTCCAAGCCTAACATTTTCAATCCTAGAGGCACTGTAGATGATCATCCATGTCTTACATTTTAAATGATGACTCGCTATGTTCATGAGTTGTGACTTCCCTTTTTAGAAATGGAGTTTTTTTTTATTTTTAATATCATTTAATGTGTATTCAGCTATAAAACTATGACACATGACCGGTACTATGTATACATGTAGGACGACTCTTTTGACATTAGAAACACTCATACTCTGGATTTCATTTGCAAATACCACTACAAGGTATGTTTGCTTACACAAACAGTCGACCCTCCTCCGTAAGTACCCACCAAAGGGAAATTTAAACCCTTTGATTATCCAAGCATGCCTTCATCATCCATGTATACTAGCGCCGCGAGAAATGTAGTTTGATTTTGCCGGATTCGAACCAGCGCACTCCTGTCTCGGGTGGGATATGTGTCATAGCTATCCAGACCTTACTTGAGAAACCAGCCAAGATGATGTACCACCGCACCATCCAACCACGGCGGTGTTTATAGTGCCGCCCGCACTCTCGCAACCGAAGTCTAGGCGCACGCAAAGCTCAATTCTTAAAACTCCTTGCCAAATTCAAAATTACACGCCCGTCGAGATTGTATACATCCTCTGTGTCATCTTGAAAACTTGTCCCAATCCCTCTCACATCCGTCTCAAAGAACTGTCTCCCAGGTTTGTGCGCCACGCTTTGCTTCCTCCGTCGGGTGTAAATATCAGCGTGGGCGTGTACGTGGTGGTCAATTGAGGCCAGAGAAAGTCGACGAGAGGTGTGATCATTGAAATGAGGATGTACTAAGTCGTACCTGTGAACTTGATGAAGTTTTGGTGGTGATTGATCTCGTTGGGTGGGAAAATTTGATTAGGTGGAGAGTCTTGAATCATTGCCTCAAGGGCTAACTTGTTTGGTATTGCGAAATTTGACTGAACTTGGCTCTGGGAGAATATTTCACTCCCAGGTTCGTAGAGGGCACCGCGTACAGGTGTCAGTCTTGCCCTCCGAAATGGAGTTTGGAGTGAGTGGTAGCTACTGTTTATATGCGTTGCTTTGAAGTGGAAAAGGGAAGGGAGGGAGATACCTGTTAGATACAAATCATCATTACTGCTAAAGCAAGCTTGTGATAAACCCATCCACTTGAGTATATTGACATTTAGTTCGCCTTATAATTATTATTCATTCATTCATTCATATCACTAGTTTAACGTCCTATGCGGTATCTATACACAGAACCATGAAGACGGTAAGCCGATTTGGTTAGGGAAAAAGCTTTCAACAAACAAAACCCGATGTCCTGCCACTCTGAACCGACCCGGCTTCATGCCGAGGACGTTCCTTTCAACCATAACTTCAAAAACTTTCCGCAGTTTTCGTTAACTCACCCTTCGATCAGATTATCGTGATGGGAAATTGAAAAGAGAAGGTACCTCCTCGCCCGGCGTTGGTCGTCGAAGTGTTCGAAGAGATAGCAAGGTTGGTGGTGGAATTGGAGCGGGGGTGGTTGGTGCCACTGGGGTTTCGACTACCTTGCGTGGTCGTCCCGGCCTTCCCTTGGGTGCTTCAGCCTTCTTACTGGTAACCAAAGTAAAACCTTGATCATCAGTCGTTCCGACCGTTCGTATCGGTGCCATCATTGGTTTCTCATTCCATATTTCCGCCGTTCTTGATAATAGCTCCATCCGAGCCTTCTCCACACTTCCCTTGTAGACCTGGTAGGTCCGACACGCTGCTTTCTGCCATGAACGATGTTCCTTGCCGCAGTTGGCACAAGAAACCCTTGTCCTCGGACAGTCCCGAGTTTGGTGAGCGCCTGCGCACTCACCGCACCTGGCTGCCTTTCCAAATGATGCCGTGTATGTTCCCACTGGCTGCAGTTGTAACACTACTTTGGCTGGGCCCGTGGTGAGCACACCTGCGCGGTGTAGAGCATGACGTTCATAACAAGGCCGTTTCGGACCACTTCCGTCTGCATTGCCTCCGATGGGAGGCTTACCACTATTGATCCTCGATTGCGGCCATTTTTCTTTGACCGCTGGTGTTCCTTTCCGTCGTATAACCACCTTATACGACTTATGACTAAGCCTGGAATTCGTGCCTTCATAGCCGTCTCTATCTCCCTGATGATGGCGAAATTGTCGGCATCCCTGCCACCTTCGATTCGTGTCCGCAATGGGACACCGTTGACCACGACTGGAAAATCTTGCCGTAAAATCTTAAATTCGGGTGGTTGTTGCATGTTTAGCGCCGCGTCTCTCTGGGACGCCGACTGGACGAATACTTCGGTATCGTTGCTCCGCATTTGACGAATCGCGTATGCACCTTGAATGTGCTCTTTTGCCTTTGAAAGCAGCTCTTCCGGCTGCAATTTTTCTGCTCCATCGATTCCTATTCGAACCGCTGTTTTTGTCATTTGCGGAGCCACGACCGACGCGTAACTCCTTGGTGGCGGCGTGCCCGAAACCACTGCTGGCGCAGCTTGACGAGCGGGATCCGCGAGGCTTTTCTTGACAACTTCCTCTAGCGCCATCATCTGCTCCTCGGTAGGAGATTTCTTCTGGGACATTTCCGTCCAGGCCCTTTTGTGTGCGTTGAAGGCCTTCACGGCCTCGTTCACATTCTCCATTGAGGGTAAGTCCTCCTCATCCATCTCTCCCATCACAATCAGTCTAACCTTTTTTAATAGTTTCCCTATCTTTTCCAAGTTAGGATCCTTTGGAGTTATCTACGCTCCGCTGCCGTTGTTTGATGATGCCGTTGTCGCATTTTGCGACGCGTCGAAACCGCTGGATTTACCCACAACAGCACCCACACTCGCCATGTTGGAGCACGGAAAGCGAAAAGATGAGAGGAGGGTAATGAAGATGTAAAAATAATAATCACGATGTCAAATTGATGATACGGGCAGCGTGGAGCGCTGCGCAGCTTTCTGGCAAAAATGATGTTTTTTTTGGTATTTATATATTTATATGAACGTCGTGCCTGCGCACAAACACCGCAATTTTTTGAATTTTGAATTTCGAGTTTTCGAATCTTCACCTTTCCCCCCTCTTGTTCTCTCTCGCGCTTGTCGCATTCATCAATAAATTGTATTCGAGTCGCTGGCATTTTTTTCATGCCACCTGTTCGAAAAAAGCTCCCCAACGCAATGTTGGACAACGCGAGAGTCCGCCCGAGGGCTCCCGCAAAAACACCAGGCCTCGCGCAAAAACTATCAAGCATGTTTGCGAGTGAGGTCTTCATCGAAGGGAAGTCTCCAAACCTTCCCAACAAAGAGATGACTGAGTCTGAGCCCGTCAGGTCAGCAAAAATTGGTCCCGAGACCCATGCCCCGATCGAGCTTGCCCCAGAGACAAGCACCTCAAGGAAAGGAAAGGAAGTCGTCCGATAGAAGAGAACAGAACATGCAGAAACTTCTGCAAGAAAATTCGCTGTGCCATCTTCCAAAGGCACAGCTTCAACATCAGCACCGGAATATCCTCCGGAGCGGCAATCAGTGATGGAGGCCGAAAAGCGTCGCACGACGCAAATTACAGCCCGCCTCGCCATCTGCTCGACTGCCATAAGCAGTGTTGAAGCAGCAATTTTGCCTCTTTCAATCGGCGATAATAAAGAATTCGTAGACGGTATAAAAGTCTACCTACGAGCAACCATTGGCCAGTTCGTTCAATCCGGTCCAGGGAGCACACCACCAGTTCTCCCAGCTCGCTCCGCCGAGGGCTCAAGAAATTAGGGTACCTAACCCTACGAAAACCCGGGCTCAGGCCCCAAAGACAACTTGGGCCACTGTAGCTCGGGCAGGCCTAGTCAGCTGTGCTGGGCCATCGACAAAAAAGGCAGCCCCGCCCGCCCAAAAACCAAAGGGAGCCAATACGAAGACAGCAGCCGACACACGACTGTTTCTACGCCTCGCCCGCAACCACCCCCACCGACTCCTCGCACCAGCTGGCGTAAGATCAGCTGTCTCAGAGGCTCTCGGTACCGCAGCCAACGATATCACGTTGGTTCAGCGGGTACAAACAGGCTTTGCACTAACAGCAAAGAATGAACCCGCTCGGAAAGAGCTCCTGGATTCCTCCACATCACGGAGCGTATCTGGATTCAAACTGGAACCAGCATCAAATCTGGTTGCCATATAAATTGCCACCGTCCCGGAGACAATTCGAACTCTCGATGGCCCCATCGCCGTGACAGCAAAGATGGTTGCCGATGAAGTCACGCGAGTGACCAAATTAGTTCCTTTTCTTGTTCGTCCTCATGGGACCTGCAAACCTGGAGCATCCTACCAGAACTGGCAGGCGCTCTTCCCTCGCGAATTCACGCCCCGACCTGGATTTCGCCTATTCGATGACTCCGGAGCTGCAAAGCTCTGCCAACCTCGTCGAAATATAGTTCATTGCAATCTATGTCTTGGCTTCCATGCCTCACGCGGCTGCTCCCGCGCTCCGGCCTGCTGGAATTGCGGATCAAAAATGCACTCGGAAGCGGAGTGCAAAGCCCCCACACGGTGTCGAAACTGTGGGGGACCTCATCGATCAGATTCGCGGTCCTGCAAAGCCAGACCCAACAAATCCGGCCAGGTGAAAAAAGAGCAGCTTGCGATAACTCGCAAGCTCGAGCAGAAAAAGTTTGCAGATTATGCTCGCATCAAAGCTACAGCCGAAAAAGCCATCGAGGCAATTTACGGCGCGAAGAACGACGTCTACATGTCGGACGGATCAGGGTTTGGAATTCTGGATTCCGAAGAGGAGGTTTAAGGCTACTGCGAGCCTCAGTGAAGTCGACAAGGCTTCTACACGTTAATAGCAGGACACCGGCTGGATGAAGGGTGCCTGCGAGCTCATCTTCTGCTCTCAGCGAAGATCAGAAATTGTCACTTGGAAGATGTGACAGGAAAGGGAACGGGCGAGAAGCGCGGGATCCACACCTAATTAGAATTTCTTCTAAATTTGATTTTAGTTTTTGCTTTTTACACCACCATTTATGTGGGAGTTCACACGGTTGGAATGAGTTGGGCCTGTAAACAGTGATCCTAACCGGCTCCACCTATCCTTGACCCAATGTGGAAAACATAGCTTTAGCTTAGGACAAAATAAAATAAACAAAACAAACAGTGCTATTTTTGAAATCGATGAAAATTCCTCCATACGTCCCCTTAAACCTTCAATTCATCATATGGCAAGCTAGTATCATCGTTTCTCACAGTGGCAAGACCCCAAATCACCGAAATGGCGATGGGGCCCACGAAAATAGCTCGCCCCGCGCGCCAGATCAAAGCAATGACGAAAATTAAAGCCAGGCTGCATCAGCGCCTGGAATCTTGGAATCTATCGGTCGAAACGATAGATCAAGACAAGATGGAGTCAGAAATGACTGAAAGGATGAGAGCCTTCGAGGAAGACTCAAACTCGACGAACCCAGACTCAGAAATGTGTGATACAGTCATCGACAGCTACATACAAGAGGGTCTCAACAACTCCAGATGGAATGTCATCCAGAAAAATGACGGTCTGGTCTCTGAGGCCTCCGTCTCAACTACAACAGAGAAAATTGCTGCTCCTACCGTCAAGAATGCAGCATTTACAGGGGTGAAAAAGGCTAATCAAGCCACAAACCCTCAGAACGCCAGCAAACCCCCATCAGTGGCGACTGAAAAAGAACAACCTTCCTGCAACAAAAGCAGGATACAAACAATTAATGGCTGCCCCCCGGAACTACAAGCCATGATTGAAGCTGAAGAGCGCCGGGCGGCTCAAGCAGCTAAAAACATAATGATCTGCACTGCTGCGATCAATGCTGTCGAGACCACGGTCTCTCTCTACTCCGAAGAGTCGAGCGATCCGTTTATAAACTCGATGAAAACATATCTCCGAGCAGCAATCGCTCAATTCATGAAGTCGGGACCCAGTGCGGCCCCCCCAGTCCTTCCCCAGCGCCCGAGCTCCCAGGAAAATACAAGGTTTCCTACAGAAGAGCCTAGAGAAAGGACTTATTCAAAAAATCTGGAGCCACATCGTGAAGTGACTACAGCCAAAACGACCTATGCGACTTACACCCGGGGCTCTCCAAATAAGTTGATGGCTCCAGTGAAGGCTGTTAGAGTCGCTCCAAGTCAAGCAGTCCTGGTGAAGACAAAAGCTAGTCCTGCGACCACGAAGCCAAAGGATGTTCGCCTGTTTCTTCGAGTCAGAAAGAAGCATGCATGGCACGCTCTTTCGCCAGCTGGCGTAAGAGATGCCATGAAGAAATTAGAGGAGGTTCCATCCTCCAATATTGAACACGTGTACCGTGCTCATACCGGCTTCGCAATTAAAACTAAAAATGAAGAAGCACACCAGCTTCTTTTAAACTCTGCTGAAAAATTCAGCAGAATTGAAGCTAAGTTGGAGACTGCCTCTGATTTGGTCGCCCTACGAATTGCGACGGTCCCAGTGGCCATATACACACTTCTGGGCAAGGTAACAGTCACTGAGGAGATGGTGACGGATCAAATCACTCGAACCACCAAGGCGGTTCCGGTACGCGTCCGCCCACATGGAAAGGGGAAAGTAGGAGCCCCCTACCAATCATGGAAAGCGCACTTCGAGAGAGCATCTGTTCCTCGGTCGGGATTCAGACTTTTTGACGACTCCGGAATAGCAGTTCGTCACCAGCCTAAACAGGCAATTAATCAGTGCAAAAAATGCCTGCAATTCCACGGCAGTCGAGGTTGCTCACGCGCTCCAGCTTGCTGGAACTGCACGTCAACCATGCACTCCACCGCAGAGTGTAAGGCACAAACGAAGTGTCGCAACTGTGGAGGCCCCCACCGATCGGACAGTCGCGACTGTCTGGCTCGCCCTACTAGGTCTGGACCGGCTTCCAAAGAGAACCTCGAGACAATCAGGCAGGCAAGTCAACGAGAATTTGCTGCAGTTGCCCGAGCAAAAGCAGCTGTTAGACGCGCTGAAGCCGCAGTTTTAGCAGCATCTGAAAAAGCGAAACTAGCGCTGACGGGCTTCAAATCCAGCAACTGCTTCGAAGTGCTGATGACCGATTCATCGCCTTCTGTAACCAAGGTTACAGAGGACATGAATCGTGAAGAGATTTTATAAAGGGCGCCCCACGGGCCCCTTTCCGTCTCCCTACTACCTTAAATTTTATGTCGATAAATGTAGGAAAGGGAGGCCCGACACAGGACATCGCACTCGCACTCGCCCGAGATTTTGAGCTGGGAGTCGATGTATTGCTTGTACAGGAACCTCTGTGGAAAAAGCAGAGGAAGTCAATGAAAACTCACCCGGGATATGATTGCCATAATCCCCATGATGAGGAACAGTCTAGGCCGAGGGCGGTGACTTACACTCGGAAAATGGCAGTGAAATAAATGCAGAACAGGTCTTTCCCTGTGCCAAGCCTACAGCGGATTATTGCTGGGTCGTGGTCAATGGAATCACGTTCCTCAACGTCTATAAGGCTCCCAAAAACCTACAGGCTGTGGAGCCCCTCATTAACTGGAATCCACCGCCAAACTCTGTTGCAGCAGGAGATTTCAACTCAGTATACTGGGCCTGGCAACCGAACACCACTCGAATCTACGGACAAGGAGAGGAAATTGACAGATGGGCGCAACAACACCATCTATCCTGTCTCATTATTGGGGAGCCCACGCATAAGGCTGGTAACACCTTGGACCTAGCCTGGACCAACATTATTGGCGCTCGTGCATGGGTGGATAGAAATGAATGCGTAACCAGCGATCATCTTCTTATCCGGGGACAAATCCCGATTCGGGCTGCAAGAATGAAGCCTGGGATCTCCAAGCTCCGAATGACAAAGAAAAACCTTCCCAAATTTGCTGACTTCACTGCCAGATGGATCAAGCCGCCTCCAGCCTTAGACACTATCGAAAAAGTTCAAGGATACGCCCAAGAACTCTGTTTCCAGATTAATGCCGCTATTAGCGCGACTGGAACCAGAGCTAGAGCAAGAAGCGGAAAATCAGCACCTTGGTGAACCCCGGCATGCAGCGTAGCACGCGCCGAATATCAAGCGACCTTACCCTCTCACCAGCGGGGCGTCTGCGCGAAAAAACTTCGATCCGTTCTCCGAGCTGCGAAAAAAGAATATCAGACGCAACAGGTCGAAGCCATGAAGTCGCCGAGCGATGTGTTCAAGCTGCTGAGAATGGCGAATCCACGACAGGCTAGCATTCCACCGCCACTCAATCACAATAGAATCCTCATCTCGGATCCATTAGAGCGAGCGACAGTACTCCGCGATGCGCTTCTAGCCAGACATCAGGCATCAGACGACCTGCCACCATGCACAGCGACAAGCAACAACCGAATCCCGTGGAATGATGACATCACCGAGGAAGAAGTCAGGTACTGCACAATTGGCAGTGGTAACACGGTTCCAGGAGCAGATGGAATATCAACTGAACTTCTAGCGGCTTGTTGGAACACTATAGGACTGTACGTCGCACAACTCTTCCGGGCCTGCGTGAGGATTGGTATTCATCCATCCTGCTTCAAGCTGGCTGAGGTCGTTCTTGTTCCGAAGCCTAATCGAGACCCAACGACAGTCAAGGGATGGAGGCCCATCGCTCTTCTTTCTTGCCTAGGTAAAGGTCTAGAAAGGCTCTTGGCCAAGCGTATGGCGCACCTCGCCGTCATCTTTGATGTAACGGGACAACAGCAATTTGGTGCGCTCCTGAGGCGCTCAGCAATAGACCTCGTCTCCTGTGTGGTACACGACATTGAAGAGGCAAGCTCCAAAAAATGGACGGCTACATTTGTCACCCTGTACGTTCAAGGTGCTTTTGACGCAGTTCTCCATAACCGTTTGGTGAGAAGGATGCAGGAGTAAGGTTGGCCAGATTGATACTCAAGTGGACGACCTCGTTCCTAGCACAACGAATGGTCCAAGTGCGTTACTCTGGAGGAGTCACCGCTCAGCGACAGCTAAGCTGTGGAGTCCCCCACGGCTCACCGATATCACCACTCCTTTTCCTTCTATACATGGCAGAGCCTATGCGAAGCGGGAAGCCTGGTGTGAGGTTCAGCTACGTCAACGACTTCGGAATAATTGGATTTGGCCGCACGATTACGGAATCTGCCGCTGCAGCCCAGAGTGAAGTCGATGATCTCCTGGATTGGGCGGGAAAAAATGCGGTTGCTTTCGACACAAGTAAGTCAGAAGTAATTCAATTTCCCGCACGGTACCACGAGCCTGCGAAAGGAATCTATGTCAATGGAACCCTAATCGAGCCAGCTGAATATGTTCGCTGGTTGGGTGTCTACCTAGATCCCCGGCTGACCTTTAAGCACCATGTAACAACATGGTGCGGTAAAGCCTTGAAAGTTGCGCAGAACCTGCGCCGCTTCAACACTGCTCTCCGAGGAGCCGCCCCAGGAGCGCTTATCAGAGCAGTCGACATGTGTGTTGTTCCTATTGCGACATTTGGTGCGGAAATCTGGTGGCCAGGTCTCAAACGCCCTACGATAAAAAGCATGACAACCCCACCAACGGCACACCTATGTGGCATGATTGACAAGGCTGTCTTGATGGAACTACGGGCTGCTCTCCCGGTAATGAGGACGACAGCGAACGTTGTACTGCATAGATGTTACGGCGTGTGGTGACTGAAGTAGGATTTGCCGTCTGCTGAAGATATCTTAGTAATGACTAGGCGAGTAAGTACGAGAAGATATAGACAGGTAAGGTTAGGGGTGTTAAACTGATCGGGCGAGGCACAAAAGATTAGGACTGAAGAACGAGAAATCGAGAGGTCAGGACAAGTAGTATGATTCTAGAGACTATGAGGATATAAGAATGAGAAGCTGAAGAACTACTTTAGAGTAACTCCAGCTTCCTTAAGTATAACTAACTACGTGCTAGATGTAAGTGAGGCTTTGAAAGATTATGTCATGGTAAGCCCCTCCAACTCTAATTATCAGAGTTTTCTCGGATATCTTCTCATTGAACCTTTTCCTTGAACCTTCTCCTCGAACTTTCTCCTTGAACCTTCTTCAAGGATGCCTGGCCATAACAATAGAGAAGGTGGAATTCCACCGGGCAAAATCATTCTGGAGGGTAATCGACTTCGACTCTCAGTCAGGCTCAAAACTCTGGATGACCGCCATCCGCTGAGGATTCGTGCGGCTGTGTGCCCAAATATAGGCACGCTGAAATACAAGATTAGAAATCGAGGGACTTCTGTTCCTGAAGGAATAATGTCACGAGTACAGCGAGCGTACCGACAATTACCAGAGGCTGAGGGTGCAGAAGCACTACCACCCACATCCTACTTACCGAAAGTAGGATCTAAAGAGGAGCAAATTGAGAAATGTAGACAATGGATCAACCAGGTGTTGAAGTCGGAAATTTGTGCCTACTCAGATGGCTCATCGGAAGGGAATGAACGCTCTGCGTGGGGCTTTGTTCTGGAGAGGGACGGACAGACTTTGCTCACAGAAAGTGGTATCAGGCATGGGGGGGAGGCTTTAGATGCGGAAATTACCGGGGCAAGGAAGGCTCTTGAGGCAGCACTGGGACTCCAGAGCGCGATACAACGAGTCTACCTACTAATGGATTGTCAACAGGCGATCAACGCACTTGAGACAGGCAAGTCCACCACAAGCCACGACGAAGTACGGAAATTTCGTGAGTTGTCCAAATCAGCTTGCGTGATAATTAAATGGGTACTGTTACGGGTTTTACCCGGTGTTAGTTGGCTGGGCTGACTTACGGGCCCAGCCTTGCATGTAAGTGGTGTTGAAATTGGTGCTATATGGTAATGAAGGGTATCATTAACATGGAACGTAGAAAGGTATAAGTTCTCTAGCCAGGTTCATGATGACTCATACATTGACCAGCCTCCCAATTATCCACAATAAGCTAGTAATCGTGTCCCTCGCTTAGTTGTAATAATTAGTTTAAGTAGCACTCTGATACTAAGTGGGTTTAATCAACAACTCTCCACTATAGTTTTCAGACTCTTCAATCTCCCAACTCGCTTCACTAGGTGATATTAAACAGAAGCCTAACAGCTTAAGCTTCTCTACACAACTTCCATTATAACAGGTTATGACCCGGTGCCCAAAGAAAAGCATTAATATCCTAGAATTTCCCTTTTCTTTATTATCCAATCAATCATCTAACATTATAACAGAAAAATGGCAAACTTACCTTCGAACCCAATTTCCTCCACATCTGATAAAGATAACGAAAGATTCTTTGCAAAGCGACTAAATTGCACGCTTCGAAATATGTCGTTCTCTAATGTCACCCAACTTGTCGGACACGATAACTACGAGTCATGGGCAATCACGATGGAGGCAATCTGGAGAGGTCAGAAGCTCTTTGAACTCGTTGTGAATGGAAAGAAACCAAAGGAAGATGCTTGCCTTGAAGAGCAGGAAGCATACAGCGAATTGTCTACAATTGCTGTTAATATATATATCTTGGTGGTGTCTCCAAGTATACTGAGAAAAATTCTCAAACTACAAGACCCCCATCTGATGTGGAACCACTTGAGTGCCGAATTTCATCGGACCAATAAGTTCACATTGGTTCATCAACTTGGATCTTTGATGTCGCTCTCGAGCACATACGATCCCAGTGGTACGATGACTTCTTTCATTGACATTTATGAGAACGAATACTTTCGGACTACATCTTTAGCCCGAGAATCTTCTAGTCTCAGTCGTCAAAAGATTGCTGATTTTTTGGATGATGATGAGATAAAGAGGGATATGATACTGGCATGTCTGAGTCGACATCACAAGAATATCGTTGACAATTTGGTGACAAAGGATAATTTATCCTACACTGAAGTTAAGCAGCGTCTTCTAGATCTTGATCATGAATTTCCAATTCAATCCTCTTCTCACTCAGCCCATGTCACGCATCACAGGAGGCCGAAAAATGACACTTCCAAAGCATCAAGACCCTATAAAGTCATTAAATCTAAACATCCTAAAGATTCTAAACCGAAAGAATGTTCCTTCTGTAGGAGACACTTTCCGTTGGAGTATAGAGGACATGTTTGGAACGCTTGTGTCAGGCTCCGAGAAAGAAACTCATCCATAGATAAGGGCTCCAAGGATATCCAAGAACGAGCAAATGCTGCTGTCAGTGGACCTCAAGGGGTAAGTCATCATCCTTTCTATTTTGATACCTGTGCAACAGCTCATATGTGTCCTTATCCAGAACGATTCGAACGACTTTCAGTTTGCGCGGGTCATGTAATGTCAAGCTCAAATGAAAAGATATCGATTGAAGGAAAAGGAACAGTGCTATTAAATTGTATACTATCAAATGGAAATATTTCTACTTTTAAAATTGATGATGTACTATACGTGCCCAAATTATCCCTACCACTGTTTTCTTGGAAAAAGGCTAGATCCAAAGGATACATGCTCCAAGATAATGGTACTACGATGAAGATATATAAAAATAATAAAATATGGTTGGAAGCTTACTACGATGGCCCGTTACCCGTGATCAAGGAAATGGCCAATAGTTATGAAACTGCATGCTCTACCTTTGAATTTTGGCATGAGGCTCTCTGTCATTCAGCACCTTCAATGATGTCTAAGACAGATAAGCTCATCCAAAACTCTGGTATTATACCAAGTCCACCAGAAAACTTTTACTGTGATGCTTGCATGTCTTCGAAGTCGGTACACCATAAACCACCCCCATCTATTTTCCGAGCAAAACATAAAGGTGAATATATTCATTCAGATCTTGCAGGTCCATTCCCTGTTCCATCTTATGGCAACGCGCTTTATTACATAAGTTTCATAGACGATGCAACTCGATGCACTACTATCCGATCCCTAAGATATAAATCTGATGCAGCACAAGCTATCATAGATTTTATTACGGCCTTGGAAACTCAGTACGATTGCAAAATCAAGTTTCTTAGGACAGATAATGGCGGCGAATATGTCAATGAATCACTATCCAAATATCTCGCTCAGAAGGGGATAAGTCACCACTTGACTCCTCCCTATTCTCCGGAATCAAATGGTGTAGCCGAAAGACTCAACAGATCAATTGCTGAAGGAGTTCGTGCAATGTTGATCACAGTCAAAGATAAACGGTTGTGGGCTGAAGCAGCGCAAACATTTGTTTACACTAAAAATCGTACTACACATGGCTCTGTAAATGGACAGACCCCATATGAAGCTTTCCATGAGAGAAAACCATCCATTCTACACCTTCAACCCTTTGGAAGAGAATGCTACGTGCATGTCCCCATGGCGAAGCGACCATCTGGAAGCAAGCTTCTACCAAGGGCAGAGAAAGGTTTGTTCGTTGGATACACCGAAGTTGATCACCACTATCGAATATTTGTGTCTCAAAGGAAACAGATAGTTATATCAGGCGACGTGGAATTCCTACCTTACCATGTTGATAATTCCGTCTCTGAGAAAACTTTTGATTCCTATCCACATACCATAAATCAACCAGACTTATCAACATCATCCTTGATGTTGACCAGTTTGTCAAATCCTCCAAATGTTGGACAAGAACAAGATATTCGAAATATTCATCAAAATCAAGATCCATGTCTGGCTGTTCAGTCCAATTTAAGAGAGCCGTCATTGCAAGAACCGTCGTCGATTCCAACTACTGTTCAGATCGAGCCCCAACCAACAGCAGCTTTGTCAAATCCGCCCGACCCATCAAATGAAGATTCAAGAACATCCGTCAACTCCAGACCAAAGCGCACGATACGTCCTCGGACATATGAAGACACGATAACGGGGGAATGGTGGAAAGCTTCTCGTGATCTTCCTCAACCCGCATCGCAGATTTCAACTTGTGGCAATGGAAATGAGTTAGCCTTGTTAAATATTCATGATGAATCTGAGCCCAGCTCCTACAGTGTTGCCAAGTCATCACCTAACTGGGCTTACTGGGAAAAGGCATTTGATGAGGAGATAGCATCCCTTAAAGATAACGACGTTTGGGATGTTGTTCCTCGGCCTACAGGACGAAAAGTTGTCAATGGTAAATGGGTGTGCAAAATAAAAAGAGACGCACATGGGGAAGTTGAACGATACAAAGCACGTTACGTGGCCAAGGGATTCTCACAGATCCAAGGGCTTGACTATGACGAAACCTTTGCTCCAGTTGTACGACTTGATTCATTACGGTTAATCTTGGCGATTGCAGCATCTAAGAAATGGAAAACGAGACAGCTCGACATTAAAACTGCATTTCTTTATGGAGTCTTGAATGAGGATATTTACATGGAACTTCCTGAAGGGTACAGGCAAGGAGATCATGTTGCTAAACTTAAAAGGTGTATATACGGACTCAAGCAATCACCTCGGGAATGGTTCTTCAGGTTGGCTGAATATATCATTCCTTATGGTCTTGCTCCTTCCCTATTTGATCCCTGTGTATTCATCCACAACACAGGTAAAATGATCATTGCAGTTTACGTGGACGACATAGTACTGATTGGAGAACAAGATGAGGTCATCGAAGATTTAGTGAACCACTTCAAGACCGAATTTAAGGTCAAGGATATGGGAACTCTTCACTGGCTACTTGGAATTCAGATCGAGTACTCAAATGTAGGTATCACTCTATCGCAGTCTGCATACATAAATAGAGTCCTGGATAGATTTTCGATGCAAGATTGTAATACGGTCTCCACGCCTATAGAGTGTAACCAACCGCTAAAGGCTGCGCAAAATGGAGAGCCTAGGGCCAATACTACTCTGTATCAGCAAATAATCGGATCTATAATGTATATCATATCTGCCACTAGACCTGATCTTGCATATGCAATCTCTCACCTCTCTCAATTTAACTCAGATCCATCTGTCACTCATCTAGGTGCTGCCAAGCGAGTTCTACGATATATCAAGGGGACAAAAGATGTCGGTTTGTTATACAAATTTGAATCTCCCCTGGTTCTCAATGGATACTGTGACGCATCATACGGAAATTGTCTCGATACACGCAGAAGTTTCTCTGGTTATTTATTCCAACTTGGTCAATCCACAATCTGCTGGAAGTCTCGCAAACAACGTACTGTTGCTCACTCCACTTGTGAAGCTGAGTATATGGCACTGTCGTACGCAACTAAGCAATTCCTCTGGATTGTACGAGGACTTCACCAAATATTGGATAGAAATATACCTGCTTCTCTGTCAACCGATAATAATTCCGCGATTGATCTAGCACATAATCCAAAGCTCAATGATGCAACAAAGCATATTGACATCGCTTATCATTTCACTAGAGAGCGAGTTGAAGATGGAACGCTCACCTTACTACATATTCCGTCAGCTGATAATCTTGCGGACATCTGTACAAAAGGTCTACCAAAACCAAGACTGATGCACTTGTGCACCAATATCTTTGGTACAAAGTGAGAAGGGGTGTTGAAATTGGTGCTATATGGTAATGAAGGGTATCATTAACATGGAACGTAGAAAGGTATAAGTTCTCTAGCCAGGTTCATGATGACTCATACATTGACCAGCCTCCCAATTATCCACAATAAGCTAGTAATCGTGTCCCTCGCTTAGTTGTAATAATTAGTTTAAGTAGCACTCTGATACTAAGTGGGTTTAATCAACAACTCTCCACTATAGTTTTCAGACTCTTCAATCTCCCAACTCGCTTCACTAGGTGATATTAAACAGAAGCCTAACAGCTTAAGCTTCTCTACACAACTTCCATTATAACAAGTGGGATGTGGCAAATGATCTGTCTATTGCAACAGGTTAGACGCTTAGTAAGCGCTTAGGTAAGGTGGTCGTCAGCTGTAATGGATGCCCCATATATCACGTGATCTATCACGTCATAAACTGTATTTAAGTAGTTAACAACACATAATGTCAATCTTTCCACAGGTCGACCATAGCCTAAAAACATTTTCACTGGTTTGTAACAAGTTCAGTATATAACCACACTATTTAGAATGCCTCCGGGGAGGCGGAAAAAAGCTCGCGGGGTACTCCAATCCCTGAAGCCAACCGTCTCTGAGACATCAAAAATCGTGAAAAGTCGCGATTCAAACCTCACTAAGACAGCCGTCCTTGAAGCTCTCACTACCAGAGGCTGTTCCAAGATGGACCGCTTGAATGAAAATCCCCAGGCAGAGAACATCGAGATTGACTCTGACTCAGAATTATCATCAGCCCCCGACGACGAGATAATGCTAGATGACACAAGCTCTTACCCTTCAATTGACATGACACCCAGTGCACAAGAGACACATACTAAGGCAACATCAATCCCTATAAAGCCCCTACAGGGTCTAGAATATTCCATACATGCAACTCCTGCAATCAGTGCTCCTCTACCTAATAATGAGGCAACAAGTACACCAGCCATGAATAACCGTCTTGTTACCTCTCAGCTTCCTCCAAAATCTATCAATGAATTCGCAGCAGTACTGACTGCCTGGCAGAATGCAGGAGCCAAATATTTAAAAAATCTCCCCCCATCCATTGCTGCAGATCTCCGAGCCATTACCACTCGAAGTGCTGCACGCGTCATTGCCGGCCTGTCAGTTTTTGATGAGCCTAGTAATCATAATCACGCCCCCATGAACAACACCACCAATACAGACATGCTAGATATAAGAACCCAAAAGGAAATGGTGGCCCCCAAACTGGCTCCCACATACGCAATGGCTGCACAGAAAGGTACTAATTCCCCACTACCAACAAAAAAGACACCCGCCAAAAAGTCTATCACTCCAAAACCCGACGCCAGAGTAATTATTCGATTACCCGCGGAACACCCTCTTCGAAGTGAGGACCCACTTCTTGTAAGAACCAAGCTACGCCGACTACTTAGTAGTCCAGAACTTATCAAAGATATCCGAAGGGTGCCAACAGGACTGGCACTTGTGGCCCCTAGCCCGTCACAAGCTCAGGATTTACTTGAAGCGGCCATTGATCTTAAACCTATTACAGGTGACGTACTGATGGAACGACAAGAGAAAAGACTAAACTACCTACTGGGCCCGGTACCCAAATACGGATACAACGCGTGGGGAAATCGAGAAGCCCTTACCTATGACGAGATCCGACAGGAGCTCGAAACAGAGAAAATCAGCTCAGAGTCAATATATGCAATGTTGTTGTATAATCCATGTAGATTGCCAGGGCAGACGCTTGGGGCCACGTCGCGGTTAGTGCACGTGACGGTGGAGCTAAACCGTATAGGTTTAGTGTGCGATGCGTGCATTGGCAATATGGAGCCAACCAGATCTCGATGAAACAGGGTTAATGGGACTAGCCAGAGACCGATGGAATCGGGGAGAGCGAGAGATACATTTCTCCTAGGAGAGAAATGATGTAACAAAGGGAATGTTCTAGCACGGGGCTGTGGACAACACAGTAAGTCTGGAACGACATATAAGGAGGACTTGACCTCCGTTCATTCACTTGTAACTAAGTTTCCTTAATATACAATTCAAGTCTTACATACAAAGAGAACACACGCGACAGTGATAATAGAGACCTACTGCAAGTACGAGTTCCCCAGTAGCACCCATCATCCCGCTCCTATATAGCCTCGTTATTATAACAGGTTATGAGCCCGGAGTTCTTCTCTGTGGCATCTCGGTATATGCTCTAAAACCAGTCATCCTAACTTCTCCCAAAATAGACCACCTCTAAACATGAACAAAAGCTCGGCAATCATTTTGACCCCTGGAGTAAGCTTTGCCGATTGGGAATCGGATCTCCAGGCGGCCCTGATAAAGAAAGGTCGTTTAGCCCACGTTTTCCACGACTTTGAGGAAATTCAGCCGGCCCTACGACCCAGCGAACCAATCAGGGGAGAAGATAAAACCGATGAGGAGTTTGCCAATATCTCGGCGAAGTACGCCGAGAGACTTGCGAGGTGGAAAGAGGGGGAAATAGAGGCAAAGAATGTCCTGCTCCGACGATTAAGCCCCAGCGTTAGACCACAGAATTTTCGGAGAATGTCGGCGAGACAGATATTCGACACCATAGCGACGACTCGAGAGGAGGGCGCGGCAACGCCATATGAGACTGCCGTTCGAAACCTCATCAACACAAAGTTCACAACAACCGAAGAGTACTGCGACAAATTTATGCAGCACTACTTGAGCGTCAATAGTGCGGCCGAGTCAATGTTACATGAGAATACAAACTGCAACTCAATAAATCCATTTGCAGTGCCTCATGGATTAGCAAGTTTTCTTTTCGTGTTGGGAACTGAGAGTATTGATTGGTTGGACACTTGGAGACAGACCAAGGTCCTGGACGGAAAGAATAAGTACGTGCCACTCGAGTCAATGATGTCGACTCTGCGACAGATAGGTCAATCGAAAGTGAAGTCGTCGGGGCAGGTCATGGCGATGACTGGTGCGGGTGAGAGAAAAGATGGAGAGAAGAGATATACTGGGGGGCCTAATGACTACTGCGTGCTGTGTACCCATCAACACAAAAATAAGAATTGTTTTAAGCAGCACCCAGAGTTAAGGCCGGGTAGAAAGAGTAAGAAGGGAAAACCGAAGGGAAAGCCCAGTGTGCGCGTTGCAATTGAGAGTAGTGATGAAGAAATCGACAGTGAGGATATATCAAGTTGCAGACTAGCTAGAGCTGCTTCAGCTAGTTTAATCAAAAACCCTCTACTGTACGACACAGGTGCCTCGCACCACTTCATTCGATGCAAAAATGACTTTACCACACTGACCAAGTTGAGAAAACCCTTCAAGTTCGATCAAGCTGTTGGGAATTCAGCATTGACACATCAGGGAACCAGTCTTGTAAGAATTGGTAGTCAAATGCTGGAGCTTGATGAATCCCTTCTATCACCCAACTCTACTTGCAACATAATCTCAGCGGGAAAATTAAAGGATCAACACGGTATTGTTGCAGCTAATGCTAACGAATTATTGATACGGATTAAAGACGATCAACCAGTAGCAAGATTAGTGACAATCGACCATGTGTTATACATTAAACCGCTGAGAAACAGAGAAGAATCCGCCATGTCGAACAAAATCGCAGCACCAGGAATAGCTAGGATCCCAAAAGTTACGAATGCACATAGATGGCATCAGAGATTGGGACATACTGGACAGCAGATCCTGAAAAAGACTGCACAATGTTCGCTTGGAATGGATGGAATCGACTATTCTGATCTCATCAATTGTGAGACTTGCCACTTGAGTAAAGCGCAGAGGTTTGTGTCCAGGGAGCCCAGACCAACACCAAGTGAGCCATTGGATGAGATCTTTGTCGATACAGTAGGGAAATTATCAGAGGCGTTTAACGGTCATAAGTATGCAGTCATACTTACAGACGCAAGAACGCGGATGAGGTGGTCTATAACCACAACAGGAAAAGATGAGATTGCGTCACAGTTGGTACAGTGGAGCGAGTACCAACACCACCAGTATGGAAAGAGAATACGCATCATCTTCAGAGACGGAGGCACTGAGTTCAGCCGTATGAGAGAATACTGTACCGAGAAAGGTATTCGCACTGATGTGTCAGCACCGAACACACCCGAACAGAACGGCGCCGCAGAAGCCTCCAACAAGATCATCCTGAGAAAAGCGCGATCTATGTTGATCGACGCACGCATGCCGCCATGTTTTTGGCCATGGGCAGTGGAACACGCGTGTTTTATCACGAATAGGCTATATTGCCTGCGTACCAAGAGGGTACCGATAGTCGACTTTTTGCAAGCTTTGAAGCAGCCACACCATGAAAAAGTCGATTTCTCTTGCTTACCTCGATTTGGCTGTCAAGCGTACAAGCTCATCGATCCGAAACCGGAAAAGTTTAAAGCAAGAGCAGAGAAAGGGTGGTTTGTTGGATTTCCTAAAAATACCAGCAAAAATTATTTAATTTACCATCCTCACTGGACCCCAAAATACGGCTGGAAATGGATAGAAAGTTGTACTCCACACGTCACTTTCAATGAGGATATCATGTTCGGGGATATGCTCACCAAGTCAGACCAGCAGAGAACCTATAATTATTGGGCCAGTGAAAATCCATTACCTGTTGAAGGAATGCAAGAGAGTACCTTGCAGAATCCTCCTCAGAGTGATCAAACCAGAGACAGGTTTGAGGGGGAGCCGCCATCTTCGTCGGTCGGTCAGCGGAGCTTTGGTTCACCTGATGTATTAAATACGAGAGACAGGAGAACTCAGCAGCCGTCAGAGGAGCAAGATATGTCGCCACCCGCTGTTCCAGAGATATCGGGTGATCAGGAGACATCAAATCAGGCCGCGCCTCCGTTGGTTCCACCGCAGACCATTCATAAAGCGCCGGATAGTCAGCAACTAAGATCTGATAGACAAGAGCTCATACTATCTGCGGAAGATAAACCAGTGTCACAACCTCCGGCTGTTCCCGTGATACGAGATGGGCAATGGCCACAAACATCAATCGTGAATGACAAATTAGATCAAGTCCACATCGATCAATTAGGTCACCTTCCGTTGATAGCGCCAGTGAATATGATAGCGAATACGCACCAGGAAGCCCTTCTGAGAAAAATGATCAGCCAGAACAAAGAGATGATACAGAGAAAGCTAGTCGCCAGTCAGATGAGAATCAAGTCTCCCTCAACGAAGGGAACGTACAGTCCGATCAGGGAGAGATTGGACCAGTTGTTGGACACACCGAGCTAGATGAGGAAGTGTATGACAAAATAATGACAGGATGGGATGAGTTACCTCCTGTCGCGGGACATAAGCGTCAACACTCGATAGAACCTCCAATAACTCGCAGTAAGCGAGGTAG
The DNA here is from genome assembly GCA_900239735.1 of Blumeria hordei DH14. Lineage (NCBI taxonomy): Eukaryota > Fungi > Ascomycota > Leotiomycetes > Helotiales > Erysiphaceae > Blumeria > Blumeria hordei. The sequence goes on along the minus strand of OENG01000025.1, from coordinate 2,642,738 downwards.
GCCAATCAAGAAGGTGGATTATTATAAGCTTCACCACGGCAGAGCAACAAGACCTCACGGTGACCCAAAGTCATGGTCAGAGGCAATGAGTAGCAAGGAAGCTAGGTATTGGAAACAGGCGGCAGATGAGGAATATCGCTCTTTACGGGACATGGGAGTGATTAAAATTATGCAGCGCAGCCAGATACCAAAAGGCCGGACACTGATGAAGAGTAAGTGGGTGTTTAAAAAGAAGCTGCTCGCAGACGGATCCCTCGACAAATACAAAGCGCGATGTACAGTTAAGGGATTTACTCAACGTCCGGGCATAGATTATAAGGAAACATTTGCACCCACACCACGAGCAGAGACCGGGCGTATCATGCTGGTCCTGGCACATAGGTTCGGCTGGCACAGGCAACAAGGAGACGTCCCGGCAGCATTTTTGAATCCGGATCTGGATATAGATTTATATATGGAGTTGCCTGACGGATTCAAGAAAGAGGGTTACGTCGTACGTATAAAAAAAGGTCTTTATGGGCTCAAGCAAGCCGCAGCCTTATGGTACGATGATGTGAAAGCTTTCCTAGCCGATCAAGGGCTGTTCTCATTCACAACAGACGTCTGCCTTTATAGCAATAAAGAGAAGGATTTGTTTGTCATAATCCACGTTGACGATTTTCAGGTGATGGGACCAAGCATTGGAAAGGTAGAAAAGTTGATGAGGGCCTTGTACAAGAAGTATAAGCTGAAGACGGTGAAAACGGATCTGTTCTTGGGGATTCACATTAGCAACCCGAACAAGAAAACGCTTAAACTATCGCAAGGCCAGTACGCGCGGAAATTACTCACAAGGCATGGGCTAGAGGAGTGCAAGCCAGCAAACTCGCCACTTGAGCGCTTAATGGAACCTAACAGCTCCCAGTGTTCAACAAAAGAGAAGGCGGAGTATAATTCGATGGTGGGTGGGTTGCAATATCTGGCGAATAATACACGTCCTGATATAGCTCACTCCGTCAACCATCTGGCTCGATTCTTAGCAAATCCATCAGATGAGCATTTCTTAGCGGCAAAGAGAGTTCTTCGATATATTTCGAAAGACCCAGAGAGAGGGATAACCTTCACGACTGAGAAGAGGAAACCAATTCTAGAGGCATACTCGGATGCAGACTTTGCCGGAGACCCAAAATCAAGCAGATCGACATCTGGCTCATTGATTAAATTAGCATCAGGGCCGGTGAGCTGGAGATCTCACCTACAACGAGAGGTTGTTTTATCAACAACGGAAGCGGAATATTTAGCCGCCACAGAGACATGTCGACAGCTGCAATGGGTGAAATCCTTATTAATTGAATTAGGTCTTACTCAAATGATTGAAGGGTCTGGACGAACGAATTTGTACGTCGACAATCAATCCGCAATATCACTGATAAAAAATCACGATAACCATAAGCGCTCAAAGCATATAGCCTTGCGAAATAATTACTGTCGTCAACAGTATCAGCAGGAAGCGATAGCTGTGATTTATGTGCCATCAGATCAACAACTTGCGGACAGTCTGACGAAACCAAATTCATCAGTTCGAATAGAGTGACTCACCCATTACTCGGAAGCGTTCAGCACTTATGCTGGACACATTAATTCTGCAGAGCGACATTGAGACCGGTCGACGTCTATCGTCGTCAGGGGGAGTGTTGTATAATCCATGTAGATTGCCAGGGCAGACGCTTGGGGCCACGTCGCGGTTAGTGCACGTGACGGTGGAGCTAAACCGTATAGGTTTAGTGTGCGATGCGTGCATTGGCAATATGGAGCCAACCAGATCTCGATGAAACAGGGTTAATGGGACTAGCCAGAGACCGATGGAATCGGGGAGAGCGAGAGATACATTTCTCCTAGGAGAGAAATGATGTAACAAAGGGAATGTTCTAGCACGGGGCTGTGGACAACACAGTAAGTCTGGAACGACATATAAGGAGGACTTGACCTCCGTTCATTCACTTGTAACTAAGTTTCCTTAATATACAATTCAAGTCTTACATACAAAGAGAACACACGCGACAGTGATAATAGAGACCTACTGCAAGTACGAGTTCCCCAGTAGCACCCATCATCCCGCTCCTATATAGCCTCGTTATTATAACAGATGTCTTGGACTCGCCGGTCTAACGAATCCTCGCAAAGCAATGGTACACTACGCTTAGTACTCAAAGCATCATCTATCAAGAATCTCCCAAACTATATACGTCTCTTTGCGAGAGCCGCACGACTTAGGCCAGCCGACGACCGAGCACAGGTTCCCTCCTGCTCCAATTGTCATGGATTCCACAATGTAAACACATGCACTCGTAGGTCTCGCTGCGCTTTCTGCGCCGCTGATTCACACGATGGAACTTGTAGCACCCCTCATAAATGCCTAAACTGTCGTGGACCGCATCCAACAGCTACAGCTAACTGCCCCGCCAGACCTCGCCGCGAGAATGGAACCCTAGTTCGTCCCGACAAGGAAAGGCTTCGGCAAATACGTCAACAAGGCCACAAAGCTTGGCAGGCCAAAAACCACCCTCCAACAATCCAGGCAGTTGAAAATCCAAATATCATACCGACCCCTAATGATAACATGCAGACGTGCGAGAGCCCTACCATCCTAGCACAAGTCATCCCGACGCAGAAGTCCTCCCCTACAACTGAAGTACAACTTTAATGGTCCGAAAGCGAGGACATACAACGCAGACAGCCACTGGCCTCTGCATCTTCCAAATCAATGCTGCTAAATGTGGCCCAGCCCATGACGCTGCCCTCGTGCTTGCTTCTCAATCTAGGGCTGACCTTATCCTTATACAAGAGCCATGGGTTTCCTCAGACATCTCTCAAAAGAAAACTAAAACTCACCCTAGCTTCCTTGCTTTTGCTCCGCTTGCAGACTGGACGAGTCGACCCCGGGTCATGACCTACACACGTAAAAGTTGTGGTCTTTCACCGTTCCAGCCAAGTATCCACTCGCGTGACTTACTTAGAGTCTGTGTCCAAAGAAAAGGAAAGCCCATGATCGACTGCTGGAATATCTATAACGCTCCAATAGGCTCTCTGGATGCAGGGGAAGGTCTGCGTCTACTTCTAACACTCCCTGAAACCCCAGATATCCTTGCCGGAGACTTCAATATACACCACTCCGCATGGGATGTGACGACCAGGAACGACACAGCTGCAGGAGAATCCTTACTCACCTGGGCACTGGAAAAAGGCCTTCTCCTTCTTAACCCATATGGAGTACCAACACACGATGCTGGCGGAGTCATCGACCTCTTGTTTGCTCAGATAGGCCCAAACTTTAAATGCCAAGTTCGCCCGGACCTTGAAGTTGGCTCAGACCACAGGACTCTTCTAACAAAGCTCCCAGACAAAGGGGCCGAAGCTCCTGAGTACGGCCGTCTTCGATATAAGGCTTGCGACTGGAATAATTTCCGCACAATCCTCTCTAATCGACTTATTTTACCCCCGCAGACAGATCCAGAAGAGGAAGCTACCTTTCTTGTAGAAGCAATATCAGGAGCCTTGCGCGCAGCCTGCCCTAGATCGAGTGAGAAAACAAGAGGCTATAGATGGTGGACAGAAGAGTGTACAAAAGCTCACCGAGACTTCTGCCGAGCTAGACGCCTCAATAATGATGCCATTCAGGAACGTCGGCTGTTTGGTAAAGTCGTGAGGAAAGCCAAGAGTGAATATTGGCGACAGAAGATCGATGGAGTCGCCAACCTTACAGAGGCATACAAAATCACCAGCTGGCATAAGAAGCAAACCCGCCCGCATACCCCTCCCCTGACTGGACCTGATGGCCCAGCCGTCACTCCCGCAGAAAAAGCAAAGCTTTTCAGGGACACACTTCTTAGCCGTCATCTAAACCTACAAGATATTCCGATAGATGCGCCAGCTGTACCCCGGAAATGTCTCCCCTGGCCATCGCTAACAGAGGACGAAATTTTCCGCGCATGCTGCCAGGCGAAGTCCACCACTTTCATGGATCGTTGTGGCATAGCGTAATATGAAACGTCATGTGGACGGCTAGGCTAAAACACAAACATTAGTTCAATGTACGTTTAAAACTAGCAAGGAAGACTGATAAGAGTAGGCTAGTCTCATTAGGTGATGTGTAGCAGATTGTTTGGCATAGAGGCGGTGTGGTACAGGCTATTTGGTTATTTTATGTATATAAATACTCGGTGTGAAGAAGCATTATTCTTCACGCAACGTCTTCTTCAATTACCTTAACAATACATTTGTTTACCCATCTCTTCTTCGGGAAGACCATTTATCTCTTTCCAGCTCTTCATCAGCAAGACCCACGTGTAGCCTCTATTGCTACTATCTACCTATTTGTCTCTTCCTAGAGAAGACCAGTCATCCCTTCGACCCACTCATCACCTTCATCTACCACCTAGATCTCCGTTAGACCCCATACGCACCCTGTGGAACACTGTCCTAACCTCGCCCTTGAGAACCACCCCAGGACTAGATGAAATCACCATAGACGCTCTTAAAAAAGCTTGGCCTATAATAGGTAGACGGATTATAGCTCTGTTTCGCCAATGTGTCCAGCTAGGAATTCACCCATCTGTATTCAAGAAATCTAGCGTCATTATACTACCAAAATCTGGAAGCCGTAATTTCTCCCTCCCCAAGTCCTACAGGCCTATAGCTCTTCTTTCCTGCCTAGGAAAAGGACTCGAGCGACTAATAGCCCGAAGACTTTCGTACATCGCCCTCAAACATCGTATCTTAGCTAAGGACCAGTGCAGTGCAGTCCCTCGCCGCTCCTCTACAGATCTTACCACAGCCCTTGCATGCGATATACAAACAGCCTGGGATAAAAAGAAAGTAGCAGGAATTGTAACAGTAGACGTACAAGGTGCCTTTGATGGCATCCAAAAAGGGCGTCTCTCACTTTGTCTACGAAATCAGGGCTGGCCACCCAACGTGGTACTCTGGGTAATTTCATTTATGGAACAACGAGAGGCTTCAATATATCTAGATGGGCACCTATCTTCCTCTTTCCGGACCCTCTGTGGTCTACCCCAAGGTTCTCCTGTTTCTCCTATCCTCTTCTTTCTGGCAATTCAAGGAGTGCTTCGACTGTCCCGTGGCCGCTTTGGGTATGCTGACGACATCTCGCATTTCTCTTCCGCAAATTCCCTGACTTCGTGTGCCAGCCTCCTCCAGACTCAACTTAACAATACCCTGTCCTGGGGGCGGGAAAACGGCATCTCCTTTGAAATCTCTAAGACTGAGCTACAGTACTTTCACCGAAAACGCGGCGAAATAGTAGAGCCATCAATCCACGCGGGAGAAATCGAGATAGCGCCTAACAACCATACCCGTTGGCTCGGAGTATACTTTGATCGTGGCTTATGTTATAATGGAAGTTGTGTAGAGAAGCTTAAGCTGTTAGGCTTCTGTTTAATATCACCTAGTGAAGCGAGTTGGGAGATTGAAGAGTCTGAAAACTATAGTGGAGAGTTGTTGATTAAACCCACTTAGTATCAGAGTGCTACTTAAACTAATTATTACAACTAAGCGAGGGACACGATTACTAGCTTATTGTGGATAATTGGGAGGCTGGTCAATGTATGAGTCATCATGAACCTGGCTAGAGAACTTATACCTTTCTACGTTCCATGTTAATGATACCCTTCATTACCATATAGCACCAATTTCAACAGCTTACGCTTCCGATACCATGTGAGTGAAGCATGTAGGAAGTCCTTAGCCATTACAAGCCACCTTAAGAGACTCTCATGCACCACCCGTGGCATTAGCCCCTTCCTTCTTCGGCAAGCTATTCAAGGAACAGCTTTCGCTATCCTCTTTTTCGGAGCCGAGACATGGTATTCCAAAAACACGCCACTGGATATAATAAGGCGTGTTCAGCGTAGGATCAACGACGCCGCTAGAGCCGTTCTCCCTGTCTACCGCACTACCCCAACTCCTGCCCTTCTTAGAGAGACAGGGTGGGGGGCGGCTAGTACTTGGCTAGAACGAATACATGACCGCTTTACGGTACGAGTAGCATCAGCAGACTCACGTCACCCTTTACGGCGGCGATGGACTTCCTCCCGAATGTTGTGGATCCGACAAAGAACATCTCCCGAACTTTCTACTGATACAATACCACCCCCTTGGAATGCTAGTCGCAAAACACTTCTACAAAACATCGGGGCTATAGGCAGAAGAAATGGCCTCGAAGAATTCAATAGATGGCAAGCTTCTCAATCCCCTTTAGATCTGTTCGTCTTCTCTGATGGCGCCCTTATTGATGGTAGAGCCGGGTCCGGATATGTCATCTATCGAGGCCTCACACAGAGAGTTGGGCAGGGGACTCTTCCTCTCGGAGAATCGGCCGAAGTGTATGATGCAGAAATAGCCGGAGCCACTGTAGGCCTAGATGCTGCTCTCCATAATCCGATGGCCCGATTGGCCACAAATATTACGGTATGCCTAGATAATCAGGAAGCCGCCCTTCGCCTCCTCATAGATACTCCTACCCCAAGCAGTTCCTCTCGTATCGCTCGGTTCCGACACGTCGCTACCAGGTGGATAGATAGAGAACGCAGCTGCTATTCCAAACCAGGTATAGTTAGAGTACGATGGTGTCCAGGACATGTCGGCATACCTGGCAATGAAGCTGCTGACGCACTTGCTAAACAAGCATGCACAGCCCCTTCGCCCCCCCTATCTCCAACAATCTCTCGAGCAAAGAGAGACGTAATCACTCGATACAAATCCTCTATATCTCTGTACTGGTCCCAAAACGCTCCTGAACGATACCAACAACTGGGAATAAACGCCAATACTGGGAGCTCCCCAGAGCTCAAGATCCTCAATCGCTACGCTCTTGGTCGCCTTCTTGCAGCCCGATCAGGTCACGGCGACTTTGCAGACTATCACCGCCGCTTTCACCACTCGGACGCACCTCTATTATGCGCTTGCGGGCTAGAAAAATCGCCTGATCACTTTTTCTTTTGTCAACTCAATCGTAGCCGGTCCCGCCTCCTTGGCAATACTAGACATCCAACACCGGGAATTCCCTGGATTCTAGGCTCTCCTGAAGGTGCCATAGCATTTAGTAAATGGCTTCATGAAACATGCTTTTTTGAAACATGCAATAACAACACTAACTAGTGCCCCAAACTATAAATATTGGGCATGTATTTGCAAGAGCTCTGATTTAAAGACTATTAGTCTAGGTGATGGATAATTTTCTTGTTAATATAGATAAATATCTTCTCTACTGTATTAGAATACAAAAGTCTCAGCTGGAGAGTACTTTTGACTTCAGTTGATAGTTCGGGGTGCATGGCAGGCTGGTCTTGGCCCATTTATTACATGTCGGGCTTAGTTAAAAGCGTCGGCACGTCGGGTAGTTTATATAGACTGAGCTGGCCAACGCGAGACCTTACGGTTGTGTTGTGAGCTGGCACGACGTTAAATAAAAAAAAAAAAAAAAACAACACATAATGTAACATTGATGCTTCTTGCACATCAGGTTATGGCCCTCTAGTCACTTCCACTGCAAATACAGCGTCCGTTATTTTCTATTGAAATCGAACGACATCGGTTTTCGCGCTCTCGTCTTCACGCACACAATTGTGCACGCAGCAACTAACGCACATTTAAACAATGTCGTCTTTTAAAGTTAAGCCCTCATCAGAGGCAAATGTAGAACATCAGGAATCTTTATCAGATATTGGTTCCTTCAGCGGCATTATTGTCAACGGACTTATTTTCGCATCTGCTGAGGAAGTCCAATCCTCGATAAAAGAATCTAGTAGAAAGACAGAAATCTGGACTTGGTCAGAACTTCTGGGTAATATAGAGAAAATTGTTCCTGTTCCAACTTTGAAATCATCAAATTGGCTTCATTGGTGCGAGTCTATTCAGCGTCTCATGCTTCTCACCGAGACATCGGCCGTTTTTCTATCCAGTCCTCCGAATAATAAAACCGCAATCATGTGGTCGGCCTGGTGGATTGCAAAACTGAAGGCAGTAGCGCCTCATATAATGACAGCTCCTCGCGATTCTCCTTTAATGATCCTCACCACAATTGCTACTGCATCTCTCGCGAAAAGGCAAATTAATCTCATGAACATCACTCACCAATTCTAGACCTTCCAACCCGATAAAGGCATGACTATTGAGGCTTTTATGAAGGAATATCAAAAGCGTTTTCAAGATCTCAGAGAACATACTTCTATAACGGCAGAGGTAGAACAGCAAATGAAATACCTCTTTCTGCACCACATAAATAGTTTGCAGCCGGACCTTGGCAATCGTTGTCGAGATCATGGGCTTCACGGGATGATTTCTGAATGTCTTAGATGGTCTTCTACTAATTCAAATTCGAGATCAGTTGGCTCCAAGAAAACTTTTGTGGCATGTAACTTTTGTGGTATTAAAGGACACAAAGAAAATGAATGTAGGAAGAAAAAGAAAATTGCGATAGAAACCTCACGACAAAATAATGGGTCCACAAAGAACAAGGTTTTGTCCCTAAATAGCACTTTTGATAATTCTGCTTTTCAGTTAGACACAGCTGCAGACTTTCATGTGTCTGGAAATGAACATGATTTTTCATCCTACTTGAATACTTCCAATATCGTTCGTGTTGCAGGTGTGACGGCTAGTAAGCCGATAGGATCCCTGTAGCCTGTGCTATTCAGCACAGACATATCCTTAGTGTCAGCGCTAAGTTACGCTTGTATTGAAAGTCTGGAACTGCCTATGTCTGAGACGTTAGAAACTAACCCGCACCTGAATAATGGGAGCACGACTGGAGGACAGCTACTAGTGTTTGGAATATTGGAATCATGTATATAAAGGGCATTAGATATAGCATTATATTTGTTCTTCAGTTAATAAATAAACTTACCTTTCGACATACAAACGCCCAAGCTTTATATATCGGAACTGTTACAGCAGGAGGCGGTAGAGTAACGACTGCCGGCTGTGGTGATCTTAAATTCCCATCTATTGACAACAAAATTGAGTTACTGAAAGGTGCTGTACACATGCCAGGTCAAAAACATCGAATCCTCTCAACAGCGCAGCTAGAAAAACAGGGGTTCTCCATAAGATGGCCTCGAGGCTACCGTGATGTCGAACTCATACGCCCAGATGGTACAATTTGTGCTAAATTCCACCGAGTATCTGGCAGATTAATATGCAAACCATATGTAAATGACCCTATAAAAACACACAACATATTAGTAATTCATGACTGGCACAGTATACTTGGCCATCCTGGGCAGAAAGCTCAAAATGCCATTCTAAAATCCGCTGGAATTAAAGTGTCCAGGTTTCCTCTTGAATGTGAGATATGCACTAAAACCAAAATAACCAAATGCAAGGGACATGGTTCTCTACGCACCGCTTCCTCTTTTGGTGAGGCTATTCATATGGATCTAGTTGGTGGTCAGAAATCTCTAACTACCACAACCATGGACAAATCAGTTCCAAATGCTACATGGTTCCTTCTTGCAGTTGATGAATTCACCTCTTGGAAATGGGCTTGGCCGGTCTACTCAAAGAAAACTGTGCCAACTCAAATTCGCCATTTTCTACAACACCTTAAGACAAAATTTGACAAAATTCCAAAGCTTCTTCACACTGATAGTGGTACTGAATTCTTAAACTCGGATCTTCAAGAAGAACTTCTTTCTCGTGGCATTGAATGGCATAGGTCATCATCACATGCTCCAGAGCAAAATGGAATTGTTGAAAGAAACGTTCGTACAGTCACTGAAAAGATGCGAGCGCTTCACTTACAGTCAGGTTTACCATTGCGTCTGTGGCCTATCATTCTTACTGCTTCTATAAGCTCACTGAATATAACCCCAAACAGCATAGCTCCAAATTCATCATACTATGCGGTATTTCAAAAGATGCCTGTCATTAAACATCTTCATCCTTTCGGTTGTCGTGCTTTCTGGCTAGATCCCGATCAGAATAAACTAAACTCCAAAGCAAAAGAAGGTATCTATGTTGGCACAGAATTCTCTGGGGGCAACATCATTCTAAATCCTGAAACTGGTAGAACAGTCATTCGTCGTGATATCCGCGTTCACGAAAATGTTTTTCCTCTCAAACACCATATCCTTACACTCCGTGTGAATAACCGGCGTGTAATTGAAACAGCCCTGTCTGGCCCTAAAGCTCAAGAATGGAGCAAAGCCATTGACCGAGAACTTGATAATATGAGTCGCAATAATGTTTGGACTTTAGTACCTCGGTCCCAGGCAAATGGGAGAATAATGACTGGTAAATGGGCTCTAAAAGAGAAGTCTGATGGACAATTCAAAGCAAGATGGTGTGCTCGCGGCTTCTCTGAGCCATTTGCTGAGGACACTTATGCTGATGTTCTCCCTCCTACTACGATGCGTATGCTACTAGCCTCTGCAGCCACCAATAGTCTTCATATCCGTCATGTTGACATTACGGCTGCTTTTCTTCACGCCGATATTGATCGACCCATATATATTGAACAGCCTCATGGTCGCGAACAGTCAGGGGATTTAGTATGCAAGTTACAAAAAGCTATCTACGGCCTGAAAACAGCACCTAAACGATGGCAGCTTAAGCTTCGACAAGTCCTTCATGATATGGGTTTTCATCCACTTAAAACCGACTCGAATGTATTTCGATGTGCTGAAACAATAATCTCTACATATGTCGATGACTTCATGATTATCTCCGCATCTCGCTCTAAAATCGATGAGGCTATTGCATCATTGGCTAAAGCTTTCAAACTAAAAGATCTCGGTGACATGACCAAATTTCTAGGCATCAACATCCAAAAAGATTCTGATGGCATACTTATCAATCAGCAAGACAAAATCGATGCTCTTTGTGAAGATATGGGTATGATCCACTGTAAAGGCGCAAGTACACCAATATCTGATGATAACCTAATCGATCGTGATACGGAGAATCTGTGCTCGAAATCTGATGCTATTGTATACCGATCTGCTATTGGTACTCTACTACATATTGCAAATATGACAAGACCTGATATACAATATGCTGTCAATAGACTTTGTCGCTACGTGCGAAGCCCCTCTCAAAATGCCTTTTTATCGCTTAAGCACTTAGTACGTTACGTTTCGCGGACGAAATCATCAACCCTATTTTTCTCCAAACAAACAAAACCGGAACTCACTGCCTCTTCAGACAGTAGTTGGGGAAATACAAATTCTTCTAAAGGCACTTCAGGGAATGTTTTCTTCATAAATGGATCGCCAATTGCATGGTTATCAAAGAAACAAACAGTCACGGCTCAAAGTACATGCGAAGCTGAATACGCCGCTCTTACTACGCTAGCCGTTACTGCACAGTGGCTTCGGCCTCTTTATGAGGAACTATTTCAGGTTGTCATTCAGCCAATCATTACTGAAATTGACAACACATCTGCCATGATAACAGCTAACTCTGGGAAAATATCAGCCCGTAATCGGCATTTTCTTATGCGACAGTCAACTGTCCGAGAGTCAATTCAAGGTAACATTATTAAATTGAAATATACACTAACAGATCTGTGCAAAGCTGATGGACTAACTAAAGCATTACAACGCATAAAGCATACAACGTTCTGTCATCAACTTAATATAGATCTAAAATAATTAGTTTATGGGGGGGTGTAATGGATGCCCCATATATCACGTGATCTATCACGTCATAAACTGTATTTAAGTAGTTAACAACACATAATGTAACATTGATGCTTCTTGCACATCATCAGCACACACCTTACATTGGCTCTGTCCCACTGAAGTGTTCTCTTCATAGAAAATATAGATTATTTTGTGGCAGCCATTGCGTGCAGCGTCCGTGATTCTCGTCCTTTTACAGGTACCTGGACATTCAAGAATTCAGGGTAACCTAGAAGCTCACTCGGCCGCCCGGTCTGGCCTACGAAAGCTGCCTAGCTCTGAAATACGGCCAGAATCCATAACTCTGGCATTTCTGCATGGCCAAATGAATCGTTTGCGGCAGGCATTGCTCGACGAATGGTGGAACGAAGCTTGACCGCCCCGATATCGCAAGCTTGACCTGCTCATGCGACGACGAAAACCACCGGAGCTGGGACTTTCGAGGTTCCTACTTCGAAATCTGATTGCAGCTCGTACGGGCAATGGCAATTTCGCGGCGTGTCATCGCCGTTTCAATAATATGTACGGTCTCATGGAGTGAACCTGCGGGGAGGAGACCACACCAACCCATTTCATTCACTGTCGACTACATTCTCACGTCACGCGTCGACTCAGAGGGAGATTGTCACGCAGTAACTTCATCCAAAAGCTTCTCGGGCCAAAGTGTCCCGAAATTTTCAAAAAACTTTGTTAAGGAAACCTGCTGTTTTGGGTTGCCATCTACAAATTCTTCCTCTGATCTCATCGAGGACCATATAAATTAGTCATACAGATGATATGACAGGAAGGAATACAAGGCGAGAAGATTTGTTTTCTGACCAGAAATTGGGAAATCTGCAGGGCTGGATAGTTTTGTGGGTAGGAGTTTGGTTTCAAAGGTTGAATTTATGTACGGTTGCGAACTTTAAACTATCTACTTATTGTTTAGTGGTTTCATGCGGTTGGATCAAGTTGGGCTAATCAGAGATAGGATCTTGGCTGTGAAAACCGGTCCTTGACTCTTCGGGGATAACGGGTTAGACCTAGGACCTAAATGAATAAACAAACAAACAAACAACCGTAAGGTCTCGTGTTGGCCAGCTCAGTCTATATAAACTACCCGACGTGCCGACGCTTTTAACAAAGCCCAACATGTAATAAATGGGCCAAGGCCAGCCTGCCATGCACCCCGAACTATCAATTGAAGTCAAAAGTACTCTCCAGCTGAGACTTTTGTATTCTAATACAGTAGAGGAGATAGTTATCTATATTAACAAGAAAATTATCCATCACCTAGACCAATAGCCTTTAAATCAGAGCTCTTTCATATACATGCCAAATATTTATAGTTTGGGGTACTAGTTAGTGTTGTTATTGCATGTTTCAAAAAAGCATGTTTCATGAAGCCATTCAAGCTGGAGAGTAGCGATATGGGACGCCATCCTTTTGGGCTGGAGAGATCACGTCCATTTTTGGGAAGAAGTACAACTTCAGCTACTTTGAACGGCGTAGGAAAATACCCCAAGTTCAAACAAGCCTGGGACAGGTCCCTAACATATGTTCCAATTGTACTCCAGCAAGCCTTGAGAAGTCGGACGGTGATTTTGTCATATCCTGGAGCTGTTTCTTTACTTGCTATGGTAGATACTGTAACGTCTTCCAGTAACACCTCTCCGCGTTTCACGGATCATTGTAGCAAAGCTCGTGTAACGAACTTCTAAACGGAGGAGGAAGGACTCGAAAAATTAGGCTAGTTTTACAAAGTGATGTGTAGTAGATCGTTCGGGATTGAGATAATGTGCTATTTGGTTATTTGATTATTTTATGTATATAAACATTCGGCGTGGAGGAGTATTCTTCTTCACGCAACGTCTTCTGATTACACTTGTACCTTGTACTCATATATGCATCTCTTCTTTAGGAAGACCGCTATCCTTTAAACATTATACCTCACGCTTTCACCATATTTCATCACCACATATTAGTAATTCTTCCAAAGACCCCACAACTCATACCCTACGGAACATTGATAATACAACTCCCTGACACCGCTCCATGGAATAGAATCTGATTGGTCATTATCCCACGTTTCTATGTCGCTTTTAGCGTCGAACCTTGCAAGAAGTGAATCTCGAAGTGCTATTGTCTGCTCTGATGGATCTGAAAGCCACTGGTTTGGTGCTACCTGGAGAGGAGGAGGCTGTCTCGTCGGCTTTGGTTTGGCCCAACGCATGAGTTTGAACACCTGTGCTTTTGTCTCTTTTGCTTCAACCTGTTTTGTCCAGTATTGTGGAAACTCGAGGGACAAAAGACGATTGGCGAGTGGTCAAAAGCTGGCGTGGACTCAAATCATAAGATTCTAAACTAAAGAGAAAAGTATTTAGGAGGATATGAATCTGTATATGTACATAGGAGGTTCAACTGTTCAAATAAAGTTGCCAACACGAAACCTCATGTCCCTCATTGCCTACAACCCAAGGGTTTAGCATGAAAACCAATATCCATGACAAACCTTTCGTATCGTAATCTGTCACACACAAGACTCGTGTGTGTGAAACTAGTCGTTGGAATTCCTGGATTGACCCTGTGTTGGCTTACCAACTATTGGACCGAAGACCACGTGGCCACTAAAATGTCGGGGCGTCACAAGTATTCGCGTTTGGCTGACTTCACTTCGGCTCGGAAAGCCTTACGAGTCATATCTACATCTCCGGATGTCCTTTTAGCTGCCCTGCAGTCAATCTGTCGTTTTTTGCAGTCCTCAGTTCACCAGGGCGCTGTTTTCCCGCTTCCTACAGCGGGTGATCATCCGACAACTTTGGCCGAGTCTTGAAGTACTCGGATTAAACTCCTCGTGAAGTCCTCAATCTCGATTTGACTACTTAGGGGGCCAGGCCTTACCCATTGCTTCATGCATCGTGCGAACTCTTCTAGATCTCCGTCTCTAACGCGAGTTAGTCTTGGGATTCCAGATAGTTCCGAGTACCCGGGTGTGTCAACTGAGCCCTCAATAGTAGAGTGATCTGATGTACAGTGAAAGCGGGTTGAGACTGATGCAAAAGCCGTCGTGTTACTCCAGGTTAGATCTAGCACATTTCCTTCTCGGTGGGTGCTTTCTCTAATGGTGCTTAGTATTGCATATTATTTTTGCGAGCCCAACCCATGATGAGATCGCCATTACCGTATTGGCGTTCTATTAACGGTTGCCAGTTCTGTGAGAATGAATTAAAATCGCCTCCCACTACTGAAGGGCCACTGGGACGCCAGTTTAGTACAGGATCCAAAGTCCCAGTGGGGCCTGGGGCACGATATACGTTTGCAAAGGTCAGTCCGGACACCTACACGAAGCAATAGTCTGACGTCTGACTTGATGACGAAGGTGTAATCTGTATCGCTTGCAGTCCTTTCCTGACCAAAGTGACGGCGCGTGGTCGTGATCTCGGTACCGTCTTTCCGAAGAGTATGAAGCTATTGAAGCCAGGGTGGCTTTTCGTAGTGAAATATCCGTCTTCTCGCAAGGCCCATGGTTCTTGTACCATGACTGTGTGTACTTCTGCATCCCAAGCTTGTTGCAGTGATATGTTCATGTTCGGTCCGCCCTTTCCCACATTCACTTGGTGAAAGAGAAGGGTGCTTTGTCTCTCTTTGTAATTATATGAGTTTGGTGTATTACTCATTATCATGCATTATTTCTTCTGGTATGTTGATGACCTCGCGGGCCTTACCTTTTTCTTGGGATCTTAACAATGCTGCCTTAAAATCCATATGCCCTCTCTCACGAATAACTCGTAGCCCTGTTGGTGATCGCGGCGTTACTTGGCCATGATGTCGCCTTGGTCAAGCCATGCAGCTCAAGTGGGTTGATTCGTGCGTGTAAAAGGACGAGAATCACGGACGCTGCACGCAATGGCTGCCACAAAATAATCTATATTTTCTATGAAGAGAACACTTCAGTGGGACAGAGCCAATGTAAGGTGTGTGCTGACGACCACCTTACCTAAGCGCTTACTAAGCGTCTAACCTGTTGCCATAGACAGATCATTTGCCACATCCCACTTACATGCAAGGCTGGGCCCGTAAGTCAGCCCAGCCAACTAACACCGGGTAAAACCCGTAACATTACTCCCCTCTCTTATTTTTTTTTTTTTTTTTTTTAAACCCTGGCGCGCACCTTCCTCTTCCCCTACTCCGTCTCCGGTTCCAAACTTGGCTTCGAATAAATCAAGTGCTTCGACATCTTCCAATTCAGATCTGTCTTCCCAATTCGGTTCTGCAAATCCTTTCCATTTCACCAGAACCCGCCTCACCCAGCCTCCGCCACGACGGAACCGCTCAGCTCGCAACACACGCTCCACTTCTTGTTCCGGCTCGATATTCCTATCATCTTTTTCTATCAATATGGGGTCAGGCAGAGAGTCGTCTAGTTTTTGTGATGGCAACGGATCACAGCTTGATTTTCGTAACAGCTCCACGTGAAATCGAGGAAATATTCTAGACGGCACGTCCAATTCAACCACATGAGGTGAGATAATTTTCGTGATTCTATACTTGGCATTTACCCACGCTAATTTCTTCTTAGGCTGTGGTGTCTGTACATTCTTCAGGTTCAACCATACTCTATCACCCACTCTGTATTCTGGAGATGGGTCACGTGAACGATTAGCCTGCTCCTCCATTTGCTGTTGAGCTGAAGCCATTGCAGCGGCAGCAAACTCTTGGGCTTCAAAAATTCGAGCTACAAACCTCTCTGCTAGCTTTGATGGATGCGTTATTTTAGCTTTGTTTAGTGAAGAGCTTAACTTGATCGGCTCTGCGTGGTACCCATGTTCTATAAAAAATGGGCTCAATCCTGAACTAGAGTTGTTTCGATTGTTTAACGCGAGTTGAGCAGTGGGCAACATTTTTGACCATTCAAATTGAGAGTACGAAATGAAAGCTCTCATATATGCGAGCACCTCCTGGTTCATGCGCTCAGTTGACCCATCGGTTTCTGGATGGAATGCTGTAGATAGCCGCTGTTCGATATTTGTACGCTTACAAAGGTGTGTCCAGAAATCACCCACCCAATTCGACCCCCTATCTGAGGTTATAGCCGCAGGGAAACCATGGAAACGAAAGTGACAGTTTAGGAACCGCTCCGCGCAATCTTCTGCATTCATTGAGTTCATAGCTTCGAGAGTTACGCCCTTTAATAGCCGATCTGTGATTACCATAAGATATTGTGGGTCCTTCTTATCTTTGGCTGGTAAATCAGTCATAAAATCTATTGAAAGTTCTTTATGAAACCTATCCGGTATAGGTAAGGGAAGCAGTAATCCTTGTCGCCGAGTTCTCCATACATGGGAGCGGCCACAAACATCACAGTTTCTACAAAATCGGCGAACCATCGTACTCATTCGTGGCCAATAAAATGAACGGGAAATAATAGCCAGCGTATTATCCCGACCTGGGTGGCCTGTTATATGAGAATCATGAGTTCGTTGGATCAACGCTGTTTGTAAAGGCTCCCATTCTGGCACCCAAATTCGGTTTCTAAAGCATAGAGCTCCTTGTGCGTTTATTTCGCATTCTGACAACGAGGTTTTGAATCCTAATTGAGTCGGAAATGATGTTTTATTGTTCCACACCGAAGAGTAAAGTTCCGTGAATGTAGATATATTTTGCTCCACCCCTTGATCCCACAAAATTTGTAAACTCTTTTCTTCAAATAATTGGGTCCCCCGTGGTATAGAGGAGCTTAGAGAAGATAGACTAGATACTGACTCATATGTTTTACTGCCAAACCAAGTATCTCTAATTAGTTGGAATTCTCGCCCTTTAATACGAGGATCCTCAGGATTGTTTGGTAAGTCTTGCTCCCGACGAGATAAAGCATCAGGACGCTGCCCTAACTTGCCCGGTCTGAAGATTAACTGGAAATTAAATTGAGATAGTACTTGTGACCATCTCACTTGCCGCTCTGTCAGTTTTTGTGTTGTCATGAAGTATCTAAGATTATTATGATCCGTGAGAATTCTAAATGGCTGCTGTAGACCCATTAATTCGCCCCTCCATTCGTTTAGACACCTGATGATACCCAAAAGTTCTTTATCGTGGATGTCATAATTGCACTCCACCGGAGCGAGCTTTTTAGAGTAATAAGCTACCGGTCGAAGACATCCAGTATTATCATACTGTGAGAGACAGCCCCCTGTAGCCCAGCCCGAAGAATCGCTTTCTATCACTGTCTCCCGGCTCTCATCCCACATAGCTAATACAGGTGCTGAGATGAACAGTTCTTTAAGTTTTTCAAATGCACTTTGATGCTTGTTAGTCCAACAAAATTGTGTTGCCTTTTTCGTAAGACTCAGAAGAGGGCTCGAAATGTCGGCAAAGTTCTTCACAAATCCTCGGTAAAAGTTAGCAAAGCCAAGAAAACTTCGGACTGCTTTGACATCTTTTGGTGCCTCCCATGTAGATATTGCTTCTATCTTCCGGGGGTCTACTTTGATTCCTTCTTCGACATTGATTACAAACCCCAGATATTTGATTTCTTTCCTAGCAAATTCACACTTCCCAGGGTCAAGCCTTAGTCCCGCATCTCTCAATCTATTCAGAACCTGCTGTACTTTAATCCAGTGGTCTGAAACATTACCTTCCGAGAAGATTACAACGTCGTCTAGGTAGGCCGCACATGTATCACCCAATAAATTACCCAATACCTTATTAATCCATCGTTGAAAAGCAGCCGGTGCACCTGCTAACCCAAAAGGTGTAACTAGCCACTCATAAGATCCAAATCTTGTTCGGAATGCCGTCTTCCATTCGTCACCTTTTGCAATGCGAAGTCTGTGAAACGCTGCCCGGACATCAACCTTAGAGATCCAAGTTGCTTTGGCCACTAGTCTAAGCGTTTCTCGTATTAGGGGCAGTGGGTATCGATCTCTTTCCGTTACGGCGTTCAGCGCGCGGTAGTCTACGCAAAATCTTAAGCCTCCCTGAGGTTTTCGAATGAAAAGTACAGGTGCTCCTCCAGGAGAACTACTAGCGCGGATCCAATCCTTGTCCATTAACTCTGTTAAAGTTTTCCTCAAAACTAGTAGTTCATCTCGTGACATCCCATACAAAGGGCCCCATGGCACTTCCTTCTTTCGACCCTGCTCATCTTGTTGTAATTTTATATTAGTATCTATACCCGGTCGATGGGGAGGAAGTGGGGTGTCTTCCCGCACATCATCGTCTAGAAAAAGATCGGTATAGCTTCGAATTTGTTTTGGAAGGCTCATTTTTACTTCCTTCGGCGACATAGTCTTCTTCGGCTCTAGTGCGCGAGTGATATCATTCATAGATATGGCGCCTATCATACAATTCTTGGTCTTTTGTGAAAGTTTCAATAGATTAGCGAAATTTACGCCCGATTCTATTGCTACATTTCTGATGCTGACATAGGAGACACGCTCTTTAACTTTGGTCGGGGATCCTTGTTCATACCAACCACTCGCGCGTACCACCATGCCATGTTTCCTAGATCCAATTCGCAAACATTTACGTTTAGCAGAGTAAACCACATCATTGTGCTCCATCCAAGGTTTACCTAAAATTATTGGGTATGCCAGGTTTGGCATTACATATCCCCACAGTTTCTCCTGTCGCCCATCCACATCCATGTTAACACTGGCGACTCTATTAACATCTACTGTTGCCTTTCCGTCAGCCAGCCGCAGAATTCGCGGGGCTATTTTGACGGAGGATATTTTGTATTTGCGCACAAGACTTTCATCAAAAATGGAGAAACAAAGACAGCCTGTATCGACCATTGCTTTAGTATAGAATAAATTATCAATTAAGCAATCTATTAACAGTGGCGAGCTAATTATTTCTTTCCAACTTCCTTTGGCGTTACCTTGAGGTTCCGCAGTCCTGACATTTGCCCTGGGCGCGACTTTGCTCAGGGCCCCTCGTTTTCCGATTCCACTAGAGAAAGTTTGTCGACTGTGTCTAGAGAATTGGTATCCACTTCTGGTCGCTGAGCAGACGAATAGGAATCACAATACTTCCCTACATGCCCCTTTTTGGTACACCTCGTGCACCGCCCTTCTTTATAAAGCCTGTTGAAATCTTCCTTGGATCGCCAAGGGGCTCGAGGTTTTTTTTTATTTTTTCTTTGCGGTCCAATACCACTTTCTTTTAATTCCCTAATTGCTACAAGCACTGCGTTCGTCCCACCCATGGAAATATCCCCATCCGAATCAAGCTTCGGCGTCCTAACATTTGGCTCAGTACTGATATATACTTGAGCACTCCCGCTTTTTGGGGCGCCAAGAACGGTGCTAGTTTGAGTGGCGCCTTTAGGTCGGTAGTCTGCCAGTGCTTCCAGTTCTGCAGCTACTTCCATCACTTCTTCTACCCAGGCTTTGTAATCAGTTGGTGGAGGCAATTTAACACCTACTAGAGCTCGACGCAGGCGAGAATTGATCGAGTTCTTGAGTTGTTGAGTCTTTCCCAAAGATGTAAAAGCTTCGCTACCTCCACATAGAGCTAACCGATATTCGAAGTCTTTCAAAAAGTCTTGGAAAAATTGATGGTATCCCTGCTCCATTCTGTTCAACATAGCTGCAGCCGCCTGTCGAGCTTGCTTATCTTCAAATTGTTTCCGAAAGAACAAAGCTAGTTGGCGCCAGTTAAACTCATTTGTTCTAGCGCTTTCTCGAAACCACTCAGCCGCGCGGGCCTGCTTTTCCTCCGGAAGGGTATCAATCATATCCAGACAGATTTTACACGAGTCAGTGTAAGGTTCTAACTCCCTCACTACTCTTAGTTCTAACCGTCTTATGTAGAAGTCGAAATCTTCAAGTTTTCCGTTCCATTTCGGCAGTGTTACATCCTTTCTTTGCGCAACTACAAACGACTGGTTCCCTGATGCGCCCGAAAATTCGGTTTCTTGGGATGGGGGTGATTGTGCCTTTCTTTCTTCCCGTATTCTTAGCAGTTCCTGTATTTCATTCTGAGGAAGGCTGGATAAAATATCTCTCCCCGAAGTACCTAGCATCGGTGTGTCAGAGTTACTGTGACTAGGATCTGCCATATGAGCTATATTGAACGATGACTCTGGCGAGTTATTGAGACTGTAAAAAGTCTGAGCTGATTGAGTCGAAGAGGTGTCTGAATCTGGGACTGATATTTTCATACACTCTCAGTGTATTTTGGCAGATTCAGCGATAAATTTATTCTCCGGGCTACACCCCACGGAGAGAAATTGTAAATGATGAGGATAGAAAATATATGTAAAAGGACGAGAATCACGGACGCTGCACGCAATGGCTGCCACAAAATAATCTATATTTTCTATGAAGAGAACACTTCAGTGGGACAGAGCCAATGTAAGGTGTGTGCTGACGACCACCTTACCTAAGCGCTTACTAAGCGTCTAACCTGTTGCCATAGACAGATCATTTGCCACATCCCACTTACATGCAAGGCTGGGCCCGTAAGTCAGCCCAGCCAACTAACACCGGGTAAAACCCGTAACAGTGCGGCCCAGCACAGTTTGAACACTTGGGAATGTTGACCGTGCATTCTGCTACTTCGCGTATACCAGAACATTTAACACACCACTATCCTTTGACACAGTTTCTTGTTGAGTGATATCCCCAACAGCGTTGACATTGCTCGATGGGGCGTCGACTAGAAAATGGAATGGCGGGCCCACTCTCGTCAAATTGTCTGTATCTCAGGTTGGATGGCACCTGTTTAAAGTGTATTATCCAGCTAACAGAATAGCTTCCTAATTTTATGTCATTTGGGCGCACCTGTATCGGTGTAACTCCGCATACTGCCTGGAATTTCGTCTTCATCATTTCACTAGTAACGTCAATCCTTCCGTCTAATGTACGGATGAAGATTGGGACATGAGGGACCATGACGGACGTCCAATCTGAAGCGGGCTCAATTGTGACTTCCTCATTTTGAAGGGAAGGACCCACACCCAGAATCGACTCCCTGAGTGGGTCTAATGCACACTCCATTGCTAAGCCGGACCTAACTTGTATCATCGCTATATTTGCTGAAGGTGCAACTCCAGCTTTTTCAGTGATGAGTTTCTTTATTGTCACAGGCGATAACGTCCGCCACTGATTTTCTCGTCCCAAACGAAGGAAGAGTCGTTTATCTTCTTACGGGGGCTCTTGTCCGGCTAGTCTTGCCTGTACAGCTGGTCTTTGTTTTACCAGATTGGCTGTCGGGTCTGGGAGCTTGGCTGCTTTCTGAGCTACTGTGGCCCACGAAGAAGCAATCTCCGTGGGCTTTCTTGGTAGCTCATGGAGGGGTTTTGTCGCCCTAGGTACAGAGGTTTTTAGCTGTATACCTTCTGGTCATGGGTTCTTGCCTTGGGAAATCGCGGCATTGGCGTTACCTATCGCGAACGCTGTGTTACAGGCTATTGCCTTGTAGATGGGATCCGGAGTTTATCCGGCTCCTAGGAGTTGATTATGTCAGCTATAAGCGAGGCAACATCAAGGGGGTGATCCCACAAGTATGTAGTTTTTCTCTTTAGACACAAAATAAACCCATTTTGGATACACTCGTGTGGACAGCCATACACTCTGGTCCCATCCTTTCACACGCTGTCACAATGTTGTTTGTCATTACATAGATCTTGGTAGAATTTAGGGGTACAATGCTGAATAGTCAGCCTCGTGTAATTTTATCATAGATGTATCACTACTGTAGTTTTAAACAAGAACATATAATTATCCCAACGTACATTGTTATCTGATCAGATATTGAGACACAGCCTATCCAACATTGATCAATGGTTGTTGGCAATACAACCTTTGACGTGGAAGATAGATGAGACAGTGATACTACAAGTCATTAACACTGACCCCTGTACTACCATTGTGCTACGACATCGCAATTTATAATACTGTTGACTCAATATCAACCTGTTGTAGATTTGTGAGAAAGGCAACTTCCGAAGAACTTTGAAAGATATAGCGCTTTCCCAGAACCAACGAAGAAGCAGGCGTCCAATCACGTCAATCCCTTACTTTATTTCACCGATACTCATCTTAGGTTCCTCTCCCCTCGACGAAATAATATGGTTAATGATACTGTTTCTGACGGAGGTTTCTCCTCTCAAAATGCCTCAAAATCTATCCCCATCGAACAGTCCACTATCTCAAGATACATGAAAGGCATTGATTTCGGCCCCGGCAACATAGATTTCATTGAATTACCATTCTGGGGGATAGATCCCACCCCAAAATCCAACCCCAATCATCTAGCTACCCATGTTGCTAAAATGATGTCCGACACTGTTGCCGAAAGACAATTCGACGATAATCTCTTCTATGCCTATCGGGAGGAATTTGAGGGCTGGAACATCGAAATGTTTGCTACACTTCCCCGAGCAGTCCGTCGACAACTTAAGATATTCCTTCGAACTCGTGGTGTATTCATAGGAAGGAACAATGGCAAGATAGCTCCACAGTTAATGGAATTGACTACTCTCGAAGAGCCATGACAGTGGATACCTGTAGAGTTGGCACAGACTGAAATTGTTCAAGGTTCTCGATACTACAAAGATAAAAATGCTGCTATTTTAAAGGAAGCAAAAGTTAAACTACAAACCCCTGAACTAACAATCTCCCAGCCAGCGGCTCAGGTTTCAAATGAAAGCTCTATCCGACAGCCATCAAATCCTCCAAATACAGCACCTATATCCGACTCTTCTATAAAAGGATATTTTACCCAAACTCCTGAGAAAGTGTCAAATCAAAGTCCCTACCCGATGCCGACCCCCTATGCCCCTCAATTGCGCTCTGAATTATACGATCCATACAGCTCTCTTCCCCCAATTCCAGTTCCGAATGAGCGTCTCGATCCGTCATCAATGTTACAGTTTACCAAGACCTACGATCGAAACAAAATGTTCTCTGGTAATCCATACAATTTGTTGGACGATAAACTAAAAATATTCTTTAATATTTGCTTCCATACACTTATTCACCCTGGGCAATTTCACGCCGTATTCCCTCGCATTCTAACGGGACGGGCTGAGCAATTTATCTTCACTATGTTAATCGGGATGACAATTTCTACACAGCATATACAAAGATTAAAAATCATTTTGATACGGATGTCAACCATAACCACTATTTCACCGACTGGACCACCACAACGTTCACGAAGATCGGTCAAGAAAATGCTGAGAAGGGTCTACAAGAACTTCTCCAGATTTTCCTTGACAAGTTACAACTGTGCCAGAGAGCTTTAGGGCCGGAGTACGCTGGAGAAGGTAGCCTTCGTACTACAGTTATTAAGGCTTGCCGTGGTGTTCCAGAATTGGAACACGCTTTGTTCAAACCAGCTCGTTTATGTGAGGAACTATTTTCTGACTTTAGATCTTCGATTGAAACGGCCCTTAGCCGATCCACATCTCTTTCCTCCCAGCGCTTCCTTACCGACCAAGAGTATTTAGATGATCAATTTTATCTCGACCGACGGTATAGCAACAACAACAGCAATCAACGTAAAATCCCAGTACGTAACTCCGGCCAACACAATCGCCCCGGAAACCGTCAGCCTTTCTCTAAGCCCAAAGGCAGCAAATGGCGAAAGAAGTGTTTTATCTGCCACAAAGAGGGCTGTTGGTCAACGAAGCACTCGGGAGAGGAACGTAGACGCGCAAGGAAACAATATCTAGCACATTGTGAATTTACTGGCGATTCGACCGATAGTTTTGCAACGTACCTGGCTGGCTATGAAGGTTACGAGATGGATTTCCAGTTGGTTCAAGATCAAGAATGCCATGATGAAAAAGATTACAGTGAACAGGCGATTCAGTATCTGACTAACCAGGCTTTTCTTCACCACATCACAGGTGTTGACAACTTCTGCCTGTCAGAGACCACAACTCCGGCAAATCAATTCATGATTGAAGATCGATATTCACGCACCTGTTTCCAGGGGATTCTAATCAATACCGGAGCAGCACGAGTGTCTACCGCCGGCTTTGAACAATTCCAAGCTCTTCAAAATGAACACAAGGAACTTACTCTAGATACTTCTACCAAAGGAGAGGCTTCGATTAAATTTGGAAAGGGCTCAGTCACGGTTTCAATGGGTTCAATTGGCCTTGACACACCAATTGGTCACATCAAGTTTCATGTTCTAAAAGCACTCACACCATTCTTGCTGTGCTTAGCCGACATGGATCGTCTGAATGTATATTTTAATAATACAGCTAATCAACTGGTCCAAAATGGAAGAACGATACCGGTCCTTCGACGATGGGGGCATCCTTGGCTAGCGGTTCCTCGTACCAAAAATGCCGCTCTCTTTCTGACGGAAACCGAACTTCGGCGACTGCACCGACGATTTGGTCACCCCGCAACAGACCGTTTATATAAGCTTTTATCCAAATCAGGCCACGAGGGTATCTCCAAAGAAACTCTTGTGGTTATGAGCTGTGAGGTATATGGCGATTAAATGACTCTGCTGTCCTTCGGTGGAGTGGCACGGGCTCATGTGCAATGGTGAGTCGCGGAGATGGCGCGCTCACGCTGGGTGATGGCACGATGGACACTGAGAGCGTATCACTGTGGCCAAATGGGTGTCAGTAGGTATCAAATGTGAACTTTTACTGACAATGGTGATCTATGAAGGTGATGCTAGATGTGCATCCCGACGATTGATAATATCATCTAATGGATGATGTGAAGTATGATATTATTTTGGATAGATTTATTCACTAAACTTGGCAGGTGAAGAGATTGTAAAGTACATGAACAGCGTCTGTGCACCAGCCTGTATTTTCCACCCTTTCCTAATACAGGAGCACATCCTCCGTTCCCCTGTCTCCTAACTACTCAACCGAGCCAGCACAACAACTCTTAGTGAAATTTCTAAGTTTTGCCACCATTGCCAGTTGCACAGTCCGGCCCCCAAGCGTTTCAAATTTTCGTTGAAAGATGACCATGAATTCAATTACGAAATATTGGCTGACGTAATGTATCTGGAAAGTAAGCCGGTACTACACGTAGCCGATTCAGCTACAAATTTCCAAGCTGTTCAATTCTTAACTACGATGAGTGCTAAAGATACCTGGCAAACACTACGATTACTGTGGATTGATACCTACCAGGGCCCCCAGACGTAATTACTCACGATGCAGGTACCAATTTCTCATCATTGGAATTCAGGAACGAAGCCCGTATCATGGGTATCACTTGAAGAGAAGTTCCCATCGAAGCCCACTGGTCGATCGGCAAACTTGAGCGGTACCATGCACCCCTGCGCCGGGCTTATGAAATTCTTTCGGCAGAGCTCTGTAGAATCTACACCCCTAAGTCTATTCTTCAGATGGCAGTTAAGGCTGTTAATGACACAGCTGGACCCGACGGCCTGGTACCTACACTGCTAGTCTTTGGAGCGTATCCTAGAATTAACTTAGACTCCCCGCCGTCGCCAAATATAATACAACGAGCTGAGGCAGTCCAGAAGGCGATGAAAGCATTGCGAAGATTTTCGGCTCAACAACAGGTTCGAGATGCCCTCAATACTCGAAATGGTCCTTCTGTTAGCGAAGTACTGGCCTTGCCCTTACAAAGTGAGGTACGAGTGTGGCGGGAAAAGAAAGGTTGGCAAGGTCCCTTCAAGGTCATTTCAGTCGACGGCCATTCAATCACAATAGACCTACCCCAGGGGCCCACAGTCTTCCGGTCTACAGTAGTTCAGCCCTACCACCGTAATTCAGAAACAGACCACCAGATTGAATTACTCGCCGATTCTAATACTAATAATAAGGAAATTTTAGAAGAAGAGGGATCCGAATACGAAAACCTACCATTGCGCCCAAAGCGTGGCCGAGGTCGCCCTCCAGGCTCGAGTAACAAACCTAGGCCCATGGCAACGTATGTTTCAAAGAAGGAAGAGGGTAATCGTCTACTAGTTGTCAAGCTACGTAACGATGGCATCATAACTGCCCTTGGGGCCCTTTTCGAAGAATCAGATGCCAAGGAGATCAACGATTTGATTGGGCGCGGTGTTTTCAACTTTGAGCTGTTTGACGAAGTCCAGCACGGACAGCATAGACTGCTCAAATCCAGAATGGTCCGCGAAATCAAGGGTAAAACTGAAAAGCCGTATGAAAAATCTCGTCTAGTTATTCAGGGCTATAACGATCATGAAAAGAACCAAATACTTACCCAATCGCCTACTATTCAGAGGATGAGCCAATGTTTAATCCTGGCTTTAGCACCTTCCCTCTTGAAACAAGGCCTATATCTGGAGCTACGAGATATCACCCAGGCCTATCCGCAGTCAAAAACCAACTTTAACCGTGTAATCCTGGCATCTTTGCCAACAGAACTCCAATCTAAGTACCCAAAAGGAACGATCATCAGGGTCATCAAACCTTTGTACGGCATTGCGGAAGCAGGTGTCCATTGGTTCACAACCTACCAAGGTCATCACAAGGACAAGTTGCAAATGCAAACCTCTACCTACGACCCCTGTTTATTGGTCAGTACAAAAGGCCCATTTGCAATAATAGGCATGCAAACAGACGACACGCTCATGCTGGTATCCCCCGAATTTTCAGCCAAAGAGGATAACGAATTAAAAAGAGCTGAATTCAGGGCTAAAGACAAGACCAAGCTGACCGCAGGCACCCCAATCGGCTTCAATGGTGCCAAACTTTCAGTAGGAGAGGATGGTGTTATCCTTATGGTACAGAAGGGCCAAGGCTCTAAATTAGAACCTATCAATAACAACGCCCGTGATCGTGGCCAGAGATACTTGGAACAGCGAGCTCGTGGCGCCTACATAGCCTCTATTTGCCAACCTGAGGCCTCGTTCGATCTCTCGACAGCGGCACAAATCCAAAAGCCAGAACTAGCAGACTGTGAAAACTTGAACAAGAGGATTAGATGGCAAAAAGAAAATATTGCCAGGGGAATTTTTTACGTACCACTGGACCTAGAGAAAGCAAAATTATTCGTCTTTGCAGATGGATCTTTTGCAAACAACAAAGACCTTAGTTCACAAATAGGCTTTGTGGTGGTACTTGGCAACGAAATAATACAAGGAGATAGCTTTACACTGAAGGGTAACATTGTCCACTGGTCGTCAACTAAATGCAAGAGAGTTACCCGGAGTGTCCTTGCTTCTGAGATTTACAGAATGGTAAATGGATTTGATGTTGGTATTTCTCTAACTACAACAATATAAATGATTACTAGTCAGCTCAATCTTCCACCAATCCCTTTAGTAGCTTGTACTGACTCGTACTCGCTATACGAGTATCTAGTCAAACTAGGTACTACTAAAGAAAAACGTCTGATGATCGACATCATGGCCTTAAGGCAATCCTACGAACGAAGGGAAATAACTGATGTACGATGGATTCAAGGAAAAGATAACCCAGCTGATGCAATGACTAAGGCATCACCTAACATAGCCTTAGAGCAGTTGATCGTCACAAACGAGGTTGTGATTAAGATCGAGGGATTAGTAGACCGACCGATAGCAGAGAGTAAATTGGGCAAAGACTGACAAAAAGAAAAACTGCCAGTGTTGTTTGTCATTACATAGATCTTGGTAGAATTTAGGGGTACAAGGCTGAATAGTCAGCCTCGTGTAATTTTATCATAGATGTATCACTACTGTAGTTTTAAACAAGAACATATAATTATCCTAACGTACATTGTTATCTGGTCAGATATTGAGACACAGCCTATCCAACACACGATGGGAGAAATATTTTCAATGAAAGGCGTGACTAAGGCCGCGCCTTCGGTTCCTGCCTTGGATTTCGCCCAGGCGTCGATGTTTTGCAGGAAATCCTGAGCTAGGCTCATTCTCTGCTTTCTTTGGCGTTCCGATTGCTCCATGGCGGCAGCAATCTCAAGAAGGCTCGGGTGTAAAGAGTCGCCTGAGTCGATTGACGCCGAGGACGACGGCTGGTTGTGCGCAGCCATACCGCTGCTTGATCTTTCGGGTTTGGGTACTGGGATAAATGTACTGGTACGCGTGTATGGGATGATCATGATGGCTATGGAGGATGCCAACGACGTAATATCATGCTGACCATGTTATCTTTTCCTCGATTTCTCGACAATTGGCTATCATGTACACGTTGCATTATAGCCGTCTTCAAGGGTTCGTAATTAGGCACCCAAATTCTATTTTCCCTCCCTCAAAGAACCCCATCTGCTGCTACACTACACTCCGCTATGTTGGCTGACAGCATGTAGGCTAAATCGGGTGGAAATCCGCGTTCCCCTGTTCGCACCGCATCACGGGCACGTTGTTATAATCTGCCAAGAGATCCCAGATCTGTGCAGATTTATGCATGCCAATATTTCATACAAGTCCAAGGACATGGACTTGAGGGCAACCCATAATTAGGGCATCATAGATTTGTAATGGAATGGTATGGGATCGAATAGTATGGAATGGAATGATAGGGGATCGAAGAGTATGAAGTAGAATGGAGTGGAATTTACTGGATAGTGTAGGAACTGTGATATGGCTATCAAGGACATGTATATTGTGAGATCTATCTCCTAGCAACAGGAGATAGAAAAAAAGTCATCTGAAT
This sequence comes from Blumeria hordei DH14, assembly GCA_900239735.1. NCBI lineage: Eukaryota > Fungi > Ascomycota > Leotiomycetes > Helotiales > Erysiphaceae > Blumeria > Blumeria hordei. Next base: position 2,613,497 of record OENG01000025.1, on the reverse strand, counting down.
ACATGCGTTCTTCAGTTAACACAAGTCTTTTTGTTATAGTTATGAGCTTGCGGAAGATATCTTGATAGACAAATAAAGGTGACTGGCGATGTACAAGGAGAACGAATATGTGAGATGGGAGCAATGAGCTAATGTGTGCAGACTTAGTTTTTCTATCTAATTGAATGTGTGGGTTCTATACATTCTATGTACATGGGTCGGCTAATTTACTAAGCTAGCTCCTGACAAATCCCTTGGCACACCATAACACTCCCCCTGTTGGTGATAACTATTATGGACCTTAGTATGGCCTAAAAGAGTGAGCCAACAATAGAGTGCCACTGAGACTTATTTTATTGTTACTAGTGACTTGTGCTTGGTTAACGCATCAGCCAGTTGATTGGTTGTTGGCACGTAAATAACAACAATGGACCCATCCTGAAATTGATTGCGACAGTAGAAATTTCGTAGTGCAACATGCTTTGTACGTCTGTGGTTATCATGATTTTTGGTTAGTGATATGGCAGACTGGTTGTCCACGTAGAGACTGGTGCCTTTAATGCCTTCGATTTGATCTTGAATTCCCAATTCCCAAAGCAATGACTTGACCCAGTTTAGTTCACGGCAAGTCTCTGTTGCAGCCAGAAATTCTGCTTCAGTTGATGATAGTACAACTTCACGCTGTAGATGTGATCTCCACATTATTGGCCCCTCTCCTAATCTGAGAAGTGTGCCAGACGTTGAGCGACTGGTGGATGGATCTGCGGCAAAGTCTGCGTCTGAATATGCTTCCAATACTGGTTTTTCCTTTGACCTCGTGAAAGTAATACCTTGATCGGGATCTTTTGCGATATATCGGAGCACACGACGCGCTGCTTGTAGGTGTTCCATGCAGGGATTTATCAAGAAACGCGCAAGGTGATTTACTGCAAAGGCAATATCTGGTCGGGTGTTATTTGAAAGATATTGAAGACCCCCAACAATTGAATTGTACTCAGTTCTAGTCTGGAGTGTGCATTGCGAGGCATTTGGCTCTAATAATTGCTCCAGAGGTCTGTTGGCGGGTTTACAATCAGAGAGCCCGTGTCTATTCAAGAGCGTCCGGGCATATTGCCCCTGTGTTAGTTTGAGCGTATCTTTGTCTGGGTAATCTATGTTTATTCCTAGAAATAGGTTTGTTTCGACAGGTTTAAGCTTGTACCTTTTGTACAGTGCATGCATGAGATCGTTTATTTTATCAATGTCCGGTCCTAATATCTGAAAATCATCGACATGCACCACAACAAAAAGATCCCTGCTTTGGTTGGCATACAAACACACATCAGAAATTGTTGGGAATAGTCCCAGTGATGCCAGGGTAGCCTTGACGTCGTCGTACCATAGCGCTGCAGCTTGCTTTAGACCATACAGACCTTTGCGCAAGAGTATGATATGACCATCTCTTTCGAAACCCTTCGGCATCTCCATGAATAGATCTATATTGAGATCAGGGTTGAGAAACGCTGTTGGAACATCACCTTGACATCTGTGCCAGTTAAGCTGATGTGCTACAACTAACATGATCCTTCCAGTTCCAGGTCTAGGTGTGGGGGCAAATGTTTCTTGATAATCAATTCCTGGTCTTTGTGTGAATCCTTTTGCTGTACAGCGTGCCTTGTATTTGTCAATACTTCCGTCCGCGAGGAACTTCTTCTTGAAAACCCATTTGCACTTCATTGGGCTGCGACCTTTTGGTAGAAGTGATCTTTTAATGATCTGGATAGCTCCAGTTTCCTTTAGGGAGTTGATTTCCTGTTGCGCTGCCTGCCTCCACTGTCGCGACTCACCACTTGTCATTGCCTCCTCCCATGTTTTGGGATCAGTATAAGGCTGTACTGCTAGACCATGGTGAAGACGATAGTAATTTAACTTTTTAACATTTCTACCACTTCTTGTTTGTGTAGTCTCAGCTTCTGGTGAATGTGGCCGCTTTTGTCCAGCAATTGGTGGAACTGGATCCCATCCAGTCATAATTTTATCATATTCAGTCCACTCATCATCTGGTTCATAGTCCATTACATCACTTAATCCAACCGGAGATCCTGGTCGTTCATATGTTGTCAGAGGACCGTGAACTTCTTGATCAGACAAATTTTGAGTAATTTGCTGTGTATTTGGCGGACTGATTTGCTGTTGGTCTCCTGTTTGTTCTTGTACCCCCTGCATATCTTGATGATTTCTAAAAATAGTCTGATGTTGAGCTGCTTGTGACGTTTCTACTGGGCCGATTACCTGACAATCCCGTTGTTGTACAGGTCCTTGCGTGGATTCTTGGTTCAATTCACGCTGCCATTCCATAGGAGAGCTTGTTACTGCCTCATCTTGTGTATGGGATCTAGATGACTGATGATTGGATTGAATTTCATCACGAGGAACTATTGATGAATCAAGCTGGGAATCATTAGCGTCAGGAATTATTGAGTTTGGCTGGCTTGAACTCTGTGAGCAGTACTCCCCCTGAAATTCTTGTTGGGTAATTTCTTCTGACGGTGCCCATGAAGGTGATTGATGTGTTGACGTTGTCGATTCAGCAAAGATAGAATTATCCCCTGCCCAATAATCAATAGTTTGTTGATGGTCAGATCTTTCGCATTCATCACCATACATTACATCCTCATTGAATGTTGCATGAGGTGTGAAGCTAATTTTCCATTTCTGCCCATTAATCGGTGTCCAATGTGGGTGGTGAATAATGAAATTCTTATCTGTATTAACTTGGAATCCAATGAACCAGCCTTTACATGCTCTCGGCTCAAATTTGCTTGGTTTGGGGTCAGTCAGCTTATATGCCCGGCATCCAAATCGTGGCAAGTTATTAAAGTCAACCTTGTCTGGGCATGGCTGTTTGAGGCTCTTAAGAAAGTCTATTATTGGAACCTGCTTAGTCCGGAGACAAAAGAGTCTATTTGTAATAAAACATGCATGTTGGACTGCCCAGGGCCAATATTTAGCCGGCATTTTAGCATCAATGAGCATAGATCGTGCTACTCTTAAAATCACCTTATTTGCCGCTTCAGACAGTCCGTTTTGTTCTGGTGTATCAGGTGCAGATGTGTGCGTCTGTATGCCATGTTGTTCACAGTAAGCCCTGGTCCGCGTAAACTCCGTGCCGCCATCCCTAAATATTATACGTATACGCTTACCGTACTGGTGATGCATGGTATTTATCCACTGGATAAGCGTTGTTGCAATTTGATCCTTTGTATGGATTGCTAGCGCCCATCTCATGCGGGTTTTGGCATCAGTTATGATAACAGCATATTGATGACCGAGAAGTGACGGAGCTATTGGGCCTACTGTGTCTAAGAATATTTCATCTAGGGGACTGTTTGGTATGAGTCTCGGTTGGCGGGAGACAAAGCGTTGTGCTTTGCTCAGATGGCATGTCTCACACACACTTAGATCTGAAGTATCTAGATTCTCTAGACCTATAGAACACTGTGAGGTTTTCTTGAGAATCTTTTGTCCAACATGCCCCAGCCGTTGATGCCATCGTTGAGTATTATTTGTCTTGGGCACTCTTGCAACTCCAGGCGCTGCTATTTGCTGGGTTACACTTTCCCCTCCACCTTCCAGAGGTAAGATGTATGATACATCGTTCTTTTGAATAATACGCGCTATGGGCATGTCAGGTTGACCTTTATTTTTACGGACCAGAAACCTCTTGACAGGGTCAATAGTTATGCCCCCAAGTCGCTCTAGTCTACCAGCAGAGATTATATTGCATGATGATTTCGGGGAGTAGAGAGTATTGTGTAAGTCTAGCCTGAATATTCCCAGCTTAATGTGGGCTGTTCCTTCCTTAGTGAGAGCCATCGCTCCTACAGCCTGGTCAAATCTGAATGGATGTATACGCTCGTGGAGGTTAATAAAGGCAGATTTCATGCTCACAAAGTGGTGCGATGCACCGGTATCATATATAAAGGCATTTTATTTCCACTTATAGCTGCTGCAGATATGTTTACACTTTCTGAATATTCAGATTCACCATCTTCGATATTCTCCTGGATGGATGCCTTTGCTTTACCCTTGCCCTTTCCTTTACTCAGCCACTTTTCTGCTTTAGGTCCAACTGCCAATTCCGGATGTTGCTTGTAGCAATACTTGTTTTTATGCTTGTGCCAGCACAGCCTACATGTTGCTTCTGGATCTGGTTTATTAACATCTTGTTGTTGTGGAGCAGCCATCATGGCGATTTTAGGTGCTTGGCTTCGGACTCCGGCCTCGGTTCGCAGTGTGGACATCATATAATCCAGTGGTGCAAGGGTATTTTTTAGAGTTCGAGTCTTCGTGCCTCTCCAGATGTCAAGCCACTCCACCTCTTTTGTGCCAAAAACAAATAAAGCTGCTGCTTGTCCTTTATAGACTTTGTAGTCTTCTGCCATTGCTGATTCATCTGCAGCTGCCATAACTGAAGCTGCATTGTTAACACTTTGCAGCCGCTTAAGGAACACATCGCAGTATTCATCTGCAGTTGCAGTGAATCTAGTTTCTAACAATTTGGCAAGAGCAGTTTCATACGATGCGGAGGCTGTTGTTATTCTAGTTTTGGCTAGCTCGCCGTACAACTGTTTCGCAGTGATCTGGTCGTAGTCTTCGGGGACCAACTCTGGGCTCAACCGAGTGACGATCGCATCTTTTGCACGAAACTCACCGTGCGACCATTTCGCAAGTGCCTTCTTGTGATTCATTGCTGCGTCTTCATATTCATCTATTTCCTTCGGCTTAGATGGCTGGGTAATAGGGTCTATGCCTGGGACATCATGAAAGACATGTCCTACGACATCAAGTATACTGAGTCTTGCTTGTAAGCTGCTCTTCCACTGGTTGAATGGAACTCCTTTCCTTAAGGTCACCTTGTCTGAATCTGTATTTATCATGGTTGTTGAAGAGCCCGGGCTCATAACCTGTTATAGTTATGAGCTTGCGGAAGATATCTTGATAGACAAATAAAGGTGACTGGCGATGTACAAGGAGAACGAATATGTGAGATGGGAGCAATGAGCTAATGTGTGCAGACTTAGTTTTTCTATCTAATTGAATGTGTGGGTTCTATACATTCTATGTACATGGGTCGGCTAATTTACTAAGCTAGCTCCTGAAAAATCCCTTGGCACACCATAACACTTTTCTATATCTACGTTGGTGTACTACTGTTCGGATTAGGTCTTAGTCAACGATGTCTAGCCTAATTGTACTAGGTTGCAGGCTACTGTTACAACTATTCATGGGGTCATATTCAGGGTAGTGAAGTAGTTCGGGTTTGGTATGGGTTATAAGGTTGATACCTGAGCGTGTCTCATAGTAGTCAGACACGCGACTCAAGTAGCAAGTACACGGTAAACCTCAACCCCAAAATGATGATACGTATCAAGTTTAATATGCTAGGTCCTGTATGGCTGGTATGGATGCGATACGGGGGAATTTACCTGTAGATAGATAAAGACGCTGTAGCCCTCTGATAGTTGGGACAAGTCTTCTACCAAATAATATCGGAATCAATCCCAGCCTCTCATTAAGCAATCTCATGAATTATTTCCGTGTCTGTCATTACAGACCAATAAACAGAATCGACGATCAATATATAGAAAGTCGATAAACTACGAACACATATAGCATCCTTCCAATGTAGAGATTCAACCCGTATGTGCTCATAATCTTAACACACGTCTCAAATCTATATCAATTTCAACACCAATCTTCCATAATGCCTTCACCTCATCATCCTCAAATAACCGGGCCAAAGCAGCCTGATCTTGCAGATTATCTTCACACCCATCGGGTCCTACAACAGCTGGAAGTACGTCCATACTAGGTAAGAGCTGAATTACACGTCCTCTTGTCCTAATGTCACTAAACCTGTTATGGCCAGGCATCCTTGAAGAGGTTTCAAGGAGAAGATTCTCAGGAATAGTGGATAGGAGAAGGTTTCCGAGAAAACTCTGACAGTTAGAGGTGGAGGGGCTGGCGTCATGACTATATTTGCCATAGTATTAGTTGAGTCAAGTACTGTCTCAAGTTAGATATAAGGAAGCTGGGACTACCACATAGTAGTTCTCCAGCTTCTCAATCTTTCATTCTTTTGATCTTTGATCTCGAAATCTAGCACTTCTTTAATATCATACTTTTAGATCCTCACAGTCCGATATTCTCAGTCTTCAATTTCGTATTTACATACTCGTACTTGTGTTCACCCTGATCTATCAGCCCTGATCGCTGGCTCGGCAAATCGACTGCTTGACTTTGTGTCTCGATTCTCCTGTAGTTCTCCGACCTTTGACCACCTGGCACCTCGCCGGTTGGATTATATCTGAGTATCCTTCGTTAGCAATTATAATCTGAATAATTATTAGTACATTACCTTCGGCAGACGGCGATCTCCAGTATCCCTAGCGCACGCCGTAACAAAACCAGTAGGTTTGTCTTGATCTCGTCTTGACAAAGTATCCGGTCGCTCACAATCATGTCCTGGTCGCCACTTAAAAATATACCGAAACTGTTGTAAAATATCATTATACCTAACTTTTCGCTCGTTGAGGAGACGTTTAGTAGCGAAATATTCCAAGTTCTTATGGTCGCTGAGGATTGTAAATGGTTTAGCAACTGACATCAGTTCCGGCTTCCACTCTCGCAAACAAGCTACGATTGAATGCATCTCCTTGTCGTGAATTGGATAACTTGCTTCTGCGCTTGTTAACCTCTTCGAAAAATAGGCCACCGGCCTAATCTGTCCTTGGTTGTCAGTTTGCGAAAGACAACCACTTATAGCGTATCCCGAACTATCAGCTTCTGCAATTGTCTCACGGTCTGGGTCTCATTGAGCTAGAACAGGTTCTGACGCAAAAACTTGCTTTAGCTTTTCAAACGCTTCATTTTCTTCACGTCCCCATTTCCACCCGACATTATTTTTCGTCAAGTCGGTTAAGGACGCGGCAATATCCGAATACCTTCAACAAACGCCGATAGAAATTAGTAAAGCCAAGAAATGACCTCACGCCTTTCACATTTGTTGGCGCATTCCATTCTAGAATAGCCTTAACTTTAGTAGGGTCAACAGCCACACCCTCACCAGCCCTCACGATAAACCCTAGATATTTGACCTGTTTCTGTAGAAATTTACACTTGTCAATGTCGAGAAAAACGAATTCTTCACCTTACAATGGTGCCGGCTTAACCGCTCAGTATGCTCTGCATTTCTGGAAAATCCAAGAAGATAAGACACCGATTCAAAGTTGAAGGTACACACAAGCGTATATAAAATGAACGATTTCTCGTCAGATATTTCACCTGTCATTCTCACACAAGTCCTCTTGTTGTAAAGGTAACAGCTTTCGGAAGATTTATAAGCGGAAGATTTAGGAATATTTATCGATAAATCAACAAGAACTGCAGATATTTTTGACATTAAGATCTATGAGGATCTAGGAGGTAGAAAGGACTAGTTATATACACATCTGAGATAGCGAGACAATTGCCATACTTTCTTCAAACAGTTTGACGAAAATTTGCAGTATCTTCCATGTGGTAGTGTAATCTAGAAACATTTGTCATTTACTTCTCCATTATTCCTCTACCCATCATGGATCCACATGGAAACTTCTTCCTTCACTCTCAATTATCATTGCTATTGTGCATCATAATCCTGGAAATAACCAGCACAATATCTCTTCCGCAATCTTACTATGAAAACTCCCCTTAAATTACTGTAAAGACGTTACTCCAATTGCGAGCGGGAGCTTCCCCCATCCAAAATCGGCCATCTTCCACTAAAACGTTATGATACTATATACACCCGCGAGAAGCAAACAGGGTCATAAGATACAAAGCTCAAGTCATGGCTTATGTGGGACTGTTGCTCTAATGGGCTTATTGTTGGAAAATGAAGTATAATCCTATTAGTAACAATTACCTTTATTACGTAAGGGTTCCCAACGCAATCCCTACATCCACTATTTACACTCTGGTCCCATCTCCCCTGTAAGATTTGCACGAACAGGTACTAGTGTGGCTCTACTTCTATGACAAGGGAATACAGCGTAAATGATCGCCTACTATAACTTACTGATTTTTACTAAAATATATCGTCACGTCACCTTCCACCATCCGCAAATACGCACGCTTTGTTTTCCCAAGCTAAGATACACCCTGTGACTCATTTATTCGACTTTTCATCGTCCCGAGACGTTAAGATGCCCCCCGGGAGGCGTAAAATCCCCACGACACTCGTGTCCCCTGCTCGAGTTGTCTCGCGCGCAGTCAAACCCGCGAGGCCTCGCCCTCCACTTCCAACTGTTCAGGAGGAAGTTATCCTAGCAGCCGCAGCTGAGAAGCAACAATCTCCAGCTGAACCCATCTACATGGACTCAGAAGACGAGTTCATGGACCTCGGATTGGAAACCGAATTTCCTTCCAACTCTTCCTCGGAAAACCTTCCCCTCTCTCCAACGCCAGCTCCCGTATCGGTAACAGCGGCCCTATCGCATTCTCAAAAAAAACCCCTGAGAAGAGATTCCACCCAGGGTCTTTCCAGCTCCATCCACGCGTCCACCGAGGATAATGTTGCAACTGAGAAGCAACCTTCCTCAACTCTCCCGCGATCTAGCGCGCGTACCACAGCGCGGACTATCGAACACCCCTCGGCAGCTATGACAAATAACATAGCTGCTTCATTGTTGGCATGGCAAAATGCCGGAGCCCAACATCTACGTGGTCTACCGCCAACAATCGCGGCGGACCTCAAGGCTATCGTGACGCGAAGCGCAGCTCGAGTCATTGCAGGCATCCCCGTCTTCGAGCAGTCCCAAACTGCTCCAAATGTTAAAGTTGGCGCACAACCAGAACCACCTGTAAGTTCTACTTACGCAAATGCTGCGAAGAAAAACTTGTCCGTACCTGCACACCTTCCAAAGGTTACGCCCAGGGTTACAAGTCCAAAGAAGAAAAACAGGCCGGACTCTAGAGTTATGATACGTCTAGCGCCCGACCACCCTCTGAGATTCCAGGATTCTCTTCTGGTCCGTACAAAGCTGAGAAGCTTTCTCGAAAAACCGGAACTAATCAAGGACATCAGGTCGGTCCCTTCTGGGCTAGCCCTTGTGGCCCCCTCTTCCGATCAAGCCCCAGAACTCATGCAAGCAGCCCTTGCTCTACAGCCTGCCACAGGAGTTGTGCCGATCGAAAGACAGGAAAAACGAGAGAATTTCCTCCTCAGCCCAGTTCCCAAATATGGGTACAATGCTTCTGGATCTCCCGAAGCCCTTTCTGATGCTGAAATTCGAGAAGAGCTTGCAGCAGCAAAAATCGACACAAAATCGATTTTTTCCATCAGCTGGACACGTAACTCTCTGGCATCCCCAGAATGGGAAGGTACTCTACGACTAGTAGTGGCAAAGCCAGCCGTAGACAAACTCCCCTCCAGCGTCCGCCTATTTGCTCGGTCCGCCAAAATTCGTCCGGCTGACAATCGCCCACGTCTCCAGGTCTGTCAACGCTGCCATGGATATCACAACATCAATGCCTGCACCCGGAGAGCTCGATGCGGACTTTGTGCGTCAGACTCACACAAAGGCCCTTGTACGTCACCCATAAAGTGTCTTAATTGTGCTGGCCCGCACGTGGCCTCTTCCACTGGATGCCCGCGAGACCCTTCCGAGCTAACGGAGTATTTGTTCGCCCAGACAAAGAGAGAATGCGGGTAATGCGCCAGGAAAGACACAAGTCCTGGCTGGCTCTTAACCCTCCCCCGCCCGCTCCGGAACCCCCCGCTGGGTCGCCTTCCACACAACCCTCGTGCACCACGATTCCAACTCCTATTCTAACAATAGGCTCAGCATCTAGGTTTGCTCCCCTGATTTCCCTTGAGGAGTCACTATGAGGGACCGTAACAGGAACCGAAGAAAGCAGAAAACCCCAGGCCTCTGCTTCTTCCAGATCAACGTTGGTAGACGTGCCTCTGCGCACGACGCCGCCCTAGAACTGGCCTCGAAATGTGGGGCTAATGTGGTACTAATCCAAGAACCTTGGGTTTCTACTGACCTTTCCCGTAGACTAACAAATACTCACCCAAGATTCCAATGTTTCTCTCCACTTTCCAACTGGAATATTCGGCCACGGGTGATGACTTACGTCTGCAAAGAGCAAGGGTTATCCCCCTTCCAGCCAGCTTTACACTCGCGAGACCTATTACAAGTCGTTATTCCGCGCAGGAATAAGCGTGCGCTCGCATGCTGGAACGTCTACAACGCCCCAATCGGAGCAACTGACTCCGGGGAAGGTCTAAAGTATCTAATTAACAGCACAGGGTCACCAGATATACTGGCAGGGGACTTCAACATTCACCACTCATCCTGGGACCCGAAATCTCGAACCGATAGCGTGGATGGCGACTCCCTGCTATCATGGACAGCCTCCCGGGGACTGCGACTACTCAACCATGAGGGAGCTCCCACTCATGACGCCGGAGCAGCCATCGATCTCTGCTTCGTCCGAAATGATGTTAACGCATTTTGCGAAATTCGACAAGATCTGGAAGCCGGCTCAGACCACAGAACTCTTCTCTGCCAAGTAAATAATTGGGAGGTCGAAATTCCTGCATCAGGTAAGCTGCAATTAGCCTCCTGTAACTGGTCTATATTCGAAGGCCTTCTTGAGAACCACCCAGCCGTTGCTTTCTCCCAAACAATTGAAGAGGAGGCGTCAGGGATTGTGAGTGCCATCTCAGGGGCCCTTCGTGCTGCCTGCCCAAGATCCCGTAAACAGGTAGCGAAAGCTGGCTGGTGGACCAAGGAGTGCACTGAAGCTCATTTAAGCTTCTGCCGAGCTCGCCACACAGGTCTTCCGGCGGTTTCCGAACGTCGAGCCTTCGGTAAAGTGGTCAGAAAATCTAAGCGGGCATATTGGCACCACAAGATAGAACAAGTCTCTAGTCTCAAAGAGGCCTACCAGGTAGTACGCTGGCACAAGAAAGTGCCTCACTATCACACCCCCCCGTTAGAGAGCCCGACTGACCTAGTATTCCGTCCAGAAGATAAGGCACAGCTATTTAAAGAGACCCTTCTCAGCCGACATCTAAATCAAGTAGATATCGATAATACAGCCCCTGTAGTGGCAAAAAGATCAATTTCCTGGCCTCCGATAACGGACGAAGAGGTTTATAACTCATGCTGTGTCGTCTCAATATCTGCTCCTGGACTGGACAGTATCACCACGACGGTACTTAGACGCGCCTGGCCACTCATCGGGGCTCGGATAATAGCTTTATTCCGCTGGTGTGATCAGCGAGGACTACACCCGAGTGTTTTCAAGAAGGCTAATGTTATTATAATTCCAAAGTCTGGAAACCGCAATCGGGCTCTACCAAAGTCATACCAACCAATTGCTCTTCTGTCATGCCTTGGTAAGGGACTCGAGAGACTAATGGCCCGCCGCCTCTCATTCCTAGCGCTGAAACTACAGATTCTCTCTCGGGATCAATGTAGCGCAGTTCCGCGAAGATCTGCCACAGACCTCACCACAGCATTGTCGTGCGATATTCAGGATGCGTGGTCCAAAAAATAAGTGGCTGGCATGGTCACAGTAGATGTGAAAGGAGCATTTGATGGTATCCAAAAAGGCCGCCTTTGCCACTGCTTGCGGGGTCAAGGCTGGCCCAATAATGTGATACAGTGGGTGTCTTCTTTTATGTCTGAGCGAGAAGCCTCAATTATAGTTGATGGAACTACATCTCCAACATTTGAAATCCACAGTGGTCTTCTGCAAGGGTCTCCCGCCTCTCCAATCCTGTTTCTACTGGCAATTGAGGGCCTCCTCAATCTCTCCCCAAAACGCTTTGGTTATGCAGATGATGTGGCACTCATGGCGTCTGCGCCATCTCTCACTCGATGCTCAGAACTACTCCAGAAGCAGTTAGACTCAATCCTCGCATGGGGGCGCGAGAACGGCATCACTTTTGAAGTGTCCAAAACTGAGCTGCAATACTTCCACCGAAAGCATGGATCCCCAACAGAGCCCAGCGTATACGCTAATGAAGTAGAGGTCACTCCAAACGACCACACACGCTGGCTCGGGGTCATCTTTGACCGTGGCCTTCGATTTAGAGAACATGTAAGAAAAACATGCGGTAGATCCCTGGCCATCACGAGCCACATAAAAAGCCTCTCAAGAACCACTCGAGGAATAAGCCCTCTTCTCTTGAGACAGGCACTCCAAGGAGCAGCTTTTACAACCTTGCTCTACGGGGCCGAGACTTGGTATTCCAAAGGAACCCCTAAAGGACTAGTCCTTAGAATACAACAAAGGATGAACGACGCGGCCCGAGCAGCTCTTCCAGTATTCCGAACGACGCCAGTTGCTGTACTTCTTCGGGAGACAAGTTGGGGTCCGGCACGAGCCTGGCTGGAACGTATCCAAGATCGCCTAGCTGTACGCATAGCCTCGGCAGATCCTAGGCACCCCCTTTGTAGAAGATGGAATTCCACAAGATTGCTGTGGATCCGACAAAGAATTTCTCCAGAACTCTCAGAAGATACTATTCCCCCACCCTGGAAAGTTAATCGGGATACATCTTTGGAAAAGATCGGGGCAGTCGGTCGTAATGCTGGAGTCGATGCCTTCTCCGGTTGGTTCGTTCTGCAATCATTATTGGACCTCACTGTTTTCTCCGATGGTGCTTTAATCGAGAACCGAGCAGGAGCAGGATATTCGATACGACGTGGCGCGTCACACGAGATAGCCTGTGGAACTATACCTCTAGGTACCTCAGCAGAAGTTTATGATGCGGAAATTGCCGGAGCGACTGAGGGGCTAGCGGCCGCCATCCGCAATCCCATGGCATTTTATGCAACTAATGTAACTGTCTGCCTAGACAACCAAGAAGCGGCTCTACGGCTTCTCCTGTTACCCCCACCGCAACAAGTTCCTGTCAAATTATGAAATTTCGGAAACTCGCAGCCAGCTGGTCTGAAAGGAAACGCGCATCCTGCACTATGGTTGGAACAGTTAGTGTCCGATGGTGCCCGGACATTCTGGAATCCCCGGAAACGAAGCAGCAGACTCTCTAGCCAAGTCAGCATGTCTAATTCCCACATCTTCTCTCCCTATGTCCATAGCAAGGGCAAAAAGGAAGGTGGCTCAACTATATAAGGCCTCCAGCGACGCCTTCTGGGAACGAGAGGCTCCGGCTAGATATAAAGAACTCGGAATTGGTCCCAGCTCAGGAATAACCCAAGAACTGAAAAGCTTAAATCGGCGGACATTTGGAGCGCTCATCGCAGCTCGTTCCGGACACGGAGATTTCGCCCTTTATCATCGACGTTTCGCATACGAAGGTGCCCTTATGACTTGCTCCTGTGGCGAAGAAAAAAGCCCCGATCACTTCTTCTTCTGCACTATAGGAAGAAACCGTGCTCGTCTTTGCGGTGGATCTCGTCACCCTTGCCCCGGCATCAAATGGGTACTTGGCACGCCTAAAGGCGCCCTTGCCTTCGGAAAATGGGTCGAGGTGACTAAATTCTTCGACGAAATCCAAAGAGCCCATTAGATATTTCCAAGTGAAATTCTACGATTGATTGTGGGGTTATTGTTAGATGGAACTGTGTACTCCTATTTTCTTATTTTGCGGGCATAATTTAAAACTACTTGTAAAAAAAAAAAATTGAAGCTCCTCGTAGAGGGAAATTTGCTACATTCAAATTGGAAAGCAGAGTGGCGGACAGCTGTTTGTTTTTTTTTTTTTTTTTTTTTTTTTATTTACTTTTGGTCCTAAGCTAACGCTATCTTTTCCACATTGGGTCAAGGACCGGCGGATCCGGCAGGGTTCCCTGTAACTTTTCCTACAGCCTAACTCGTTCCAACCTCGTGAATCGCTACCAAAAGTGCAGCTGATTGAACAGGAACGAAAAATCACGAAAATCAAAAACAACTCCGAATCCCAGAAGATTCCTCCATAATGGACCCCAGCAATGCGCTCCTCCCGCATTCCCTCGTCCGTCACACCTTCCAAATGACAAATTTGCCCATTCTCCGCTGAGAGCAAAAGATGGGTTAGCAGGCACCTTTGATCCAGCCGGTATCCTGCTATTGGTTAGTAGATGCCCCAAAAGGGGACATCGTCGAGGTTGCTGTGTCCTCAAACTTCTTCTTCAGATCCCAGAGCTCCGAAACCTGTTGCCTCGGCCATCGAGACATCCTTCGCCGCGGCGATGATCGCCTCTTCGGCCTTTTTTGCTGCAGCTCGCGCTCGAGCCACCTTCGCGAACTCCCCTTGCTGGATCTGGCGGATCCGCGCGAGCTGCTCTTTTGGCACCGGTCCGGACTTGCTGGGTCTGGCTAAGCAGGCCCGGGAATCCGATCGGTGAGGACCCCCACAGTTACGACACTTGGTGAGGGCCTTGCACTCGGCTTCCGAGTGCATGTTAGATCCGCAGTTCCAGCAGGCTGGAGCGCGGGAGCAACCACGGGTGGCGTGGAAGCCCAAACAGCGTTTGCACTGTTCAATTTGAGGTCGTGGCTTGTGGATAGTAGCCATACCAGCCTCGTCGAGAATACGGAAGCCCGGGCGAGGGGCGTCGTTCCGGTCGAAAAGGGCTTTCCAATTTCTGTGCGGCGCTCCAGGACGGCATGTCCCGTGCGGTAGCACCTTGTATGGAAACGTTTTTGTTTTTCGGTAGATCTCCAATGAGACCCAATCCGCATTGACCGTATGAGTACAGTCGAGTGTTTTTATGGTCGCCGGAACATTCGCGATCCGAAAGGCGACAAGGTTGGAGGCTTCCTCGAGCTTGGCGCCGAAGTCCGAAAACTTTGGTGCGGCATCTAGGAGCTCTTCCCTTTTCTTTTCATTCCCTGTCAGAATCGCAAAGCCGGTTCTAACACGGTGTATAGAGGCAGGCGTCACTCAAGAAGCAATCTAGCTCACTCTGTAGTTGTTTCCATAGGCCAGCAGGCGAAAGCTGGCGCCACGGGTGCTCCTTTTCTAGGCGAAGGAACAGTCGTTTGTCGACTTTCGCCTTGGGAGCTTCTTTCTTTGAGGCTTTAGCCGCAGGTCGCGGCACAGCCTTTTTAGTTGGGACTGCTTTTTGTTGCAGTCCATTTCTGGCCACCGTGGCCCAGGTGCTTTTGACAGGCAGAACTGGGACGGCGGGAATTTGTATGCTCCTGGCTTCGGGAGCCCTTGGGGAGGGTTTGCCGGGCGAGGAGGGAGGACGGGAGGCGTAGAGGCCTGGCCCGTGGCCATGTATTGCGCAATGGCGGCGCGTAGGTAGACTCGCATTGAGTCTACGAATTGTCTATTTGACCCGTTGGTTAAGGGTAGAAGGGTTGCTTCGACGCCAGAGATGGCGGCGGAGCAGAGGGCCAGATTTGCCGCCGTTTCGGCGGCGCGTCGTCGTTCGGCTTCGACAATAGGTCGAAGTTCCGGAGGGCAGTCTGCTTTCGTGGCAGCTTTGGGCTGCGACGTTAATTTTGACGCTGCTTTGGGTGCAGCGTTCTCCGAAGGAATTGACGAGGTCGGAGGAGGTTTGGACGATTCTCCAATCCCGTGGGGATGGAGACTCGTTGAGGGATTTCCTCAACAATTTCAACTGACCCGATCATGTCAGTATCGGGCACAGTAACGGTGGGAAGGGCTTTTTCCTTCCCTTTCGAAACGGCCTGACCCATCTCCGCGCATTTCGAAGACTGGGCAAGGCCAGGTAATTTTTCGAGAGCCCTCGGGCGGACTCTCGTGTTGTCCAACTTGGCGTTGGGACGCTTTTTTCGAACTGAAGGCATCGTAAAAAAAAAATGCCAGGAGGTCGTTCACAAATCAAGATAGATGCGACGAAGTCGAGAGAGGGGGAAAAAGGGAAAAAGGGAATTTTCGAATTTTCGAATTTCACGAATTGTGCGTTTGTTTGTTCATTAACGTGCTAGGTGAAGTAACTACCGTCGCACTCCTACTGGAGCTTGAGCACGAGTGGGGTCGGGCCGATCAGGTTAACTACCGTGCAGTACAAATGCCTCGTCCCACCTAAATGACCGGAACCATGCCAAAATGCATCTATGTGTTGAACCATGACGAATTCAGCAGCCCAGAATTGAAAACAAAACAAAAACTTTCACCGCAAATCCCGCATTACAAAAGAAAAACTTAAACAATCTCCCTTCCATCGTTCCGCCTCAGCCACCACGCGCCTGAGCCTCGAATCCAATCTCTCTGTCCATGCCGATCCACCTAGGCCATTGATCTATCACCTCCGAGTCACAGGTATCCCTGCCATCCCCGACTTGCCTCCGCGTAAATCCCACTCTCCTAGACGTAGTCCCTGAACAGCTGCCATCCCCTTGATCCGAGCATTAATTCCAGAGCCGGCGCCCTACGCTTTCCGCTTTTCAGCGCCAAGTTGCCAGTGCTTTCCGACATTGGACAAGGTGACCAATTGATTTTTCCCTCCCACACTCGCAGTTAAGTGTAGCGTCAGTGTGGTTGAAGCGGCGGTGACAAGCCGCAAAGTCTCCATGTCCAGTTCGAGCGGCTATTAAGCGGGCGTAAACCGCTCTCGGCAGAGATAGCTCTGGCGGTTTCTTGCGCCGCATCTCGAGTTCGAGGTCAGCGTAATGCCTGGGGCGATTGGAGTGCCACCAGTCTGTAACCATCTGCCTTGCCAGTTCGCGAGCTTTCCGTCCAGATGTGGCGAGGGTCATCACCCCATGTCGTCCTGGAATTGTCCGACGAGTTAAGCTCTCTTCGAGCGAGTTCATCGGCGATTTCATTTCCTGCCAGCCCTTCGTGGCCCGGAATCCATCCTATTTTGACAGGCGCGGCTGATCCCGCGGCCAGTTTCACGAACTTTTGGATACGCCAGGATGATGAGCCCGTTGTTCCTGTTAGTAAGGCCTGGACTGCAGCGGAATTGTCGAGTAGGATAGATGCGCTGCGTCCCGATCTCGCTTGCTGGCAGTGATGCTTCGAGAGCAGCCAAAGCTCCATGAACCTCCGCGTCGTAGACCTCTGCATTGGTTATTTTTCCTGAGCCGCTTTGCTCAATTACCCTGCCTGTGCCACTGATANGACCGTAACAGGAACGAAGAAAGCAGAAAACCCCAGGCCTCTGCTTCTTCCAGATCAACGTTGGTAGACGTGCCTCTGCGCACGACGCCGCCCTAGAACTGGCCTCGAAATGTGGGGCTAATGTGGTACTAATCCAAGAACCTTGGGTTTCTACTGACCTTCCCGTGACTAACAAATACTCACCCAAGATTCCAATGTTTTCTCCACTTTCCAACTGGAATATTCGGCCACGGGTGATGACTTACGTCTGCAAAGAGCAAGGGTTATCCCTTCCAGCCAGCTTTACACTCGCGAACCTATTACAAGTCGTTATTCCGCGCAGGAATAAGCGTGCGCTCGCATGCTGGAACGTCTACAACGCCCCAATCGGAGCAACTGACTCCGGGGAAGGTCTAAAGTATCTAATTAACAGCACAGGGTCACCAGATATACTGGCAGGGGACTTCAACATTCACCACTCATCCTGGGACCCGAAATCTCGAACCGATAGCGTGGATGGCGACTCCCTGCTATCATGGACAGCCTCCCGGGGACTGCGACTACTCAACCATGAGGGAGCTCCCACTCATGACGCCGGAGCAGCCATCGATCTCTGCGTCCGAAATGATGTTAACGCATTTTGCGAAATTCGACAAGATCTGGAAGCCGGCTCAGACCACAGAACTCTTCTCTGCCAAGTAAATAATTGGGAGGTCGAAATTCCTGCATCAGGTAAGCTGCAATTAGCCTCCTGTAACTGGTCTATATTTCGAAGGCCTTCTTGAGAACCACCCAGCCGTTGCTTTCTCCCAAACAATTGAAGAGGAGGCGTCAGGGATTGTGAGTGCCATCTCAGGGCCTTCGTGCTGCCTGCCCAAGATCCCGTAAACAGGTAGCGAAAGCTGGCTGGTGGACCAAGGAGTGCACTGAAGCTCATTTAAGCTTCTGCCGAGCTCGCCACACAGGTCTTCCGGCGGTTTCCGAACGTCGAGCCTTCGGTAAAGTGGTCAGAAAATCTAAGCGGGCATATTGGCACCACAAGATAGAACAAGTCTCTAGTCTCAAAGAGGCCTACCAGGTAGTACGCTGGCACAAGAAAGTGCCTCACTATCACACCCCCCCGTTAGAGAGCCCGACTGACCTAGTATTCCGTCCAGAAGATAAGGCACAGCTATTTAAAGAGACCCTTCTCAGCCGACATCTAAATCAAGTAGATATCGATAATACAGCCCCTGTAGTGGCAAAAAGATCAATTTCCTGGCCTCCGATAACGGACGAAGAGGTTTATAACTCATGCTGTGTCGTCTCAATATCTGCTCCTGGACTGGACAGTATCACCACGACGGTACTTAGACGCGCCTGGCCACTCATCGGGGCTCGGATAATAGCTTTATTCCGCTGGTGTGATCAGCGAGGACTACACCCGAGTGTTTTCAAGAAGGCTAATGTTATTATAATTCCAAAGTCTGGAAACCGCAATCGGGCTCTACCAAAGTCATACCAACCAATTGCTCTTCTGTCATGCCTTGGTAAGGGACTCGAGAGACTAATGGCCCGCCGCCTCTCATTCCTAGCGCTGAAACTACAGATTCTCTCTCGGGATCAATGTAGCGCAGTTCCGCGAAGATCTGCACAGACCTCACCACAGCATTGTCGTGCGATATTCAGGATGCGTGGTCCAAAAAATAAGTGGCTGCATGGTCACAGTAGATGTGAAAGGAGCATTTGATGTATCCAAAAAGGCCGCCTTTGCCACTGCTTGCGGGGTCAAGGCTGGCCCAATAATGTGATACAGTGGGTGTCTTCTTTATGTCTGAGCGAGAAGCCTCAATTATAGTTGATGGAACTACATCTCCAACATTTGAAATCCACAGTGGTCTTCTGCAAGGTCTCCGCCTCTCCAATCCTGTTTCTACTGCAATTGAGGGCCTCCTCAATCTCTCCCCAAAACGCTTTGGTTATGCAGATGATGTGCACTCATGGCGTCTGCGCCATCTCTCACTCGATGCTCAGAACTACTCCAGAAGCAGTTAGACTCAATCCTCGCATGGGGCGCGAGAACGGCACTTTTGAAGTGTCCAAACTAGCTGCAATACTTCCACCGAAAGATGGATCCCCAACAGAGCCAGCGTATACGCTAATGAAGTAGAGGTCACTCCAAACGACCACACACGCTGGCTCGGGTCATCTTTGACCGTGGCCTTCGATTTAGAGAACATGTAAGAAAAACATGCGGTAGATCCCTGGCCATCACGAGCCACATAAAAAGCCTCTCAAGAACCACTCGAGGAATAAGCCCTCTTCTCTTGAGACAGGCACTCCAAGGAGCAGCTTTTACAACCTTGCTCTACGGGCGAGACTTGGTATTCCAAAGGAACCCCTAAAGGACTAGTCCTTAGAATACAACAAAGGATGAACGACGCGGCCCGAGCAGCTTCTTCCAGTATTCCGAACGACGCCAGTTGCTGTACTTCTTCGGGAGACAAGTTGGGGTCCGGCACGAGCCTGGCTGGAACGTATCCAAGATCGCCTAGCTGTACGCATAGCTCGGCAGATCCTAGGCACCCCCTTTGTAGAAGATGGAATTCCACAAGATTGCTGTGGATCCGACAAAGAATTTTCTCCAGAACTCTCAGAAGATACTATTCCCCCACCCTGGAAAGTTAATCGGGATACATCTTTGGAAAAGATCGGGGCAGTCGGTCGTAATGCTGGAGTCGATGCCTTCTCCGGTTGGTTCGTTCTGCAATCATTATTGGACCTCACTGTTTTCTCCGATGGTGCTTTAATCGAGAACGAGCAGGAGCAGGATATTCGATACGACGTGGCGCGTCACACGAGATAGCCTGTGGAACTATACCTCTAGGTACCTCAGCAGAAGTTTATGATGCGGAAATTGCCGGAGCGACTGAGGGGCTAGCGCCGCCATCCGCAATCCATGGCATTTTATGCAACTAATGTAACTGTCTGCCTAGACAACCAAGAAGCGGCTCACGGCTTCTCCTGTTACCCCCCACCGCAACAAGTTCCTGTCAAATTATGAAATTTCGGAAACTCGCAGCCAGCTGGTCTGAAAGGAAACGCGCATCCTGCACTATGGTTGGAACAGTTAGTGTCCGATGGTGCCCCGGACATTCTGGAATCCCCGGAAACGAAGCAGCAGACTCTCTAGCCAAGTCAGCATGTCTAATTCCCACATCTTCTCTCCCTATGTCCATAGCAAGGCAAAAAGGAAGGTGGCTCAACTATATAAGGCCTCCAGCGACGCCTTCTGGGAACGAGAGGCTCCGGCTAGATATAAAGAACTCGGAATTGGTCCCAGCTCAGGAATAACCCAAGAACTGAAAAGCTTAAATCGGCGGACATTTGGAGCGCTCATCGCAGCTCGTTCCGGACACGGAGATTTCGCCCTTTATCATCGACGTTTTCGCATACGAAGGTGCCCTTATGACTTGCTCCTGTGGCGAAGAAAAAAGCCCCGATCACTTCTTCTTCTGCACTATAGGAAGAAACCGTGCTCGTCTTTGCGGTGGATCTCGTCACCCTTGCCCCGGCATCAAATGGGTACTTGGCACGCCTAAAGGCGCCTTGCCTTCGGAAAATGGGTCGAGGTGACTAAATTCTTCGACGAAATCCAAAGAGCCCATTAGATATTTCCAAGTGAAATTCTACGATTGATTGTGGGGTTATTGTTAGATGGAACTGTGTACTCCTATTTTCTTATTTTGCGGGCATAATTTAAAACTACTTGTAAAAAAAAAAATTGAAGCTCCTCGTAGAGGGAAATTTGCTACATTCAAATTGGAAAGCAGAGTGGCGGACAGTTTGTTTTTTTTTTTTTTTTTTTTTTTTTTATTTACTTTTGGTCCTAAGCTAACGCTATCTTTTCCACATTGGGTCAAGGACCGGCGGATCCGGCAGGGTTCCCTGTAACTTTTCCTACAGCCTAACTCGTTCCAACCTCGTGAATCGCTACCAAAAGTGCAGCTGATTGAACAGGAACGAAAAATCACGAAAATCAAAAACAACTCCGAATCCCAGAAGATTCCTCCATAATGGACCCCAGCAATGCGCTCCTCCCGCATTCCTCGTCCGTCACACCTTCCAAATGACAAATTTGCCCATTCTCCGCTGAGAGCAAAAGATGGGTTAGCAGGCACCTTTGATCCAGCCGGTATCCTGCTATTGGTTAGTAGATGCCCCAAAAGGGGACATCGTCGAGGTTGCTGTGTCCTCAAACTTCTTCTTCAGATCCCAGAGCTCCGAAACCTGTTGCCTCGGCCATCGAGACATCCTTCGCCGCGGCGATGATCGCCTCTTCGGCCTTTTTTGCTGCAGCTCGCGCTCGAGCCACCTTCGCGAACTCCCCTTGCTGGATCTGGCGGATCCGCGCGAGCTGCTCTTTTGGCACCGGTCCGGACTTGCTGGGTCTGGCTAAGCAGGCCCGGGAATCCGATCGGTGAGGACCCCCACAGTTACGACACTTGGTGAGGGCCTTGCACTCGGCTTCCGAGTGCATGTTAGATCCGCAGTTCCAGCAGGCTGGAGCGCGGGAGCAACCACGGGTGGCGTGGAAGCCCAAACAGCGTTTGCACTGTTCAATTTGAGGTCGTGGCTTGTGGATAGTAGCCATACCAGCCTCGTCGAGAATACGGAAGCCCGGGCGAGGGGCGTCGTTCCGGTCGAAAAGGGCTTTCCAATTTCTGTGCGGCGCTCCAGGACGGCATGTCCCGTGCGGTAGCACCTTGTATGGAAACGTTTTTGTTTTTCGGTAGATCTCCAATGAGACCCAATCCGCATTGACCGTATGAGTACAGTCGAGTGTTTTTATGGTCGCCGGAACATTCGCGATCCGAAAGGCGACAAGGTTGGAGGCTTCCTCGAGCTTGGCGCCGAAGTCCGAAAACTTTGGTGCGGCATCTAGGAGCTCTTCCCTTTTCTTTTCATTCCCTGTCAGAATCGCAAAGCCGGTTCTAACACGGTGTATAGAGCAGGCGTCACTCAAGAAGCAATCTAGCTCACTCTGTAGTTGTTTCCATAGGCCAGCAGGCGAAAGCTGGCGCCACGGGTGCTCCTTTTCTAGGCGAAGGAACAGTCGTTTGTCGACTTTCGCCTTGGGAGCTTCTTTCTTTGAGGCTTTAGCCGCAGGTCGCGGCACAGCCTTTTTAGTTGGGACTGCTTTTTGTTGCAGTCCATTTCTGGCCACCGTGGCCCAGGTGCTTTTGACAGGCAGAACTGGGACGGCGGGAATTTGTATGCTCCTGGCTTCGGGAGCCCTTGGGGAGGGTTTGCCGGGCGAGGAGGGAGGACGGGAGGCGTAGAGGCCTGGCCCGTGGCCATGTATTGCGCAATGGCGGCGCGTAGGTAGACTCGCATTGAGTCTACGAATTGTCTATTTGACCCGTTGGTTAAGGGTAGAAGGGTTGCTTCGACGCCAGAGATGGCGGCGGAGCAGAGGGCCAGATTTGCCGCCGTTTCGGCGGCGCGTCGTCGTTCGGCTTCGACAATAGGTCGAAGTTCCGGAGGGCAGTCTGCTTTCGTGGCAGCTTTGGGCTGCGACGTTAATTTTGACGCTGCTTTGGGTGCAGCGTTCTCCGAAGGAATTGACGAGGTCGGAGGAGGTTTGGACGATTCTCCAATCCCGTGGGGGATGGAGACTCGTTGAGGGATTTCCTCAACAATTTCAACTGACCCGATCATGTCAGTATCGGGCACAGTAACGGTGGGAAGGGCTTTTTCCTTCCCTTTCGAAACGGCCTGACCCATCTCCGCGCATTTCGAAGACTGGGCAAGGCCAGGTAATTTTTCGAGAGCCCTCGGCGGACTCTCGTGTTGTCCAACTTGGCGTTGGGACGCTTTTTTCGAACTGAAGGCATCGTAAAAAAAAATGCCAGGAGGTCGTTCACAAATCAAGATAGATGCGACGAAGTCGAGAGAGGGGGAAAAAGGGAAAAAGGGAATTTTCGAATTTTCGAATTTCACGAATTGTGCGTTTGTTTGTTCATTAACGTGCTAGGTGAAGTAACTACCGTCGCACTCCTACTGGAGCTTGAGCACGAGTGGGGTCGGGCCGGATCAGGTTAACTACCGTGCAGTACAAATGCCTCGTCCCACCTAAATGACCGGAACCATGCCAAAATGCATCTATGTGTTGAACCATGACGAATTCAGCAGCCCAGAATTGAAAACAAAACAAAAACTTTCACGCGAAATCCCGCATTACAAAAGAAAAACTTAAACAATCTCCCTTCCATCGTTCCGCCTCAGCCACCACGCGCCTGAGCCTCGAATCCAATCTCTCTGTCCATGCCGATCCACCTAGGCCATTGATCTATCACCTCCGAGTCACAGGTATCCCTGCCATCCCCCGACTTGCCTCCGCGTAAATCCCACTCTCCTGGACGTAGTCCCTGAACAGCTGCCATCCCCTTGATCCGAGCATTAATTCCAGAGCCGGCGCCCTACGCTTTCCGCTTTTCAGCCGCCAAGTTGCCAGTGCTTTCCGACATTGGACAAGGTGACCAATTGATTTTTCCCTCCCACACTCGCAGTTAAGTGTAGCGTCAGTGTGGTTGAAGCGGCGGTGACAAGCCGCAAAGTCTCCATGTCCAGTTCGAGCGGCTATTAAGCGGGCGTAAACCGCTCTCGGCAGAGATAGCTCTGGCGGTTTCTTGCGCCGCATCTCGAGTTCGAGGTCAGCGTAATGCCTGGGGCGATTGGAGTGCCACCAGTCTGTAACCATCTGCCTTGCCAGTTCGCGAGCTTTCCGTCCAGATGTGGCGAGGGTCATCACCCCATGTGTCGTCCTGGAATTGTCCGACGAGTTAAGCTCTCTTCGAGCGAGTTCATCGGCGATTTCATTTCCTGCCAGCCCTTCGTGGCCCGGAATCCATCCTATTTTGACAGGCGCGGCTGATCCCGCGGCCAGTTTCACGAACTTTTGGATACGCCAGGATGATGAGCCCGTTGTTCCTGTTAGTAAGGCCTGGACTGCAGCGAATTGTCGAGTAGGAAGTAGATGGCGCTGCGTCCTCGATCTCGCTTGCTGGCAGTGATTGCTTCGAGAGCAGCCAAAGCTCCATGAACCTCCGCGTCGTAGACCTCTGCATTGGTTATTTTTCCTGAGCCGCTTTGCTCAATTACCCTGCCTGTGCCACTGATAAAAGTCACAAAGGCCCATGACACTTTGTCGGTGGACGCCCCAGAACCATCACTGTACACGCAGAGACAGTCGGGTGGGAGTGTAGGTAGCCACTCTCTTATGAACTTGGCAGCCTCTTTCTTGCTTGTCCAGCGGGGAATTGGCTGAGGGGGGTCGGAGGTCGGAGCGGCGGAGGTAGTTCGGCCTCTGGCAGAAGACGGTACATCCTCTGGACCCTTGAATCATGCACTCTGTCGAAACCAAGTCTGGTTTTGTTGCATGTCTTTAGGCCGAGTCGGTGACGAGCGTTGTCTGTGCTTTCTGTGGCCCGAAGTCGGAGCGGATGGTACTCGTCTAGTCTCCGGATTCGCGCGGCGATCTTGAGCCTGCGTTCCTCGAGCAGAATGTGTGCTGGTGGAATACCAGTCTCTCTTCTCAGGGCTGTTATTGGCATCGTACGCCAGGTTGGTAGAGCCACACGGATTCCGAAGGCAGAAGTTTGGTCGATGACTTTGCTCTGTCTCTTGTAGGAATTACGCGTGACACCTCGATAAGTTTCCCTGGTTGGCCCGGGCACCAGACCTCCGCTGCGTGCATCGCAATTGGCAGAACTACTGTGCGGATGACTGTGGTTAGTAAGTCGGGCCTTGGTCCCTGGGTGCACAGTGTCAGCCGTCGGAAGTGCTGCACCAGCCGCATTGCTTTGCTGGTCCACTTTGCGACGTGACTTTCGAAGGTCAGACCGCGATCAAGGTGTACTCCAAGCCATCGGATGTCGTCGGATGCTTGTACATCGCGAGTTCCTACCCTTATAGCCGGAAGATCGTGTCCCCTGGATCTAGGGCCGACGAAGTAGACTACTTCGGCCTTGTCTGGGTCGAAAGAGACGGCATTATTAGCGCCCACCCTAGGACTGCGTCGACTTCTCTCTGGACAGCTACTGCGGCTTCAGTTGGAGTCGAACCTATGCCGAGAATAGCAACATCATCTGCATAGCCAAATCTCCAGCTACTACCCCCCACGACTTCGGCCATGTAGAACAGGAAAAGAATTGGGGAAAGAGGCGATCCCTGTGGCAGCCCGCATTCTAGGAATACCGGGTCTGTTACTCCGTCTTCGTGTCGTACGCGAGCGGATCGTTCTTGTAAAAAGGACCTTATCCAGCTGATTGCTGGTTTCGGCCACCCCATCTTGTTCATCCTCTGAAGCAGCCGTCCGTGGAGTACAGCATCGAATGCACCCTGAACGTCTAGAGTGACAAGGACTGCTTTCTTCTGCCGTTTCATTGCATGTTCCACATCATGGATAACGCAAGAGACGAGGTCGTTAGCAGACCTGCCAGAGAGTGCTCCAAAGAGTTGCTGCGGAACTGCCTTGTGAGTGAGGGCGGTGTGAGCCATTCGCCTTGCGACTAGTCTCTCAAGACCTTTGCCGAGAGAGGAGAGTAGTGCGATTGGCCTCCATCCTTTAGCTGTACTAAGATTACGGCCAGGTTTAGGGAGAAGGATTACTTCCGCTAGCTTGAATGCCTTTGGGAAGTGGTTCAATCGAAGTGAGCCCTCAAAGAGTACTCTCACTGCGTGACCAATTGATGACCAGGCTGTCCTAAGAAGACGAACAGAAATTGCATCTGCTCCGGGGGCTTTATTTTGACAGGCTGTTGTAACCCACTTGGCTTCTTCGTCCGTAACGCTCGATATCCATGGGAGGTTTCCGTGTCCTGGCTCGAAGTCCTCAGCGTCGACGTCGTTTTGGCTGGTGAACCTGCCAAGAAGTAGGTCACGCAACAGAAGTGCTCGCTTTCCTGGGTCCGAGACGAAGCCATCCGGAGTTTGGAGTGGTGGAGCAGTAGATGTAGGTTGCGGCTTTGCCCAGCGTGCCATACGATACATGTCGACATCGGTTGTGGCTTCGGAGAACTTACGTCGCCAGTATTGACGCTTCGCACTTCTGACTTTGCGACGGAAATCCTTTCTGCTCTCTTCGTCCCTAAAAATCCTGTACTCGCGTTTGGCCTGTGCGCACTCTAGCGTCCACCAAGGTGCTGTCCTACCCTTCTTCGCGCTCCCGCGTCTTCCGGTAGCTCTAATAGCGTCGCTAATGATTTGGACCAGCTTGTTGGCGAGGTTGTCCACCGCGTCTACTGAGACCATCGGCTGCAGCTCTATTCCTTGAGCCCAACGACCTAGCATCTTTGCAAAGTCTTCGAGGGCATCGTCTGTCACTCGTACCGGTTGTCCAGTTTTTATAACAGCTCTGGCTTTCGAGTTCGGACGGGGGACGTCTCCTGCGAGAGTTCTGTGGTCTGATGTCGAGTCGAGCTCTATCGAGACATCTGCAAGGGCACCAGTGTTGGACCACACCAGGTCGAGTGTGTTTCCGAGATCGTGTGTCGGGACGCCCGGTGTGGAAGATAGGTCCATACCGTGCTCGAACATCCACTCGGTGAGCACCTGTCCGTCACCGTGTAACCTGGTAGCCATTGGCTGCCAGTCAGGGTGGACGGCATTGAAATCTCCGCCAATTACTGTAGGTCCGGATGGGGCCCATGATAGCAGCGGCAAAAGATCTGTTCCAGGAGCGCGGTATACGGAGACAAATGTGACTCCTTCTACCTTTACTGCAGTGAGATCTGGTGATGTCTCGCAGACTGCTTGCTGTTGGAACTCGATCCCCTTTCGCGTGTAGATGAGGGAGCGTGGCCTTGAAGAGTTGGCAGCGACACGGGGGGCAGATGCCTATCGAATCCGGGATGCGATTTGGTGAGCCAGTGGCCGTCCTTAAGTTGGGTCCAGGGTTCCTGGATAAGTAGGACATCGGTTCCTGAATCCCAAGCGGATTGCAGGATGATATCTGTAGCGGGGTCTCCTCTGCCCAAATTAGCACAGAGGAACGAGATGGTTGCTGCCGTTGTATGTAGCTCGGTAAGGTTGTGGTCCCTTACGGGCATTGAGCAACGTTTGTAGTTTCGTTTACAGCAGTCGCCTCAGCGGCTTTCTGCTTTGCTTCCAACTCTCGGATCGAAGCGTTTCTTTCTTTTTGACCTTGTTCCCGGATCACCGATAGCTGGTCTCTTGTGCGTTGCACAGTCTTTCCGCCGGCCCGCGTCGGCCTGGCCATGCAGCTAGGCTCGGTTGCGGCATGTGGCCCATGGCAATTGATGCACCTTGGGACTAGCTGTTTGCATTCGGCAGCCTTGTGCTCAATTGAGCCACAGCGAGAGCAGCGCTCTGCTCGTGAACAAATCTTTGTTGGGTGGTGTCCCCAGCATCGGTTGCATTGCGCAATTTTGAGCTTGCGCTGGAGTTCGTGGAGACGTCCGCTTTCTTCGAACAGTCTTTCTCCAAGCTTCGGTTTTCCAGTTGCAAAGTGCAACACCCAGTCGGTTGACGGCCTAGCCATGCTAGATGCGAAAGCACGAGCTGAGGTTGGTCTAACTCCTGTTTTGAGAGCTGCTTCTTCTATCACCATTTCTGGTGTTACTGGCGTTGGCCCTTCAAGCGTGTAGAGCTTGTCTGGGATATTCGGTGCCAGAACTGAGATCCAGCTGGAAGCGGCTTCCAATTTCATTTCAGAGCTATCCAAGTTGGCTCCTCCTGATAGAAGTGCACCTCGAGCTCCTTCCCCTTCGGCTTGTATTGCGAACCCTGAGTTCACGACAGTGACCTGCTTGATTGCCGAGTTAGCCAGACGCAACTTGCTTGCCAGGCTAATTTTTACGAAGTGTGGTGACATACGTCTCCACGGGTGGTCGGGTCTGAGGCGTAAGAATACTCGCTCGTCTGGTCGTTGTGGGTTTGGTGCTGGTGCTTTAGGCTTCAGCGTGGAGACGGGCCTCACAAGTACTGTCTTGGGTGTGGCGGATGGAGTCGCTTGGTTTGCTGGCTTGTTCCTTTTTCGCAACACCTCAGTCCAAGATTTCTCAGTGGTGTTATTGTGGTTTGTGTTTGTGCCCTGGTTAGGCTGGTGAGTTGTTGGTGCAGCCGACGGCCTGGATGGTGCCGGTCTGTTGTTTTCTCTAGCAAGGATCTGCACTGGACGCGTGACGCTTGCTGGGTTTGGTTGGGGGGCTCTATGACTTGAGCCGGATTAGATAAGTTGGCCTGGCCAACAGCAGTCTGTTGGGGAGGGTAGCGTCTGCTTGGGATGGGTTACCCACAAGATTTCCATGATCTTGCCCTGAAGGGCCAGTAAGTCCTGATCAAAGAGTCTCCGAAGTCTCTCGTCAGTGACTGGTTCCAGCAGCTTGCAGAACCCGATGATGAAACGCTCCGCTTGTGCAGAGCGCGTCTGGAATATCCTGCCCTGTTCGGCGAGGAATTCGGTCGCGACAATTTGGGGCGACGGAGTTGGGTTTGGGGGAGAGTTTCGGTGACTCGCCTCGCAGATTGGCTCTACGAATTGTTGTGTGTGGGTGGTATGTTGCTGTTGAGGCCCGTTGAGGACCATTTCGACATTGGGACGCGTCGAATTTGCGGGTGGGAGGGGGGGCCAAGAGCCAGCCTCTGCGGAGGACTGGGGCGGCATGGCAGAGTGAATTGGAGAACGGTAGTCAGTAGTTAATCGCGTGAAGTATTTAGAGGTTGTGGCAGACAGCTGGTCGGACTCTTTTGTAATTTCTAGGTGCTGTAGGGCGCGTTAGAGCGTCGGGTAGTTCTGTAGGGACTGGGCCGTCCAGCACGTGACTAAGGTCACGAGCTGTAGACAGGCACGACGTTAAATTTAAACTAAACTAAACTAAACTATATCGTCACGTCGTTTTTTATGGTCTTGATTCACATCTTTTTATATATAAACAAATAATTAATTCACTCTTCTTCGCTCTGCTTTAAGTGATACTCTATCTCTTTCAACACTTATACATATTCAGGAAGGAAAGGCAACTAGCATATGGGACGGATGAGTGAAGAGATCATAAATAGGCATAATAAGACACTTATTTTTCAAGCATTTTCTATATTTAGATGTCTATGGGCGTCGAAGCAACGATTTGGGATATTAATACCGACACTTTGTAACAGGCATCGATGGAAGATGTCGTGGATCGTCTCTTGGAGGTCAACTTCCTCGGTCAGCTTCTGAGCAGCCTGGTCAATTGTCCTATTCAAAAAATGGAGAACTGTTAGGCCATATCTTGCACCATTTGACGGCTTGTGAGCCGGTAATTCCTGTAGACTTCGACGGCTATCGAAGGCAACATTCATGTCCCATCACTCCAAGGATTCTCAGCTAACTAAAATGGATACGAAATCGCCACTGAGACTACGTAAAGGATAGTGCCAAGGGTATCGGAAGCGTTACCCGTGTGGCAGAACAAATCTTAAGCTAGTTTTATCGCCACTGTAAACGTAGGCTACATATAAATACCTCTGGATGTGTAAACCTAGTACGGAAGACTTTCAGGTAGTTTACTTCTCCATAGATGAATTATAGCTTTACCTTTCAATCATACAAATGCCCATTTGTTTTCTATATCAGAGCTGTGAGAGTGATTGATTCAAAAACAAATATCTTAAACCGAAATTATTTAGCTATTTATTTCATGTTTCACCCAAGAAGGACACGATCCAAGATCGTCAAGTTTTACACGATTCATTATCCTATTGATTTATTTTTGTGTGTTTACGTCTATTTACCCAATCTACACAATTCCATTCTATAATGAAGCAAACAACGTTCGTTTTCAGGGAAGAATCGAAAAATCGAATTGATTTGTTATCTGCGTGTCTTTATTAATCTCATAGTCAAATAAAAGCTTTGATTTGACAACTAACCGGCTCATAAAAGCACCACGTGTTGGCAATTACCCATTCTCAACCTTTAGCTTTCTGCAATCAGCGTCTCGGTATCTACTCTTGGTGTTAGCAGCATTCTCTATTTCATGTCCAAAGCGGCATCATGTACCGAGCTTACTAGATCTGGCAAGCTGTTCTACTACTAATCAATTCATCTCAGTTAGTAAAGATTTATTCTTATAAAAAAGTCTTATGTCACACTTGGTATTGAAACTCACATTTGATCCCGTTGATTTCATCGTCATACGCTTTAAGAATGAGATCATAAACCTCATCAGGAAAAGGACTCGTATTAGTGTTGACACCCGTTGATCTGTCGAATAGTATAGCTCGCAATCTATTGACTAGTGGTTTGACACAGTTGTACCTCGTCGAAAAATGGACCAATATTACTATTTCAAAGTATTTTGACCCCATTGCCCCGTGTTTGGCTTGGTACATCTGTTCGACTGTTCCTGTATACCATGTAGATAAAACATGAGTGTGGCTCGACCTTTTATTTCCTCGGCCAAATCGAATGCACGCTGAGACGAGAACGTAGAAGAAAGACTCCAGATCATGTCGATACGTATGCTTCTACCCTTTGTCTGTCTCGAACAGATTGGCTTCCAAGATCCCGAGGGCGATATATTCCATAGTACCAGTCATCGTCTGTCTGTTCTCGTTACTTTGCACATCATCCAATGATATTGCCAGATCAAGATCTATTAAAAGCCCATACAGACCATCGTTAACAGCTGGATCCGTCAGTATGATATTATTGATAGACACGTCCCGATGCAATATCCTAGCGTCCATGAAAAGTGACCGATGGGCCAAGATCGCGTCGCGAAGACCCTGCAAGAGGTCAAGGGCTGTGGTTTCCTCGCCAATCGATCTACCACGTGGTTCAGTGGCAATGTACGTCTTTTGACGGTCTCGATAGGCAATTGACAGCTCTGGCGTTCCAGGATAATTTGCTTCTCCGTCATTCACGGCAGCAGTAGTCGCTTCGGCATCTTCACCTGTTCGGTCTCCAGGGGCTGAAGTCAGTGGGCCGACCTCGGTAGAAATTGGCGCTATCCCATCTTCCGACACTATTTCCCCAGCAGTATTCGAAATACGGAGCCTCTTAAGTTCACGCTCAGGCATAGCAGACTTCTTACCTTGCGCAGGATCCGGATTTCGACGTCTTTTGGAGCCCGACTTGCTGCATTCAGAGTTGCTGGCTCGGCCACTTTTTCGAGATGGCACGAAATATTCGATCGATCCTCTAGAGCTGATTCTCGTCGAGCGGCGGATTATTTTCACAGTAGCTGTTGCTCCCGAGCCTGTCGGACTTACATGGCCTTGGTCGCTGACCATCGCTGCATTTTCCTGCGCTGATCTTGCGACATCCGACACACGTATCCTCTTGCTGCTTTGTTCGCCATCATCGCCATCATCACCAACACTACCCTCGGCTCGGCCTTTGCGCTTCGCAGACATGCTTTGCTCATGGCTTTCGGTCGGGATCGATGGACCCGCTTCTATCGGCTGGACGGTCGTTGTCATGATTGTATCGTCGGGATGGACGTCTCTTTCCATTTCACTCGTTATGGTCAAATCCTCTCGAAGTTTACTTATCTTCGAGTCATCCCATGAGCCGATCAGCCTAGCCACACCTCTCACGTTGCGTGCCTGTATCAGGAGGCTTACTTCAGACAGCCTGTCCACAGCTCTCCATGAAATCTTGACCACATACGTCCCATCCAGAGCGCGGTAGCACGTTGTGCCTCGTGAGACAATTGCCTTCTGTCTGACAAATGGTTCAGCTTCCTGAATCAGAGTGCGAGGCTCTTGGGTGATAGCATCGGTCACAGTCATGATTGTCTGACCTTTTTCATGTCGCACTGATGTATCAATGCCCAGCTCCTCATCACTCATCAACATATAGGCCGTTATGACATATATGAGCACTTCTGGATTCTCACCAATTTCAATGAAGCCAGTGGAGTATGGGCCAGACTGATCAAATACCCACAGTTGCAATTTGGTGTCAAGCAAGAGGAATCCATGCACAAAATTTCTCAATGGCTGCGCAGTGAACACCTCCCGCATGTACACAGCAAGTTGGAGAAACTTATCCATCCACACACTAGTGGGGGACTTGGTGAACTCTCCCAACACTTGGATATCCCGCCAGCTGTGAGGAGTACCGCGGCGAAGGCTGCGACTCTTGATGAAAAAGTCGACTTGTCTGAACGTAGGGCCACCCTTGATCTGTGTTCCATTGGTGGTCCGGAACTTTTGTCCACGCAGAGGAAAAGACTTTATCTTCTTGGATGCGTCTGGTTGGTTGGGAGTGTTGACTGTAGTGGCTGTCTCAGGACCATCAGCCGCTTTCTCCGTCGGGGTATCTCGATATGGCTCGATAAAATTTGTCTGGACCGTTTTGATCCACTGCCATACATTCGCTTCCGTACGATCATCCGGAAATTTGAATGACTTTTTATTGTGGTTATGAGCTTAGGTTAGTGTCACTATGCATGCTGACCTTGTACGAGTATATAGATTGATGAGTTCAGGTTGTGGTTGAAGGTGTATCTGAGGTTCACTGTATTTAATTATTCTATACTAATTGTGTGCCGAGCACTCGCTACTTATACTCATGTGCGGCCGCTAGTTGGCTCCTGACCACATGAGCTTTCTCCTGCAGATATCCCAAACGATACAGGAACTACACGAACAGCGTAAATATCTAATCACGTTATGTACATGCAAGTATTCTAGCTGTATAACATGCCCATCACAACACTTTTTGTCTTTCCTGTTGGCATAGCTTTCGGAAATCTTCTTGCATTTGCTCGCCCAAAGCGGTTTCTCAAAGAATTTCGCGTAAAACCCTTCGACATCTTCAAACACAGATCCTGTTAGTTCCTTTCTCAACGCATCTTTCAGTATTTCCATAGTTTCATCAGCACCTTGTAGTTGCGCCGTTGTGTAAACGTGATGGGAATTGTGTTATGATATGCGATAACTTGGTAGTCGGGGTTAGGGCATTGCGCAGGGCCTTAGGCCACAGGACGGTGACACTAGTGTAATGGTTAAGCGAGCGTGTATATATTCTCTTAGGTGTACCCACAATTAAATGACACAGGTTTATTCTTTTACTTTCTGTTCATACCCTTACAGCATCGTATCATACAAGTATATTCACTGTCACCCACATCAATCACATCATCCTCCTCATCACTCCGCAGTATACCTCCCGCATCGCTCATAACCACAACAGGTTATGAGCCCGGCTCTTCCAAGCGCAATCACATCGTCACCGGAATCTCGCTCCACCATGTCGCACTCAACAAAAGGTATCATGCTGAACGACGGCGTTCCCTTCGAGTCGTGGAGAACATTAATCATGGCCAAGCTTGCGAAACGAGATCTTGTTGGCCATGTCTTTCACGATGAAAAAGGTTTCCGTCCCGAAGTAGAGCCTGAGGTGCCAATAGCACGGCCGAGCGAAAGTTCCGAAAGTTACGCCAGACGAATGACCGAGTACGAAGCAGAGTTACGACAATGGGCCCGTGGTGAAATACAGGCCTATCAGACGATAATTGACCGACTCGATCCAAGTATCAGGCCAACTCAACGGCGCAATGTGACAGCCAAGCAATTGTTTGACGAGATAGCGGAAGCACGAGTTCCATCTACCACCCTTCCCTACTTGCATGCCTATGAAACATTCTCCTTGACAACTCTGATGACCACCGCTGACGATTACTGCAGTCGATTCACTAAAAACCTGCAGGAGGTCAACATCGCAGCGGATGTAATTACGGCCCGACCTGATCCCTACGGTAACAACATCGCCAATGATTACAAGATTACACCAGGACAGGCATCGGGATACTTCATCAGAGGTACAAAAGGAGTTGAATGGCTCGATACCTGGAGACAAACCAGGACTTCGGGCCACAATGGAAGGCTACAACCCTTGGGCTCTCTCATGTCTTCATTAAGGGAAGCAGAGAGCAGCACACAACGAGCAAGGCGAAACATAGTCGCCTCCATCCCCCAATTGATAAACCCAGAAGCTAGATGTAGGATGTGTAGACACAAGCACATGAATAAAGAATGCTTCAAACAACATCCGGAGCTAGCGTCTGTAAATCGATGGGAAGGACAAAATAAGCCCAAGGGAAAAGCAAGGAATGGGAAGGGTAAAGGAAAGATGGTACTCGAGGGTTCAGATACAGACTCAGAGAGTGATGATCAGCGAGATGGAGGAGTTTTGACAGGGTTAGCAGCTTCTTGTCAGCGATATAATCAACATTACATTTATGATACTGGTGCATCGCACCACTTCGTGTCTGTGAAAAAGTACTTCACCAGCCTGCAAATACGTCAAAGTCCATTCAAATTCGACCAAGCAGTAGGTACCACATCCCTTAACAGGCAAGGCACTGCTCGGATTGAAATTGGTGACTTATGCCTAAATCTACGTGAATGTCTCTACTCGCCAAACTCATTCTCAAATATTATCTCAGCAGGCAGATTAATGAGAATTGCGAACATATTTCCAGACTTCGAAAACAAAGTATTATACAGATGTCGACAAGGCTGCCCAAATATACCCATGGCGAAACTCCACCTAAAAAATGATGTGTACTACATCGTTCCACTAAAAACCGGCAAGTCAGATAAGAAAATTATAGCAGCTCCAGGAATAGCCCAAATACCTCACCTAACCAGCGCACAGCGCTGGCATCAGCGGTTAGGCCATATTGGACAGCTAATATTCAAAAAGACTGCTAGCATATCTAAGGGACTCGAAGGGATCGACACATCTGAGCTCGCCACATGTGAAACATGTCACCTAAGTAAAGCCCAACGACAAATTTCTCGCGAGCCTCGACCCACTCCAAATGAGCCCCTAGATGAAGTTTTTGTGGATACTGTGGGAAAAATAACACAATCATTAAACGGCCATCAATATGCAGTTATTCTGACCGATGCCAAAAGTAGAATGCGGTGGGTACTAATATGCAACACAAAAGATCAAATCTCCCGTCACTGGTTAAATGGGCCGAATCCATGCATCACCAGTTTGGAAAACGAGTTCGCACTATATTCAGGGACGGAGGATCAGAATTTTCAAAAACAAAATCTTATTGTGAAGAGCATGGTATCCGCACCGACATCTCGGCACCAGAGACACCAGAACAGAACGGTGCATCAGAAGCAGCCAATAAAGTTGTACTAAGAGTAGCTCGATCATTTCTCATTGACGCCCGCATGCCTCCAAGCTACTGGCCATGGGCAGTACAACACGCATGCTTCGTTGTAAACCGTCTGTACTGCATACGCACCAAAAAGGTACCAATAATCGACTTCTTACAAGGGCTTCGTCAACCCCATCCAGAGAAGATTGATTTCAGAAACATGCCCCGGTTTGGCTGCCGTGCCTACAAGTTAATAAGTCCAAAACCGGGGAAGTTCGAATCAAGAGCAGAAAAAGGGTGGTTTGTAGGGTTTCAAGCCAACACCAACAAAAACTATCTCATTTACCATCCACATAAAACCCCAGTTCAGGGGTGGAAATGGATTGAGAGTTTTACACCTCATGCAACTTTCAATGAGGATATTGTGTTTGGCGATGAACTTGATCTAAATAATCAGAAGTTTGCTTCAGAGTACTGGCAAAACGAAAATACATTATTCACAGATCAAGTCCGCCCCATAAACAAACCAACCCTTCCCGCAACAAATACAACTCGTCTCCCATTTGAGTCTGAGGGGGAGCATCTGCAAGGTCATAAGTCGCAGCATCCTCAAATGCGACAACAAGGTTTTCAATCTCAACATCCAGAAAACAGAGATAATCAGCAGACGACCAGAGACGATCCACAGACTGAGCCAGAAGCCCAGCAAGGAAACAGTCCATCACATCATTACCTGCCATCTAACATTCAGCCACCAGTACCGCACAGCACATTGAATGTTACGCCAAAAAAGGTCATGACACAACCACAGAATGTTCCGCCAGTCATTCGAGCTGACACATCGCTAAACATTCCAGTAAATAGATCTTTGGACATATCCCAGGACATGACAGCTTCAAGTACTCCTCCAAACCCTCCCATTTCATGGCAGCACACGGAAATGGAACCAGTAGCAATCCAGCCCGATGATGAGCCAGATTCATCAATAGAGTCAGAGTACGACTATGAGCGTCAGTCTAGCAATCCAAACGACAAATACACTTCACCTGAAATTTCTCGTGCCCTAGAAAATGGAGAAGCGACACCAACAGATAATCAGGGGGAGCCAGTTTCGGTCTTTGAAACCGAAGAGGCCCCACTAGATAAGATCATGACTGGTTGGGATCCACTACCTCCTGTAGCAGGACAAAAACGTCCGCACTCGCCAGTATCAGGGAGAACACGATCGAAGAGAGGTAGGGAAGTCAAACAGGCTGACTATTATCGCCTGCATCATGGCCTATCAGCCAACCAAAATATTGATCCTAAGACATGGGAAGAGGCAATGACGAGTCCAGAAGCTCATTTTTGGAAAAGAGCAGCGCGGGATGAGATAAGATCACTGAAAGAGACTGGGGCCATCAAAATTATTCCACGTACCGCTATGCCAAAAGGTCGAACACCCCTAAGATGCAAATGGGTGTTTAAAAAGAAATTTCGTGCAGACGGTAGCATTGATAGATTTAAGGCTCGCTGCACTGCAAAGGGATATACACAAAGACCAGGCATAGATTACCACGAAACATTTGCCCCTACTCCTAGACCGGAAACAGGCCGAATAATGCTCGTACTGGCATACCAACTCGGCTGGCACCGGTGTCAGGGTGACGTCCCGACAGCATTTCTCAATCCAAAACTAAAAATTGACCTTTACATGGATCTACCGCAGGGATTTGAAAGAGATGGACAAGTTATACATCTTCAGAAAGGTTTGTACGGGTTAAAACAAGCTGCCGCTCTTTGGTATGATGATGCAAAAGCAACTCTAGCAGGCTTGGGCCTATATCCGACACAGTCAGATGTATGTTTATATACCACCAGTCAGAAAGATCTATTCGTATTACTTCACGTTGATGACTTTCAGGTGATGGGACCCAATAGAACCAAGATAGAGAACCTCATGCATGCACTTCACAAAAGGTACAAGCTCAAGACTGTTGACACTGACTTGTTCCTCGGAATCAATATCAAGCAGGGAAACAAGTCACTTGAGCTGTCTCAAGGCCAATATGCTCGTACACTTCTTGAAAGACACGGCTTAGGAAATTGCAAGCCAGTGAACTCACCGCTAGAACGACTCTTGGAACAAAGCGACTCCGAGTGTTCAGCGCAACTGAAAGCAGAATACAATTCAATTATCGGAGGACTCCAGTATCTATCTAATAATACACGACCCGATATCACATTCTCTGTTAATCACCTTGCAAGATTCCTCGCCAATCCATCCATCGAACACCTTCAAGCAGCACGTCACATCCTAAGATACATAGCCAGAGAAACTAACAAGGGCATTACCTTCTCTAAAGGAAAGGGAAGACCAGTTCTAGAAGCATATTCAGATGCCGACTTCGCTTCCGATCAATCAAATAGCCGATCTACATCAGGAATGTTGATTAAACTCGGGTTCGGTCCAATATGTTGGAAATCCCACTTGCAGCGAGAAGTTGTACTCTCTACTACAGAGGCAGAGTACCTTGCGGCAACAGAGACATGTCGTCAACTGCAATGGGTGAAATCTTTATTTGAAGAACTGAAAATAACAAACCTTATCGAAGGAGCTGAATGCACTGCGTTATACGTCGATAATCAATCAGCCATCTCACTGATCAAAAATCACGATAACCATAAGCGGTCAAAGCACATCGCCCTCAGAAATTTCTACTGTCGCGAACAGTATCAACAAGGAAAGATCACAGTGTCATACGTCCAGTCCGCGAACCAACTTGCTGACAGTCTAACTAAAGTCAAATCGCCAGTCTCAATAAATTAACATTTGCATCCAGATAATAAGTCGTTACCGACAGGGGGAGTGTTATGATATGCGATAACTTGGTAGTGGGGGTTAGGGCATTGCGCAGGGCCTTAGGCCACAGGACGGTGACACTAGTGTAATGGTTAAGCGAGCGTGTATATATTCTCTTAGGTGTACCCACAATTAAATGACACAGGTTTATTCTTTTACTTTCTGTTCATACCCTTACAGCATCGTATCATACAAGTATATTCACTGTCACCCACATCAATCACATCATCCTCCTCATCACTCCGCAGTATACCTCCCGCATCGCTCATAACCACAACAAATTGGGATGATGGGAAGAAGATGCGTCAAACTGTTGAGGCGTGATAGGTTCTACTTTGTCGACGAGATAAGCCAGATGAGCCCAGATTTCGGCATCGGCAGCATTAGAAAGAATGGAAGAGACAAGAGGTAGGAAGAAAGAAATGGTGATTGCCTTTGTTTCTAATCGGTTTTAGATGGAAGGAATCCGGCCAGACATATTTTTTTCGATGGTCGAGGGAACTACTCTTTTTTGTGCATAAGTATTAAATAAACTGAACAGCATGATCAGGAGATTAGATATGGGAGTGAGATCAATAGATTTGTTAGGGCTTCTTCTTTCGATTTTGAAATTTTTTAAATCACAAATTTCGCGGAATAAACTCAATATATCATATAGTGGATACTGAATGAAATAGTAAACGTCTTCATCTGCTATTAACATGTTGTCGAGAAGGATGGTATTGGTGAAAGTTGGAAGAAGTTGATAGTGATATGAATAGGATGTGAGAAGGATATAGATGAGATGTGAAGAATGGTGGATGGTGTATGGTGGATGGTGTGCTAAGCAGTTGGACGGATTTGTGATGAATTTATATTCGATCATACCATTAGGATGAGAATCTACACTGGCATCCAAGAGTTCTGTGGGGAGCGGCTGCGCACTTTTCAAAGCAATTCAAACCTATCAAAAAAATAAAGATCATGATAACAATTAACATAGATCATCTTGCTTGGGCGGCACTTGGGTGGCACGGATGTTTCTATACTGTTAAATATTGTTAATTATTGATCACAATTGATGGGAGCACGGTGTCAGTTGAATACTTCTATAATGAAATCGTATCTATGTTCATTTTCTTATTCTTTCTAACTACAGGATTTACTAGGCTTTTAATACTACGTCACAGAGAACGCTAGTGATAAATCATGTGGCAACTTGTTGGGGCAAAGAATCTAATCGCGGCTTCCTTACGAACTGTACTCCCTCAACACACCCCTGCAGTTCGAAAGGCCAAGATTTTCACGATGTTTCTCAAATGAGGGTCGTGCTAGTGGTTTGGTCAATATGTCTGCGATATTTTTGCTAGTTTCGACGCTGTGTAGCTTGACGACCCCTTGTTCACACTGTTGTTGTATCCAAAAGTGTTTTCTTTGGATGTGTAATGCCCGCTTATGTGACTCAGGGTTTTCTATAACCCGTGTAGACGCCGAATTATCTATCCAGATATTTATTGGCCCTTGCACAATTCCTAGGTCTTCGAGCAGATCTCTTATCCAAATTCCAGCTTGTGCAGTTTTACAAGATGCAACTAATTCGGATTCCATTTCTGATAAGGTTGCTCCGCGTTGTCGCTCAGAAATCCATTTAATAGCGCCACCAGCCATGAGGTACACCCCTCCTGTTGTAGGGCAGCCAACAGCTGTATTTGTTCCATTACCTGCATCCGTAAATCCGGTGGTCTCAATAGTTGCTGCTCCTTGACACCGATCATATAAAATACCTAGTTTTGCCGTGCCCTTAAGATACCGAAAAATTTTGATCACAGCGTCCCAATGTACACGTGATGGTCTTACATTGAATTGGGCCAATGTATTCACAGCAAATGCAATATCTGGACGGGTAGCTATAGCTGCATACATTAGCGAGCCAATGGCTGATCGATATTTTGTTGCATCAATCAGTTCTTCAGTCTCTGTCGCAAGAATGAGTTTGGTGTGAGGTGACATTGGAATATCCGATGTGTATTCATGATTCAGGTCAAAACGCTCAATTATTTTTTTAATGTACTGCTCTTGAGAAAGACAAATGGAATGATTTTTTTCATCCACTTCAATTTCAATACCTAGCATATACTTTGGAACACCTTGATCAGTAGATTCGAATTCCTGGTGTATTTGTCGTTTGATTTGACTCATGTCTTTCTGCGATTTTGACAAGATATACATATCGTCAACCCAGACACCTACGATATCAAATCGATTTTGGTCTTTTCGTGAGTACACGCAGTGTTCCTTTGTCGCTCTTTGGAATCCAATATCTGTGAGGAATTTGTTTAGCCTTTTATTCCATTCTCGCCCTGCCTGTTTCAAGCCATATAATGATCGACGTAGACGGCATACTTTGCCGTCGCCACTATCGTATCCTGGAGGCTGTCTCATGTATATTTCTTCTTCAATGCTACCGTTTAGGTAAGCACCTTTAACATCCATTTGATTGGCTATAAGTCCTTGTATAACTTTGATCGCACACAGAATCCGTAGAGTATCCAATCTCATCACTGGGGAAAATGTCTCTGAATAATCTTGGCCAGGTATTTGAGAAAAGCCTTGGGCCACAAGTCGCGCTTTGTATCTCGAGAGATCACCATTTTCATCGAATTTCTTGACAAATACCCAGCGACTGCCTATCGCTTTTCTTCCAGCTGGAAGGTCACAGAGTTCCCAAGTCCCATAATTCTGATGTAATAGAAGTTCGTCCATGATAGCCATTTCCCAATGTGGCCATTCACTTGATCTTTTTGCCTGGTCTATACGGTCGGGGACCTGTGTATCGTATGCCGTAAACCCGCAAAGAATATCGCGAGTTACGCCTACAATTTCGGTATAACCTGCGTGTAAATCAGTAGCTTGTTCTGAATTTGTTTTATTTTTGCCACTGGAATATTTTGGATCATGCAGCTTCGAGTAATCTATTTGCTTTCGTTCACGGAGTCCTGTTCTTCTAGGTAGAGGTAGGTTTGATTGTGTTTCATTTTTAACAGGCTCGTCTTGCGTTTGAGGTCCCACGATATTCTCATTTGATTCGTTATTATGAATGGAGCCTTCAGTATCCACTTTCGTGACAGGTGATTCAAGATTGATATAATTTTTAGCCTCCCCTCAATCGAAGAATCATCAAGGTCCGGAGAATTACTTTGATAATCTTCAAATTCCGTGGATCCATTTGTTGAAGATTCGAATTGGAAGTTTCTTGATATCATAATTTTGTTTAAATTTGCCTTGAAGTACCGCACTGAACGTGATCCATCATTGAACCCTGTGAAAATAAATTGTTTTGCTTTTGGGTCAAGTTTTGAGGTTCTATTTTCGTCTAGGATCCAAACTTTAGAACCAAATTCGTATAGGTGACTGAGATCTGGTCGCCTTCCTGTCCACATCTCGAAGGGAGATTTACCGTCTGGGTTTGAATTTGTTGACACTCGATTTCTGATGTAGTTCATATGAAGAACAGCCTCTGCCCAAAGATTTTTAGGTATATTTTTCTCTACTAACATAGCTCTTGCGCCTTCTACAAGTGTCCTATTGAGTCGTTCTGCGGTTCCATTTTGTTGTGGAGAATAAGGTGCTGTTAATTGGTGCTCAATTCCGTGTGCTTTTAAAAAAGAAGAGACAGCCAAAAACTCGCCTCCATTGTCACTACGCACACTCTGAGGTGGTTTTCCAGTCTGGTTTGTTATCCAGGCAATATGATTTTTGATTGCATTAGCTGCATCGCTTTTCTGTTTCAAGAACTCGATAGTAGTGTAGCGGGTTTTATCATCTATGAAAGAAATAAAGTATGATTTACCCCCTAGTGATTGAACGCTTGAGGGTCCCCACAGGTCTGTATGAAATCTTTCTCCTCGACAAGTGGAACGAGAGCTGCTTATGTTTTTGAATGGGAGCTTTAATGCCTTTGCTGCACGACATGAATCGCAGTGTATTTTTGCAGGCGATTTTTGATCAATTGGCAACCCCGTAACATGGTTTCCAGAAATAAGTTTTTTCATTGACGTGACAGATATGTGACCTAGTCTCCGGTGTACTTCATCCCAGCTGAGGTATTTTGCAATATTTGCAATTTGACTCTCGTCATGTGTGAGCACCCGTCCGTTAAGAAAATATACATTGTGTTTACGTATACCGGTTGCAAGACATTTTAGATTAGAATCCATCAGTTTACATCCATCTTCTTGGATAGTAAATTTACCACCTTTATTTGTGAACTTTCCAATGGATAGGAGAACATTATTAATAGTGGGAACCCATTTTGCATTAGTCAGAATTAGCTTTGAGATGCAATTTCCAACTGTGGCTTCGATAATGACGTCCCCGGTTCCATGTGTCAAAGATGCCCCACCTATTCCAATTATTGTTTCCTTGTTAGGCTGAAAATTTATCAACATATTTCGATCAGGTACCACATGAATAGAAGCTCCGGTATCCGCTATTATTTGGATACTTCGGTGACCATTGTCTTGGTTCCCAGGTGTAGCGGTAAATACATAGCCAACTTCGAGAATTTCCTCTTCTTGTGAGGTATTTGAAATAACTGAGTTGGCGTTGGATAATGTATTTTGTCTTGCTTTGTTTTGCTTTGTCTTTTGGCTTCTTTGTTTAGAACCTTTGCCATGCGCGCCGCCTCCTGATGACCAACATGATAGCCACCCATGTCCAGCTTTATGACAATTGTAGCATTTGCCATTGATATTGTGTTCTGGTTTTGGCGTTTGTTTTCATCGGAACTTCTCACCGGAAGATTGCGGGCGACATTAGCAAACTGTACATCTTCATCTTCTTGTGCTAATCGTCGATTGTTTTCTTCACGGATGAGTGAAGAAATTTCTGCAGATTGGAGTTCTTCGACATTTTGGAGACGCGCGAAAATTGTGGAGCGCCAGTTTTCCCAAGAGGACGGAAGTCCACTTAGAAGCAATAGAGCGAAGTATTTGTCAGGGAAGTCTTCTCCTAGTCTAATAATTTCTTCGTTTGCTGTTTCTTGTCTCGCCACGTAGTCTGCAACATCTGATCCTTCTGAACAATTAGTCTTAATTAGATTTTTGAGGGCGACAAGAATGGCAGTAGCTTTTCTTGGGCGATAAATGTCGTTGAGGAGCTTCCAAGCGCCAACTGGATCAGTCGGACGCATTTTAACAAGTTTAGCCCATTGATCTTGGTGAATAGTTTTCTTCAGGTAGTGATGTGCTTGCCTTGCATCTCTGTCCCATGCAACTTGCTGTTTTGATCTTTTGGATATTTCGGTTGCATCTTTTGACTTTAGGTCCGGGGGGCGAGGGTATGAGCCATCAAAAAACCTCCAATAATCAAACACATCCAGATCATTTCGAATAGTATCACTCCAGGCTAGCCAATTTTCGCTGCCGCTAAGTTTTGCGTCACCATAACTGTAGAAACAGTTCTGAGCCGCTTTATCTCCGGTACTAATAGACTCGGGGTATTCGTCCCAGTTGTTCGACATGTTTGATGATTTCAATAGATCGATCTTCTTTTCTATATTTCACTGATCACCGAATTGGTGCTGATAACGCTTGTTAAATATTGTTAAATATTGATCACAATTGATGGGAGCACGGTGTCAGTTGAATACTTCTATAATGAAATGGTATCTATGTTCATTTTCTTATTCTTTCTAACTACAGGATTTACTAGGCTTTTAATACTAC
Organism: Blumeria hordei DH14; assembly: GCA_900239735.1. Taxonomy (NCBI): domain Eukaryota; kingdom Fungi; phylum Ascomycota; class Leotiomycetes; order Helotiales; family Erysiphaceae; genus Blumeria; species Blumeria hordei. Next base: position 2,569,787 of record OENG01000025.1, on the reverse strand, counting down.
GTCACAGAGAACGCTAGTGATAAATCATGTGGCAACTTGTTGGGGCAAAGAATCTAATCGCGGCTTCCTTACGAACTGTACTCCCTCAACATATACCCCCTGTCCGCGTTTTTTTTTTTGCATCAGATTTTAAATGCGTATACAGCTATCTAGCTATGACACAATATCAGAGTTGAAATTCCTGAATATTCGTGAGAGAACCAATTTGATCCCCCAATACCATTACCGTCCCCGTCTGACTTGCATACAATTACACTTATTCGAATTCTCACAGTAGCAAGACCCCGGATCTCCAATATGTCTCCGGGTCCTGCCAAATCATCGCGACCCATTCGCCATCAAAGGACAATTGATAGAGCGAATACCAGGCTGAAAAAGCGCTTGGCAAAAAAGAAAATACCATTGAGCTCGATAGACGAGCGAAAAATGGAGTCGGAAATGACCGAAAAGATAAGAGTCTTTGAAGAAGATTCCAACTCTACAAACCCCGATGTTGAAATGGGTGATGCGGTTATCGACCGATATATCATGGAGGGGCTTGAGAGCTCACGATGGAATATCAGTGAACCCGAAGACGGTCAGGTCCCAGAGGCCCCCGCTATTACAGACACGAGGAAGATTGCTGTGCCGGCCATTAATCGGACAGCTAATGCCAACTACAAAAAGGCCGACGAAGCCACGTCAACCACAGCCACTCAGAATACCATTCCGAGGGCAAGTGGTAATAATCAAACTTCTTGCAGCAATAGCAACTCCAAGAACACTGCGACTTACCCTCCCGAGCTTCGAGCAATACTTGAAGCCGAAGAACAGCGAGCGGCCCAGACCGCAACTAATCTCACAATATGCACCGCTGCTATCAATGGTGTGGAGAATGCGCTCTCACCTCTATCCAAAGGGTCAAGCGCTCAATTTATAGGCTCCATGAAAGTCTACCTCCGAGCTGCAATAGCTCAATTCATGATGTCGGGACTAGGAACAGTCCTTTCCAACCTCCCCCCACGACCAAACTGCCAGAATCATGGCGGAAATATCGTGGAACAAACGATTGAAAAGCAGCCAGAGCTGCTACAAAAAGCGACCCAGGTCAAGGTGACCCAGGTCAAACCTACCTGGGCAACAGTTACCCGAACTGGCCTCCACACGCCAGCATCACTTGTGAAAGATGTGCGGGTCCATAACAAACTCCCGACACCAACGAGACCTCCGGCAAAAGCTAAGAAAACTGGCCCCAAAGATGATCGTTTGTTTCTTCGACTCGGAAAACAACATGCTTCGCGTGCACTCTCGCCGGCTGGTGTCCGAGATGCGACAGCAAAATTACTCGAGCTACCCCCGCAGAATTTTGAACATGTATACCGTGTTCCGACTGGCTTCGCACTCCGAGCTAAAAACCTGGAGGTACGACAGCTCCTTCTGGACTCTGCTGAGTCTTTCGTCCAGGTAGACGCAATCCTGGAGAAGGCCTCAGATTTAGTGGCCCTTCGTATTGCGACAATTCCTGTCGCAATTCACACACTCCTAGGTAAAGTAGTTGTCACCGACGAGATGGTGGCCGACGAAATCGCCAGGGTCACTTCAAAGGTTCCGGTAAGGGTTCGCCCTCATGGAAAAGGGAGAGTCGGAGCCCCATACCAGACATGGGTAGCTCATTTTGAAAGAGCGTCCGTACCTAGACCAGGCTTCCGACTATTTGACGACTCAGGAATCGCTGTTCGCCATCAGCCACGCCAAACTGTGAGCCAATGCAAGCGATGTCTCTTATACCACGGGACCCAGAGTTGCTCGCGCGCCCCAGTGTGCTGGAACTGCACCTCAACGATGCACTCCACTTCGGAATGCCAAGGACACACCAAGTGCCGCAATTGCGGGGTTCCTCACAGATCAGACAGCCGAAACTGTCTGGCCCGCCCTAATAAGTCCGGAATGGCTTTAGGGAAACCCTCGAAAAGATCAGGTACGCTAGCCAATGCAAATATGCCGCTGTGATCCGGGCGAAAACCGCCGTTCGACGAGCAGAGGCCGACATCAAAGCCGCCACTGAGATGGCCAAAACAGCTACGCCGAACTACATCTCCAATAATAGCTATGAGGTTCTAATGACGAATGAGACACCAAACGTGACTGAGGTCACAGAGGTGGTCGTCCCGAAAAATCACTCATAAAGGGCGCCACACGGGCCCCTTTCCGCCTCCCTCCTACTCTAAGTTTCATATCAATAAACGTAGGTAGAGGAGGTCCGACACAGAATATTACACTTGCCCGAGCATTCGAGCTGAATATCGACGTCGTCTTAATTCAAGAACCTCGGTGGAAAGAAGAGACAATGTCGCATCCTGGATACATTTGCCATTTACCTCATGGTGGCGAAAAGGTCAGGCCAAGGGCTGTGACCTACACCTGGAAGGATGATAGGACAATATCAGCGAGGCAACTCTTCCCCTGTGCTAAGCTGACGGGCGACTATTGCTGGGTGCTTGTTAATGGAGTCACTTTCCTCAATGTGTACAAGGCACCCAGAGACACATCAGCCGTACAGCCACTTATCAATTGGACCCCGCCGGCGAACTCAGTCGCTGCGGGTGATTTCAATTCGGTATACTATGCTTGGCAACCAGGAGTCACTAGCCCCTACGGGCAAGGTGAAATGATTGAAAAATGGGCATAAGATCACAATCTAACCTGCCTTATTGTTGGAGAACCCACGCATCAAGCTGGAAATACCCTGGATCTTGTCTGGACCAACATTAATGGTAGCCGTGCATGGGTTGACCATGATGAATGTGTCACCAGCGACCACCTTCCTATCCGAGGAATAATCCCGGTCCAGTCCATAACTTTGAGACCCAACTTGGGCAAGATTCGAGTGACGAAGGAAAGACTACCTGACTTTGCACGAGTTGTTACTAAGTTGATCCGTCTACCACCAGTTTTAGATACAATCGAAAAGGTCGAAGATTATGCCCAGGAACTTTGCTTAAAGCTTAAGACTGCCATCAATGCAACAGGAACTCGGCCCAGAGTAAACGGCGGTAAATCAGCCCCGTGGTGGACCCCGGCGTGCAAAGAAGCACGGGCTGAATATCGAGCGGCAGAATCACCCCTCCAACGTGCAGTGTGTGCTAAAAAGCTCCGATCAGTCATTAGAGCTGCCAAAAAAGAACATCAAGCACAGCAGGTGGAAAGAATGAACACGCCGAACGATGTTTATAAGCTGATGAGAATGGCTTGGCCTAGACAGACAAACATCCCACCACCCCTCAATTACAACGGAGCTCTCATCTCTGATCCACTAGAGCGAGCCACAGTTCTCCGTGGCTGTCTCCTGGCAAGACACCAAACATCGGACGACCTACCGCCTTGCATCGCCACGAGTAACAACCGTATACCATGGAAGGATGACATATCCGAGGAAGAAGTCCGAGCTTGTACCATCGGCTGTGGAAACACGGCTTCGGGAGCAGACGGAGTCTCCGTACAGCTGCTAGTGGCCTGCTGGAAGACAATTGGACCCTGTATAGTCAAGCTCTTCAGAGCTTGCATACAGCTCGGTACGCATCCGACTCGTTTCAAATTGGCCGAAGTAGTACTTGTATAGAAGCCTAAAAGGGACCCAACAACTGTCAAAGGATGGAGACCAATTGCCCTTCTTTCTTGCCTTGGTAAAGGACTTGAAAGACTTCTGGCAAAACGGATGGCGCATTTAGTAGTGATTTGTGATGTAGTTGGTCGGCAACAATTCTGCGCACTCTCGAGGCGCTCAGCAACAGACCTAGTCTCCTGTGTTGTACACGATGTCGAGGAGGCGCGCACGCAAGGGTTGGCGGCCACTTTCGTCACCTTAGATGTACAAGGTGCGTTCGATGTAGTTCTTCATAACCGTCTAGTGAGAAGAATGCAAGAACAAGGATGGCCAGACTCAGTTCTAAAGTGGACAACTTCGTTTCTTGCACAACGAATAGTCCAAGTCCGACACTCGGAAGGAGTCACGACAAAGCGACAGCTAGTTTGCGGGGTCCCACAGGGCTCGTCGATCTTGCCTCTTCTCTTTCTTCTGTACATGGCAGAGTCACTGCAGAGTGGTACTCCTAATCTAAGGTTTAGCTACGCTGACGACATCGGCATCCTTGGATTTGGCCGCACCACTGCTGAGTCTGCTGCAGTTTCCCAGAAAGAAGTCGACCACCTGCTGGAGTGGGCTCAGAAAAATGCTGTCCAATTCGACACAGAAAAGTCAGAGGTAGTACAATTCCCACTACGGCATCGCGAGGCAGCTGTTGGCATCCACATCAACGGCACTCTCATAGAACCAGTTGAACAAGTTCGCTGGCTTGGAGTTTACCTCGATCCGCGGCTTAACTTCATACATCATGTGATGACGTGGTCTGGAAAAGCAATGGAAGTCGCACATCTTATGCGACGCTTCAAATCTACTTTTCGAGGGGCCGCACTAGGGGCGCTGGTACGAGCAGTAAATAGTTGTATTGTTTAAGTCGCGACTTTTGGAGCGGAAGTCTGGTGGCCCGGCCTCAAACGCCCAACAAGAGCAGGAATAGCAACGCCAGCTACCGCGAGACTTTGCACTATGATCGATAAGGCCAACATTATGGGCCTCCGATCTGCACTTCCGGTTCTTCGGACTTCTCCGAATGTGGTCCTGCACAGGGAAGGAGGAATCCCTCCCGCAAATATTATTCTAGAGGGAAACCGACTACGATTTTCAGCCCGAATAAAAACCCTCGATGATCAGCACCCGCTGAGATCTCGTGCTGCGATGTGCCCAAACGTTGGGACTCGAAAGTACAAGAAAAAACCTCGACGATTTGAACATGTAGATAGACAAAGGACTCGTGCACAGCGAGCCTATCGACAACTTCCGGATGCAGAAGCTTCGATGCCTCTGCCGCCACCATTCTACTCTGCTAGATCCATGACCAAGTTAGAAGGAAAAGAAGCAAGCAAACTTTGGATAGACAACGTGCCCGCATCGGAAATTTGCGCCTACTCAGACGGCTCTTCGGAGGGAAACGGACGCTCAGCCTGGGGTTTTGTTGTGAAGAGATATGGTAAAACTCTTCTCAAGGAGAATGGTATCCGACACGGAGGAGAGATCTTGGACGCAGAAATCACAGGGGCGCTGAAGGCTCTTGAGGCGGCGTTGAGACTTAAAGAAGCGCAACAGCAGCTGGGGGAGACGATTCAGCGAGTGAATATTTTTCTGGATAGTCAACACGCTATAAAAGCACTTGAGACGGGCATCTCTTCAACTAGCCTCGAAGAGGTACATCAGTTTCGCATACTCTCAGCGTCAGCTGCTGTGACGATTAAGTGGATCCCGGTCACTCTGGAATACAAGGGAACGACGAAGCAGACGCAACTGCGCGCCTCGGCTTACGAATGCTGCCCAGTCCGGACAACTAACTAGAAACCATTTCGTTGGCATACCTTCGCCGTCTCATGTATAACCGGCTACAGGCTTTGCTCAACGATTAGTGGGATAAAGCGTACCCTGTTCGGTATCGAAAGCTAGATCTGCTCATGAAACGGCGCAAGCCCCCAGAACTAGCCCTATCAAGGCATCTTCTATGCGAACTAATCGCGGCCCGTACGGGCCACGGTAATTTCGCGGCTTATCATCGCCGATTCAACAATCCAGACGCACCTAGTGAGTGCGCGTGTGGGAAAGAGACTAGCCCAACCCACTTTATCCACTGTCGGCTCCACTCTCACGAAACACGTCGAATACGAGGTCTAAAGTCCCACAACGACTTTCTAAATGAACTTCTAGGACCCTAGTGCCTCCAAGCATTCAAAATTTTGCACAGAAAACTCGATGTTATGGGTGATCAGCTGCAGGCTGGACCTCTGCTCTCAGCGAGATCCATATAAATTAGTCATGTAACATGACTCGATCGGAAGGGGAACAAGGCGAGAAGTTTTGCCTCCCAACCCACAAGTGCTGATATTTAGTTGGAGCTCAAAGTTTTGGAGCCTGGAGTTATGTTATGATTCCTATTTTGTTATATGGCTGCATATAATTTAACTGGCTACAATTTGAGTAGCGGTTCACGTGGTGGGAACAAGTTGGTCATGTCATAGATATGATCTTAGCTTTAAACCCCTGTCTTTAACCCTCAGGGGAAAACGGGTATATCCTAGGACTTAAAATAGAAAACAAACAATATCAGAGAAAATATATAGAAAAGATACCTCGATCCGCGTCTCACCTTCAAGCATCATGTAGCGACTTGGTGCGGGAAGGCCCTCAAAGCTTCCCAGCACATGCGGCGACTTAACCCACTTCAACGAGGAGCGGCCCCAGGTCNACAGGCTCGTCTTGCGTTTGAGGTCCCACGATATTCTCATTTGATTCGTTATTATGAATGGAGCCTTCAGTATCCACTTTCGTGACAGGTGATTCAAGATTGATATAATTTTTTAGCCTCCCCTCAATCGAAGAATCATCAAGGTCCGGAGAATTACTTTGATAATCTTCAAATTCCGTGATCCATTTGTTGAGGATTCGAATTGGAAGTTTCTTGATATCATAATTTTGTTTAAATTTGCCTTGAAGTACCGCACTGAACGTGATCCATCATTGAACCCTGTGAAAATAAATTGTTTTGCTTTTGGGTCAAGTTTTGAGGTTCTATTTTCGTCTAAGATCCAAACTTTAGAACCAAATTCGTATAGGTGACTGAGATCTGGTCGCCTTCCTGTCCACATCTCGAAGGGAGATTTACTGTCTGGGTTTGAATTTGTTGACACTCGATTTCTGATGTAGTTCATATGAAGAACAGCCTCTGCCCAAAGATTTTTAGGTATATTTTTCTCTACTAACATAGCTCTTGCGCCTTCTACAAGTGTCCTATTGAGTCGTTCTGCGGTTCCATTTTGTTGTGGAGAATAAGGTGCTGTTAAATGGTGCTCAATTCCGTGTGCTTTTAAAAAAGAAGAGACAGCCAAAAACTCGCCTCCATTGTCACTACGCACACTCTGAGGTGGTTTTCCAGTCTGGTTTGTTATCCAGGCAATATGATTTTTGATTGCATTAGCTGCATCGCTTTTCTGTTTCAAGAACTCGATAGTAGTGTAGCGGGTTTTATCATCTATGAAAGAAATAAAGTATGATTTACCCCCTAGTGATTGAACGCTTGAGGGTCCCCACAGGTCTGTATGAAATCTTTCTCCTCGACAAGTGGAACGAGAGCTGCTTATGTTTTTGAATGGGAGCTTTAATGCCTTTGCTGCACGACATGAATCGCAGTGTATTTTTGCAGGCGATTTTTGATCAATTGGCAACCCCGTAACATGGTTTCCAGAAATAAGTTTTTTCATTGACGTGACAGATATGTGACCTAGTCTCCGGTGTACTTCATCCCAGCTGAGGTATTTTGCAATATTTGCAATTTGACTCTCGTCATGTGTGAGCACCCGTCCGTTAAGAAAATATACATTGTGTTTACGTATACCGGTTGCAAGACATTTTAGATTGGAATCCATCAGTTTACATCCATCTTCTTGGATAGTAAATTTACCACCTTTATTTGTGAACTTTCCAATGGATAGGAGAACGTTATTAATAGTGGGAACCCATTTTACATTAGTCAGAATTAGCTTTGAGATGCAATTTCCAACTGTGGCTTCGATAATGACGTCCCCGGTTCCATGTGTCAAAGATGCCCCACCTATTCCAATTATTGTTTCCTTGTTAGGCTGAAAATTTATCAACATATTTCGATCAGGTACCACATGAATAGAAGCTCCGGTATCCGCTATTATTTGGATACTTCGGTGACCATTGTCTTGGTTCCCAGGTGTAGCGGTAAATACATAGCCAACTTCGAGAATTTCCTCTTCTTGTGAGGTATTTGAAATAACTGAGTTGGCGTTGGATAATGTATTTTGTCTTGCTTTGTTTTGCTTTGTCTTTTGGCTTCTTTGTTTAGAACCTTTGCCATGCGCGCCGCCTCCTGATGACCAACATGATAGCCACCCATGTCCAGCTTTATGACAATTGTAGCATTTGCCATCAATATCGTGTTCTGGTTTTGGCGTTTGATTTTCATCGGAACTTCTCACCGGAAGATTGCGGGCGACATTAGCAAACTGTACATCTTCATCTTCTTGTGCTAATCGTCGATTGTTTTCTTCACGGATGAGTGAAGAAATTTCTGCAGATTGGAGTTCTTCGACATTTTGGAGACGCGCGAAAATTGTGGAGCGCCAGTTTTCCCAAGAGGACGGAAGTCCACTTAGAAGCAATAGAGCGAAGTATTTGTCAGGGAAGTCTTCTCCTAGTCTAATAATTTCTTCGTTTGCTGTTTCTTGTCTCGCCACGTAGTCTGCAACATCTGATCCTTCTGAACAATTAGTCTTAATTAGATTTTTGAGGGCGACAAGAATGGCAGTAGCTTTTCTTGGGCGATAAATGTCGTTGAGGAGCTTCCAAGCGCCAACTGGATCAGTCGGACGCATTTTAACAAGTTTAGCCCATTGATCTTGGTGAATAGTTTTCTTCAGGTAGTGATGTGCTTGCCTTGCATCTCTGTCCCATGCAACTTGCTGTTTTGATCTTTTGGATATTTCGGTTGCATCTTTTGACTTTAGGTCCGGGGGGCGAGGGTATGAGCCATCAAAAAACCTCCAATAATCAAACACATCCAGATCATTTCGAATAGTATCACTCCAGGCTAGCCAATTTTCGCTGCCGCTAAGTTTTGCGTCACCATAACTGTAGAAACAGTTCTGAGCCGCTTTATCTCCGGTACTAATAGACTCGGGGTATTCGTCCCAGTTGTTCGACATGTTTGATGATTTCAATAGATCGATCTTCTTTTCTATATTTCACTGATCACCGAATTGGTGCTGATAACGCTTGTTAAATATTGTTAAATATTGATCACAATTGATGGGAGCACGGTGTCAGTTGAATACTTCTATAATGAAATGGTATCTATGTTCATTTTCTTATTCTTTCTAACTACAGGATTTACTAGGCTTTTAATACTACGTCACAGAGAACGCTAGTGATAAATCATGTGGCAACTTGTTGGGGCAAAGAATCTAATCGCGGCTTCCTTACGAACTGTACTCCCTCAACATATACCCCCTGTCCGCGTTTTTTTTTTTGCATCAGATTTTAAATGCGTATACAGCTATCTAGCTATGACACAATATCAGAGTTGAAATTCCTGAATATTCGTGAGAGAACCAATTTGATCCCCCAATACCATTACCGTCCCCGTCTGACTTGCATACAATTACACTTATTCGAATTCTCACAGTAGCAAGACCCCGGATCTCCAATATGTCTCCGGGTCCTGCCAAATCATCGCGACCATTCGCCATCAAAGACAATTGATAGAGCGAATACCAGGCTGAAAAAGCGCTTGGCAAAAAAGAAAATACCATTGAGCTCGATAGACGAGCGAAAAATGGAGTCGGAAATGACCGAAAAGATAAGAGTCTTTGAAGAAGATTCCAACTCTACAAACCCCGATGTTGAAATGGGTGATGCGGTTATCGACCGATATATCATGGAGGGGCTTGAGAGCTCACGATGGAATATCAGTGAACCCGAAGACGGTCAGGTCCCAGAGGCCCCCGCTATTACAGACACGAGGAAGATTGCTGTGCCGGCCATTAATCGGACAGCTAATGCCAACTACAAAAAGGCCGACGAAGCCACGTCAACCACAGCCACTCAGAATACCATTCCGAGGGCAAGTGGTAATAATCAAACTTCTTGCAGCAATAGCAACTCCAAGAACACTGCGACTTACCCTCCCGAGCTTCGAGCAATACTTGAAGCCGAAGAACAGCGAGCGGCCCAGACCGCAACTAATCTCACAATATGCACCGCTGCTATCAATGGTGTGGAGAATGCGCTCTCACCTCTATCCAAAGGGTCAAGCGCTCAATTTATAGCTCCATGAAAGTCTACCTCCGAGCTGCAATAGCTCAATTCATGATGTCGGGACTAGGAACAGTCCTTCCAACCTCCCCCCACGACCAAACTGCCAGAATCATGGCGGAAATATCGTGGAACAAACGATTGAAAAGCAGCCAGAGCTGCTACAAAAAGCGACCCAGGTCAAGGTGACCCAGGTCAAACCTACCTGGGCAACAGTTACCCGAACTGGCCTCCACACGCCAGCATCACTGTGAAAGATGTGCGGGTCCATAACAAACTCCCGACACCAACGAGACCTCCGGCAAAAGCTAAGAAAACTGGCCCCAAAGATGATCGTTTGTTTCTTCGACTCGGAAAAGAACATGCTTCGCGCACTCTCGCCGGCTGGTGTCCGAGATGCGACAGCAAAATTACTCGAGCTACCCCCGCAGAATTTTGAACATGTATACCGTGTTCCGACTGGCTTCGCACTCCGAGCTAAAAACCTGGAGGTACGACAGCTCCTTCTGGACTCTGCTGAGTCTTTCGTCCAGGTAGACGCAATCCTGGAGAAGGCCTCAGATTTAGTGGCCCTTCGTATTGCGACAATTCCGTCGCAATTCACACACTCCTAGGTAAAGTAGTTGTCACCGACGAGATGGTGGCCGACGAAATCGCCAGGGTCACTTCAAAGGTTCCGGTAAGGGTTCGCCCTCATGGAAAAGGGAGAGTCGGAGCCCCATACCAGACATGGGTAGCTCATTTTGAAAGAGCGTCCGTACCTAGACCAGGCTTCCGACTATTTGACGACTCAGGAATCGCTGTTCGCCATCAGCCACGCCAAACTGTGAGCCAATGCAAGCGATGTCTCTTATACCACGGGACCCAGAGTTGCTCGCGCGCCCCAGTGTGCTGGAACTGCACCTCAACGATGCACTCCACTTCGGAATGCCAAGGACACACCAAGTGCCGCAATTGCGGGGTCCTCACAGATCAGACAGCCGAAACTGTCTGGCCCGCCCTAATAAGTCCGGAATGGCTCTAGGGAAACCCTCGAAAAGATCAGGTACGCTAGCCAATGCGAATATGCCGCTGTGATCCGGGCGAAAACCGCCGTTCGACGAGCAGAGGCCGACATCAAAGCCGCCACTGAGATGGCCAAAACAGCTACGCCGAACTACATCTCCAATAATAGCTATGAGGTTCTAATGACGATGAGACACCAAACGTGACTGAGGTCACAGAGGTGGTCGTCCCGAAAAATCACTCATAAAGGGCGCCACACGGGCCCCTTTCCGCCTCCCTCCTACTCTAAGTTTCATATCAATAAACGTAGGTAGAGGAGGTCCGACACAGAATATTGCACTTGCCCGAGCATTCGAGCTGAATATCGACGTCGTCTTAATTCAAGAACCTCGGTGGAAAGAAGAGACAATGTCGCATCCTGGATACATTTGCCATTTACCTCATGGTGGCGAAAAGGTCAGGCCAAGGGCTGTGACCTACACCGGAAGGATGATAGGACAATATCAGCGAGGCAACTCTTCCCCTGTGCTAAGCTGACGGGCGACTATTGCTGGGTGCTTGTTAATGGAGTCACTTTCCTCAATGTGTACAAGGCACCCAGAGACACATCAGCCGTACAGCCACTTATCAATTGGACCCCGCCGCCGAACTCAGTCGCTGCGGGTGATTTCAATTCGGTATACTGTGCTGGCAACCAGGAGTCACTAGCCCCTACGGGCAAGGTGAAATGATTGAAAAATGGGCAGAAGATCACAATCTAACCTGCCTTATTGTTGGAGAACCCACGCATCAAGCTGGAAATACCCTGGATCTTGTCTGGACCAACATTAATGGCAGCCGTGCATAGGTTGACCATGATGAATGTGTCACCAGCGACCACCTTCCTATCCGAGGAATAATCCCGGTCCAGTCCAACTTTGAGACCCAACTTGGGCAAGATTCGAGTGACGAAGGAAAGACTACCTGACTTTGCACGAGTTGTTACTAAGTTGTCCGTCTACCACCAGTTTTAGATACAATCGAAAAGGTCGAAGACTATGCCCAGGAACTTTGCTTAAAGCTTAAGACTGCCATCAATGCAACAGGAACTCGGCCCAGAGTAAACGGCGGTAAATCAGCCCCGTGGTGGACCCCGGCGTGCAAAGAAGCACGGGCTGAATATCGAGCGGCAGAATCACCCCTCCAACGTGCAGTGTGTGCTAAAAAGCTCCGATCAGTCATTAGAGCTGCCAAAAAAGAACATCAAGCACAGCAGGTGGAAAGAATGAACACGCCGAACGATGTTTATAAGCTGATGAGAATGGCTGGCCTAGACAGACAAACATCCCACCACCCCTCAATTACAACGGAGCTCTCATCTCTGATCCACTAGAGCGAGCCACAGTTCTCCGTGCTGTCTCCTGGCAAGACACCAAACATCGGACGACCTACCGCCTTGCATCGCCACGAGTAACAACCGTATACCATGGAAGGATGACATATCCGAGGAAGAAGTCCGAGCTTGTACCATCGGCTGTGGAAACACGGCTCGGGAGCAGACGGAGTCTCCGTACAGCTGCTAGTGGCCTGCTGGAAGACAATTGGACCCTGTATAGTCAAGCTCTTCAGAGCTTGCATACAGCTCGGTACGCATCCGACTTGTTTCAAATTGGCCGAAGTAGTACTTGTATAGAAGCCTAAAAGGGACCCAACAACTGTCAAAGGATGGAGACCAATTGCCCTTCTTTCTTGCCTTGGTAAAGGACTTGAAAGACTTCTGGCAAAACGGATGGCGCATTTAGTAGTGATTTGTGATGTAGTTGGTCGGCAACAATTCTGCGCACTCTCGAGGCGCTCAGCAACAGACCTAGTCTCCTGTGTAGTACACGATGTCGAGGAGGCGCGCACACAAGGGTGGCGGCCACTTTCGTCACCTTAGATGTACAAGGTGCGTTCGATGCAGTTCTTCATAACCGTCTAGTGAGAAGAATGCAAGAACAAGGATGGCCAGACTCAGTTCTAAAGTGGACAACTTCGTTTCTTGCACAACGAATAGTCCAAGTCCGACACTCGGAAGGAGTCACGACAAAGCGACAGCTAGTTTGCGGGGTCCCACAGGGCTCGTCGATCTCGCCTCTTCTCTTTCTTCTGTACATGGCAGAGTCACTGCAGAGTGGTACTCCTAATCTAAGGTTTAGCTACGCTGACGACATCGGCATCTTGGATTTGGCCGCACCACTGCTGAGTCTGCTGCAGTTTCCCAGAAAGAAGTCGACCACCTGCTGGAGTGGGCTCAGAAAAATGCTGTCCAATTCGACACAGAAAAGTCAGAGGTAGTACAATTCCCACTACGGCATCGCGAGGCAGCTGTTGGCATCCACATCAACGGCACTCTCATAGAACCAGCTGAACAAGTTCGCTGGCTTGGAGTTTACCTCGATCCGCGGCTTAACTTCAACATCATGTGATGACGTGGTCTGGAAAAGCAATGAAGTCGCACATCTTATGCGACGCTTCAATCTACTTTTCGAGGGGCCGCACAGGGCGCTGGTACGAGCAGTAAATAGTTGTATTGTTTAAGTCGCGACTTTTGGAGCGGAAGTCTGGTGGCCCGGCCTCAAACGCCCAACAAGAGCAGGAATAGCAACGCCAGCTACCGCGAGACTTTGCACTATGATCGATAAGGCCAACATTATGGGCCTCCGATCTGCACTTCCGGTTCTTCGGACTTCTCCGAATGTGGTCCTGCACAGGGAAGGAGGAATCCCTCCCGCAAATATTATTCTAGAGGGAAACCGACTACGATTTTCAGCCCGAATAAAAACCCTCGATGATCAGCACCCGCTGAGATCTCGTGCTGCGATGTGCCCAAACGTTGGGACTCGAAAGTACAAGAAAAAACCTCGACGATTTGAACATGTAGATAGACAAAGGACTCGTGCACAGCGAGCCTATCGACAACTTCCGGATGCAGAAGCTTCGATGCCTCTGCCGCCACCATTCTACTCTGCTAGATCCATGACCAAGTTAGAAGGAAAAGAAGCAAGCAAACTTTGGATAGACAACGTGCCCGCATCGGAAATTTGCGCCTACTCAGACGGCTCTTCGGAGGGAAACGGACGCTCAGCCTGGGGTTTTGTTGTGAAGAGATATGGTAAAACTCTTCTCAAGGAGAATGGTATCCGACACGGAGGAGAGATCTTGGACGCAGAAATCACAGGGGCGCTGAAGGCTCTTGAGGCGGCGTTGAGACTTAAAGAAGCGCAACAGCAGCTGGGGGAGACGATTCAGCGAGTGAATATTTTTCTGGATAGTCAACACGCTATAAAAGCACTTGAGACGGGCATCTCTTCAACTAGCCTCGAAGAGGTACATCAGTTTCGCATACTCTCAGCGTCAGCTGCTGTGACGATTAAGTGGATCCCCGGTCACTCTGGAATACAAGGGAACGACGAAGCAGACGCAACTGCGCGCCTCGGCTTACGAATGCTGCCCAGTCCGGACAACTAACTAGAAACCATTTCGTTGGCATACCTTCGCCGTCTCATGTATAACCGGCTACAGGCTTTGCTCAACGATTAGTGGGATAAAGCGTACCCTGTTCGGTATCGAAAGCTAGATCTGCTCATGAAACGGCGCAAGCCCCCAGAACTAGCCCTATCAAGGCATCTTCTATGCGAACTAATCGCGGCCCGTACGGGCCACGGTAATTTCGCGGCTTATCATCGCCGATTCAACAATCCAGACGCACCTAGTGAGTGCGCGTGTGGGAAAGAGACTAGCCCAACCCACTTTATCCACTGTCGGCTCCACTCTCACGAAACACGTCGAATACGAGGTCTAAAGTCCCACAACGACTTTCTAAATGAACTTCTAGGACCCTAGTGCCTCCAAGCATTCAAAATTTTGCACAGAAAACTCGATGTTATGGGTGATCAGCTGCAGGCTGGACCTCTGCTCTCAGCGAGATCCATATAAATTAGTCATGTAACATGACTCGATCGGAAGGGGAACAAGGCGAGAAGTTTTGCCTCCCAACCACAAGTGCTGATATTTAGTTGGAGCTCAAAGTTTTGGAGCCTGGAGTTATGTTATGATTCCTATTTTGTATATGGCTGCATATAATTTAACTGGCTACAATTTGAGTAGCGGTTCACGTGGTGGGAACAAGTTGGTCATGTCATAGATATGATCTTAGCTTTAAACCCCTGTCTTTAACCCTCAGGGGAAAACGGGTATATCCTAGGACTTAAAAATAGAAAACAAACAATATCAGAGAAAATATATAGAAAAGATACCTCGATCCGCGTCTCACCTTCAAGCATCATGTAGCGACTTGGTGCGGGAAGGCCCTCAAAGCTTCCCAGCACATGCGGCGACTTAACCCACTTCAACGAGGAGCGGCCCCAGGTCCCCTGGTAACTGCTATCGACTCATGCATTGTACCAGTACCAACATTTGGAGCGGATGTGTGGTGGCCTGGACTAGCTCGGCTAACGAAGAAAGGTACCTCTGTTGTAATCTAACGCTTTTCATCCTCGGACTTCATGGTGAGCAGTAGTTGTATAGCACGTGATGCCATGCGGGGGAGAAGGAAAGGAACGGCGAAAGCCGCTAGCTAGACCTAAGCGATCTGGCCCACTTGTAAATGTAGACATCCCTCTTGTACATAGAACACAAGAAAAAACCAACCCTAACTAGTATAACAACAATAGTAAGGAACTTTAACATCCAAACTCAGTAACCTCATACATCGTGACCCATAAACCTCTATCTCATCTCTATCACTCAACGATAAAGCTTCAACAACCTCAACCCCACAGACTACACACCTATGTAGTCTGATCGACAAAACCATTCAACTAGCTCTTCGTGCGGCGTTACCGGTCTGGAAGACTTCGCCTAATGTCCTTCTTCACAGGGGAGGGGGCATTCCACCGGCGAAGATTCTCCTCGAAGGAATTCGACTCCGTCTAGCAGCCAGGATCCAGTCGCTCGATGACCGACACCCTCTCCGGAACCGCGCAAGCGAGTGCCCTAACGTTGGCTCGCAGAAGTACAAGCTAAGGAAGAGAGTCAGGCGCCAACCAGAAACCCAGATGTCGCGCCTGCAGCGTGCTTTCCGACAACTCCCGGAGTCATCCGAACAGGCAGAAAGGCTGGCAGGCCCAGTGTACACATCAAATCTTGGAACGAAAGAAGAGGGGGTCAAAGCACACTACAACTGGGCTAGCACGATCTCTCCCTCCGACATCTGTGCCTACTCTGATGGGTCATCCGAAGGCCATGGACGATCCTCGTGGGGATATGTCCTCCAACGCGGAGGACAAACATTCGCACAAGGTCACGGTCGTATACACGGGGGTGAAGTTTATGATGCAGAAATCGCAGGAGCAGCAGTAGCACTTCGGGAAGCACTTCGGGAAGCTATTCGCGCTCGAAAGAACGGTGAGAGAATCTCCGTTCTACTTGACAATCAGGCAGCTGTACTTGCGCTTCGGACGGGGAAGTCATCATCGTCACTGCAGATAACCCGCGTCTTTCACAAGTTCGCTTCAGAAGCAAACGCGACAGTGAGGTGGGTGCCTGGACACTCCAAGATTAGTGGCAACGAAGAAGCGGACGCAGAAGCCAGAGCCGGTCTTCAGCTGCTGCCGGATAGACAGACGCAGCCAGTGCAGACAACGCAGGCATACATACGTCGTTTGATGCATAACCGCCGACAGAAACTGGTGGATGACTGGTGGAATAAGTCGGGTCCGGACAGATTTCAAGACCTGGACTTACAGATACGACGTCGGAAACCACCAGAACTAGGGCTCCCTCGAAGATTACTCCATAGGCTCCTGGCAGCAAGATCAGGCCATGGAGACTTTGCGGACTATCATCGCCGCCTGAACCACGAAAACGCGAAACTAGAATGCGTCTGTGGACAAAGGACATCGCCAACCCATTTTGTCTGGTGCCGGAAGAATGCTGCTATAATGCGCAGGTTGAGAAGATCCATGACCGTGGAGGACTATACCAACCAACTCCTTGGACCGGAAGGTCTCGAGAAGTTCATAGAATTTGCAAGGATAACCCGCTGCTTTGGGAGCATGGATGCAGACCCGCCCTCAGCTGGATGCGAGGGCCGGAGTGATTATTTAGTCAGGACGAGAGAAATGACTGAGGGGGGCATAGGATGAGAAATACTAGCACCGCTCCTACATGTTAATTTGCTTTGTTTCAGTTGGTTTCGTTTGTTATTTCTTTTTGGTTTTGGTTGCTTGTAATCAGAGTCATATGGTGACTGTGTGGTGGGAACGAGTAGGACATAGCTATTTAGGATGATCCTTACCGAGCCCACCAGTCCCGTGCCATAAGGCGCTGGGCTGGTGCCTGGGACCGTAAAATAAATCAATCAATCAACCAATTTTTGAGAGAATTTGATGAAAATTTGCCCTATCAGCCCTTTTCACCCTTTATATTCACCTCTCGACTACCTAATCATCAATCTCCCGTGGTACCGTGCCACTCAGCCTTAAAATGGCACCGGTACCCCCAAAATCCGCAAAACCCGCGAAAATTGTGTTAACCACTAAAGTAGTAAAGCACAACCACCAGACGCGTCTGGAATCACAAAAGCAAATGCTGAACAAAGCAAAAAGCATTGCAATGCAAAAAGCGAAAACAAATGGACTGATGCAGAACGACATCGATCTCGAAGGGATGGAAGCCGAAATAATTGCGCAGATGGAAGAAAGCGGCAAAACCGACATTGAAATGGAGGATGCCACTCCCATAATTGATGCTTGGATCCGAAAGGGCCTAAAGGACTCGCGTTGGGCAACTGCAGGAGCGGAGAGCTCTCAGAAGGCGACAACAGCACCAACAATTGCCGTCGAGAAAGTAGTCTCGGCGAAAGCAACGCCAGAATCCGCACGCGTTGCGGCACGAAAAATTGCGGTCCCGATAGCAAAGCGGACACTGTTGTGATCAGGCCCACTTATATATCACATAACTTGAAATGGCTAGTATTAGGCAAGTATAACCGACAGGACAAGCAATCCTGTGTCAATGATACGTCATTAACATACAGCAAATGACAACACCAGTATCTCAGCCATGCATGATGATATGATCATATGACGCAGGTATATCGAATGATATAATTGTTGAATGGCTGAATGGTTGGGAATTATTGCTATTGAGGGTATAGTTTGTGTACCATTTTTGTGTATAAATACTTGCTGCTAGAACTCTGTACATGGTCAACCTTTTCTACTCCTATCTTCATTAGTCATCAATATAGCAGATCTACAATACATATCCTTCTTCTTCTTCTTCACGTTAGACTTAAAGCGCTATCCTATATCCACCCAAGTTGACTGTTACATCCATTGCGACCATTCTTAGACTTCTCATAACCTCGTTATCATAATAGACACCAACCGCGAGCACACCGAGGGGAACAGAAGACCCCCACAACGCAAAGGCAGCAAATGCCCCACAACTTCCGCCAGCCCCGGCCTCGATTCCTGGGACGACTGTGCGCGACAACCAACCTGCTGGTGGTGCTCCCACCAGTGTGGCACAAGAATACCCGCCAGAAATCGAAGCTTTGTTGGAAGACGAAAGAAAGCGGGCTGCAAATGCCTCTGCCAGACTCGAAATGGGCTCAACAGTTATAAATACATTGGAAAGCGTTATACTGTCATTAAAAACGACGGATAACAAGGAATACTTGGACGAGATGAATGCATGTCTAAGGGGCGCTCTCGCCCACATCGGACAACCGATTGTTCCTCCGGCTGAATTCAAAGCATCAGTGGCGAAAGATGTCCCCAGCTTGTTTCAGAGATGCTGTGGCGCAGCTCACCAACGCGCCAAAAGTAGACATTGAACATGTCTACCGAGTCCCAACTGGTTTCGCACTTCGAGCGAAGAATCAGGAATCTCGCCAGTTCCTACTGAACGCGGCGGAATGTTTCCTCCCTATTGATGGAAAACTGGAAGAGGCCTCCGACATTGTGGCGCTCCGGATCTCGACGGTCCCCGTCGCCATCCACACTCTTCTTGGAAGGGTGCCAGTGACGGAGGAGATGGTGATCGAGGAGATCACCAGGGTTACAAAGGCCGTTCCAGTCAAAGTTCGGCCTCACGGGAAAAATCACCCCGGCGCGCTATACCAGTCATGGCTCGCTCATGTCAAGAGGGGAGCAGAACCAAGACTAGGATTCCGCCTGTTTGACGACTCGGGCGTCGCGGTACGACATCAACCGCGACAGACTGTGCAGCAATTCAAACGCTGCCTGCAGTTCCACGGAACGCGTGGTTGCTCCCGCGCCCCAGCTTGCTGGAACTGCACCTCCACGATGCACTCGACGGACGAGTGTCATGCGCACACCAAATGCCGCAACTGCGGAGGACCGCACAGATCCGACAGTCGAGCTTGCCTGGCGCGCCCCACAAAGTCCGGGCCAGTAAGCAGAGAGCAACTGGCCACCATCCGCATGGCTAGCCAACGCGAGCTAGCGGCAGTAGTGAGGGCAAAAGCCGCTGTCCGTCGCGCTGAGGCAGCAGCTCATGCGGCCGCCAAGCAGACGGAAGCCGCACCTGGAGCAGTGAAACCAAACAACAGGTTCGAAGTTCTGATGAGCGACGTCACTCCCGACGCCACGGCCACAGGAACGACGAATCCTGTTGAGTCCTCCTGAAGGGCCCCTCACGGGTCCCTTCTAGCCTCCCACCTACGATAAGTTTCATGTCGATCAACGTAGGTAGGGGAGGCCAGTCACACGACATCGCGCTTTCCCGAGCTTATGAGCTAGGCGTGGATGTGGTGCTAATACAAGAGCCTTCGTGGAATATAGCCACAAAGGAGACAAAGTCACACCCTGGTTACGACTGCCATACACCATATGGCGGCGTAAACGTTCGACCCAGGGCAGTGACTTATACACTAATAAACAGTAGAATCCACTCGGCAACTCAAATCTTTCCTTGTGATCCTCAGACGGCGGACTACTGCTGGGTCGTGGTAAACAGAGTCAGGTTTCTCAACGTGTATAAAGACCCAAACAACCCAATGGCTATTAGAACTCTCCTCAACTGGGACCCACCACCACGATCCGTCGCAGCTGGTGACTTCAACGCGGTATACTGCGCGTGGCAACCAGAGGTTACCCGCCCACGCGGACAAGGAATTGAAATTGAGAGATGGGCGGAACGTCACAATCTGTAACGGCTAAAAAGCCGGTACTTTCCTGTAGCCAGTACTGGCAAGTACTGGCGTACAACTATTAGGGTCGGGCTGAAGAAAGAGCCCCACAGAATGTACTAGAACTACTGATGAAGTGTCTAGAAGATCCCATATGAATGTAACTACAGCTGAAAGTCGGAGAAGCTGCTAAAAAGATATCCTTGGAGCAGCAACTGGAATCATCCAGATGTGAACTGATCTTAGAGGGAAGAACCTAGAAGCCAAAGTGTCTGTACATATATCTAGCGTAGTATTTAGAACTTAGATCTCCATAGTTGAATTGTTAATATACAATCACCCATACAAATGCTTTCTGCTTTCTATAGCTGATCTGTGACACAATCTCACTTGTCTGATTGTGGGCGAGCCGGGAACACGCTCGATCTTGCTTGGACCAACATCAACGGAGCTCAAGCATGGGTGGATCGCAACGAGTGCGTAACCAGCGACCATCTCCCGATTCGAGGACGAGTCCCCACCGGATCCGGAAAAAGGGACCAGGAGCCTTCACAAATCAGGGTAACGCGTAGCAATTTGCCGAGATTCGCCCTTGCTGTAACGTAGTTTACACACCCGCCAACAGCCCTGGACACGGTTTGCAAGGCGAACGAATACGCCAACGATCTCTGTTCCGGCCTTACTAACGCTATCAAAGCAACAGGAAAACGAAGGAACAAAAGACACGGCAAATGTGCGCCTTGGTGGACTCCAGAATGCAAGTTAGCTCACACTGAATATCGTGTAGCAATGACTCCGGAACAGCGATGGATACATTCGAAGAAGCTGCGCTCAACCCTCAGAGCGGCAAGGAAAGAGTACCAGACGCGTCAAGTCGAAGCGATCACAACACCGAATGACGTGTTCAAGCTGATGCGCTCGGCCGAGCCAAGGCAGGCAAGCACGCCCCCTCCACTCAACCACGAAGGGAAGGTGTACTCCGATCCGGCTGAACGGGCAGAGATACTCCGAGATGCTCTTTTGGCACGGCACCAAGCGACGGACGACCTACCGCCACTCGATGCGCTAAGTACCAACCGAATCCCCTGGAACAACTATGTCTCTGACGAGGAGATCCGCATGTGCACCATAGGCTGCGCCAATACAGCGCCTGGAGCTGATGGGATCTCTGTAGAGCTTCTGCAAAGTTGTTGGAAGACGATTGGACCATTTGTTGGCACTCTCTTCCGCGCCTGCATCAGGCTTGGCACCCACCCATCCTGCTTCAAGCTGGCTGAAGTGGTGCTCCTACGCAAGGCGAACCGGGATCCAACGACAGTTGAGGGCTGGATACTGATTGCCCTTTTGTCATGTTTGGG
This sequence comes from Blumeria hordei DH14, assembly GCA_900239735.1. Taxonomy (NCBI): domain Eukaryota; kingdom Fungi; phylum Ascomycota; class Leotiomycetes; order Helotiales; family Erysiphaceae; genus Blumeria; species Blumeria hordei. The sequence goes on along the minus strand of OENG01000025.1, from coordinate 2,548,327 downwards.
TAAGGGACTGGAACGACTCTTAGCAAAGCGGATGGCCCATCTCGCGGTTACGTTCGACGTTGTCGGATACCAACAATTTGGGGCGCTTCCTAAAAGATCGGCAAACGACCTCGTCAGCTGCGTAGTCCTGTAAGAGTTTAATGAATTCAGATGTACTTGAAAGACAATAACTCGTTAGGAAATAATAACTTCTTCCTTGGGAAGACAATCTACCACGTACTCTCCCATCCGTTATAAGCTCTGCGTAGACTAGTCTTAACTCCCTCCATTGGCCCCCTGAGAATCATCCTTTCTCCCTGGCACGACTCTTCTCCTGTATCATACTCCCCATCTGGTATGTACCCCCTCGGAGACGGAGTGGTCCTGGTGACCAGTCCCAATCCGGGCAAAGCCCGTCACAAGTCCACGACATTGAAGAAGCAAGTACCCAGGGATGGGCGGCCACATTCACGACTCTGGATGTCCAAGTCGCGTTCGATGCAGCACTTCACAATCGTTTGGTGAGGAGGATGAAAGAGCAGGGGTGGCCTGACTCAATTCTCAGATGGACAACGTCATTTCTTGCACAACGAAAGGTGCAAGTACGATACGCAGGAGGGGTAACCGGACAAAGAGAGCTGGTGTGTGGGGTTCTGCATGGATCGCCAATATCGCCGCTGCTCTTCCTTCTCTACATGGCAGAGCCCATGGGAAGTGGCAATGTAGGAATGAGGTTCAGCTACGCGGACGACTTCGGGATCCTAGGGTTCGGGCGCAGCATTGCCGAGTCAGCCGCTTCGGTACAGAAGGAAGTGGACCATCTTCTGGATTGGGCAAGTACTAACGCAGTCTCCTTCGATACTAACAAGTCGGAGGTAGTCCAGTTTCCTGGACGAAAACGCGAGAAGCCAGTGGGCATTTGTGTGAACGGCGTGGTTATCGAGCCATCAGACCAAATACGCTGGCTGGGAGTACACCTAGACCCGCGACTGGACTTCAAACACCACGTCACAACGTGGTGCGGCAAAGCTCTGAAGGTTGCTCAGCAAATGCGACGCTTCAACTCAGAGTATCGAGGAGCCGCCCCTGCAGCACTGGTTCGAGCGGTTGACACGTGCATTGTCCCCATAGCAACCTTTGGAGCAGATGTTTGGTGGCCCGGCCTCAAACGTCTGACCCAAAAGGGGATCAGCACCCCTCGTACCAGCATTTTCTGTGAGATGATCGACAAGGCAATCTTGACGGGACTGCGCGCTGCCCTCCCAGCAATGAGAACGACACCGAATCTTGTTCTCCACCGAGAAGGAGGTATCCCAACAGGGAAGATCATTCTGGAAGGGAACCGACTACGGCTTTCGGCTCGGCTACACTCACTAAACAATCGCCACCCGCTCCGAACCCGTGCTGCCTTGTGTCCAAGGGATGGAACACGGAAGTACAAGAAATATTATCGGATCTATAAAAATTAAGAGTTCCAAATGTCACGAGTCCAGCGGGCTTACCGACAACTCTCGGACGCGGAAAATGCCGAGCCTTTACCGCCGCCATGCTATCTTTCGGGTTTCAGCTCAAGGTTAGAGGAGGAAGAGAAGGCAACTCGGTTCATCGATAGTGTACCAGCATCAGATATTTGCGCCTACCCGGATGGATCGTCGGAGGGGCATGGTCGCTCAGCATGGGGGTTCGTCTTGAAGAGGGATGGAAAAACTCTGTTGAAGGGATGTGGTATCAAGCATGGTGGTGAAGTGCTTCATGCGGAAATTATAGGGGCGAGGAAGGCCCTAGAAGCTGCGCTGGGTTTGTTAGAGATGGAGAACGGGGGAAGGGACGGCAGGCAGCAAATCAATGTATTAACGGATAGTCAGTCTGCAGTGAAGGCACTGTTGACGGGAATTGCCACAACAAGCCTAGACGATGTACGCCAATTTAGGGCGCTATCAACAAAGGCTCTATTGCCGGCAAAGACGAATTCTTCACCTTCCAGTGGTGCCGGTGTAATCGCTCAGTATGCTCTGCATATCTGGGATAGCCAAGAAGAATCGCATCCGAATCGAAGTCGAAAGCAACCTCAAGCATATCTTCATTTGATGACCTCTCGACAATTCCTTTCTTACTATTCTCATCTCAGTCCTCAACCTCCTTTTATCCACGCCTCATCTCGCCTCAACAACCAATAAAGAAGTTACTCCAATTGCAAACAAGAGCTTGCCCCATTCATTACCGGCCATCACCGACTACAAATTTACGACACTACGTATACCCGCAAGGAGGAAATCAAGTCATAATATACAAAGCTCGGGTCATGGTTTATGGGGGACTGATGCTCTAATGGAGTTCTACAGCTTGAGGAAGGATAGGCGGCTGAGATGTGGTGCAAGAGGGGGAACAGGTCTCTGAAGACGATGCTGGGACTGACATTTTCGTGGAGTTTTCAACTTTGGAACGATTGTGGGCGCCAAGACCGAGAATTCGGCTAATTAGCCTGGAGGGCTTCTTTTGTCGATGAGTCAACGGCACTCCCCAGCGCCCTGGACGGCGCAAAAGAAGTTAGGCTAAGCTACTATACAGCAATCACGCTCTGTCAAGACTTTTCTGACATTTCAGCACGACCTTAGGGAAGGAGTTGGAAGGAGGCTAGAAAGGCAGAGTGTGAATTTCCCGAGGTACACACAAGTCTGCAGCGCCCAGCTGGCCGGCCTCTTCGAACGCTTCAGAAGGGGCACTATGTCTTCGGATTTAGTCCTAATGTCGGTATTAGGAGAGCTCCGCACCCAGTGGTTTTTGCGATTTTTCCCGGCTGCCATACACCCGCAAATGGCCATCGTTTCGTTGGCTGGAGAGGGGAGATAATGAAGGGCAAAGGGCTCCTCTAAGTGTATGATCGAATGAGGACTTGTGAGGGGTGGTACTGTTTGAGGGGAGCTGTATGGGAGGCATAGGAGGGGATATACTACTGGCATAGGTATCCTTGGCCTGTAGGCAGAGAGGACCTGCATGTCCTACATAGTCTTAGACTCAGACAGGTCAATAAAATGATTTCAACATAGGCTCTAGTCTCGGTGAAGTGGATACCGGCCCACTCCGGGATACAGGGAAACGAAGATGCAGACAGAGCTGCACGCTCCGGCCTCCGACAACTGCCATGCAAAGACAGCCAGCCTGGCTCCGTCACAATGGCGTACGTTCGTCGGCTCATGAACCGGAAACGTCAAGCGCTTCTCGACGACTGGTGGGAAGAAGTATGTCCACCTAGGTATCGAAATCTGGGTCTTCTCATGCGACGACGCAAGCCACGCGAGCAGGCACTTTATCGGCGGCTACTCCATCAACTGATCTCAGCCCGTACGGGCCACGGAAACTTCGCAGCATGTCACCGCCGCTTTAACAACTTCGCAGCTTCAATGGAGTGTGCGTGTGGGGAGGAAACATCACCTCTCCATTTCATTCACTGTCGACTGCACGCACGCCAGACGCGTCGACTGCGAGGGACAATGTCACATCACGACTTTGTGCACAAGCTTCTCGGGCCTAAGTGCCTCGAGAACTTTACAAAATTTGCGCAGGAAAGCGGCTGCTTCGGGGGCCCACCTACGGATCCGTCTCCAGCTCTCAGCGGAGAGGACATAAATTAGGTCATAGCACGAAGCATGGCAGGTAGAAAAATGAGACGAGAAGTGTCGTTTTTCTAACCACAAACTGGATTACTGGGCTTGGAACTTTAGTTATAGGAGTTTACGGGAGTTTCTATTTTTCTTTCTTTTAACTAGCTACTGGTTGTGTAGTGGTTCACGCAGTGAAACCGAGGTGGGCATACGGAAAGCATGTTCTCGGCCGTGTACACCGGTCTTTGACTCCTAGGAGATATAGAGCATAGCTTAGGACCCTAAAACAATTCAATTCAATTCAATATGTAGAAAAGATGACTCAATTTTCAATAAGTGTACTCATGCCTCGGATTTCTTTTGCAAGTACCACTGCGAAGTTACGTGGCTTTTTCTCCACCACAAGTCGACCCTCATCCGTGAATACCCACCCAGGGGAACGTCTCAAAAACCCTGAGTTATCCAGGCATGCCTCCATCATCCATTTACTTTTCTCCGCGCGAAATGTAGTCTGATGTATCTCCTTCCCAAGTGGAGTAGGTGCCTAGGCTACTCAAGCTATACCGGAGAACACCACCAGGAGGCGGACCACGGCACCTTCCATCGTTTGCGGGTTTTTATAGTGTCCGCTGCACTCTCGCAAGCGAAGTCTTGGCGCGCACAAAGCTCCATTCGTAAAACTCCTAGCCAAAATTCAAAATTCTCCGCCATGTCAAATTTTCGCTCCCAACGGGTTCGACTCCTATCCATGTCTCATCAAGTTTACAAGTACGACCAAGTACATCCTCATTTCAATGACCACTCCTCTCATTGACTATTCTCTGGCCTCAGCTAGCCGCCAAATACACGCCCACGCCGATATTTATACCCGACGGAGGAAGCAAAGCGTGGCGCACAAATCTGGGAGACAGTTCTTTGGGATGGACGTGAGAGGGATTGGGACAAGTTTACAAGATGACACAGGATGGAAACAATCTCGACGGGCGTGTAATTTTGAATTTTGGCAAGGAGTTTTACGAATTGAGCTTTGTGCGCGCCAAGACTTCGCTTGCGAGAGTGCAGCGGACACTATAAAAACCCGCAAACGATGGAAGGTGCCGTGGTCCGCCTCCTGGTGGTGTTCTCCGGTATAGCTTGAGTAGCCTAGGCACCTACTCCACTTGGGAAGGAGATACATCAGACTACATTTCGCGCGGAGAAAAGTAAATGGATGATGGAGGCATGCCTGGATAACTCAGGGTTTTTGAGACGTTCCCCTGGGTGGGTATTCACGGATGAGGGTCGACTTGTGGTGGAGAAAAAGCCACGTAACTTCGCAGTGGTACTTGCAAAAGAAATCCGAGGCATGAGTGCACTTATTGTAAATTGAGTCATCTTTTCTATATATTTTCTCTGATATTGTGTCATAGCTAGATAGCTGCATACGCAATTAAAATCTGATGCAAAAAAAAAAAAGAACCTGAGAGTGAAATATTCTCCCAGAGCCAAGTTCAGTCAAATTTCGCAATACCGGACAAGTTAGCCCTTGAGGCAATGATTCAAGACTCTCCACCTAATCAAATTTTCACACCTGACGAGATCAATCGCCACCAAAGTCTCATCAAGTTTGCAGGTACGACTTAGTACATCCTCATTTCAATGATCACACCTCTCGTCGACTTTCTCTGGCCTTAATTTACCACCACGTACACGCCCACGCCGATATTTATACCCGACGGAGGAAGCAAAGCGTGGCGCACAAACCTGGGAGACAGTTCTTTGGGATGGGCGTGAGAGAGATTAGGACAAGTTCACAAGATGATGCAGAGGATGGAAACGATCTCGACGGGCGTGAATTTTAGAATTTTGACGAGTTTTCGAATTGAGCTTTGTGCGTGCGCCAAGACTTCGGTTGCGAGAGTGCGGGCGACACTATAAACACCGCCGTGGTTGGATGGTGCGGTGGTACATCATCTTGGCCGGTTTCTCAAGTAAGGTTTGGATAGCAAGGACACATATCCCACCCGAGACAGGAGACCGCTGGTTCGAATCCGGCAAAACCTAACTACATTTCTCGCGGCGCTGGTATGCATGGATGATGAAGGCATGCTTGGATAATCAAAGGTTTTAAATTCCCTTTGGTGGGTACTTACGGAGGAGGGTTGACTGTTTGTGTAAGCAAACATACCTTGTAGTGGTATTTGCGAATGAAATCCAGAGTATGAGTGTCTATAACGTCAAAAGAGTCATCCTATATGTATACATAGTACCGGTCATGTGTAATAGCTTAATAGCTGCATACACATTAAATGATTTATTTATTAAAAAAAGGAGTTTGTATATTATGTTACTACAGGGATGGAGTGACAAAATTGTGTGATGTGCTAAGGATGTGGACAACTTTCACTCGACCAACTAGTTGACTAAGCAGAATTTCCCGACACATGCGTAAACAAAGCACCGGTCATCCCAGGGTCTAAACGCCCAACGATACGAGGAATGGTCACGTCATCTAAATATAAATAAATTATTCAATTGTCCTGATTTGGCGCCTTTTTGGCCCATGCAGGTGTTGACTTCAGTTAGATACAATGATGATATAGTTGTGATGAACATCATGCCTCAGATATCATTTGCAAGTCTCACTATTGCTGTGACAAGGCAGCTTTTTCTTCACCGCTGTCGAACTATACCCTCCGTGAAACTCACCCAAGGGAAACCTCTCAAAAAACCTTGCGTTATCCAGATATGCCACCATCATCAACGTAGCTTACTTCAGTAAGGTGAGGTCTGCTGGAGTCGAACCAGCGATCTTCTGTCTCAGGTGGGATAGATGTTCAGGCTATCCAGACCCTACTTAGAAGACCGGCCCGGATGATGTACCGCTACACCATCCGACCCGGTCACGTCATCTACATCCAACCTCTGCAGCATGATTGACCGAGCTAACCTGATGGGATTGCGGGCTGCACTTCCAGTGATGAGGACAACACCATATGTAGTCCTTCACAGAGAAGGAGGAATCCCGCCGGCAAAGGTCATACTAGAGGGAAACCGACAACGACTTTCGGCAAGGCTTAAGACCCTTGATGACCGACACCCGCTGAGAATCCGCGCTTCCGTGTGTCCGAATGTCAGTACTCGGAAATACAAAAAGACCGCCAAGTCCTCAGCCAGACCAGAGATCCAGATGTCATGGTTACAGCGTGCCTACCGAGAGCTCCCGGAAGCAGAAGCCCCTGAGGCTCTGATGCCGGTGGTTTACCGTAGGAGATCAGGCTCAAAGCCGACGGAACGCGAAGATTGCATCCGATGGATCAGCGACGTGCCAGGGACGGATATTGGCGCATACTCGGATGGTTCATCGGAAGGACATGGACGCTCCGCCTGGGGTTTCGTTCTGAGGAAGGATGGGAAACTTATTGGCAAAGGAAGTGGCATCAAGCACGGGGGAGAGGTGCTGTATGCAGAAATAATGGGAGCAAGGAAGGCTCTGGAGGCTGCACTGGAGTTCCTGGAGAACGAGAAATCCAGGAAAGGTGGAGGTTCTAAGAAAATTCACGTGTTTCTTGACAGCCAGCCGGCTGTAAGCGCACTAACGACAGGCTCGTCCTCAACTAGCCTTGGAGATGTACGTAAATTCCGTGCGTCATCCAACAAAGCAGAAATATCAGTGAAGTGGGTTCCAGGGCATGCAGGAATCCAAGGAAATGAAGAGGCAGACGCCGTGGCCCGTGCAGCACTTCGAGAACTGACTAGCCCGGATTCGCAACCAGGATCCAGTACTCTGGCACATCTTCGAGGCCTCATGAATCGCAGACGGCAGAGATTGCTGGACAATTGGTGGGAAGAGGCCTGTCCGCCTAAATACCGCAAACTCAACTTACAGGTGCGGAGACGTAAACCACCGGAACTGTCTCTCTCTAGGCACCTCCTCCGGGCACTAATTGCAGCATGAACGGGTCACGGCAATTTCGCGGCATACCATCGCCGTTTCAACAACCCATACGCACCCATGGAGTGCTCTTGCGGGAAGGAAACTACTCCAACCCACTTCATCCACTTCATCCACTTCATCCACTTCATCCACTGTAGCCGCCACGAACAACAAACGCGAAGGCTCCGAAAGTCAATGTCACACGTTGACTTTATCAAAAAGCTTCTCGGGCCCAAGTGCCACGATAGCTTCAAAATATTTGTGAAGGAAACCGGCTGTTTTGATAGCCAACCTGCCCACTCATCCACTGCTCTCAGCGGGGATCAGATAAACTAGTCATTGCCACAACGCATGACACAAAAGGGAACGAGGCGAGAAGTGTCGTTTCTCTGTGGAAATTTCTTATGTACTTGAATTTAGAGTTGAAGGATGGGGTCTTGATTTCGGAGTCGGAGTAGGTGGTGTCTTCTGAGTTATAATTTATCTTCTACTTTTTCTGTAGGGGGTCTCGCGGTAGGAATGAGCTGGGCCTGTAAGCAGTGATCCCCGCCGGCTTCACTAGTCTTGTACCTATAGTGGACATAGAGCTTTAGCTTAGGACTTTAATATTATAAAAAAAAAAGCACCGATCATGTGCCAAAGCTACAAAGCTTCATAGAAATTGAAAGTTTTTTTTAAATATATATTTCAGTTCAATTACCGGATGGTTAACAGATTTCTACGATACTCCCCGCACCACGTGAGCCTATCAGCAACGCAGAATTGTATTGTGTTTGTTTATTGTACTACTTGAGTCATAGACTATCTAGCACATTGGGCTTCTCTTTGACCCAGGCCACACCTTGTACAATGCTCCTTGCCTCTAATGTTTCTTGAAAGATCATTGATATATTGCCCTTGATGAATAGCCTTTCAGCTCATTATTGTCCTAGAATTCAGGCACCTTTTCCACGGAACCTTCTGCCCAAAACAAAAAAATATGGTAGCAACGGAAACTGCGTGCGCGGGAAAAAGTCTCAAAAACCTGCAGCCCCAGCTAGGCGAGGCCTAGACACCGGGACAACACGAGTTACGCATATTCATCTATATCTCCTTTCTTTGTAACAGTCAGGGCCGACTTGATCCAATCCACTATCTCCGTATCGGGTGCTAGGTACGCTCCGGAAACTCATCGCATGGCTTTTCCTCCATGATCAAGGGTTGATGATGAGTAGGGGTCCGACCCTACCATCTGATCTGATCGTGGTTAGCTTCATGATAATAGTGATAGGGGGATATGCTTACGGATGAAGACAATACAGACCGCGAAGGCGATTGGGTATCATCATCGAAGTAAGGACTTTGTTGCTCAATCTCGGCTCTGCAGACTCTACAGTGAGAGCTGGAGGTTCCTTGGGGAAACCACTGACAGGTGTTGAGAATAGTTCCCCCTGCAACGCAGAATTTGAACGGTCGGTTTCCATCAATTGGGACTACAGGGCGTTCAATTATTTCCACTCAATTTCATCACGATATTTTCATGCAGCTGCCGTTATCTTTACCGTCACCGAGCGGTGAGAAGATACTCCATTTTTATCGGAAAAGAGCTAGTAACAAATTCAGGAGACTCGTAACCATTGGTACTCACTCGTCAGCCTTGTACATCATTTTAAAGCTGGAACGTATCGCATTTGTTGTCATAGCCGTAATAATAACAAACACGAAACGTTTTAACCGCCATCAGAATGAATGTGAGATGACCGAAAGTAGCTCTTACTGGTCAACACCTCGCAACAGGGACGTCGCATAAGATTGGCAGGGCAAGAATGTCAGTTGAGGCGCTTCCGCCGCGTATAACAGTTGGATGATAATGAACCAATCCTTATTTCGTGACAAGAATGGTAACTTTACGTCAAAGAATGTATCCCCTGCCTACGTAAGGGTTATCCGTCGGGTAAAAATGACTTTAAACGCGGACAGGGTGTTTAGAAACATCCGTGCCACCCAAGTGCCGCCCTAGCAAGATGATCTACGTTAGCCGTTATCATGATCTTCAATTTTTTTGATAGGCTTGAATTACTTTGAAAAGTGCACAGCCGCTGCCCACAGAACTCTTGGATGCCAGTGTAGATTCTCATCCTAATGGTATGATCGAATATAAATTCATCACAAATCCGTCCAACTGCTTAGCACACCATTCATCATCCACCATCTACCACTCTTCACATCTCATCTATATCCTTTTCACATCCTATTCTTATCACTATCAACTTCTTCCAACTTTCGCCACCATCCTACTCAACAACATGTTAATGTCAGATGAAGACGTTCAACATTTCATTAAGTATCCTCTTCATAAAATAACGACTTTATTCCGGGTAATGTGTGATTTCGAAAATTTCAAAATAGAAGGAGAAAGCCCTAACGAATCCATTGATCTTACTCCCATATCTGATCTTCTTGAAAACTTGTTCAGTTTATTTAATACTTATGCACAAAAAAGAGTAGTTCCCTCGACCATCGATAAAAACATGTCTGGCCGGATTCTTTCCATCCAAAGCCGATTAGAAACAAAGGCAATCACAATTTCTTTCTTCCTACCTCTTGTCTCTTCCATTCTTTCTAAGGCTGGCGATGCCGAAATCTGGGCTCATCTGGCTTATCTCGTCGACAAAGTAGAACCTATCACGCCTCAACAGTATGATGCATCTTCTTCCCATCATCCCAATTCCAATCACGTCTACACAACGGCGCAACTACAAGGTGCTGATGAAACTATGGAAATACTGAAAGATGCGTTGAGAAAGGAACTAACAGGATCTGTGTTTGAAGATGTCGAAGGGTTTTACGCGAAATTCTTTGAGAAACCGCTCTGGGCGAGCAAATGCAAGAAGATTTCCGAAAGCTATGCCAACAGAAAAGACAAAAAGTCATTCAAATTTCCGGATGATCGTACGGAAGCGAATGTATGGCAGTGGATCAAAACGGTCCAGACAAATTTTATCGAGCCATATCGAGATCTCCCGACGGAGAAAGCGGCTGATGGTCCTGAGACAGCCACTACAGTCAACACTCCCAACCAACCAGACGCATCCAAGAAGATAAAGTCTTTTCCTCTGCGTGGACAAAAGTTCCGGACCACCAATGGAACACAGATCAAGGGTGGCCCTACGTTCAGACAAGTCGACTTTTTCATCAAGAGTCGCAGCCTTCGCCGCGGTACTCCTCACAGCTGGCGGGATATCCAAGTGTTGGGAGAGTTCACCAAGTCCCCCACTAGTGTGTGGATGGATAAGTTTCTTCAACTTGCTGTGTACATGCGGGAGGTGTTCACTGCGCAGCCATTGAGAAATTTTGTGCATGGATTCCTGTTGCTTGACACCAAATTGCAACTTTGGGTATTTGATCGGTCTGGCCCATACTCCACTGGCTTCATTGAAATTGGTGAAAATCCAGAAGTGCTCATATATGTCATAACGGCCTATATGTTGATGAGTGATGAGGAGCTGGGCATTGATACATCAGTGCGACATGAAAAAGGTCAGACAATCATGACTGTGACCGATGCTATCACCCAAGAGCCTCGCACTCTAATTCTGGAAGCTGAGCCATTTGTCAGACAGAAGGCAATTGTCTCCCGAGGCACAACATGCTACCGCGCTCTGGATGGGACGTATGTGGTCAAGATTTCATGGAGAGCTGTGGACAGGCTGTCTGAAGTAAGCCTCCTAATACAGGCACGCAACGTGAGAGGTGTGGCTAGGCTGATCGGCTCATGGGATGACTCGAAGATAAGTAAACTTCGAGAGGATTTGACCATAACAAGTGAAATGGAAAGAGACGTCCATCCCGACGATACAATCATGACCACGACCGTCGAGCCAATAGAAGCAGGTCCATCGATCCCGACCGAAAGCCATGAGCAAAGCACGTCTGCGAAGCGTAAAGGCCGAGCCGAGGGTAGTGATGGCGATGATTGCGAACAAAGCAGCAAGAGGATACGTGTGTCGGATGTCGCAAGATCAGCGCAGGAAAATGCAGCGATGGTCAGCGACCAAGGCCATGTAAATCCGACAGGCTCGGGAGCAACAGCTACTGTGAAAATAATCCGCCGCTCGACGAGAATCAGCTCTAGAGGGTCGATTGAATATTTCGTGCCATCTCGAAAAAGTGGCCGAGCCAGCAACTCTGAATGCAGCAAGTCGGGCTCCAAAAGACGTCGAAATCCGCATCCTGCGCAAGGTAAGAAACCTGCCATGCCTGAGCGTGAACTTAAGAGGCTCCGTATTTCGAATACTGCTGGGGAAATAGTGTTGGACGATGGGATCGCGCCAATTTCTACCGAGGTCGGCCCACTGACTTCAGCCCCTGAAAACCGAACAGGCGAAGATGACGAAGCAACTACTGCTGCCATGAATGATGGAGAAGCAAATGATCCTGGAACGCCAGAGCTGTCAATTGCCTATCGAGACCGTCAAAAGACGTACATTGCCACTGAACCACGTGGTAGATCGATTGGCGAGGAAACCACAGCCCTTGACCTCTTGCAGGGTCTTCGCGACGCGATCTTGGCCCATCGGTCACTTTTCATGGACGCTAGGATATTGCATCGGGACGTGTCTATCAATAATATTATATTGACGGATCCAGCTGTTAACGATGGTCTGTATGGGCTTTTAATAGATCTTGATCTGGCAATATCATTGGATGATGTGCAAAGTAACGAGAACAGACAGACGATGACTGGTACTATGGAATATATTGCGCTTGGGATCTTGGAAGCCAATATTTACAAGAACAAGAAAGGGTATAAGCATACTTATCGACATGATCTGGAGTCATTCTTCTACGTTCTAGTCTCAGCGTGCATTCGATTCGGCTCGGGTAAAAAGAAGTCGGGCGGCACATACATTTTATCTACATGGTATACAGGGACAGTCCGTAGCATGTATTTTCATAAAAAAGAGGCGGTTTCCCATAAACATTTCGAAGAATGTGTCCTGAACCATTTCTCGACGAGGTTCAACTGTGTCAAACCACTAGTCAAAAGATTGCGAGCAATACTATTCGACAAATCAACGGGTGTCGACACTAATACGAGTCCTTTTCCTGATGAGGTTTATGATCTCATTCTTAAAGCGTATGACGATGAAATCAACGGGATCAAATGTGAGTTTCAATACCAAGTGTGACATAAGACTTTTTTATAAGAATAAATCTTTACTAACTGAGATGAATTGATTAGTAGTAGAACAGCTTACCAGATCTAGTAAGCTCGGCACATGATGCCGCTTTGGACATGAAATAGAGAATGCTGCTAACACCAAGAGTAGATACCGAGACGCTGATTGCAGAAAGCTAAAGGTTGAGAATGGGTAATTGCCAACACGTGGTGCTTTTATGAGCCGGTTAGTTGTCAAATCCAAGCTCTTCTTTTGACTATGAGATTAATAAAGACACGCAGATAACAAATCAATTCGATTTATTGATTCTTCCCTGAAAACGAACGTTGTTTGCTTCATCATAGAATGGAATTGTGTAGATTGGGTAAATAGACGTAAACACACAAAAATAACCCAATAGGATAATGAATCGTGTAAAACTTGACGATCTTGGATCGTTTCCTTCTTGGGTGAAACATGAAATAAATAGCTAAATAATTTCGGTTTAAGATATTTGTTTTTGAATCAATCACTCTCACAGCTCTAATATAGAAAACAAATGGGCATTTGTATGATTCAAAGGTAAAGCTATTATTCATCTATGGAGAAGTAAACTACCTGAAAGTCTTCCGTGCTAGGTTTACACATCCAGAGGTATTTATATCTAGCCTATGTTTACAGTGGCGATAAAACTAGCTTAAGATTTGTTCTGCCACACGGGTAACGCTTCCGATACCCTTGGCACTATCCTTTACGTAGTCTCAGTGGCGATTTCGTATCCATTTTAGTTAGCTGAGAATCCTTGGAGTGATGGGACATGAATGTTGCCTTCGATAGCCGTCGAAGTCTACAGGAATTACCGGCTCACAAGCCGTCAAATGGTGCAAGATATGGCCTAACAGTTCTCCATTTTATGAATAGGACAATTGACCAGGCTGCTCAGAAGCTGACCGAGGAAGGTGACCTCCAAGAGACGATCCACGACATCTTCCATCGTTGCCTGTTGCGAAGTGTCGATATTAATATCCTAAATCGTTGCTTCGACGCCCATAGACATCTAAATATAGAAAATGCTTGAAAAATAAGTGTCTTATTATGCCTATTTATGATCTCTTCACTCATCCGTCCCATATGCTAGTTGCCTTTCCTTCCTGAATATGTATAAGTGTTGAAAGAGATAGAGTATCACTTAAAGCAGAGCGAAGAAGAGTGAATTAATTATTTGTTTATATATAAAAAGATGTCAATCAAGACCATAAAAAACGACGTGATGATATATTTTAGTTAAAATCAGTAAGTTATAGTAGGCGATCATTTACGCTGTATTCCCTTGTCATAGAAGTAGAGCCACACTAGTACCTGTTCGTGCAAATCTTACAGGGGAGATGGGACCAGAGTGTAAATAGTGGATGTAGGGATTGCGTTGGGAACCCTTACGTAATAAAGGTAATCGTTACTAATAGGATTATACTTCATTTTCCAACAATAAGCCCATTAGAGCAACAGTCCCACACAAGCCATGATTTGAGTTTTGTATCTTATGACTCTGTTTGCTTCTCGCGGGTGTATATAGTATCATAACGTTTTAGTGGAAGATGGCCGATTTTGGATGGGGGAAGCTCCCGCTCGCAATTGGAGTAACGTCTTTACAGTAATTTAAGGGGAGTTTTCATAGTAAGATTGCGGAAGAGATATTGTGCTGGTTATTTCCAGGATTATGATGCACAATAGCAATGATAATTGAGAGTGAAGGAAGAAGTTTCCATGTGGATCCATGATGGGTAGAGGAATAATGGAGAAGTAAATGACAAATGTTTCTAGATTACACTACCACATGGAAGATACTGCAAATTTTCGTCAAACTGTTTGAAGAAAGTATGGCAATTGTCTCGCTATCTCAGATGTGTATATAACTAGTCCTTTCTACCTCCTAGATCCTCATAGATCTTAATGTCAAAAATATCTGCAGTTCTTGTTGATTTATCGATAAATATTCCTAAATCTTCCGCTTATAAATCTTCCGAAAGCTGTTACCTTTACAACAAGAGGACTTGTGTGAGAATGACAGGTGAAATATCTGACGAGAAATCGTTCATTTTATATACGCTTGTGTGTACCTTCAACTTTGAATCGGTGTCTTATCTTCTTGGATTTTCCAGAAATGCAGAGCATACTGAGCGGTTAAGCCGGCACCATTGTAAGGTGAAGAATTCGTTTTTCTCGACATTGACAAGTGTAAATTTCTACAGAAACAGGTCAAATATCTAGGGTTTATCGTGAGGGCTGGTGAGGGTGTGGCTGTTGACCCTACTAAAGTTAAGGCTATTCTAGAATGGAATGCGCCAACAAATGTGAAAGGCGTGAGGTCATTTCTTGGCTTTACTAATTTCTATCGGCGTTTGTTGAAGGTATTCGGATATTGCCGCGCCCTTAACCGACTTGACGAAAAATAATGTCGGGTGGAAATGGGGACGTGAAGAAAATGAAGTGTTTGAAAAGCTAAAGCAAGTTTTTGCGTCAGAACCTGTTCTAGCTCAGTGGGACCCAGACCGTGAAACAATTGCAGAAGCTGATAGTTCGGGATACGCTATAAGTGGTTGTCTTTCGCAAACTGACAACCAAGGACGGGTTAGGCCGGTGGCCTATTTTTCGAAGAGGTTAACAAGTGCAGAAGCAAATTATGCAATTCACGACAAGGAGATGCATTCAATCGTAGCTTGTTTGCGAGAGTGGAAGCCGGAACTGATGTCAGTAGCTAAACCATTTACAATCCTCAGCGACCATAAGAACTTGGAATATTTCGCTACTAAACGTCTCCTAAACGAGCGACAAGTTAGGTATAATGATATTTTACAACAGTTTCGGTATATTTTTAAGTGGCGACCAGGACATGATTGTGAGCGACCGGATGCTTTGTCAAGACGAGATCAAGACAAACCTACAGGATTTAGTGACGATAGGACAAGAGGATGTGTAATTCAGCTCTTACCTAGTGTGGACGTACTTCCAGCTGTTGTAGGACCCGATGGGTGTGAAGATAATCTGCAAGATCAGGCTGCTTTGGCCCGGTTATTTGAGGATGATGAGGTGAAGGCATTATGGAAGATTGGTGTTGAAATTGATATAGATTTGAGACGTGTGTTAAGATTATGAGCACATACGGGTTGAATCTCTACATTGGAAGGATGCTATATGTGTTCGTAGTACACCAACGTAGATATAGAAAAGGCTTGTGTTAACTGAAGAATGCTTGTATTCAGATGACTTTTTTTCTATCTCCTGTTGCTAGGAGATACATCTCATAATGTACATTTCCTTGATAGCCATATCACAGTTCCTACACTATCCAGTAAATTCCACTCCATTCTACTTCATACTCTTCGATCCCCTATCAGTCCATTCCATACTATTCGGTCCCATACCATTCCATTACAAATCTATGATGCCCTAATTATGGGTTGCCCTCAAGTCCATGTCCTTGGACTGGTATGAAATATTGGCATGCATAAATCTGCACAGATCTGGGATCTCTTGGCAGATTATAACAACGTGCCCGTTATGCGGGGCGAACAGGGGAACGCGGATTTCCACCCGATTTAGCCTACATGCTGTCAGCCAACATAGCAGAGTGTAGTGTAGCAGTAGATGGGGTTCTTTGAGGGAGGGAAAATAGAATTTGGGTGCCTAATTACGAACCCTTGAAGACGGCTATAATGCAACGTGTACATGATAGCCAATTGTCGAGAAATCGAGGAAAAGATAACATGGTCAGCATGATATTACGTCGTTGGCATCCTCCATAGCCATCATGATCATCCCATACACGCGTACCAGTAAATTTATCCCAGTACCCAAACCCGAAAGATCAAGCAGCAGTATGGCTGCGCACAACCAGCCGTCGTCAATCGACTCAGGCGAATCTTTACACCCGAGCCTTCTTGAGATTGCTGCCGCCATGGAGCAATTGGAACGCCAAAGAAAGCAGAGAATGAGCCTAGCTTAGGATTTCCTGCAAAACATCGACGCCTGGGCGAAATCCAAGGCAGGAACCGAAGGCGCGGCCTTAGTCACGCCTTTCATTGAAAATATTTCTCCCCTGGTGTGTTGGATAGGCTGTGTCTCAATATCTGACCAGATAACAATGTACGTTGGGATAATTATATGTTCTTGTTTAAAACTACATTAGTGATACATCTATGATGGAGGGCAAGACTGACACCTGTACGCGGTGCCCTCTACGAACCTGGGAGTGAAATATTCTCCCAGAGCCAAGTTTAGTCAAATTTCGCAAAACCGAACAAGTTGGCCCGCGAGGCAATAATTCAAGACTCTCTACCTAATCAAAATTTCTCACCCAACGAGATCAATCACCACCAAAACCTCATCAAGTCTACAAGTACGACTTAGTACATCCTCATTCCAATGACCAGTTCTCTCATCAACTTTTCTCTGGCCTCATCTAGCCGCCAAATACACGCCCTCGCCGATATTTACACCCGACGGAGGAAGAAAAGCGTGGCGCACAAATCTGGGAGACAGTTCTTTGGGATGGACGTGAGAGGGATCAGGACAAGTTTACAAGATGATGTAGCGGATGGCTACAATCTCGACGGGCGTGAATTTTAGAATTTTAACAACAAGTTTTCGAATTGAGCTTTGTGCGTGCGCCAAGACTTCGGTTGCGAGAGTGCAGGCGACACTATAAACACCGCCGTGGTTGGATGGTGCGGTGGTACATCATCTTGGCCGGTTTCTCAAGTAAGGTCTGGATAGCTAGGACACATATCCCACCCGAGACAGGAGACCGCTGGTTCGAATCCGGCAAACTAAACTACATTTCTCGCGGCGCTGGTATGCATGGATGATGAAGGCATGCTTGGATAATCAAAGGTTTTAGATTTCCCTTTGGTGGGTAGTTACGGAGGAGGGTCGACTGTTTGTGTAAGCAAACATACCTCGTAGTGGTAATTGCAAATGAAATCTAGAGTATGAGTGTTTCTAATGTCAAAAGAGTCATCCTATATGTATACATAGTACCGGTCATGTGTCATAGCTTTATAGCTGAATACACATTCAAAGATTTAAAAAAAAAAAAAAAAAAAGAAACATCTATGATAAAATTACACGAGGCTGACTATTCAGCCTTGTACCCCTAAATTCTACCAAGATCTATGTAATGACAAACAACATCGTGACAGCGTGTGAAAGGATGGGACCAGAGTGAATGGCTGTAGTAAATTGTCTTGAATAAAAGTGGGAAAGGGGCATTCGTTTCATTCTATGGAGACAGAGAATCTAAGTACAGTATGGCGATCCACGGTCCACCCGGCAACCACCAGACCAACCCCTTAGGTCTGGCTCATTAACTACTCCCCCCCACAGGACGAAGCACCCGCGAAGACTACGTGCCCTTAGCTACTGAAACGCCATATCATCTCTGTCCATCTGCATCTCGTAATGACGAGCTCCGTTTAGTGTTGATCGTTTGTCCCTGCTAAAATGCCATAGCTCCTCACGGCTCAATCGTGCTGACATGCACTCCCAGAAGGTGACTCCACAACAGTAAATAGCTTTCTCATGCGTCATGAACACCACGGACCTTTTCGACATACTTTGGCAATTTAAAAGCCGCATTCCCTAACCGAAGGTTCTGATAGACCGGAATCTCCTCCTCCTCTTGAGTTATGAGATAGCCCTCTCGAAGTCGAAAAGGCTTGAGATGGTCTCCGTAGTAATGCCTTGGGATTCGTGACCCATCGACCTGTCTTAGTATGAATGAGCGCTCCATGTCACCTCCATAACCCACAACGACAAACGGCCCTCTCCATGCCGGTCTGAGCTTTTTCCCAGCGGCTTTGGCGTCCCATAACATCACTAGACTCCCTGGTACATAGACATGCCCAGCTCGTACGCCCAGATTATGTCGGTCTTTTGCACGATCTTTTTGCGAATCTGACCTGATCAGCGCAGTTCGCCTCGTCTCTTCACGGTTAAGGATAAAGTCTATAACTAGGTCTCCATGCACATCGTCATCTTCAGGAAACACATCTGGCGTTCCTGTACTCAATAATGACTTCAGACTCTCTCGATGGTTTGAGGGAAACACAGCTTCGAGATTCCCATCAGGTGCGAAGCCCTTAAGAATTTCGTGGGGAGAAAACCCAAGGTGTAGTATGTCCCTCCTGTTTACATCAAACGTGGATTTTGATAGGATCGTTGGCCATCTCGATGGATCACGAGCGTTCTTCTTCAAGGCTCGTTGTAGAATGTCGACGGCTTTCTCTACCATACCAGTAGCTTTCTTTGCTGCAACAGGTGACGTGCACCACATAACTCCACGGGATTCCGCAAACCGCTGTGTGTCCTTCCCAAAATGAGCGCCAGGATCCGAGTAGATACCTGTGGGAACTCCATTCTCCAAGAAAATTCGCTCCAGTGTGGAAATAACAGATTCTGAGTTGTCAGATTTTGTTGCTTGCGACCACACGAACCGGGAGAAATAGTCCACTACCACAAGGATGTAATACACTTCTACTCCCTCGAACTTCGGAAAAGGGCCTATGAAATCGATTCCAAGTAGTTCCATCGGGGTACTTATTGACACTCGCGCCATTTTCTGTGATCTCACTGCTGTTCCATGTTTGGCACACACCAGACATCCTGCAATGTAGTCACGAACATCTTTAACCATAGCAGGCCAATAATACTTCGATAGTTTGCGCATTGTGATGGATGAGGCGAAGTGTCCCCCATTGTCATGAGCTTGCAACAACAGTGATGAGACTTCCTTTTCGGTTATGCAGCGTTTAAGAACTCCCTGAACATCAAGATAGAGTACTCTTTCGGGTCCCTGTACTTGATACTTACTCGCCTTCTTGAGGAACGCCGCTTGGTGGACTTTCGTTTGGATCTTCTTGGGAGCTATTCCCGTCTTCAGATATATTGAGATCTCTTTATACCATATTGAGTCAGAGAACCTCGTGTGAGGCGCAATGGTTTTTGTCCTTATCACATTTTTGACCCATGGTGCACTGTTATACTGAGGCACTGTGGATGGGACTTGGCTGTCTGAGACGTTAGAAATGAGACAGTTACTCCCCCCATAGCTTCCGCCCCTGCGGAAACCCAGGAAGATTTGTAGACTCCTGTGGATATTTCGGACAGCGAATTCAGGAGTTCAAATGCTACATGCGTAGGCACTGTCTCTCCCAATTCCTTTATAAGCAAGCTTATACTTGCCATCTTCGAATCAAGATCCTTCCTAGCCATATCACCCAGGAACAACGCCCTAAGATCCTCCTCTTTTAATGGTTCACCGATGGATTTCAGCAATGTTTCGTATCCATTTGTACCATCCTTCCAAATCCATTTAGGGTCTCCATTCTCGTTGACCAGATCACCAAATTCCGTTAATTCCTTCGTTTTTCCTATTTCACCCGGGAAGATAGTCCGAGAAAGAGCATCCGCGATTGGGTTCCGTGACCCAGGTATCCACGCAATTTCAATGTTCAGAAATCTAAGTTCGCTTGCCCACCTTGCATATATACCATCAAGACAAGATGATTTCAAGAAGTAGGTAAGCGGGTGATGATCGGTAAAGATTGTCCCCTGAATCGGCGACCTGAACATATAATCATATTTCCTGCAGAATTCCACGATAGCGCACAGCTCTCTTTTATACGTCCCGTAATTTCGTTGACATTTTGTGAATGTGAAAGCGTCATAAAGGATCGGAACTTCAGCTCGTTTACCCCCAATGATCCTTGACTGGGTTACAGCACAGCCAGCTCCAAAGTTGCTCGCATCTGAGTACATGACCGTTGACTCTTTGAAGTTCCAACCATGCATTTCAATTGCACTGGAGCATTTCTCCTGTAGTAATTGGAAGGAAACTTGCTCTGCCTCTCCCCACCGCCAGTCACCGTTACCGGTAAGTCTTGACAATG
Source organism: Blumeria hordei DH14 (assembly GCA_900239735.1). Lineage (NCBI taxonomy): Eukaryota > Fungi > Ascomycota > Leotiomycetes > Helotiales > Erysiphaceae > Blumeria > Blumeria hordei. The sequence continues at coordinate 2,527,743 of OENG01000025.1, read as the reverse complement.
GAACCTTTATCTCAGCGAAGTTTTTAACCCATCGTCGAGTCATATTAATCGCCCCAAGAAAAGCACGAACCTCTGATGCATTTGTCGGGGTAGGCCATATCCGAATCTTGTCTCGTCTCTCAGGAGTTACACACACAATGCCGCCCTTCTTATGAAGCGTTCCTAGAGCCACAACTTCTTCCTTGAATAGCTCCATCTTTTTAAATGATAGTTTGAGACGTGACCACTCTAGTCGAGGAAACAATTCATCCGCCATAAAATCATAGGCATCCTTGAAGTTTTGAAAACCGGAAAACATGTCATCAATGTAGAATGAGGCTTTTGGAGGACTACTATTATCTTCGGGCACCAGTACAGACTTCATGCCCGGAAATTGATTTTTACCAGGTGGAATGTCACCAAGCACAATGTACATTAGCTCCGTGAAGGAGAATCCTGCGCTCATGGATCCTTGAGGCATCCGAGTCGGCTGAACTTGGCCAATGCCGGCTATGGTGAATGCAAAAAAATGTCGATCTTCGGGATGAACGAGGATATTCCAATAGCCGTGTTTCACATCAAACTTCAGAAAAAATTTGTGTGAGGGGTGAGACAAATGGTCGTGTACTTTGGCCATCAATTCCAGGTAGCATCCTGGCATGTCTTCCTTCACATTCTGGTAGTTAAACGTAATTCTCGGCTCATCCCAAGGTCCGGGATTGTCGCTCTTGTCCACTATGACGGCCTGCGCGTTCCAATCTGACAACTTTCCATTTGCTGCCATGGTCTTTTCGAACATTCCACACGATAGCCCCTCATTAACAATTTTTTGAAGCCAAAACTCCTTCCCTGGAGGCCACCTTTTCTGCTTGACTTTTGAAAATGGTTTAGTCCCCTCTCTGATCCTAACTCTATGAACATAGAGGTCTGTTGGGACTAGTTGCTCTAGCTCAACTCCATTGATATCGCGGTAGGTGAATAGAAGTCGTTTCACCATGTCTCGTTGAAAGTCATCGCCTACAGCTGTACCTATCTTTACTCCTACTTTCCCAAACCATTCATCGATTTCTTCTTTCGGAGCCTTACTTAAAGGTCTGCTTCTGGGTCTTCTGGATGTCGGAAATGTTCCGGCCAGGTCAAAACTTTCTCTAATTAGTCTAGTCGACGGTTCATTTGAATTGGAGTCGTTCTGGGAATTGAAGCCATTAACTGTACCATCAGTTAAGCAGTGTTTTCTATCAGAAACTCCCATAACGCTCATCAGCTGCTTAGTTAGTAGATCTCTGTTCTTCTTTAATATCCGCGGTGCTTTCTGGTCACTTGGTTCAAAGGCGGTCTCGTCAAACGTACATGACATCGACTCTAGTAAGACACTGTTGGAAGACAATATAGGTGACGAATTCGGATCATTAGGATGACCGTCCTTATTAAAATGAAAATTAGAAGATTGGACACAAGATTGAAGATCAGAGTCCTGAGGTTGTTGACAAAAAGGGTTTTCACTATCCTCTTTCGTAATTTCCTCACTGTGTATGACATTTTTGTACAGTTTACTGACATGTTTAGGTCTCTCTAGTTTTCCGACGACGAAGACGTAACAACTTTTGGGAGCTCATCATCAAAATCAGAGTCAGTATCGTCAGATTCATCTGTCGTATCAGTATCTGATTCTACAATATCTTTCGCGCGTGGTTCGCTCGGTTCTTCCCTATGTCCCTCGTCATCCAGGGCTTGTCTGGGATACAATACAAGTTTGTGCCCACTCGAAGACATAAACGTTGGGCCTACAATAGCGGCCTTCGCCTCATTCAATTTCGGATCTCCAAGAATTATTTTGGAGTCGCGAATAAAAATCCCTGCATTAACGTCGTGTAACCAAGGTATTCCTAGAAGTAAGTGAAGATCAAGTTCACCATTCTTCTTCACGACTGGGCGCACGAACGCATCTATTCGTCTCCAAATTCTGCAAACGCCGATGTCGAAACTAACAAAATGAGATAATTCCGTTGCACTGCCATCGGCTGTGTTCATCGTAAGACCACTGAACCCCTTGGTGCCCAAGCTGATCTTTTCAAGCCTCAGAGCTTTAACGAGGCCCTGCGAGATGATGTTCATCTCTGATCCTTGGTCTGCCTGCGAGATATGCTTTGGCAATGCAACTTTTATTATTTTCCCGTTTGCTTCTGCGCGCGCTACAACAGGAATTCGAAAAGCTTTTGTTTCCTGGCTCTTCTGGACCGACCGAGCCAGACCGTTATCGGCCGCACTTGAGAAAAATTGTGCTGGCACTTGCTTCCCTTTCTTCTTGTTCATCCTCGTTGAGAGTCTTCGGAATTCCTTTGCCGTATCTGGACTCACTTGCCAGAGCTCAAGAAGATTTAGAGGTATACATATTCTTCTCGCCAGTTCCACATAATCCATAGGGCCGCATCCCTCTCTGCCCACTATCTCCCTCAAATGCTTTAGAATCCGCTTTCCTTTTCTTGCCGGTTTTATAGGCCGACATATTCCAGGATTTTCATCCTCATTGACAGGCTCGTTGGGCGAATTATTGCTAAGGATATCTTCTATATCGATTCGTTGCCTCTTCCTACCTGGTCCAGAGCTGAATGATTGAACCTGTGTGCCTAGTTCGCAGGCCTTTGATTCAGTGTGTTGCCAATGATCATCTGGTATATCGATGTCGGCAAACTGACTGAGTGAACAGTCCGCATCTCTTTGATCCGCGAAATGAACTTTGGGCACCGCTCTCCAAGATCCCTCAGGTTCATCTCTATGCGTCTCCTGACTCTCAGTCCTTGCTGGTGGGTGATTCAGGCTGTGTTGACTTGAACCGTAGTTTTCTGGCCTATATCCAAAAGCGGAGTTCAATTGAGGTTGGTCTGGGACATCCATATAGTTACCATTCATTCCTCGAGATCTAGAGGAATAATTTTCACTTAGATTGTGCAGATCAGAGTGAGGATTTAGTGGACGGTGAAAATCCTGACTCTCTTTCCACCTACCGTATCTATGACCGTAGTGTACCGAGTTTGATTCTCTCGGAGGTTGAGGGCGATCATATATTAAATTCTTGAGGTGAATTTGCTCCCAGTTCTGAAGTTGCAGATTCTGACATTTCGGTTTAATATGCCCTACATGGCCACATCCAAAACACAACGGTCCATCACTCGCCTTGTAGATAGCAGCTCCATTAACAAACGCATTCTTAGACACGTTCCCAGGATTATATGTGCTCTGACGATTAGTGGTGTTTCCTCCAAGAGTCTGATGGGCAGGAGGTGAGTCCTTATTGGCATGATTGAACCCGTTCCCAAACTGTTGTTGTTGATGATGCGGAGGCCGAGGTTGATAATATGAGGCTTCATTGCTGAAGCCCTGCCTTGGCTTAGGTACCATTATCCTCCCAGAACTTAAGTCTGCAAGCACAGATGAGACGGATTTCCCGTAATGAGATGAGCATAGATCTCGAATTTGCGCCATTTCGTTCCTCTCAGCGGCTCTTTCTCTAGCTTCCTTAGCCGCATCTAGACTTTGCTTAACCCCAAGGATTATTTCTTGACATCTCCACATTGAACCGCATGATAGCGCGGACCTGGAAAGCGCTTCACACCTGACATCTTCATCACGAAGCCCATTGAGGAACGCAAGGATAATGGAGTTGAGCACTGTTTGCTCAATAGGAATCATTGGTCTGCCCAGAGCTGCTGTCCTTGGGGCATCCCTTCCGTGTGACCGACGAAGAATGTGTAGCGCACGCTGATAGTATGCTGTCAGTGGTTCAGCTTCCTTCTGCATAAAATCCTGGATATCATTTTGCAGGTTCCCTTCGACGTGATTTACCAACTTGGCGGGGAACATTTCAATTAGCTGTTGTTTAAACTCAGCCACCTGCTCATCTGTCGAATTCTGCCGGTCGTCAATGAAGGCCCTTAATTCCGGAGTTGAATCAAGCCATCCTGCCGCTTCGTCTTCAAAAAGGATATCAATCGCGAAGAAAAAATTTTCTGGTGAGACCGTCGTATGCCCCGCCGTCCTGAAATCATATTCGAGTCGTGACAGCCACCTTGCTCCGGAGTTTCCTTCTCCAACAAACCTTCCCGCCTGTTCAAACTTTGGGAGTGTTCGATTTGCCATTCCGAGTTCCTCTTCACCAATCCAGATTCTTTCCAACTCAGCACGCAATTCACTAAAATCAAAAGCCGTTTTTTTTTTTTTTTTTTTTTTTTTTTCCTTTGTAATCTTCTTATTCTTCTGTTGTTATTTTTCCACCTTCTTCTACACCAATTCCAGATCACAGATGTTAGGCCGATAAGTTAACTTAATAATGGGGCCTTCGTAATTGATTCACACTTGAGGGTCAACACTTGAACGAAACCGGTTTCTTTAACAGGCACTGTGATGACGCGTTTCGACCCAGCAGCACAAAACTAGGTCGTAATATGTATATAGACCACCGAGCTGCCAACTAAATTTCAGGATGAATTTTCAGCCTGTGGACTCGAGATAGCTCCCAATAACAGTTGACTCCCATTCAACGCGTGAGATGATCTGCTTCGATAAATAGACCGTATCCACACGACACGATTACTAATAGTCACCACCTGACGTCTCGATACCGATGATATAAAGTAGGTAGATAGTTAAGATCAAAGTAGACAATGACAACGACCCGAGGAAAATCCCCTGTGCAGGTCACCAGTAAATTGTCTTGGATAAAAGTGGGAAAGGGGCATTCGTTTCATTCTATGGAGACAGAGAATCTAAGTACAGTATGGCGATCCACGGTCCACCCGGCAACCACCAGACCAACCCCTTAGGTCTGGCTCATTAACTGCTGTCCGCACGAGTGTATCCAAAATGGGGTTATTTTGTGTCTAAAGAGAAAAACTACATACTTGTGGGATCACCCCCTTGATGTTGCCTCGCTTATAGCTGTCATAATCAACTCCTAGGAGCCGGATAAACTCCGGATCCCATCTACAAGGCAATAGCCTGTAACATTACTCCCCTTCTCCCTTTGGTGTGAAAATTAGGTGAATAATCATAACCCTGCCAGCAGCGCCCGCTTTGTAATTTTTCTACGCCCTAATATTGCACCAGAATCTTCACCAACATCATCTTTCGTTCCATAACGTGCTTCAAAAATATCCAGCGCTTCAGTTTCTTCCAAATTAACCCTATGTTCCCACGTATGCTCAGCAAATCCTTTCCACTTAACTAAGACCAAGCGTCGATACCCTTTTCCAATTTTCCTATTTTCAGCTCGTAAAATATTCTCGACAAATTGCTGGGACTCTTCATTATCTAATTGACCGTCTTGTATTTGCGATTTTACTGGTGGAGGTTGAGCGTAGTCAGTGATTTGGGACGGTAGTGGGTCAGTAGCTGCCCTTTTTAGCAAATCAACGTGAAAGCGTGGCCATATACCTCGTGGCGTATTTAATTCGACTGAATGCGAGTCGATGACTTTTGTTACTTGGTACTTCACATTTATCCATGAGAGTTTTTTCGATAGTTGTGGGGTCTGAATATTCTTCAAGTTTAGCCATACCCAGTCTCCTATTTTAAAAATATCAGCCTCCTTGCGGCTTTTGTTTGAATACTCCTCCATGCTATGCTGTGCCGACGCCATAGCTGCCTGTGCCATCTCTTCTGCCTCCTTCAGTCTATTCACGAAATCCTGTGCCCTCTTTGCCGGTTCTGAAGGGAAACTAAATGCTTCTTGTTGCTGAATTGGTTCTACATGGTAGTTATGTTCGATAAAAAATGGGCTCATTCCAAGTGGGGCTGACTTTCTATTGTTCAGCGCTAGCATGGCGCATGGGAGTAGCTCTTTCCAGTCAAATTGTGTGTATGTAACAAATGCTCGTAGATAGGCCAAGATTTCCTGATTCATTCGCTCTGTTATACCGTCTGTTTGGGGGTGGAATGCTGTTGACAGTCGCTGGTTTATTCCTGTTTGACGGCAAAGCTCCCTCCAAAAGTCTCCAACCCAGTTAGATCCCCTATCAGAAGTAATATGATTAGGAAACCCGTGATATCGGAAATGCAACTTGAGAAATACCCTTGCACAATCTTCAGCTTTCATAGTCGTCATCTCTTCAATTGCAACACTTCCTTTTAGGCGATCCACTACTACCATCATGTATCGCGGGTCTTTGATTGTCTTTGCGGGCAAATCTGTCATAAAGTCGATTACCAACTCACTGTTAAATCGATCGGGAATTGGCAGAGGTCGCAGTAGTCCTTTTTTAAGCTCTCTCCACACATGACTACGGCCACAAGTATCGCAGTTCCGGCAAAATTTTCGTACCATTCTTGAAATCCCAGGCCAAAAATAATTACGATTTAGTATTGCTAATGTACTATCTCTTCCTGGGTGGCCTGTAATGTGAGAATCATGAGTTTTTTGGATTAAAGCTGTTTGTAGCGGCTCATAGTTTGGTACCCAAATTCTGTCTCTGAATTTCAGAACACCTCTCGCATCAAAGGTACATTCTGCCAATGAGATTTTAAGGTCGGTGAGAGCCGAGGGCAAACATCTATCTCCGTTTTCAAGAAATTTATAGAGAAGCCGTATTTTTTCATCCGCTTTTAAGGCTTTGTCCCATAATATATGCAGATACTCATCCGAAAATATTTTGCTACCGGCTGGAATAGGTTTTGGATCGATATCTATAGAAATTGCAGATATCGAACTATCCTTGATAAGTTGCAACTCTCAATCTTTTAATCGATAGTCGTCTATACCCTGGGGCATGTCTTGCTCACGCCTTGATAGTGCATCTGGCCTGTCCACTTGTTTACCCGGCTGGTATTTCAGTTTGAAGTTAAATTGGGAAAGTATTTACGACCATCGGACTTGGCGCTCATTAGGCCTTCGTGTTGACATGAAAGGCTTAAGATTTTTATGATCAGATAAAACAATGAAGGGCTTGTCTAACCCTATTAACATGCCTCTCCACTCCTCCATACAGCAAACAATGGCTAACAATTCTTTATCATGAATATCATAATTGGATTCGGCAGGGCTCAGCTTTTTTGAAAGATAAGCGATTGGTCGGAGAATTCCTTTGGCATCAATTTGTGATAAGCAGCCTCCCAGTACGTAGCCCAAACAATCTGCCTCAAGTACTGTTTCCTTTTCATCATCCCACAAAGCCAATATCGGTGATGAATAAATAATTCCTTGAGTTTATTGAATGCTTCTTGATGCGCGTCGTTCCAATTAAAAAATATGTTTTTTTTGTGAGTCTTAGAAGAGGTGCGGCAATGCCACCAAAGTTAGGGATGAAGTCTCGATAGAAGTTCGCAAATCCTATAAAACTTCTTACACCTTTAGTACTCCTGGGTGCTTGCCAACTTTTAATAGCATCTACTTGTTGGAAATGGAGACACGGAGTGTTGTGGACGTATGGGCCCTCCATTTCGTCTAGGTTCCCGACACGATCTTGTGTGTGTTTAAGAGGTTGGAATGGGTAATATGGTAGTGCTTCAGGCTACCTATTAGATATACGAGCGGCTGTATGGCGTGGGCACAAGGAGGTTATTGGGGGTTTTCTATGCCTAGATGGCGCCACACTCGTTTATGGTGTGGCTTAGGCTACGTGTCGCTTACACTTGTACTTGTAGCGCACACTTTCCATACTTTTAGCTTTAATCCGAACATGACACTCTTTTAGTCAACTTCTACTTTCGTTCCATGAATATTGCGCCCATTTCATTGCGCGATATTTCCAACACTACTTTTTCCGGGTCAACCTTAATACCCTCTCCTACACTTATTATAAACCCAAGATATTTTGTTTGTTTGACAGCAAATTCGCTCTTACGAGGGTCCATTTTAGACCGGCTATTCCTAGACGTTCGAGTACCATATTGACTTTAATCCAATGATCACTGAGATCACCTGTGGTATATATCAGTACGTCATCTAAGTAGGCTGAACAAAAGTCCCCGAGGAATTGCTGTAAAACGGTGTTAATATATTGTTGGAATGCACTTGGCGCCCCTGTTAATCCGAATGGTGTGACAAGCAATTCAAAAGAGCCATAACGAGTACGAAACACTGTCTTTGGCTCATCACCTTTGTGGACTCTTAACTTATGGAAAGCCGCTCGAACATCCACCTTTGAAATCCAGGTAGCTTTTGCCACTTGCCTCAGCGTTTCTTTAACAAGTGGAAGTGGGTATCTATCTTTGATCGTAATTAAATTAAGGGCCCGTATATCCACACAAAATCGTAATCCTCCTACTGGTTTCTTGGCAAATAACACTGGGGCTCCACCCGGTGAGGCACTCGCCCGAATCCAGTTTCGATCGAGATGATCTATAAGTGTCTTTCGTAAGACAAGCAATTCTTCTCGTGACATATCATAAAGAGGGCCGAAGGGAATTTCTTTCTCTATACCATTTTCATCCTTGACTAGCTCAATTTTAGTGTCAACTCCCGGTCGATGGGGAGGTAGCTCGTTCTTTTCATCTTCTGTAAAATATCGGGCGTTTTGGCGAATTTCTTATGGTAAGCTAGCTTCAATTTGTTGCGGAGTTTGTTTCGCTTTAATTTGAAGCGCCTTGTTTATATCTGAAATCGAAGCCGCAAAAAGTTTGGTATCCTTATCCTTAGTTTTGCGTGCTCGTGCGCATATAGCTAAGAGGTGAGTTCCAAGAATCTGGTGAGCGCCTCCTGTCTTAACTTTTAGACAACTTATCCTTGCCTTCGAATGCACAGGCAGACGGTCATCCCATCCCTTAGCTTTAACGGTAAGACCTCCAGCTGGACCAAAACAAATTTAACGCTGCCTTGCGTTATATAGAACATCATTAGCTCTCATCCAAGGATCACCCAGGATTATGTCATAAGCAAGATCATCAATGATATAACCCCAGATTCTTTCACATCTGCCATCAATATCCATATCTACACAGGTTAGTTTGTTTACAGAGCGCCGGTGATCATAATTCTTTGCCAGTTTCAGCTCTCTCATCTCGATAGGAATTTGCGGTAGCTTGTGGCGTTTTAAAATGAATAATTGAAAGCGGAATAGCATAAGCACCCTGAGTCCATGAATATATCGGTGTAAAAACTTTTATTAATTAATACTTCTAATAGGAAGGGTGTGCCATCTAATTTCTTTACAATACTTTTCATTTCTTCGGCCATAGCTAACATTCTCCTCTGGGCCCGACTTTGTCCAGAGTTCACTCGTTTCCCGACTCTTCCTCATCGACTGATGAACCTAAACCTGGCCTTCGAGTTTTTGAGCTACTAGCTGCTATCACATTTATATTCGAGGGTCTCCTTTCCCAGGTAAAATCGGGGCATTTTTTGTGCCCATGTCCATTTTTCTCACAGCGGGTACACTTACCTGCCGCACGCAAGGCTGCAAATTCTTCTGGGGAACGCCATGGCGCCGGGGGTTTGCTAGTTTTAATATTCCCCTTTCCTGGATTTTGTGAATTCACTGCGTTGATAATTGCGGTCAGTGTTGAAATGCTTATGCCATTGATCCCCGACATTTGAGTATCACCATCGGCATCCACGATATTAGAATTTTTTTCTTGTAAATTGCTCGAGGAAATTTCAGGACCCAAAGCAGAACTTGGTTGAGTGCCACCTTGCCTGTTAATAAATGTTCGGATTAGGTCTTAGTCAACGAGCTCTAGCCTAATCGTGCTAGGTTGCAGGCTACTGTTACAACTATTCATGGGGTCATATTCAGGGTGGTGAAGTAGTTTGGGTTTGGTATGGGTTATTAGATTGATACCTGAGCGTGTCTCATAGTAGTCAGGCACGCGACTCAAGTAGCAAGTACACGGTAAACCTCAACCCCAAAATGATGATACGTATCAAGTTTAATATGCTAGGTCCTGTATGGCTAGTATGGATGGGATATGGGGGATTTACCTGTAGATAGATAGAGACGCTGTAGCCCTCTGATAGTTGGGACAAGTCTTCTACCAAATAATATCGGAATCAATCCTAGCCTCTCATTAAGCAATCTCATGAAATATTTCAGTGTCTATCATTACAGACCAATAAACAGAATCGATGATAAATATTTAGAAAGTCGATAAATATACCACGTTTTTGAAAAAATTGGACCTCTTTTCGGAAAGTAGTTGTTACGAGCTTCTAGCTTACCCGAGACTTCTCGCAATTTTCCGACAAATAGTGTATAGTCATTTTCTGAGGTCGTTACATAAACCAGAGCGTCCGATAATCGATCATTTAAACACAAGCTCAGATGGTTGATTTTAACGCGACCTTCCCATTTAAGCCCCTTTGCCTGTGCAAGTGTGTACTCAAAGTCTCCAAGGAATTCGGAAAAAAGTTGATGTTGACCTTGCCTCATCATGGATAGCGATTCACCCGCAGCTTTTGCAGACGTTTTATCCTCAAAACTTTCATCAAAATGGCTAAGAAATGATTTATAATTCCAGTTGTTATTTGGACCGCCTGTAGAAAACAAGTGTGAAACTCGAGTCCTGCACTGTTTGGGAATTGCATTCATCATTTCCATACAAACAGCGCAATGAACTCCTAGCAACTCCCGATCAACTTCTATCTTAGTGTTTAGCTGATCCATGAAAGTGTTGTAGAGCTCCTTAGATCCATCCCATTCTGGCCATCTTGAAGCCTTTTTTCTTCCAGAGGTTGGGGCAGATCTAAGCTCTTCGGGAGCTGGGCCGTCTTCGACATCTATGAGAGATAAAAGTTGATTTAATTGCTCCTGTGTCAATCTAGTCTTTGGCAGCGCTGCTTTGGACTTAGATGAGAGGGGCAAATTTTCCATGTTATAATCAGACATTGATAAGTACTCTTGTGAAAGAACTGAATGGTTTGTATAGTAAGAGTCAGTAGGTGATGGGACTCTAAGCGTGCTCATATACAAAAAAATGTTATATAAAACTAGGAGAGATTTTAAAACTTGCACTAGTAGTGTAAAAAAAAGTTGGGACACAAAATATGTGAAAGGATGGCACCAGAGTGTATGGCTGTCCACACGAGTGTATCCAAAATGGGGTTATTTTGTGTCTAAAGAGAAAAACTACATACTTGTGGGATCACCCCCTTGATGTTGCCTCGCTTATAGCTGACATAATCAACTCCTAGGAGCCGGATAAACTCCGGATCCCATCTACAAGGCAATAGCCTGTAACTGTGAAGGGACTTCACATTTGCTGTTCACAATTATGGGTCCAAAAATGAATTTATATTTTATCTAAGGAGGAGAATATCTACAACGCGCGCGCAAGATGTTTTGTTCCAATCGAGCGCGTTTTCCCGTGACACTAGCGCGCTTTTGTTCATAGCCGGAGCCGGATAGTTCCGGATCCACATACATGGCTACAGCCTGTAACATTATCCCCCTACTTCCATTGAGGCTAGTGTCAACTTGACTTAGATTGAGTCACTAAGGAACGCTTTGTAACTCTCCTCCGCCCTATGAAAGATCCAATATTTTCGCCGACGTTGTCTTGTGTCCCGTACCGCGTTTCAAATGTGTCTAGGGCTTCGGTATCCTCCAGGCTGCTTCTAGGTTCCCATGTAGGTTCTGCAAAACCCTTCCATTTGACTAGCAGCGACCTTCGATGACCTCGACCAATCTTTCTATTTTCTGCCCGAAGAATTCTCTCAACAAATTGCTCTTCACTGTCTGACTCTGAATTAATCTCTGATAATTGGACTTAACAGGAGGAGGTTGGGCATCATCGGTTTGTTGTGACGGTAAAGGGTCAGTGGCTGCTCTTTTTAATAAATCGACATGAAAACGGGGCCATATCCCTAAAGGTGTGTTCAGTTCGACAGAATGTGAATCAATAACTTTTGTTACCCGATATCTTGCGTTAATCCATGAGACTTTCTTTGAGAGTTGAGGTGTCTGAATGTTTTTTAGGTTCAGCCATACACGGTCTCCCACTTTGAATATTTCAGCCTCTTTTCTGCTTTTATTCGCAAATTCCTCCATAGTGTGCTGGGATGATGCCATGGCGGCCTGTGCAAGCTCTTGCGCTTCACGAAGCCTCTCAACGAAATTTATTGCTCTTTTTCTAGGTTCCGATGCAGTGCCAATATACTCTACTTGTTGAATTGGCTCTACATTATAGCCGTGCTCAACAAAAAACGGGCTCATTCCAATGGCAGTTGAAACCCTGTTGTTAATGGCCAACATGGCGCAGGGTAAAAGATCCTTCCAGTCAAATTGGGTGTAGCTTACAAATGCTCTTAGATAAGCTAGGATTCCTTGATTCATACGTTCAGTTGCACCGTCGGTTTGAGGGTGAAACGCTGTTGATAGGCGTTGATTTATACCCGTTTGACGACAAAGTTCTCGCCAGAAGTCACCCACCCAATTTGAACCCCTGTCGGATGTTATATGGGCAGGGAAACCGTGATACCTAAAGTGCAGCTTGAGGAATACCTTGGCACAGTCTTCTGCTTTCATAGAGCTCATTTCTTCTAAAGCGACACTACCTTTTAAGCGATCGACTATAACCATCAAATATCTTGGGTCAGTGCTCGTTTTTGCAGGCAAGTCTGTCATAAAATCAATTGCAATTTCACTGTTAAACCTATCAGGAATGGGAAGTGGCCGAAGTAGACCCTTTTTTCGTTCTCTCCACACGTGACTACGGCCGCAAACATCACAATTACTGCAAAACTTCCGCACATCTTTCGATATTCCAGGCCAAAAAAAATTCGGTTTAATATAGCTAAAGTACTGTCTCTTCCAGGGTGTCCAGTAACATGGGAATCATGTGTTTTCTGAATTAGCGCAGTTTTCAAAGGTTCGTAGTCTGGAATCCAGACTCTATTTCTAAAAACTAGGGCTCCTCTTGGGTCGAAGCTACACTCTGCTAATGAGATTTTCAGGTCGCTGAGATTTGGCGGTAGGCTTCGACTTCCATCTCCTAGACTATTATATAGCAGCTGGATCTTCTCATCTTTTTGAAGTGCTCTTTCCCAGAGAGTCTGAAAATGTTCGTCTGGAAACATATTATTGCCATCGGGGATACGTGAACTATTCTCGATTTGGGACTTCATCTTGTGGGCTGAAGAGAAGGAAAAAATCCATGAGTCTTTGATTAGCTGCAATTCTCGATCTTTCAGGCGGTAATCATCATATCCTTGAGGCATATCTTGCTCACGTCTTGATAACGCGTCGGGTCTCGCTGCTAATCTTCCCGGTCGGTATTTGAGCTTGAAGTCGAACTGCGATAGGAGTTGGGACCAACGCACCTGTCGTTCGTTGAGCCTGCGTGTTGACATAAACGGTTTCAGATTTTGATGATCTGAAAGTACGACAAAGGGTTTATTTAGCCCGATCAACATACCACGCCATTCTTCCATGCAGCGAACTATAGCTAATAATTCTTTATCGTGAATTCATAATTAGCTTCTGCCGGACTTAACTTCTTTGATAGGTATGCCACTGGACGAAGGACCCCATTTTTATCTTTTTGAGATAGACAACCACCCAATACGTACCCTGAACAGTCTGCTTCGAGTACAGTTTCTTTTTGATCGTCCCACAGGGCTAGAATCGGTGCGGTAATAAAAAGTTCTTTTAGTATATCGAAAGCTTTCTGCTGTGGCGTTTCCCAACGGAATGATACATTTTTTTTTATAAGGTTCAACAGTGGTTCCGCCACACGACCGAAATTTGGGATGAAATCGCGATAAAAGTTTGCAAATCCAACAAAGCTTCGCACCCCTTTTATGGTTGTGGGTGCTTGCCATTCTTTTATTGCTTGAACTTTGAGGGGATCAACCTTAATTCCCTCATTTACTGATATAATGAACCCCAAGTACTTTGTTTCCTTTACTGCAAATTCACTCTTCTGGGGATCTAATTGCAGACCGGCAAGTCCTAAACGTTCAAGAACCATGTTTACCTTAGCCCAATGGTCATTTAAAGCTCCAGATGTATAGATTAAAACGTCGTCTAGGTAGGCCGAGCAAAAATCTCCCAAATATTCACCCAAAACACTGTTGATGTATCTTTGAAATGAGCTTGGAGCTCCTGTTAGCCCAAAGGGTGTAACCAGCCATTCAAAAGATCCGAATCTAGTTCGAAAAACAGTTTTACTTTCATCACCCTCCTGGACTCTCAACTTGTGGAAAGCAACGCGAACGTCTACTTTTGATACATATGTAGATTTTGCAACTTCTCTAAGCGTTTCTTTTATAAGTGGTAGTGGGTATCTGTCCTTAATAGTTATTGCGTTCAGAGCTCGATAGTCCACACAAAAACGAAGACCACCCCCAGGTTTTTTTGCAAACAATACTGGGGCACCACCAGGTGAAGAGCTAGCTCGAATCCAATTTTTGTCTAGATGGTCTGTCAATGTCCTTCTTAGTACCAAAAGTTCTTCTCGTGACATATCGTAGAGGGGGCCGAAAGGGATTTCCTTTTCCCTGCCATTTTCATCTTTCATTAGGGTAATTTTGGTGTCTGCACCTGGACGGTTGGGCGGTAAACTATGATTTGTATCTTCCGTGAAGAAACGAGCATTTTTATGAATTTCTGGTGGCAATTTGGCTCTAATTTCTTCGAAAGTCTGACTACTTTTAACTTCTAAGGCTTTCTTGATGTCTTCCATTGAGGCTGCGAATAATTTGGTCTCTGTATCCTTTGTCTCGCGGATACGTGTTGCGATGGCTGCGAGCTGGGTCCCAAGGATCTGGCGAGCGCTTCCTGCTTTTATTTTTAGACATTTTAATTTTGTCCTTGCTGCACTTGACAATCGGTCGTCCCATCCTTTGGCTCTTACAACAAGCCCTCCAGGCGGCCCAAAACGTATGGAGTGTTGACGAGCATTATACAGTATGCTATTTGCTCTCATCCATGGGTCGCCAAGTATGACATTGTATGATAAATTTTCGATTATATACCCCATACTTTCTCATTTCTGCCATCGATATCCATATCTACGCAAGTAATTTCGTTAATAGCTCGCTGCTGAACGTCACTTTTGGCAAGTTTTAATTCTCTACTTTCGATAGGTATTCGCGGTAAATTGTGTCGTTTTACAAATGAGTTATTAAAAGCGGAATAGCATAGACATCCTGAATCCATGAAAGCATTCACGTAAAAGCTTTTATTGATTAATACTTCTATGATAAACGGGGAGCCGTCCAATCTTTTAACAACATTTTTTATATTACAATCCACAATCTTAGATAACCCCTGAGCCCGACTTTGCCCAGAGTTTATTCTTTTCCCGATTCTATGTCACCCTCAAAATCGAATTCTCCATCTCTGTCTTTAGAATTTCTTGTAATGGGGGATGTGGCATTAATAGTAGCCGGTCGCTTTGCCCAGGTAAAGTGAGGACATTTTTTAAAAAAATGTCCTCTCTCTCCACAGCGGGTGCATTTCCCAGCAGTTCGAAGCGCATTGAAATCTTCACTTGACCGCCATGGAGCAGGAGGCTTGCTTCCATCTATTCTTCCTTTTCCTTTATCCATCCTTACCGCATTGACAATTGCTGATAAAGTCGCCATACTGATGCCATTTATACCTGACATGGCTGTATCTCCGTCTGCATCTAAAATTGGTCTGCTATCTCTCTGAGACGCGCCATTGACTGCCCTTCCTTCAGATGATGATTTAAAGGTAACCTCTGACTGACCATTAAAATTTGTTTTGGTGTATTTAACACCATCCCTGAAGTTGTGGCTCTCGTTTGCCTCAATTCGACTCGCAGTTTGCTGTACTTGCTTTACAAATAAGGCATAATTGTCCTCCGAAACATCTTTGGAATAAAGAGCTTTCGTCAGCCTTTTATTCAATCCCATGTAGAGGAAGTTGATCTTCACTTTTCCTTCCCAGCTCAACCCTCTTGCTTGGGCTAGAGTATATTCGAAGTCATTTAGGAAATTTGCGAAAAGTTGATTATCGCCTTGCTTCATCTTCGAAAGGGTTGATCCAGCTGTGCGAGCTGATGTTTTATCCTCGAACAAATCATTGAAATGCTGGATAAAAATTTCGTAGTCCCAATCTAAATTAGGTCCTCCGCATGAAAACCAGTGAGAGACTCGAAGCTTGCGATCGGTAGGGAGTGTATTCATCATTTCGTTACAAACAGCCTTATGCCCCCCCAACATTTCCCAGTCACTCTCGATTTTCGCTGTCAGCTGGTCAATGTATACACAATATGTTTCACTGGCCCCATTCCATTCCGGCCACCTTGACAACTGCTTCTTTGCTCCTTGAGGTGGGGGTTTTGGAACATGGGGCCTTGGTGCATCCTGAACAGTTATGAGACTTAGAATTTGGTTTAGTTGCTCTTGCGTGACTGTGAGGGGTGTGGTTGTCTGCTGTGCATCTTCTACAGCATCATTTCTCGGCATATTGCTTGTTATGTGAACGTTGGAAGTTGATGAGGATTGATCAATTCGTGACTCTGACGATATTTCGGATGACTGCGATGATTCCGAGGAGGAATAGAAATTAAATTTTCCCGGGAACATGTAAGCTTATAAAAACCAGGA
This sequence comes from Blumeria hordei DH14, assembly GCA_900239735.1. Classification (NCBI taxonomy): domain Eukaryota; kingdom Fungi; phylum Ascomycota; class Leotiomycetes; order Helotiales; family Erysiphaceae; genus Blumeria; species Blumeria hordei. The sequence continues at coordinate 2,511,260 of OENG01000025.1, read as the reverse complement.
GAGGTATGGATACATTCACTGGTAGTGTAAAAGGTGAGAAAAAATATATGTAAAGGGACTTCACATTTGCTGTTCACAATTATGGGTCCAAAAATGAATTTATATTTTATCTAAGGAGGAGAATATCTACAACGCGTGCGCAAGATGTCTTGTTCCAATCGAGCGCGTTTTCCCGTGACACTAGCGCGCTTTTGTTCATAGCCGGAGCCGGATAGTTCCGGATCCACATACAAGGCTACAGCCTGTAACAGTAACACAGCTTTCGCGATAGGTAACGCCAATGCTGCGATTCCCCAAGGCAAGAACCCATGACCAGAAGGTACACAGCTAAAAACCTCTGTAACTAGGGCGACAAAACCCCTCCATGAGCTACCAAGAAAGCCCACGGAGACTGCTTCTTCGTGGGCCACAGTAGCTCAGAAAGCAGCCAAGTGTTGAAATATCGTATATCCTGAAATGCCAAGGATAACTCATTTGTAAGTCCGGCTAATTAAGTTATCAAATTCACCTTCCTATATCATTGTCATCAGCACATTCCTCACGGAAAGTTTAACGTACACTGGCATTAATTTCACACTAGCATTCCAGCAGATGACTGTGTCTCAAATGCAGGTTAAAGGTTTCTCGGATCTATTACCGACACACATGTATTTAGCTTTATATTTCTGGCTCATATATCTGTATGTATATAGATTTACATCTACAGGGATCATAACGTATGATCCATGGAGGTTGATAAATACTGGTCAAAAACCACAGTTGATAAGATATGCGCACACGCAATCTCACTCTTATCAGCTCAGTTTACTCAGAACCATACATCTCAATACACTTGTTTCCAGTCAATTCTTCCTTCTACAACTTCATACGAGACTTACTGTATCGGTCTAACTGCCGACACTGATTCCGCTATAACCTCCATATTTGCTCAAGCTCATAACTTTGTTTCACAGACTAAACCATCATGATGAAGTAGTGAAGGTAGGAGCGAAGATGTACTATCTTCTTACGTCATATCTTCGTCGATTAATACTCTAGAATTCTCCCTGTCATGACATCATCTAGATCGGAATAATCTTACTTGGGTGTTTATGACGTCAATTAATCAATAGCATGCGATATTCTTAAGTCACTGAGAGTATGATATCACCGAAAGTATGAAATCATGAAACTCATGATATTATGGAAAGTGTGATGGTTAACTGGATTGGGCTATGTATATAAGAGAGTTAGTATTAGAATATTCAGACCTCACGCAACGTCTTCTGAAAAATATATACGCTTCTTCTTCTAACTTCATCTCTTCTTTGGGAAGACCATTACACTGCCTCACTTCCTTTGTCTGCTTCACTCCTCTCAGTGACATCTCAGCCTAAGTTATTGTCGTATGATCCCCATTCCATTTACGATCTCATTTCGTACCCTGTGGAACTATCGCTATATTAGACTCCTTGAGATTACGTTGCGTCAGTTATCTACACTGTACGAAAATGACATCCGTTCCTCTGCCGGTATGGAACCCTCCAAACACGCTCGAAGAATTCAAGGAGCAATTCGAAAAGGACTCCTCTCAACTATATAACCAATTATCCGCCCTAGTTCGCCGCTATCGTATTGAAAGATACACGGCTCGTACCCAACTTGTTCAAGCAAATCAATCAATTGATATGCTTGAAGAACAAACCACCAAATTAAATGTAGATTTGTTAAATGACAAGGTGTGTCTGGTTGGCGTAGGAACCTGCCGAGCCAGTCAAGGTCAAGCTTAGGAGTCGCGTCAATAACGCTACTCATGCAGATCAGTCGCGCGGAGAAAATTTGTACTTAGTAGTTATTGTCTGTCACTATTTTGTAAATAGAATACTATCGCTTCTCATTCTATCTGACCTCCTTCCACTGTGATAATTCTATTGTCTTCTCTACAGTTATACAGCTATAGAAGGCCTCCCAATTAATAGGTTATGACCACCGGCTCGCCACAGGTATAGATAGAATCAAAATCGACTCCAAAGCCTCGAAGGCTTCGTCTAAGATTCGAGCAAGGAATCCCCCAGCCTAAGATTCGAGCAAGGAATCAAAATTACGCCCTAGATCAAACCTCATAAGAATGGAGGACAATGAAGTTATGGGTAGAATTCCCTCGCTCTCGAGGGATAACTATGAGAGCTGGTTCAGAGAGATGAGGCTCAAAATAAAAGCCAGGTCAGTATTCTTCACTGTTGAGACGACATTGGAAGAATATGCGACCACATCAGAGAGGAAGAGCAAAAATATACCTTCTTCGTCTAGTATCGATGGAGGATCTATAAAAGTCGAGGTACTAAGCACGAGTATGGACGAGACAAAGGTTGAAAAGTATGAGAAAGCTGAAGCAACGTCACTTCTACTCATACTTCAGGCTCTAAGTGCGGAGGATGTTGACATGATCAATGAGCACCAAACAGCCCTCAGGGTTTGGAACGCACTAAAAGGAAAGTATTTCAGAACTAACGAGTATTCTGCAAATGCATATCTAACAAAAATTGCAACGTTTCAATTCCATGAAGAAATGGGCTTGGACAATTCTTGGGCTAAGCTTAAAGAGTTCCGCCGAAAACTTGTCAGTGCGGATCCCATAATGAAGAACGCCTATCCAGATGCGGCTTTATTCTTGATTCTGACAAAGACACTCCCACCAGCTTTTAAGGCGACGACAGATGGATTCAGAATCCAAGTTACGCTCTCTGTCGAGGACAAACTCAAGATTTTGAACGAAGTGGAAGAAGATCTAAGGCTTCAAAACGAAAGATCACTCGTTGCTAGACACAAGCCATCTAAGTTTGCACAGAAATTGCAACAGAATCATGATCGAGATTCTGATTCAGATAGCCCTGGATATAGGTGCTATTTATGTAAAAAACCACATACTGTCGCTCGATGTCCTAGAATGGAGACAGCTGCGAGACTTTTGAAAGAGCATGATTATAGGAAAAAGATGCAGGCATCAAAAAACAAATCACGCCCACGAGAAAAAGACATTCCTAAAAACTCTCGGTCAACCCAGAAGCTTCCAAAATATCACAGTTCGTACGCCGCTGACACTTTTCCGCCAAGAAACAAACAAAAAGCGAAATTTGAATCATTGGAATCAAACGAAGATTGCGAGGAATGTCACCTATCAAAAGAAGAAAGATGTAAGGCTACCCCATCCGATTGGCCTGTTGATACTGGTGCCACTTCTCACATGTCTGACCAACCTCTTCTATTCAGGAAACTCATACCGATTGTTCCAAAACGAGTAAAGGTTGGAGGGGGTGAATTGAAGTCGGAATTTTCTGGCGATGTTCAAATGAGGTGTAAAGATGGTTCTTCAATGTTACTATCTAATGTTTTGTATGTTCCAAATCTTGGAGTAAATCTTCTATCAGTGAGAAGGCTGTGTCAAGCTGGGTTGAACTTTGTCGGGAACCAAAATGAATTGTTCCTTGAGCTAGACAATAAAGTAATTATTGAAGCTAGAATGAGTAAAGGACTCTACATTGTGACACATGTTGCCCAAGGATATGAAGAGACCGCGTTTAACTCTGTGGAAAACAATAGTCCAATTGATAACACTTCATCTGTGAACCCGGGTCAAATCTCACATGAAGAAGCCATCCGCAAAAACGAAAGGGAAAGATATCTAAAGTATCATCGTCGCTTTGTTCACCTAGGACCTGAGAAAATTCGAAACTTACATCTGGTTACTACACTCAAGAAAAGGATCAAGATTCCACGAGATCTTGATGTCTGCGAGGTATGTGCATTAACTAAGATGAAAAATAGAATCCCAAAAGTCCTTAGCCCGTGGAGCAAAGAAATACTGGGACAAGTCCAGTTTGATGTCGCCGGCCCATTCCAACAAGTATCAGAGGTAATAGATGGTTCCTCCTCATTATCGATATTTGTAGCAGAAGAAATTGGGTAATTCCAATAAAGACCAAAAGCGATGCATATGAGGCCTTAAAAACTTGGAAAACTATAACTGAACATCAATCTGGCAAGAAAGTTAAATGCGCAAGATCAGACAACGCACCTGAACTACTCAAAGCCATCCATGACTGGAGAATAGAAGATGGAATTCTGGCGCAATCGACAACTATTGCTTTTCGCATCAGAACGGTCCTGCAGAACGTTCTATTCAAACCGTTGAGTTCAATATGAGGGCAATGCTAGAAGAAGCTCAGCTTCCAATTGAGTTCTGGGATGAAGCAGCAGAGGCAGATTGCTACATACGTAACCGAACCGACTCTGGGCCTATTATTTCAAACCTAAAAACTAGTCCTATCAAGGCCTTCACAGGTGAAACCCCTTCAATTGATCATATACGAAAATGGGGGAGTAAATGTTTCTACTATGTAGATAAGAAGACACTACCTACTAATGAAAGACACGATAAACTTGTTAACCCAGCGAGAGTAGGCGTATTTGTGGGATATTCTGAAAATACGACAAAACACTTCAAGGTTTACTCACCAGAACGAGGATATACCATTTTATCAAGTCGTGTTGTGATAAATTAGAACGAAAAAGGAGGAACAGTTGATCTAAAGATCCGAAACGCAAAAAGCGGACCTCAAGGAACACCGAATGTGACCATGGATAGAAGGCCAAGGGGAAGACCAAGGAATGTGGAAATTGAGCATGAGTCAAGTATTCCTCAAGTCATTAAAAATTTAGATACGCTTAAGGAAAATGAAGAGCAGAGGCATTATTTCAACTCAACAATCAACACCCCCACTAAACCAAGTTTAGTTCATCAGAAATTAGATACTAATGAAGAACTTGTAAGCATAGTAACCAATGATGAACTCCCCGAAATTACCGAGCCTACTGTCCACAGGGCAAGCCGCAGCAGTGAAAACGTTCATCAAAATCCGGAGAAGACTCTAAGCATCGATCAGCACTCAGTAAATCTGAGCACGCCTGATATGGATTTGGACTCAGAACTTGACAGTGACAACTTGGCGTCAGTGACAGATATAGATACAGACTATGACTCCGACAATTCAGATGCGGAATATAAAATTGATGGCAATTGTGAGGACCAAAAAACAGATCGAAAATCTTGCGAGTGTATAATTTTACAAGATGTAGAAGAAAATATGAATGATGACAAGGCAGAGAAAATAGATGCAGAGAAATCTCCAACGGAAAATTATTCAGATAAGTTAGAGGGAAAATATAAAGTTGGCGCTAATCAATCAACAGGAATATCATCGTCGAATTCCGCAACAAGGAATTCAGATGTAGATACCTCATTGGTTACTACTAATCCCGAGCATAATATTCCTACTTCAACAAAATTATTCCCAGTGCAAAGGCATAGATACTTTACACGTTCTACTCTTCAGAAACGTACCTCTCAGCAGGAACCAGAGTCGCTTCGAGCTTCAAAACGTGTCAAGGCATTCATTGCACAATTGATTCAAAGCCAAAGAAATGATCTAACTAACAGCTCACCATTGGATCAAGTAAATGAGAAAGATATAGAAACTGCACTTCCAGCAGAGGTAATTGCGGGCATAAAAATTCCTTCTAGCTTTGCAGAAGCAACAGAAGACCCATCTTACTCAGAACAATGGAAAAATGCAATGAATGAAGAAATGGTTTCACTCCGCAAAAAATAATACATTTTTGGAAGTCATACCACCAGAAGGCGCAAATCTTGTATCTTGTAAATGGGTATACACAATCAAGACTCGCACCGACGGCTCAATTGAACGGTTTAAAGCCCGACTTGTAGCACGTGGATTCAGCCAGATTCATGGTCTTGACAATGATCAAACATTTGCCCCAACAGTAAGAATGGACACACTCCGATTATTTCTTGCCGTGGTTGCTGCCGAAGATTTAGAATGTTATCATTATGATATAAAGAATGCATTTACAGAATCCCATCTTAAAGAAGACATTTATCTCCAGCCACCTAAAGGAACCTCAATTAAAAAAGGCTACGTCTGGAAAGCACTTCGAAGTTTATATGGGCTAAAACAAGCTGCAAGGGACTGGAACTGCTTAATCAAAGATTCTTTACTGACATGGGGGTTCACACAAAGTCTTGCCGATCCATGCTTGTTTACCCACGACAATGGTACAAGTATATTGGTTTATGTTGATGACATTGCTGCATCGGCTAAGTCTAAAAAGCATCTGGATTGGTTCTATGAAAAGTTATCTACAAGATTCAGCGCCAAGAATCTAGGGGAGATAGAGAAGATCCTTGGAGCTAGGGTTACACGAGACAGAAAGAGCCGCACTTTACATCTAGACCAAGAACAATTCATTCAAAGCCTATTGGAAAAGTTTGGATTCAGAAAAGGTACTCACAAGCCAAAGACAGTGCCACTCATAGGATATGAACATTTACGACCAGCAACGAATGATGACAAGAGAATCGACGTAACCGAATACCAGCAAGCAATTGGCAGCCTAATGTATGCTGCAACCTTCACAAGGCCAGATATCGCCTTTGCGATTGGAAAACTTAGTCAATTCATGAGTGACCCTGCAGAACATCATGGATATGCACTCAAGACAATTTTTCGATACCTAAAATCGTCAGTAAAATTTCGGATCCGTTACGGCCTTGGAGGAGAATTCAATAACTTTAAAGTCTATTCAGATGCCGACTGGGCAAGTGATAAGAATGACCGCAAAAGTATCTCTGGGAGCGTCACCATGTTCTATGGTGGACCAATCTCTTGGTCAAGTAAAAAGCAGCGCTCGGTATCAACATCAAGCTGTGAGGCTGAGTATATAGCTCTTTCAATGTGTGCAAAACATGGACAATGGATTGCTCAAATATTTAGAGACCTCGGACTTCCAAAATATATCGGGAAGAACCCAGCACTCGTTCAAATGCTCGGAGACAATCAAGGATCAATTGCATTGACAGAAAATGCATATCTTAATGAAAGGTCAAAACATATCGACATTTGTTATCACTTTATCCGTGATCTTGCCGAAAAGGGGAGATTGATAGTTGATTATATTTCAACTGATGACATGATAGCAGATGGCATGACCAAACCGTTAGCAAGGGTGAAGTTCCAGAAATTCATTGAACAGCTTGGTCTTAGCTTCACTAAAATTCCTGTGACAGGATCAAAAAATAGAATTAACTAAAGACCAGAACCACGACAACTCTTGAGGGGGAGTGTTAAATGACAAGGTGTGTCTGGTTGGCGTAGGAACCTGCCGAGCCAGTCAAGGTCAAGCTTAGGAGTCGCGTCAATAACGCTACTCATGCAGATCAGTCGCGCGGAGAAAATTTGTACTTAGTAGTTATTTTCTGTCACTATTTTGTAAATAGAATACTATCGCTTCTCATTCTATCTGACCTCCTTCCACTGTGATAATTCTATTGTCTTCTCTACAGTTATACAGCTATAGAAGGCCTCCCAATTAATAAGACTTAAATATCGCAAGAGCTGGGAAAACCTCCGCAACAGATACATCAATAACAGATACAGAAAAGGGAATTAGCCATTTTCGATCGGAAAAATTTCCGGATCCTGAAAAATATCAAGGAGCCCGTTCAAAACTGCTAGGCTTCTTAACTCAATCGAAAATGAAATTAGAAGTCAATTCCGACCGTTTTCGAAACAAATCAGCAAAAGTTATATACTCTATAAGTCGATTGGAAGGAAAAGCCTTAGATCAAATAGTACCACTAGTCACTTCGAACCCCACTGCACCATTCTCCTCTATTGATGCTTTCGTTTCTTATTTGGAATCATCGTTCGGCGATCCAGATCCTCGCGGCACGGCACGTAGTGAGCTCACTAAATTAAAATAGGGAAAAGGAGATTTTGAGTCATATTACTCTCAGTTCCTTCGTTTAATGGCTTACTTAGATTACAACGAATGTGCAAAAATTGACGCGCTGACTGAAGGGCTATCAGAGGAATTAAAAGATGCACTAACGTCCCGCACTGATCCAGCAAAGACTCTTAAAACTTATGCTGCTATGCTAATGAAAATTGACAACCAAGTACGAGGTCGGAAAGCTGAAAAAGAAATTCGCAATAATCTGGGTCAATTCTCGACCACTATGGCTCCACATCCTTCTCACATTCCCGGGGGTCTAGCACCAATGGACCTCTCAGCAATTCAAATTACAACAATGTCACGACCTGCTCCTGAAAAGCGGTATGAATTCAGAAATGGTCAACGAAAGATTTCAGCAGATGAAAAGCAGTGGCGACGGAATAATAATTTGTGCATATATTGTGCAGGCTCAGGTCACGTTTTATCCAATTGTCCATCGGCAACCCGCTCGAAGGGTAATCAACCAACTATAAATGCCGCACTCCTGACACCTACACTAGAAGACACTGCAGTTTCCCATGACGTTGAAATTTCGACTTGTGAAAAGGGTTTTCAAATGTCCCAGGTCTGAAAGATGGCTCTTGCCTGGGACCGTCAGATGTCTCTTCAAAAAATACGTTGTCAATTTCCAGTATCTCAGTGTCTCCGATAGAAGATAAATTAGATGGGACTCATATGGTTGCTGCTTGTACAGTAGCAGTTAATAAAGAATCTATTCTAACCCATGCTCTAATCGATACTGGCTGCTCAGGTTTTGCATTTATTGATGAAACATTCGCACGTCATCACAAACTTCCCATGTCCCTTCTTCAATCCCCTCGTAATCTTCAGTTAATCGACGGAAGACCGGTCTCTTCAGGACAAATAACTCATATCTGTCATCTACCCATGTCCGTTCAATTACACAAAGAAATTGCCCCATTTTTTGTCACTAAACTGGGATCATATCCTCTTGTACTGGGTATACCTTGGCTTCAGCTGCACGACCCTATTTTACGCTTTAAAGAAAATACCATCATGTTTGACTCTAATTACTGCAAAGTAAATTGTAATACTTCTAAGAATTTAAATGCCATTCAATGTATTAGTCCTCCAAAAAGCTTGCAGCAAGTAAATCCGAAAACTCTCCGCCACATAGCAGGCAAACATAATCTTTATATTCAAGCGACAAGCCTCAAGGAAATTCAACATGCTCTTGAAAATTCGAATGAGCAAGGATGGACAAAGAAAATCCCTCAGAGGTATAAAACATATTATGGGATGATGGATAATGCGCAGGCAAAAGCGTTGCCACCCCGACGTCCCTACGACCATAAAATACCCCTCAAGGAAGAAAAAGAGCCACCATTTCGTCCACTTTATGGCATGTCTAGAGAAGAATTAACGACCCTCAAAGAGTATATTGAAGAAAATCTACACAAAGGATTTATCAGACCAAGTTCGTCACCAGCCGGTGCCCCTGTTTTGTTTGTTAAAAAGGCCGACGGAACTCTGCGTCTTTGCGTAGACTACAGAGGATTAAACGAAATAACTATAAAAAACCGCTACCCATTACCCTTGATACGCGAGACTCTCGACCGTCTCTCAAAAGCTAAGTGGTAAACTAAACTTGACCTTCGTCAAGGATATAATCAAATAAGAATTGCAGAAGGTGAAGAGTGGAAAACTGCTTTTAGAACTCGCTATGGACATTTTGAGTATTTGGTTATGCCTTTTGGACTCACTAATGCCCCGGCTACATTTCAACATTTCATAAATGATTGTGTCCGAGATTACTTTGATGTGTTTTGTACCGCCTATCTTGACGATATTTTAATTTACAGCAACAACTTAAAGGACCATGAAAATCACGTTGAAAAGGTTCTGCAGGCGCTTAAAAGAAACAGAGTTTTTTTAAAACCAGAGAAATGCGAGTTTCACACACAAAGTACAAAGTATCTTGGCTTAATAATAAGTCCGAATGGTATCCAAATGGATCCAGATAAAGTGGAAACAGTAAAAAATTGGACTAGACCAAAAAACATTAAAGATGTTCAGGCATTTTTAGGGTTTTCGAATTTCTATCGCAGATTCATACATGGATTCTCAAGACTTGCAGCTCCATTAACAACATTAACTCGTAAAAATATAAAATTTAAATGGACCGTCGAAGCACAAAATGCTTTCAAATATTTAAAGAAAGCATTTACAACGGCACCCATATTAGCACATTTTGATCCTGACAAAGAAATAACTGTAGAAACGGACGCATCAGATTATGTTTCTGCAGGTATACTCTCTCAGAGGGGCGAAAATGGATGCCTTCAACCTGTTGCATATTTTCCCAAAAAACACTCACCATCAGAATGTAATTACGAAATTTATGATAAGGAGCTTTTAGCAATTATCAGAGCATTTGAAGAGTGGCGGCCAGAGCTTGAAGGTGCCGCTCACCCAATTACCGTTCTTTCCGATCACAAAATTTTGGAGTACTTTATGAGTACTAAACAACTTAATTGTCGCCAAGCTCGGTGGTCAGAATATCTTTCTCGGTTCAACTTCATCATCAAATTCAGACCGGGAAAACTAGGCGGTAAGCCAGACGCGTTGAACAGAAGATCATCAGACCAACCTGGAAAAGAAGACGAACGACGACTAAATCAAAGCCAGGTTATCTTGAAAAAAGAAAACCTCCAGTCCGACAAAAACTTGAGCTTTTTTGCATGTCACACAGATCCACAACTTAGCCATGACAGCACTTCGCTGGAGAGCTTGTTTCATAAGGCTTATCTGCTTGACCCTTTCCCACAAAAAGTGATAGACATGAAAAATAAGGGCATAAAGCAAAGTAAAGATATATCCTTAGCGGAATGCACAGAAGTAGAAGGGAGATTATTGTATAGAAACACACACTATGTACCAGATTACGAACGATTAAAGCTTCATATACTTCAACAATATCATGATGCCGCTCCAGCAGGGCATCCCGGCCGAGAAAAAACATTCGAGCTTATCAGCAGGGACTATTACTGGCCAAAAATGCGGAAATATATTGCCAGATATATACGAAATTGCCATGTATGTCAACGAAGTAAACCTCAAAACCACAGTCAGTATGGAACTCTTCAACCGCTGCCAATTCCCGAACAACCTTGGAGAGAAGTATCGATGGATTTCGTCACCGGACTACCAGAAAGCGAAGGATTTGATGCCATTATGGTAGTTGTTGATCGGTTAACCAAGATGCGACACTTTATACCTTGTAATACAACGGTGAACTCTGAAGATGTAGCAAGCATTTTTCTTCGCAATATATGGAAGCTACATGGCCTACCAACCCATATAACTTCTGATAGAGGGACACAATTAACGGCGAAATTCTGGAAATTTCTGTGCAAGCACCTTGGTATTAAAGCAAGAATGTCAACCGCATTTCATCCCGAGACCAATGGCCAAACAGAAAGACTAAATGCTATTATGGAACAGTATCTTCGTAGTTATGTTTCTTACCAACAAACTGATTGGGTTCACTGGTTGCCTATGGCCGAATTTTCCGCCAACAATCAAGTATCAGCATCAACCAAAGCTACTCCGTTCTTCAGTAATTATGGCTTTCATCCTCGATTCACGATCAACCTAAGACCTCATGAAAAATCAATCCCAAGTCTAAACGCCAAAGACTTTGCGACTAAAATGAGAACGCTTCACGACTACCTTAGAACTAATATTCGAGTTGCACAAGACCAACATGAACAAGCAATAAATAAAAACAGAACACCAGCACCTCATTACAAAGTTGGAGATATGGTCTTTTTGTCTACAAAAAATATAAGAACAACTCGCAACTCACAAAAATTAGACTGGAGGAAGCTAGGCCCATTTCCAATAGACAAGATCATTTCAAATCAAACGTATCGTCTTAAGTTACCAAAAACAATTCAAGTACATCCAGTGTTTCAAGTTTCACTACTTAGCCCTACAGCAAACGACCCAATGCCGGGTCAAACACGGGCGCCGCCACCACCTGTAATAGTAAACCAAGAAGAGGAATATAGTGTGCAAGAGATTTACGACTCACGTCTGACTAAGCCTCATGGTCTTCAATATCTCGTCAAATGGACTGGTGAAAATGATGCAACCTGGGAACCAGCCGTCAATCTTAATGATACCGTGGCTGTAGACGTATTCCATTCTCACTACCCCAATAAACCAGGCCCGTTAAATAAAAATTATACATCTCAGCCTCGCAGGAGCTCGCGTTTTAGAAAGGGGGCTACTTTCACAGACTAAACCATCATGATGAAGTAGTGAAGGTAGGAGCGAAGATGTACTATCTTCTTACGTCATATCTTCGTCGATTAATACTCTAGAATTCTCCCTGTCATGACATCATCTAGATCGGAATAATCTTACTTGGGTGTTTATGACGTCAATTAATCAATAGCATGCGATATTCTTAAGTCACTGAGAGTATGATATCACCGAAAGTATGAAATCATGAAACTCATGATATTATGGAAAGTGTGATGGTTAACTGGATTGGGCTATGTATATAAGAGAGTTAGTATTAGAATATTCAGACCTCACGCAACGTCTTCTGAAAAATATATACGCTTCTTCTTCTAACTTCATCTCTTCTTTGGGAAGACCATTACACTGCCTCACTTCCTTTGTCTGCTTCACTCCTCTCAGTGACATCTCAGCCTAAGTTATTGTCGTATGATCCCCATTCCATTTACGATCTCATTTCGTACCCTGTGGAACTATCGCTATATTAGACTCCTTGAGACTTTGACACCAAGCTCCCAGACCCGCCAGCCAATCTGGTAAAACAAAGACCAGCTGTACAGGCAAGACTAGCCGGACAAGAGCCCCCGTAAGAAGATAAACGACTCTTCCTTCGTATGAGACGAGAACATCAGTGGCAGACGTTATCGCCTGTCACAACAAAGAAACTCATCACTGAAAAATCAGGAGTTGCACCTTCAGCATTTATAGCGATGATACAAGTTAGGTCCGGCTTAGCAATGGAGTGTGCATTAGACCCACTCAGGGAGTCGATTCTGGGTGTGGGTCCTTCCCTTCAAAAGGAGGAAGTCACAATTTAGCCCGCTTCAGATTGGACGTCCGTCATGGTCCCTCATGTCCCAATCTGCATCCGTACATTAGACGGAAGGATTGACGTTACTAGTGAAATGATGAAGACGAAATTCCAGGCAGTATGCGGAGTTACACAGATACAGGTGCGCCCAAATGACATAAAATTAGGAAGCTATTCAGTTAGCTGGATAATACACTTTAAACAGGTGCCATCCAACCTAAGATTTTGACTTTTCGACAAGAGTAGACCTGCCATTCCGTTCTCTCGTCGACGCCCCATCGAGCAATGTCAACGCTGTTGGGGATATCACTCAACAAGAAACCGTGTCAAAGGACAGTGGTGTGTTAAATGTTCTGGTAAACACGAAGTAGCAGAATGCACGGTCAACATTCCCAAGTGTTCAAACTGTGCTGGGCCGCACGAATCAACCCACTTGAGCTGCATGGCTCGACCAAGGCAACATCATGGCCAAGTAACGCCGCGATCACCAACAGGGCTACGAGTTGTTCGTGAGAGAGGGCATATGGATTTTAAGGCAGCATTGTTAAGATCCCAAGAAAAAGGTAAGGCCCGCGAGGTCATCAACATACCAGAAGAAATAATGCATGATAATGAGTAATACACCAAACTCATATAATCACAAACAGAGACATAGCACCCTTCTCTTTCACCAAGTGAATGTGGGAAAGGGCGGACCGAACATGAACATATCACTGCAACAAGCTTGGGATGCAGAAGTACACATAGTCATGGTACAAGAACCATGGGCCTTGCGAGAAGACGGATATTTCACTACGAAAAGCCACCCTGGCTTCAATAGCTTCATACCCTTCGGAAAGACGGTACCGAGATCACGACCACGCGCCGTCACTTTTGTCAGGAAAGGACTGCAAGCGACACAGATTACACCTTCGTCATCAAGTCAGACGTCAGACGTCAGACTATTGCTTCGTGCAGGTGTCCGGACTGACCTTTGCAAACGTATATCGTGCCCCAGGCCCCACTGGGACTTTGGATCCTGTACTAAACTGGCGTCCCAGTGGCCCTTCAGTAGTGGGAGGCGATTTTAATTCATTCTCACAGAACTGGCAACCGTTAATAGAACGCCAATACGGTAATGGCGATCTCATCATGGGATGGGCTCGCAAAAATAATATGCAAAAATAATATGCAAAACTAAGCACCATTAGAGAAAGCACCCACCGAGAAGGAAATGTGCTAGATCTAACCTGGAGTAACACGACGGCTTTTGCATCAGTCTCAACCCGCTTTCACTGTACATCAGATCACTCTACTATTGAGGGCTCAGTTGACACACCCGGGTACTCGGAACTATATGGAATCCCAAGACTAACTCGCGTTAGAGACGGAGATCTAGAAGAGTTCGCACGATGCGTGAAGCAATGGGTAAGGCCTGGCCCCCTAAGTAGTCAAATCGAGATTGAGGACTTCACGAGGAGTTTAATCCGAGTACTTCAAGACTCGGCCAAAGTTGTCGGATGATCACCCGCTGTAGGAAGTGGGGAAACAGCGCCCTGGTGAACTGGGGACTGCAAAAAACGACAGATTGACTACAGGGTAGCTAAAAGGACATCCGGAGATGTAGATATGACCCGTAAGGCTTTCCGAGCCGATGTGAAGTCAGCCAAACGCGAATACTGGAAAAAACAGGTTGAAGCAACAGAGACAAAAGCACAGGTGTTCAAATTCATGCGTTGGGCCAAACCAAAGCCGACGAGACAGCCTCCTCCTCTCCAGGTAGCACCAAACCGGTGGCTTTCAGATCCATCAGAGCAGACAATCGCACTTCGAGATTCACTTCTTGCAAGGTTCGACGCTAAAAGCGACATAGAAACGTGGGATAATGACCAGCCAGATTCTATTCCGTGGAGTGGTGTCAGGGAGTTGTATTATCAATGTTCCGGAGGGTATGAGTCGTGGGGTCTTTGGAAGAATTACTAATATGTGGTGATGAAATATGGTGAAAACGTGAGGTATAATGTTTAAAGGATAGCGGTATTCCTAAAGAAGAGATGCATTTATGACTCTAAGGTATAAGTGTAATCAGAAGACGTTGCGTAAAGAAGAATACTCCTCCACGCCGAATGTTTATATACATAAAATAATCAAATAACCAAATAGCACATTATCTCAATCCCGAACGATCTACTACACATCACTTTGTAAAACTAGCCTAATTTTTCGAGTCCTTCCTCCTCCGTTTAGAAGTTCGTTACACGAGCTTTGCTACAATGATCCGTGAAACGCGGAGAGGTGTTACTGGAAGACGTTACAGTATCTACCATAGCAAGTAAAGAAACAGCTCCAGGATATGACAAAATCACCGTTCGACTCCTCAAGGCTTGCTGGAGTATAATAGGAACATATGTTAGGGACCTGTCCCAGGCTTGTTTGAACTTGGGGTATTTTCCTACGCCGTTCAAAGTAGCTGAAGTTATACTTCTTCCCAAAAATGGACGTGATCTCTCCAGCCCAAAAGGATGGCGTCCCATATCGCTACTCTCCAGCTTGAATGGCTTCATAAAACATGCTTTTTTGAAACATGCAATAACAACACTAACTAGTACCCCAAACTATAAATATTTGGCATGTATTTGCAAGAGCTCTGATTTAAAGACTATTAGTCTAGGTGATGGATAATTTTCTTGTTAATATAGATAAATATCTTCTCTACTGTATTAGAATACAAAAGTCTCAGCTGGAGAGTACTTTTGACTTCAGTTGATAGTTCGGGGTGCATGGCAGGCTGGTCTTGGCCCATTTATTACATGTCGGGCTTAGTTAAAAGCGTCGGCACGTCGGGTAGTTTATATAGACTGAGCTGGCCAACACGAGACCTTACGGTTGTTTGTTTGTTTGTTTATTCATTTAGGTCCTAGGTCTAACCCGTTATCCCCGAAGAGTCAAGGACCGGTTTTCACAGCCAAGATCCTATCTCTGATTAGCCCAACTTGATCCAACCGCATGAAACCACTAAACAATAAGTAGATAGTTTAAAGTTCGCAACCGTACATAAATTCAACCTTTGAAACCAAACTCCTACCCACAAAACTATCCAGCCCTGCAGATTTCCCAATTTCTGGTCAGAAAACAAATCTTCTCGCCTTGTATTCCTTCCTGTCATATCATCTGTATGACTAATTTATATGGTCCTCGATGAGATCAGAGGAAGAATTTGTAGATGGCAACCCAAAACAGCAGGTTTCCTTAACAAAGTTTTTTGAAAATTTCGGGACACTTTGGCCCGAGAAGCTTTTGGATGAAGTTACTGCGTGACAATCTCCCTCTGAGTCGACGCGTGACGTGAGAATGTAGTCGACAGTGAATGAAATGGGTTGGTGTGGTCTCCTCCCCGCAGGTTCACTCCATGAGACCGTACATATTATTGAAACGGCGATGACACGCCGCGAAATTGCCATTGCCCGTACGAGCTGCAATCAGATTTCGAAGTGGGAACCTCGAAAGTCCCAGCTCCGGTGGTTTTCGTCGTCGCATGAGCAGGTCAAGCTTGAGATATCGGGGCGGTCAAGCTTCGTTCCACCATTCGTCGAGCAATGCTTGCCGCAAACGATTCATTTGGCCATGCAGAAATGCCAGAGTTATGGATTCTGGCCGTATTTCAGAGCTAGGCAGCTTTCGTAGGCCAGACCGGGCGGCCGAGTCAGCTTCTAGGTTACCCTGAATTCTTGAATGTCCAGGTACCTGTAAAAGGACGAGAATCACGGACGCTGCACGCAATGGCTGCCACAAAATAATCTATATTTTCTATGAAGAGAACACTTTAGTGGGACAGAGCCAATGTAAGGTGTGTGCTGACGACCACCTTACCTAAGCGCTTACTAAGCGTCTAACCTGTTGCAATAGACAGATCATTTGCCACATCCCACTTACATGCAAGGCTGGGCCCGTAAGTCAGCCCAGCCAACTAACACCGGGTAAAACCCGTAACAGTACCCATTTAATTATCACGCAAGCTGATTTGGACAACTCACGAAATTTCCGTACTTCGTCGTGGCTTGTGGTGGACTTGCCTGTCTCAAGTGCGTTGATCGCCTGTTGACAATCCATTAGTAGGTAGACTCGTTGTATCGCGCTCTGGAGTCCCAGTGCTGCCTCAAGAGCCTTCCTTGCCCCGGTAATTTCCGCATCTAAAGCCTCCCCCCCATGCCTGATACCACTTTCTGTGAGCAAAGTCTGTCCGTCCCTCTCCAGAACAAAGCCCCACGCAGAGCGTTCATTCCCTTCCGATGAGCCATCTGAGTAGGCACAAATTTCCGACTTCGACACCTGGTTGATCCATTGTCTACATTTCTCAATTTGCTCCTCTTTAGATCCTACTTTCGGTAAGTAGGATGTGGGTGGTAGTGCTTCTGCACCCTCAGCCTCTGGTAATTGTCGGTACGCTCGCTGTACTCGTGACATTATTCCTTCAGGAACAGAAGTCCCTCGATTTCTAATCTTGTATTTCAGCGTGCCTATATTTGGGCACACAGCCGCACGAATCCTCAGCGGATGGCGGTCATCCAGAGTTTTGAGCCTGACTGAGAGTCGAAGTCGATTACCCTCCAGAATGATTTTGCCCGGTGGAATTCCACCTTCTCTATTGTTATGGCCAGGCATCCTTGAAGAAGGTTCAAGGAGAAAGTTCGAGGAGAAGGTTCAAGGAAAAGGTTCTCAGGAAAAGGTTCAATGAGAAGATATCCGAGAAAACTCTGATAATTAGAGTTGGAGGGGCTTACCATGACATAATCTTTCAAAGCCTCACTTACATCTAGCACGTAGTTAGTTATACTTAAGGAAGCTGGAGTTACTCTAAAGTAGTTCTTCAGCTTCTCATTCTTATATCCTCATTGTCTCTAGAATCATACTACTTGTCCTGACCTCTCGATCTCTCGTTCTTCAGTCCTAATCTTTTGTGCCTCGCCCGATCAGTTTAACACCCCTAACCTTACCTGTCTATATCTTCTCGTACTTACTCGCCTAGTCATTACTAAGATATCTTCAGCAGACGGCAAATCCTACTTCAGTCACCACACGCCGTAACATCTATGCAGTACAACGTTCGCTGTCGTCCTCATTACCGGGAGAGCAGCCCGTAGTCCCATCAAGACAGCCTTGTCAATCATGCCACATAGGTGTGCCGTTGGTGGGGTTGTCATGCTTTTTATCGTAGGGCGTTTGAGACCTGGCCACCAGATTTCCGCACAAAATGTCGCAATAGGAACAACACACATGTCGACTGCTCTGATAAGCGCTCCTGGGGCGGCTCCTCGGAGAGCAGTGTTGAAGCGGCGCAGGTTCTGCGCAACTTTCAAGGCTTTACTGCACCATGTTGTTACATGGTGCTTAAAGGTCAGCCGGGGATCTAGGTAGACACCCAACCAGCGAACATATTCAGCTGGCTCAATTAGGGTTCCATTGACATAGATTCCTTTCGCAGGCTCGTGGTACCGTGCGGGAAATTGAATTACTTCTGACTTACTTGTGTCGAAAACAACCGCATTTTTTCCCGCCCAATCCAGGAGATCATCGACTTCACTCTGGGCTGCAACGGCAGATTCCGTAATCGTGCGGCCAAATCCAATTATTCCGAAGTCTTTGACGTAGCTGAACCTCATACCAGACTTCCCGCTTCGCATAGGCTCTGCCATGTATAGAAGGAAAAGGAGTGGTGATATCGGTGAGCCGTGGGGGACTCCACAGCTTAGCTGTCGCTGAGCGGTGACTCCTCCAGAATAACGCACTTGGACCATTCGTTGTGCTAGGAACGAGGTAGTCCACTTGAGTATCAATCTGGCCAACCTTGCTCCTGCATCCTTCTCACCAAACGGTTATGGAGAACTGCGTCAAAATCACCTTGAACGTCCAGGGTGACAAATGTAGCCGTCCATTTTTTGGAGCTTGCCTCTTCAATGTCATGTACCACACAGGAGACGAGGTCTATTGCTGAGCGCCTCAGGAGCGCGCCAAATTGCTGTTGTCCCGTTACATCAAAGATGACGGCGAGGTGCGCCATACGCTTGGCCAAGAGCCTTTCTAGACCTTTACCTAGGCAAGAAAGAAGAGCGATGGGCCTCCATCCCTTGACTGTCTTTGGGTCTCGATTAAATTAGAATGGTTCCGGAGATTGTAAGAATGACATACCAAGTATGAGGATGAGTTAGAGTTATGATGAATGTGTTTAATGTACGCCGAAGTCTACTGATGTGTAATGGATAGTTAATTGTAAGGAAATTGCTATAGTTCTATCTGTGTAGCGAGAAGTCCCTCTATATACATGAAAGCGGGGTTTTCCGCACACTAGTGTAAATTCCAACATACTTCCTTATCTAACCTAAATGGGAAAGTTGTTGGAGATCCTGAAGCCAATGTATGCCAAAAGGCATCTATTGGCTAATTACTATTCATGCCAGTGAGTGATGATATAGGTTAATCATATCTCATGGCGTCAGTGCATATTATTCTAATATGAACTATTTGTCTACTGCAGTCATGTTGCTGCCTTAATTACAACAGATTAGGCTTCGGAACAAGAACGACCTCAGCCAGCTTGAACCAGGATGGATGAATACAAATCCTCACGTAGGCCCGGAAGAGTTGTGCGACGTACAGTCCTATAGTGTTCCAACAAGCCGCTAGAAGTTCAGTTGATATTCCATCTGCTCCTGGAGCCGTGTTACCACTGCCAATTGTGCAGTACCTGACTTCTTCCTCGGTGATGTCATCATTCCACGGGATTCGGTTGTTGCTTGTCGCTGTGTATGGTGGCAGGTCGTCTGATGCCTGATGTCTGGCTAGAAGCGCATCGCGGAGTACTGTCGCTCGCTCTAATGGATCCGAGATGAGGATTCCATTGTGATTGAGTGGCGGTGGAATGCTAGCCTGTCGTGGATTCGCCATTCTCAGCAGCTTGAACACATCGCTCGGCGACTTCATGGCTTCGACCTGTTGCGTCTAATATTCTTTTTTCGCAGCTCGGAGAACGGATCGAAGTTTTTTCGCGCAGACGCCCCGCTGGGGAGAGGGTAAGGTCGCTTGATATTCGGCGCGTGCTACCCTGCATGCCGGGGTCCACCAAGGTGCTGATTTTCCGCTTCTTGCTCTGGCTCTGGTTTCAGTCGCGCTAATAGCGGCATTAATCTGGAAACAGAGTTCTTGGGCGTATCCTTCAACTTTTTCGATAGTGTCTAAGGCTGGAGGCTGCTTGATCCATCTGGCAGTGAAGTCAGCAAATTTGGGAAGGTTTTTCTTTGTCATTCGGAGCTTGGAGATCCCAGGCTTCATTCTTGCAGCCCGAATCGGGATTTGTCCCCGGATAAGAAGATGATCGCTGGTTACGCATTCATTTCTATCCACCCATGCACGAGCGCCAATAATGTTGGTCCAGGCTAGGTCCAAGGTGTTACCAGCCTTATGCGTGGGCTCCCCAATAATGAGACAGGATAGATCGTGTTGTTGCGCCCATCTGTTAATTTCCTCTCCTTGTCCGTAGATTCGAGTGGTGCTCGGTTGCCAGGCCTAGTATACTGAGTTGAAATCTCCTGCTGCAACAGAGTTTGGCGGTGGATTCCAATTAATGAGGGGCTCCACAGCCTGTAGGTTTTTGGGAGCCTTATTGTTACGGTTTGACCGTTATTTGAGCTTAGGCAAATAACCTAAGCGTAATATTAAGGATGTTTACGAAAAGGCTGTATGGGGGGGGCAGATGAAGCTGAACGAAACGGCACTACTAATCAGGAGGTTGGAGCGTTAGCACAATAAGTGATACCTGGCATTGCGTGGCTGGGTAGCAAGTATAATGCCTATGGATAAGTCATCAGTCTATAGACCCACAAAGATCAACTCTTATAAGTACCTGTTAGTAGTAGCTAGAGTTCTCTTTTCTCCTTATATAGTTTAATAAATCGATTTACTCATCACCAACTCGGTTTCTGTCACAATTTAAACTATATCACTCAAACTCTTGCCCGTCATTAGGTATATCGCAATCTTAGATTACTGTGACCTAGGGTATCTTTAATTATTGGTTACATCGCACAGGGATTTTAAAATAAATCAACAATGGGTTCAGAAATGAACAATTTTTACAACGGAATGGACTTCATGGCATTTGGGTTATCGAATCAGGAATCGACGCCACACGGAGAAATACAATCGGAAGTAGAGCGAATGGTCGAGGAAATGAGATTAAGGGGAATAGAACACAGGAGAGAGCTTGGGATGCTACAATCTCAGATGAACGAAATGATGAAAAGGATGCAGGAACGATCGCAGAAGGATAAGAAATTATCCCTGCAAAACTCAAAAGCTAATATGGAGGGCCAATCAGAACGCAGAAATTGCTTCATTGAAGATGAACCACTTAGATGGCCAGAAGCATACGACCACAAGGATAGAAGTAAGTGGGCTATTACACATGGAATACTTCGCTACATATACAGACGTGATGTAGAAGAGCGATCCATACTTCAACCGTCAGACTTCTCAGTGCAACTATTCAGTCATGCGGTAACAGGAACAGCGAAAGATATGATCACAGGTCAGTTCCAAAATATGCTTGCAAATGGCATGGAATGGGATGCGCTAGGACTATTACAGGCCATGGATGATACTTTTCGCAATAGGAACGAAGAACAACTGGCAGCCGCGCTACTCCATGCATGCAGACAATTCCGGGATGAGAACCTATCGTCATATTTACCGCGCTTCCAACAGTTGCTCTCCCGAAGTCCCAGTTCGAAAGGAAATGAGAAGTGCAAGATCTACTTATTGCGGAATTCGTTAAACAAGACGACAAGGAATTACATGATCGGCAGTGTGCATCCTAAAACACTTCGTGAATTGATCGACTACCTGTCGATCCTAGGTTCTGAAATTGACGAAGTTGGTATGGAAATTACAAGGGAATACCTGCTAGGTCAGACTGGCTACTTCGACGATGGAACACGAGGCGTTGCTGGGGGCAAATTACTGGAGGGAATCTCACGAGAAATTATGCACAACCCTTCAGCCAAAGCCAGCTCATACAGTAAGGATGTTGACAGTAGGACAAGGAAGATTGGTATCGATAAAGTCCGTGCGAAGTGGGTATCACTTGTTGAGTTGAACGAGCGCAAAATAAACGGGTCATGCTTGCGATGTGGGAATAAAGGACACATTATAGCTGATTGTCGACTGCTTCCAGCTAAGCGTCCTGATACACCTATCCAAGCAGCACCATTTACCAGAAAAATTTCAGATACAGTTAAGGCCAAAGTTACGAAGAGCGTGGTAGAAAAAGGATTAGATCTAAAATCAAATTGTCCTCAGTTGCAAGCAAATGGAGCAATGGAATTGATTATCAACTCAAAATCAATTGGAGATAAAGAAGCTGAGGGCACTATGAATGGATCTTCTTTCATTATAGATACGGTAATTAACGGAATTTATTCAGTATCCACTTTGATTGACAATGGATGCGAATGCCTAGCCGCTGTCAGTAATTTATTGGTAGATAGAGCTAACCTAACTCGGATAAAAATAACTCCACGCAAGCTTACAGAGGCAACAGAAAATCGCCACCATAAAGATTTTATCACAGAAATGGTTAAAATGGAGCTAGATATAGATGGGTACCAAAGAACTTTATATGCGTACGTTATACCAATGTTGTCTCATGATCTCATATTGGGAAAACCATGGATGGAGCGAGAAGACGTTATCTACAATGCAAGAGAACATTTCATAGATATTGGAGAAGCAATTGTGAACAATCGACCATTGAGAGTATGGGAAAAGGGCCATCAGGCAATGATGAATTCGTCTTATCGAACAACGAATATCAAAAGTTTATCTGCAGGAGTATTTCTTGCAACGGTCAGGAAAGCCAGGAAGTCAAGCGCTGGCATAACTCAGCTATTTTCTGTAACGTTGGCAGATATTCAGAAAGCGCTTGCGCCATCAAAGAAATCGTCAACGTGTCTGGATAAGCTTCCTGATGAGTATAAGGAATTTTCAGACCTATTTCGAAAAGAACTCACAGATAAGCTTCCACCACATCGGCAAGGATGCGATCACGAGATTAGGCTCGAGTCTGACAAAAGCATCCCATGGGGACCCCTATATGGAATGTCAAGGGATGAGTTACTGGTGTTAAGGAAGACACTGACAGATCTTCTTGATAAGAATTACATTCGAGCGAGTAGTTCACCAGCAGGGGCCCCTGTATTGTTCGTTCGGAAACCAGGTGGAGGCTTGAGATTTTGTGTAGACTATCGCGCCTTGAATGCCATTTCGAAAGCCGATCGATATCCCTTACCGTTGATTAAAGAGACGCTTGCTAAACTGAGCAGAGCTAAGTGGTTTACTAAGCTAGACGTGCGATCTGCGTTTCACAAGTTGCGTATTAAGGAAGGTGACGAATGGAAAACAGCTTTTCGAACACGATTTGGATTGTTTGAGTGGCTTGTCATGCCGTTTGGACTAAATGGAGCTCCGGCATCTTTTCAAAGGTATATCAACGAAGCCTTACGTGAGCACCTCGATGATTTCTGTTCGGCTTATGTAGATGACGTGCTTGTATTCACCAACGGAGACAAAGAGGAACACGAGAGGCACGTGCGATTGGTACTTGAAAAGCTTCAAAAGGCAGGACTAGGGTTGGATATTGACAAGTGCGAGTTTGGTGTCAAGGAGACTAAATACTTAGGCTTCATCATATCTTCCGATGGTGAAAATTCTGCAGTCAAGATGGATCCTGCAAAGGTCCAGGCAATATCGGAATGGAAGGCACCCACAACAACAAAAGGGCTAAGAGGATTTTTAGGGTTCGCCAATTTTTATCGTGGTTTTATCAAGGGGTTTTCAAGAATCTGTGCACCTCTAAC
The DNA here is from genome assembly GCA_900239735.1 of Blumeria hordei DH14. Taxonomy (NCBI): domain Eukaryota; kingdom Fungi; phylum Ascomycota; class Leotiomycetes; order Helotiales; family Erysiphaceae; genus Blumeria; species Blumeria hordei. The sequence goes on along the minus strand of OENG01000025.1, from coordinate 2,487,443 downwards.
TTGTCTGACAGGCAAGGGTACACCTTGGAAATGGGGCTCTGAACAAAACGCTGCATTTGAATTGCTCAAGGAAAAATTCGTTGCAGAGCCCGCTCTAGCCCAATGGGATCCCGACCGTGAAACAATGTTGGAGGCAGATTGCTCCGGTTATGCGCTCGGTGGATGTTTGTTACAAAAGCAAGAAAATGGCACATGGAAACCTGTGGCATATTACTCTCGGAAGCTGACTGGAGCAGAAATGAACTATGAGATTCATGATAAAGAACTCCTAGCCATTGTAGCAAGTATGAAAGAATGGGATGCGGAGCTACGGGGTCTAGCACATGCTTTCACTATCCTAAGTGACCACATGAACTGAAATATTTCCTGACCACAAGAAGGCTGACAGAACGGCAAACTCGGTGGGCAGAATTTCTATCTCGATTCAGGTATACACTTGTGTATAGGAAGGGAGTAGATAATGAACGACCAGATGCACTATCGAGAAGGGATCAAGATAGACCTACGGAAGGCGACCCACGACTCATAAGTCGCGAGCGCCAGGTCTTAACACCAATTTATGCATCAAAGTTACGTGTTGGTAATAGCAACCTAGCAGAAGGGCACGAGTTATTTATCAACGAAGATTTGCAAAATCTCTGGGACCAAGCATTAAAAAACGACAAGGGATATATACAGGTGGTGAATGCAATTCTAAGTGGGGAGCGTACATGGCCTAAGGACATTAAATTGCAAATAGAAGGTTCGGATGAGCCTAGCCCAATTAAAGCAACGATCGCCGCTTGTGCATTTGACAATGATATTGGTGTAGCTCGCTACCAAGGACGGATTTGGGTACCTCTATATGAACCTCTAACAACAGCGCTTATCCAGAATATCCATGACTCAGCTGTCTCGGGTCATCCAGGGAGAGATGCAACCCTTGCCCAGGTCGCTCGTGAATATTTTTGGCCTGGAATAAGTAAGTCAGTAAAACGGTTCTGCAAAAACTGTCATGTATGCGGGAGGTCATCGATCTGGCGACACCAGAAACAAGGGCTTCTTAAACCGCTACCAGTACCTGAAAGATTCCATCAAGAGCTTTCCATTGACTTTATGGTGGACCTTCCCAAATCGAATGGCGCGACAAACATAATGGTAATTACCGATAGACTGTTGAAATCAGTGACACTGGAGGCTATGGATAAAATGGATGCGGAATCTTGTGCTAAACGATTTGTAGAATGTCACTGGCGCTATCACGGATTTCCAATGGCCTTAACCAGCGATAGAGGCACTAACTGGACTAGTAAATTCTGGAGACGACTTTGCGATTAGTCGGAATTGAACAGAGGTTAAGCACAGCCTATCATCCTCAAACCGATGGAGCGACGGAAAGAATGAACCAGGAAGTTCAAACCTACCTGCGAGCTTATGTTTCCTATACTCAGCACGACTGGTCTGATTGCCTTGCTGCGGCCCAACTTGCGATTAATAATCGAGATGTGGTATCCTTAGGCGGTATAAGTCCATTTTACGCAATACACGGCTACCATGTCAACCCCATTCAAATCGTTAACAAGCAGTCGATGATACCAGTATCAACAGGAAAAGAAAGGGCCGAGAACTTTGTCGACAGATTACAAAAGGTTACGATTTTTATGCAATCTGCAATGGCAGCTATTCAGGAACGCTACAAAGATCTCACAGACAAAAAAAGACATCCCGCACCAAGATATGAAGTCGGTGATAAAGTTTGGCTACTTCTGCGAAACATAAGGCTAGAAGATCAACCTTCCAAGAAATTGGGATGGCAACATGCAAAGTACACAGTCACTAAAGTTATTTCGCCAGAAGTAGTGCAACTTAATATCCCTGGAAAGATACATAATCGGTTTCATGTAGACTTAATCTTACCAGCAGATGAAAATCCGTTGCGGTCGCAAAAATTAGAAGACGAAAATCCAGGTCCAATAATTGATGTTGATGGCGAAGAAGAATATCAGATTGACAAGGTCCTTAGATGTAGAACAAAGAAGGGAGAAAGACAGGCTTTAGTCAAGTGGACTGGATTGGCGTTACCGGAGTGGACATCGCTCACAAACTTGCAGGATGCCGCAGCGCTCGACGTGTGGGAAAAAGAAGTGGGGTTCAGCAGAGACAAACAATGGACCAGCGTCAAGGAAAGAAAAGAAGAGAGGGTGAATAGGGGGGTAATGTTACGGTTTGACCGTTATTTGAGCTTAGGCGAATAACCTAACGTAATATTAAGGATGTTTACGAAAAGGCTGTATGGGGGGGGCAGATGAAGCTGAACGAAACGGCACTACTAATCAGGAGGTTGGAGCGTTAGCACAATAAGTGATACCTGGCATTGCGTGGCTGGGTAGCAAGTATAATGCCTATGGATAAGTCATCAGTCTATAGACCCACAAAGATCAACTCTTATAAGTACCTGTTAGTAGTAGCTAGAGTTCTCTTTTCTCCTTATATAGTTTAATAAATCGATTTACTCATCACCAACTCGGTTTCTGTCAAACTTATAGACGTTGAGGAACGTGATTCCATTGACCACGACCCAGCAATAATCCGCTGTAGGCTTGGCACAGGGAAAGACCTGTTCTGAATTTATTTCACTGCCATTTTTCCGAGTGTAAGTCACCGCCCTCGGCCTAGACTGTTCCTCATCATGGGGATTATGGCAATCATATCCCGGGTGAGTTCTCATTGACTTCCTCTGCTTTTTCCACAGAGGTTCCTGTACAAGCAATACATCGACTCCCAGCTCAAAATCTCGGGCGAGTACTATGTCCTGTATCGGGCCTCCCTTTCCTACATTTATCGACATAAAATTTAAGGTAGGAGGGAGACGGAAAGGGGCCCGTGTGGCGCCCTTTATAAAATCTCTTCACTATTCATATCCTCTGTAACCTTGGTTACAGAAGGCGATGAATCGGTCATCAGCACTTCGAAGCAGTTGCTGGATTTGAAGCCCGTCAGCGCTAGTTTCGCTTTTTCGGATGCTGCTACAACTGCGGCTTCAGCGCGTCTAACAGCTGCTTTTGCTCGGGCAACTGCAGCAAATTCTCGTTGACTTGCCTGCCTGATTGTCTCGAGGTTCTCTTTGGAAGCCGGTCCAGACCTAGTAGGGCGAGCCAGACAGTCGCGACTGTCCGATCGGTGGGGGCCTCCACAGTTGCGACACTTCGTTTGTGCCTTACACTCTGCGGTGGAGTGCATGGTTGACGTGCAGTTCCAGCAAGCTGGAGCGCGTGAGCAACCTCGAGTGCCGTGGAATTGCAGGCATTATTTGCACTGATTAATTGCCTGTTTAGGCTGGTGACGAACTGCTATTCCGGAGTCGTCAAAATGTCTGAATCCCGACCGAGGAACAGATGCTCTCTCAAAGTGGGCTATCCATGATTGGTAGGGGGCTCCTACTTTTCCCTTTCCATGTGGGTGGACGCGTACCGGAATCGCCTTGGTGGTTCGAGTGATTTAATCCGCCACCATCTCCTCAGTGACTGTTACCTTGCCCAGAAGTGTGTATATGGCCACTGGGACCGTCGCAATTCGTAGGGCGACCAAATCAGAGGCAGTCTCCAACTTAGCTTCAATTCTGCTGAATTATTCAGCAGAGTTTAAAAAAAGCTGGCGTGCTTCTTCATTTTTGGTTTTAATTGCGAAGCCGGTATGAGCACGGTACACGTGTTCAATATTGGAGGATGGAACCACCACTAATTTCTTCATGGCATCTCTCACGCCAGCTGGCGAAAGAGCGTGCCATGCATGCTTCTTTCTGATTCGAAGAAACAGGCGAACATCCTTTGGCTTCGTGGTCGCAGGACTAACTTTTGTCTTCACCAGGACTGCTTGACTTGGAGCGACTCTAACATCCTTCACTGGAGCCATCAACTTATTTGAAGAGCCCCGGGCGGAAGTCGCATAGGTCGTTTTGGCTGTAGTCACTTCACGATGTGGCTCCAGATTTTTTGAATAAGTCCTTTCTCTAGGCTCTTCTGTAGGAAACCTTGTATTTTCCTGGGAGCTCGGGCGCTGGGGAAGGACTGGGGGGGCCGCACTGGGTCCCGACTTCATGAATTGAGCGAATGCTGCTAGGAGATATGTTTTCATCGAGTTTATAAACGGATCGCTCGACTCTTCGGAGTAGAGAGAGACCGTGGTCTCGACAGCATTGATCGCAGCAGTGCAGATTATTATGTTTTTAGCTGCTTGAGCCGCCCGGCGCTCTTCAGCTTCAATCATGGCTTGCAGTTCCGGGGGGCAGCCATTAATTGTTTGTATCCTGCTTTTGTTGCAGGAAGGTTGTTCTTTTTCAGTCGCCACTGATGGGGGTTTGCTGGCGTTCTGAGGGTTTGTGGCTTGATGTAACGGCTGTTGAGACGAAGGATTCCTGTAGCCTACGCTGGCTAGCGTAGGCAATGACACAAAGCGAATACTTGGGAGAGGTCTCGGAAGCCACGGAGCTTAGAATATTCTCATTGAACCTTCTGGAAACATACTGAATGTTCATGAGGATGACAGGTGTACCGAGAACCTTCTAGGTAGTTGTCGAATAGTCTCAGTCATTCAGGTTACAGGGAGAATCTTCTCGAAAGGCAATAGTCCAGAATGTATATATATGTAGTCTTTAGCTTCAGGAATTCTCTCCTCAGAGAATTATAATAAATATACTGTACCTACAAGATCGCACATGCACCTTGTACTGAAACCGTGACACTTGATTAGCCTTTTTCACCTCTGTAAATGCTGCCTTCTTGACGGTAGGAGCAGCAATTTTCTCTGTTGTAGTTGAGACGGAGGCCTCAGAGACCAGACCGTCATTTTTCTGGACGTCATTCCATCGGGAGTTGTTGAGACCCTCTTGTATGTAGCTGTCGATGACTGTATCACACATTTCTGAGTCTGGGTTCGTCGAGTTTGAGTCTTCCTCGAAGGCTCTCATCCTTTCAGTCATTTCTGACTCCATCTTGTCTTGATCTATCGTTTCGACCGATAGATTCCAAGATTCCAGTCGCTGATGCAGCCTGGCTTTAATTTTCGTCATTGCTTTGATCTGGCGCGCGGGGCGAGCTATTTTCATGGGCCCCATCGCCATTTCGGTGATTTGGGGTCTTGCCACTGTGAGAAACGATGATATCAGCTCGCGATATGATGAATTGAAGGGTTAAGGGGATGTATGGAGGAATTTTCATCGATTTCAAAAATAGCACTGTATGTTTTGTTTATTTTATTTTGTCCTAAGCTAAAGCTATGTTTTCCACATTGGGTCAAGGATAGGTGGAGCCGGTTAGGATCACTGTTTACAGGCCCAACTCATTCCAACCGTGTGAACTCCCACATAAATGGTGGTGTTAACAGCAAATACTAAAATCAAATTTAGAAGAAATTCTAATTAGGTCTGGATCCCGCGCTTCTCGCCCGTTCCCTTTCCTGTCACATCTTCCAAGTGACAATTTCTGATCTTCGCTGAGTGCAGAAGATGAGCTCGCAGGCACCCTTCATCCAGCCGGTGTCCTGCTATTAACGTGTTGAAGCCTTGTCGACTTCACTGAGGCTCGCAGTAGCCTTAAACCTCCTTTTCGGAATCCAGAATTCCAAACCCCGATCCGTCCGACATGTAGACGTCGTTCTTCGCGCCGTAAATTGCCTCGATGGTTTTTTCGGCTGCAGCTTTGATGCGAGCATAATCTGCATACTTTTTCTGCTCGAGCTTGCGAGTTATCGCAAGCTGCTCTTTTTTCACCTGGCCGGATTTGTTGGGTCTGGCTTTGCAGGACCGCGAGTCCGATCGATGAGGTCCCCCACAGTTTCGTCACCGTGTGGGGGCTTTGCACTCCGCTTCCGAGTGCATTTTTGATCCGCAATTCCAGCAGGCCGGAGCGCGGGAGCAGCCGCGTGAGGCATGGAAGCCAAGACATAGATTGCAATGAAATATATTTCGACGAGGTTGGAAGAGCTTTGCAGCTCCGGAGTCATCGAAGAGGCGAAATCCAGGTCGGGGCGTGGATTCGCGAGGGAAGAGCGCCTGCCAGTTCTGGTAGGGCGCTCCAGGTTTGCAGGTCCCATGAGGACGAACAAGAAAAGGAACTAATTTGGTCACTCGCGTGACTTCATCGGCAACCATCTTTGCTGTCACGGCGATGGGGCCATCGAGAGTTCGAATTGTCTCCGGGACGGTGGCAATTTATATGGCAACCAGATTTGATGCTGGTTCCAGTTTGAATCCAGATACGCTCCGTGATGTGGAGGAATCCAGGAGCTCTTTCCGAGCGGGTTCATTCTTTGCTGTTAGTGCAAAGCCTGTTTGTACCCGCTGAACCAACGTGATATCGTTGGCTGCGGTACCGAGAGCCTCTGAGACAGCTGATCTTACGCCAGCTGGTGCGAGGAGTCGGTGGGGGTGGTTGCGGGCGAGGCGTAGAAACAGTCGTGTGTCGGCTGCTGTCTTCGTATTGGCTCCCTTTGGTTTTTGGGCGGGCGGGGCTGCCTTTTTTGTCGATGGCCCAGCACAGCTGACTAGGCCTGCCCGAGCTACAGTGGCCCAAGTTGTCTTTGGGGCCTGAGCCCGGGTTTTCGTAGGGTTAGGTACCCTAATTTCTTGAGCCCTCGGCGGAGCGAGCTGGGAGAACTGGTGGTGTGCTCCCTGGACCGGATTGAACGAACTGGCCAATGGTTGCTCGTAGGTAGACTTTTATACCGTCTACGAATTCTTTATTATCGCCGATTGAAAGAGGCAAAATTGCTGCTTCAACACTGCTTATGGCAGTCGAGCAGATGGCGAGGCGGGCTGTAATTTGCGTCGTGCGACGCTTTTCGGCCTCCATCACTGATTGCCGCTCCGGAGGATATTCCGGTGCTGATGTTGAAGCTGTGCCTTTGGAAGATGGCACAGCGAATTTTCTTGCAGACTTTTCTGCATGTTCTGTCGTCTTCTATCGGACGACTTCCTTTCCTTTCCTTGAGGTGCTTGTCTCTGGGGCAAGCTCGATCGGGGCGTGGGTCTCGGGACCAATTTTTGCTGACCTGACGGGCTCAGAATCAGTCATCTCTTTGTTGGGAAGGTTTGGAGACGTCCCTTCGATGAAGACCTCACTCGCAAACATGCTTGATAGTTTTTGCGCGAGGCCTGGTGTTTTTGCGGGAGCCCTCGGGCGGACTCTCGCGTTGTCCAACATTGCGCTGGGGAGCTTTTTCCGAACAGGTGGCATGATAAAAATGCCAGCGACTCGATTACATTTTATTGATAAATGCGACGAGCGCGAGAGAGAAGAAGAGGGGGAAAAGGTGAAGATTCGAAAATCCGAAATTCAAAATTCAAAAAATTGCGGTGTTTGTGCGCAGGCACGACGTTCAGATAAACAAATAAATAAATAAATACCAAAAAAAACATCATTTTTGCCAGAAAGCTGCGCAGCGCTCCACGCTGCCCATATCATCAATTTGAAATCGTGATTATTATTATTTTTACATCTTCATTACCCTCCTCTCATCTTTTCGCTTTCCGTGCTCCAACTTGGCGAGAGTGGTTGCTGGTGTGGGTAAATCCAGCGGATTCGACGCGTCGCAAAATGCGACAATGGCCCCAACAAACAACGGCAGCGGAGCGCAGACAGCTCCAAAGCATAAGAACCTTGAAATCCTAGGGAAACTTCTTAATCAGGTTAGATTAATCATGATGGGAGAGATGGATGAGGAGGACCTACCATCGATGGAGGATGTGAACGAGGCCGTGAAGGCCTTCAACGCACACAAAAGGGCCTGGACGGAAATGTCCCAGAAGAAATCTCTTATCGAGGAGAGGATGATGGCGCTAGAGGAAGTTGTCAAGAAAAGCCTCGCGGATCCCGCTCGTCAAGCTGCGCCAGCAGTGGTTTCGGGCACGCCGCCACCAAGGAGCTACGCGTCGGTCGTGGCTCCGCAAATGACAAAAACAGCGGTTCGAATAGGAATCGATGGAGCAGAAAAATTGCAGCCGGAAGAGCTGCTTTCAAAGGCAAAAGAGCACATTCAAGGTACATACGCGATTCGTCAAATGCGGAGCAACGATACCAAAGTATTCGTCCAGTCGGCGGCCCAGAGAGACGCGGCGCTAAACATGTAACATCCAACGGAATTCAAAATTTTGCGGCAAGATTTTCCAGTCGTGGTCAACGGTGTTCCATTGCGGACACAAATCGAAGGTGGCAGAGATGCCGACAATTTCGCCATCATCAGGGAGATAGAGACGGCTATGAAGGCACGAATTCCAGGCTTAGTTATAAGTCGTATAAGGTGGTTATACGACGGAAAGGAACACCAGCGGTCAAAGAAAAATGGCCGCAATCGAGGATCAATAGTGGTAAGCGTCCCATCGGAGGCAATGCAGACGGAAGTGGTCCGAAACGGCCTTGTTATGAACGTCATGCTCTTCACGGCGCAGGTGTGGTCACCACGGTCCCAGCCAAAGCAGTGTTACAACTGCAGTCAGTGGGGACACACCCAGGCGTCGTGTGGAAAGGCAGGCAGGTGTGGTCAGTGCGCTGGCGCTCACCAAACTCGGGACTATCCGAGGAAAAGGGTTTCTTGTGCCAACTGCGGCAAGGAACACCGTTCGCGGCAGAAAGCAGCTTGTCGGACCTACCAGGTCTACAGGGGAAGTGTGGAGAAGGCTCGGATGGAGCTATTATCAAGAACGGTGGACATATGGAATGAGGAACCAATGATGGCACCGATACGAACGGTCGGAACGACTGATGATCAGGGTTTTACTTTGGTTACCAGTAAGAAGGCTGAAGGACCCAAGAGAAGGCCAGGACGACCACGCAAGGTAGTCGAAGCCCCAGTGGCACCAACCACCCCCGCTCCAATTCCACCACCAACCATACCATCTCTTCGAACACTTCGACGACCTACGCCGGGCGAGGGAGTACCTTCTCTTTTCAATTTCCCATCACGATAATCTGATCGAAGGGGGAGTTAACGAAAACTGCGGAAAGTTCATAAATCTAAGGTTGAAAGGAACGTCCTCGGCATTAAGCCGGGTCGGTTCAGAGTGGCAGGACATCGGGTTTTGTTTCGTTAAAAGCTTTTTCCCTAACCAAAGCGGCTTACCGTCTTCATGGTTCTGTATATAGATACCGCATAGGACGTTAAACTAGAGATATGAATGAAAGAATGAATAATAATTATAAGGCGAACTAAATGTCAGAATGCTCAAGTGGATGGGTTTATCACATGCTTTCTTTAGCAGTAATGATGATTGGTATCTAACGTGTATCTCCCTCCCTTCCCTTTTCCACTTCAAAGCAACGCATATAAACAGTAGCTACCACTCACTCCAAACTCCATTTCGGAGGGCAAGACTGACACCTGTACGCGGTGCCCTCTACGAACTTGGGAGTGAAATATTCTCCCAGAGCCAAGATCAGTCAAATTTCGCAATACCAAACAAATTGGCCCTTGAGGCAATGATTCAAGACTCTACACCTAATCAAATTTTCCCACCCAACGAGATCAATCACCACCAAAACTTCATCAAGTTCACAGGTACGACTTAGTACATCTTCATTTCAATGATCACACCTCTCGTCGACTTTCTCTGGCCTCAATTGACCACCACGTACACGCCCACGCTGATATTTACACCCGACGGAGGAAGCAAAGCGTGGTGCACAAATCTGGGAGACAGTTCTTTGAGACGGATGTGAGAGGGATTGGGACAAGTTTTCAAGATGACACAGAGGATGTATACAATCTCGACGGGCGTGTAATTTTGAATTTGGCAAGGAGTTCTACGAATTGAGCTTTGCGTGCGCCTAGACTTCGGTTGCGAGAGTGCGGGCGGCACTATAAACACCGCCGTGGTTGGATAGTGCGATGGTACATCATCTTGGCCGGTTTCTCAAGTAAGGTCTGGATAGCTAGGACACATATCCCACCCGAGACAGGAGACCGCTGGTTCGAATCCGGCAAAACTTAACTACATTTCTCGCGGCGCTGGTATACATGGATGATGAAGGCATGCTTGGATAATCAAAGGTTTTAAATTTCCCTTTGGTGGGTACTTACGGAGGAGGGTCGACTGTTTGTGTAAGCAAACATACCTTGTAGTGGTATTTGCGAATGAAATCCAGAGTATGAGTGTTTCTAATGTCAAAAGAGTCGACCTACATGTATACATAGTACCGGTCATGTGTCATAGCTTTATAGCTGAATACACATTAAATGATATAAAAAAAAAAACTCCATTTCTAAAAAGGGAAGTCATAACTCATGAACATAGCGAGTCATCATTTATAATGTAAGACATGGATGATCATCTACAGTGCCTCTAAGATTGAAAATGTTAGGCTTGGAACTGGGTTGTTTGAGGGATCAGCCCCGTAGGCGCAGCTGGGCTGGCTCGTAATAGATTAGTATGACTCTCCTCATTACTCCGCTCGCCACGAAGTATGGTCCAATCGTCTTATTCTAATAATAGATTGGAGAAACACATTTTCAGCGACAACTTTGACTGCCCGATCAATTTATTCCTTGAAATTTAACACCACAATCAATTCATCCTATATTCCGGCAAACAACGTCTCTCGAAAAGACTGCTTCAGAAACCAAAGCTCGCAGGCATCTAACTCGCGATCAATGTATTGAAATAAGAGCATTAAGAAGTCTTGGCTTGACATTACAACAGATATCCGACGAACTTGGCTTCACAATAAGGCAAGTGCAATATGCGTGTGGTCGAGAGGATGAGAATCCTAAACCTCGCAAAGGATGCTCACCTAAATTAAGCGCGGAACAAGATGATGAGCTTGAGGCTTTCGTCCTGGAATCTCCTGAAAATCGACAGATGTGCTATTAAGACTAGCGATGGGACCCTTCAGCCACTGGGGATGAAGTGAGCATTTACTATTTAATACCCTCAAAAAAAGAGGTTACAGCAGATGCATTGTTCGGAAGAAGACCCCGTAAAGTTCGGTTAACAAGCACGAAAGATGCGTATTGGTGATAAGGCAAATGGAGGGTACACAAAGTATTAGGATGGAGCAGACTAATGAAAAATATGTAGAACGGTTTCATTTTAGTTGCGAACCATACTGAGGGATTCGATGTATACTTTTGCAATACAGAGCAATTATTTTTGAAATAGATGTGTACTTTTAGATAATATCTGTAAGCAGACGTAAGTTTATTATACGGGGGTGCAGTTCATAGGCAAGATGCAGATCTATAACAGGGATATTGAACTTACTGATTGCGCATATGGGGGGCATTGAAGAAGGTACTAGAATAGCCTCATGCACTAGTTGGGGGTGACAAGGGATCACAGAGAGAGGTATTAAATCAGACTCTCGTAGTAGTATAGAAGAATAACATAGTGAGTTCTTTTGATGATTAATTGCCTTCTCGATCTGGCTCAGTTCTATACAGTCACGTGGCCTTCGCATAATTTTGCTGTTGTTGTGATATTAAGAAGGGATTATCACGAGAGTAAGATAATATAGACGGTAATATGGGATATGCAGAGGAATGTATGTCTTGAGTACTACAGGTATAGAGTGATCAAGATGTGTTATGTACCAAGGATGTGGACACCTTGCACTTGACCAACTAGATGACTAAGCAGCATTTCCTGACAGCTGTGAATTCTTACAATATCAATTTATTTTTGGGATTTTCAATTTTAAATGAGGACCATTTTACAATTCATTTTGAGTTGAAAACCATCCCCATAATTTAGACTTTCACGGAATATCATTGGATAGTACCCCTTGCTTGCATAACTAGTCGACGAACTAGATATGGGCCTGCATAAAGACCATATCAATTAAGGAAATATGTACAGGGATCTAATCCCAGTTGTTTTGACAATTTTACAATTACACCCCATAAGAGACTGTAGCCATTAGGACATTCAACGGTCCTAAAACACTAATATATCGAGGGGACAAACGCCATCAGGCAGTTACAGATTAACAACACTGGAGTGTTCGTGCAATCGGTCTCATAGCGAGATGCTACTCTGAACATGGAACATCGAAACAATTCCCTCGTCCAAAAGCAGAATCCTTCTGTTAATAATTGAGGAGTCCTATTGGGGACAACAATACGAGGAGAAATAAACGCCGATAACGGCACATTATTTACGAAATGACTGAGCAGTCAAAAGTTCGGATTCCAGAACTAGAAAACGACAGATTGGGCTGCCTTTTGCATGGAAATGAGTACCAATGGATGACAAAAAACGCCGATACTGGAGTTTCAGTAATCCTAAGCCTACCAACAGAGGCACTTCCATGCGAAGCGAGAAGAGACGGTATTGTTTACAACCCATCGTTTTATACGGCTCAGCTCTGGTCATCCCTTGTTCAAGTCACGCTGTGCTTGAATGATAGTCACTTGGGGCTTACCCAAGCCTCTGGCAATAATGCTAAGAAATATGGAGTGTGTTCGGGAACCCATCATATCAGGGACTACGCTGAATAAATCGGTGCGTTGTGTTGGAAATGGAGCCACAGAGTCATGCGGACGTACGTAACCTTCATTTCTTCTAGGTTCTCGACATGATCCTGCATGTATTGAAGAGGTTAGAGCAAGTCATGAGATGGCGCTTCAGGCAACCTAATGGATACATGAGCACCTAGGAGGCGTTGACACCATGAGATTATTCATGAGTTTCGCCGACAAAGACGAATTCTTCACCTTACAATGGTGCCGGTATCACTGCTTACTATGCTCTGCATGTCTGGGTAATTCAAGAAGATTAGGAACCGATTCAAAGTTGAAGGTACACACAAGCGTATATAAAATGAACGACTTCTCGTCAGATATTTCAACTTTCATTCTCACACAAGTCCTCTTGTTGTAAAGGTAACAGCTTTCGGAAGATTTATTAGCGGAAGATTTAGAAATATTTGTCGATACATCAATGAGCGCTGCAGATATTTTTGACATTAAGATCTATGAGGATCTAGGAGGTAGAAAGGACTAGTTATATACACATCTGAGGTAGCGAGACAATTGCCTTACTTTCTTCAAACAGTTTGACGAAAATTTGCAGTATCTTCCACGTGGTAGTGTAATCTAGAAACATTTGTCATATACTGCTCCAATATTCCTCTACCCATCATGGATCCACATGGAAAATTCTTCCATCACCCTCAATTATCATTGCTATTGTGCATCATAATCCTGGAAATAACCAGCACAATATCTCTTCCGCAATCTTACTATGACAACTCGTCTTAAATTACTGTAAAGACGTTACTCCAATTGCGAGCGGGAGCTTCCCCCAACCATTATCGGCCATCTTCCGCTAAAACGTTATGATACTATGTCCACCCGCTAGGAGTAAACAAAGTCATAAGATAGAAAGCTCAATTCATTGCTTATTTGGGACTGTTACTCTAATGGGCTTATACATATTAAGGAAGGACAGGCAACTCGCACATGGGACGAATGAGTAAAGAAATCACAAATAGGCATAATAAGACACTTATTTTTCAAGCATTTTCTATATTTAGATGTCTATGGGCGTCGAAGCAACGATTTGGGATATTAATACCGACACTTTGTAACAGGCATCGATGGAAGATGTCGTGGATCGTCTCATGGAGGTCAACTTCCTCGGTCAGCTTCTGAGCAGCCTGGTCAATTGTCCTATTCATAAAATGGAGAACTGTTAGGCCATATCTTGCACCATTTGACGGCTTGTGAGCCGGTAATTCCTGTAGACTTCGACGGCTATCGAAGGCAACATTCATGTCCCATCACTCCAAGGATTCTCAGCTAAATAAAATGGATACGAAATCGCCACTGAGACTACGTAAAGGATAGTGCCAAGGGTATCGGAAGCGTTACCCGTGTGGCAGAACAAATCTTAAGCTAGTTTTATCGCCACTGTAAACATAGGCTAGATATAAATACCTCTGGATGTGTAAACCTAGCACGGGAGACTTTCAGGTAGTTTACTTCTCCATAGATGAATTATAGCTTTACCTTTGAATCATACAAATGCCCATTTGTTATCTATATTAGAGCTGTGAGAGTGATTGATTCAAAAACAAATATCTTAAACCGAAATTATTTAGCTATTTATTTCATGTTTCACCCAAGAAGGACACGATCCAAGATCGTCAAGTTTTACACGATTCATTATCCTATTGGTTTATTTTTGTGTGTTTACGTCTATTTACACAATCTACACAATTCTATTCTATGATGAAGCAAACAACGTTCATTTTCAGGGAAGAATCAATAAATCGAATTGATTTGTTATCTGCGTGTCTTTATTAATCTCATAGTCAAAAGAAGAGCTTTGATTTGACAACTAACCAGCTCATAAAAGCACCACGTGTTGGAAATTACCCATTCTCAACCTTTAGCTTTCTGCAATCAGCGTCTCGGTATCTACTCTTGGTGTTAGCAGCATTCTCTATTTCATGTCCAAAGCGGCATCATGTGCCGAGCTTACTAGATCTGGTAAGCTGTTCTACTACTAATCAATTCATCTCAGTTAGTAAAGATTTATTCTTATAAAAAAGTCTTATGTCACACTTGGTATTGAAACTCACATTTGATCCCGTTGATTTCATCGTCATACGCTTTAAGAATGAGATCATAAACCTCATCAGGAAAAGGACTCGTATTAGTGTCGACACCCGTTGATTTGTCGAATAGTATTGCTCGCAATCTTTTGACTAGTGGTTTGACACAGTTGAACCTCGTCGAGAAATGGTTCAGGACACATTCTTCGAAATGTTTATGGGAAACCGCCTCTTTTTTATGAAAATACATGCTACGGACTGTCCCTGTATACCATGTAGATAAAATGTATGTGCCGCCCGACTTCTTTTTACCCGAGCCGAATCGAATGCACGCTGAGACTAGAACGTAGAAGAATGACTCCAGATCATGTCGATAAGTATGCTTATACCCTTTCTTGTTCTTGTAAATATTGGCATCCAAGATCCCAAGCGCAATATATTCCATAGTACCAGTCATCGTCTGCCTGTTCTCGTTACTTTTCACATCATCCAATGATATTGCCAGATCAAGATCTATTAAAAGCCCATACAGACCATCGTTAACAGCTGGATCCGTCAATATAATATTATTGATAGACACGTCCCGATGCAATATCCTAGTGTCCATGAAAAGTGACCGATGGGCCAAGATCGCGTCGCGAAGACCCTGCAAGAGGTCAAGAGCTGTAGTTTCCTCGCCAATCGATCTGCCACGTGGTTCATTGGCAATGTACGTCTTTTGACGGTCTCGATAGGCAATTGACAGTTCTGGCGTTCCGGGATCATCTGCTTCTCCGTCATTCACGGCAGCAGTAGTCGCTTCGGCATCTTCACCTGTTCGGTCTCCAGGGGCTGAAGTCAGTGGGCCGACCTCGGTAGAAATTGGCGCTATCCCATCTTCCGACACTATTTCCCCAGCAGTATTCGAAATACGGAGCCTCTTAAGTTCACGCTCAGGCATGGCAGGTTTCTTACCTTGCGCAGGATCCGGATTTCGACGTCTTTTGGAGCCCGACTTGCTGCATTCAGAGTTGCTGGCTCGGCCACTTTTTCGAGATGGCACGAAATATTCAATCGACCCTCTAGAGCTGATTCTCGTCGAGCGGCGGATTATTTTCACAGTAGCTGTTGCTCCCGAGCCTGTCGGATTTACATGGCCTTGGTCGCTGACCATCGCTGCATTTTCCTGCGCTGATCTTGCGACATCCGACACACGTATCCTCTTGCTGCTTTGTTCGCAATCATCGCCATCACTACCCTCGGCTCGGCCTTTACGCTTCGCAGACGTGCTTTGCTCATGGCTTTCGGTCGGGATCGATGGACCTGCTTCTATCGGCTCGACGGTCGTTGTCATGATTGTATCGTCGGGATGGACGTCTCTTTCCATTTCACTCGTTATTGTCATATCCTCTCGAAGTTTACTTATCTTCGAGTCATCCCATGAGCCGATCAGCCTAGCCACACCTCTCACGTTGCGTGCCTGTATCAGGAGGCTTACTTCAGACAGCCTGTCCACAGCTCTCCATGAAATCTTGACCACATACGTCCCATCCAGAGCGCGGTAGCATGTTGTGCCTCGGGAGACAATTGCCTTCTGTCTGACAAATGGTTCAGCTTCCAGAATCAGAGTGCGAGGCTCTTGGGTTATAGCATCGGTCACAGTCATGATTGTCTGACCTTTTTCATGTCGCACTGATGTATCAATGCCCAGCTCCTCATCACTCATCAACATATAGGCCGTTATGACATATATGAGCACTTCTGGATTCTCACCAATTTCAATGAAGCCAGTGGATATGGGCCAGACCGATCAAATACCCAAAGTTGCAATTTGGTGTCAAGCAACAGGAATCCATGCACAAAATTTCTCAATGGCTGCGCAGTGAACACCTCCCGCATGTACACAGCAAGTTGAAGAAACTTATCCATCCACACACTAGTGGGGGACTTGGTGAACTCTCCCAACACTTGGATATCCCGCCAGCTGTGAGGAGTACCGCGGCGAAGGCTGCGACTCTTGATGAAAAAGTCGACTTGTCTGAACGTAGGGCCACCCTTAATCTGTGTTCCATTGGTGGTCCGGAACTTTTGTCCACGCAGAGGAAAAGACTTTATCTTCTTGGATGCGTCTGGTTGGTTGGGAGTGTTGACTGTAGTGGCTGTCTCAGGACCATCAGCTGCTTTCTCCGTCGGGGGATCTCGATATGGCTCGATAAAATTTGTCTGGACCGTTTTGATCCACTGCCATACATTCGCTTCCGTACGATCATCCGGAAATTTGAATGACTTTTTGTCTTTTCTGTTGGCATAGCTTTCGGATATCTTCTTGCATTTGCTCGCCCAGAGCGTTTTCTCAAAGAATTTCGCGTAAAACCCTTCGACATCTTCAAACACAGATCCTGTTAGTTCCTTTCTCAACGCATCTTTCAGTATTTCCATAGTTTCATCAGCACCTTGTAGTTGCGCCGTTGTGTAATCGTGATGGGAATTGGGATGATGGGAAGAAGATGCGTCATACTGTTGAGGCGTGATAGGTTCTACTTTGTCGACGAGATAAGCCAGATGAGCCCAGATTTCGGCATCGGCAGCATTAGAAAGAATGGAAGAGACAAGGGGTAGGAAGAAAGAAATGGTGATTGCCTTTGATATTATCCGCTTGTAGATGTAAAAGATACGGCCAGACATGTTTTTATCGATAGTTGAGGGAACTAAATTGTCTTGTGCATAAGTATTAAATAAACTGAACAAGTTTTCAAGAAGATCAGATATGGGAGTAAGATCAATGGATTCGTTAGGGCTTTCTCCTTCCATTTTGAAATTTTCGAAATCACACATTACCCGGAATAAAGTCGTTATTTTATGAAGAGGATACTTAATGAAATGTTGAACGTCTTCATCTGACATTAACATGTTGTTGAGTAGGATGATGGTGGCGAAAGTTGGAAGAAGTTGATAGTGATAAGAATAGGATGTGAAAAGGATATAGATGAGATGTGAAGAGTGGTAGATGGTGGATGATGAATGGTGTGCTAAGCAGTTGGACGGATTTGTGATGAATTTATATTCGATCATACCATTAGGATGAGAATCTACACTGGCATCCAAGAGTTCTGTGGGGAGCGGCTGTGCACTTTTCAAAGTAATTCAAGCCTATCAAAAAAATTGAAGATCATGATAACGGCTAACGTAGATCATCTTGCTAGGGCGGCACTTCGGTGGCACGGATGTTTGTAAAAACCCTGTCCGCGTTTAAAGTCATTTTTACCCGACGGATAACCCTTACGTAGGCAGGGGATACATTCTTTGACGTAAAGTCACTATTCTTGTCACCAAATAAGGATTGGTTTCATTGTCATCCAACTGTTATACGCGGCGGAAGCGCCTCAACTGACATTCTTGAGGTTTCTGGGCGCGCGTTGGTTAGCTAGTAAATGGCGGGGTGTGGGTGTAAGAATGAAATCTTGTCACGTGGTGTCTCGTGGGTCCTAACTACAACGGATCTTGTGTAGAGCTTGAGACTAATACGTGAATTCTATCTTCTCCCCCAAATGTAGGATATCTATGCGTCTTTATACATCAATACTCTGTTACCCCTCAGCTCCAGTGCGATCTGATCTTGTGAGATCATAATGGCTCTAGGATTTTGTCTATGCGCCGTACATCTAGAATCTGATCAACACGTGATAATGTAGATCTTATCAGGATCCACATTCTTCCCTGTCAATCTTATGCGACGTCCCTGTTGCGAGGTGTTGACCAGTAAGGGCTACTTTCGGGCATCTCATATTCTTTCTGATGGCGGTGAAAACGTTTCGTGTTTTTTATTATTACGGCTATGACAACAAATGCAATACGTTCCAGCTTTAAAATGATGTACAAGGCTGACGAGTGAGTACCATTGGTTACGAGTCTCCTGAATTTGTTACTAGCTCTTTTCCGATAAAAATGGAGTTTCTTCTCACCGCTCGGTGACGGTAAAGATAACGGCAGCTGCATGAAAATATCGTGATGAAATTGAGTGGAAATAATTGAACGCCCTGTAGTCCCAATTGATGGAAACCGACCGTTCAAATTCTGCGTTGCAGGGGGAACTATTCTCAACACCTGTCAGTGGTTTCCCCAAGGAACCTCCAGCTCTCACTGTAGAGTCCGCAGAGCCGAGATTGAGCAACAAAGTCCTTACTTCGATGATGATTCCCAATCGCCTTCGCGGTCTGTATGGTCTTCATCCGTAAGCATATCCCCCTATCACTATTATCATAGAGCTAACCACGATCAGATTAGAAGGTAGGGTCTGACCCCTACTCATCACCAACCCTTGATCATGGAGGAAAAGCCATGTGATGAGTTTCCGGAGCGTACCTAGCACCCGATACGGAGATAGTGGATTGGATCAAGTCGGCCCTGACTGTTACAAAGAAGGGAGATATAGATGAATATGCGTAACTCGTGTTGTCCCGGTGTCTAGGCCTCGCCTAGCTGGGGCTGCAGGTTTTTGAGACTTTTTCCCGCGCACGCAGTTTCCGTTGCTACCATATTTTTTTGTTTTGGGCAGAAGGTTCCGTGGAAAAGGTGGCTGAATTCCATGAGTAAATACTGAGCTGAATGGCTATTCATTAAGGGCAATATATTGATGATCTTTCAAGAAACATAAGAGGCAAGGAGCACTGTATAAGTTGTGGCCTGGGCCAGAGAGGAGCCCAATGTGCTAGATAGTCTATGACTCAAGTAGTACAACAATTAAACACAGTACAATTCTGCGTTGCTGATAGGCTCACGTGGTGCGGGGAGTATCGTAGAAATCTGTTAACCATCCGGTAATTGAACTAAAATATATATTTAAAAAAGAACTTTCAATTTCTATAAAACTTTGCAGCTAGGGAACATGACCGGTGCTTTTTTTTAATTTTTATATTATGTTAAAGTCCTAAGCTAAAGCTCTATGTCTACTATAGGTACAAGCCGGCAAAGACGAATTCTTCACCTTCCAGTGGTGCCGGTGTAATCGCTCAGTATGCTCTGCATATCTGGGATAGCCAAGAAGAATCGCATCCGAATCGAAGTCGAAAGCAACCTCAAGCATGTCTCCATTTGACAACTTCTCGACAATGCCTTTCTTACCATCCTCCACTAAGTCCTCAACCTCCTTTTAACCACGCCTCATCTCGCCTGAACAACCAATAAAGAAGTTACTCCAATTGCAAATAGGAGCTTGCCCCATTAATTACCGGCCATCACCGACTACAAATTTATGACGCTACGTATACCCGCAAGGAGGAAATTAAGTCATATTATACAAAGCTGGGTCATGGTTAATGGGGGACTGATGCTCTAATGGGGCTCTACATCTTGAGGAAGGATAGGCAGCTGGGATGTGTTGCGAGAGGGGGAACAGGTCTCTGAAGACCATGTTGAGACTGACATTTTCGAGGGGTTTTCAACTTTGGAACGTTTGTGGCCGCCAAGACCGAGATTTCGGCTAATTGGCCAGGAGGGCTTCTTCTGTCGATGAGTCAACGGCACTCCTCAGCGCCCTGGACGGCACAAAAGAAGTTAGGCTAAGCTACTATACAGCAATCACGCTCTGTTAAGACTTTTCTGACATTCCAGCACGACCTTCGGGAAGGAGGCTAGAAAGGCAGAGTGCGAATTTCCCGAGGTACACACAAGTCTGCAGCGCCCAGCTGGCCGGCCTCTTCGAACGCTTCAGAAGGGTCACTATGTCTTCGGATTTAGTCCTAATGTCGGTAATAGGAAAGCTCCGCACCCAGTGGTTTTTTTCAATTTTTCCTGGTTGTCAAACACCCGCAAATGGCCATCGTTTCTTTGGCTGGGGAGGAGAGATAATGAAGGGCAAAGGGCTCCTCTAAGTGTGTGATCGAATGAGGACTTGTGAGGGGTGGTACTGTTTGAGGGGAGCTGTATGGGAGGCATAGGAGGGGATATACTACTGGCATAGGTATCCTTGGCCTGTAGGCAGAGAGGACCTGTATGTCCTACATAGTCTTAGACTCAGACAGGACAATAAATTGATTTAATAATAATTCAAAATATTTGCGCAGGAAACCGGTTGTTTTGATAGGCGACCAACTTACTCATCCACTTCTCTCAGCGGGAATCAGATAAACTAGTCATTGCCACAATGCATGACACAAAATGGTTTGAGGCGACAAGTCTCGTTTCTCTATTGAAAATTTTATGTACTTGAATTTAGGGTTGCAGGATAGAGTCTCGATTTCGGAATCGGAGTAGGTAGTGTCTTCTGAGTTATAATTTACCTTCTACTTTTTCTGTAGCGGGTCTCGCGGTAGGAATGAGCTGGGCCTGTAAGCAGTGATCCACGCCGGCTTCACCAGTCTTATACCGATAGCGGACCTAGAGCTTTAGCTTAGGACTTTAACATAATATAAAAATTAAAAAAAGCACCGGTCATGTTCCCTAGCTGCAAAGTTTTATAGAAATTGAAAGTTCTTTTTTAAATATATATTTTAGATCAATTACCGGATGGTTAACAGATTTCTACGATACTCCCCGCACCACGTGAGCCTATCTGCAACGCAGAATGTTTTTTTTTTTTTAATTCATTTAATGTGTATGCAACTATTAAGCTATGACACATGACCGGTACTATATATACATGGAGGATGACTCTTTTGACGTTAGAGACACTCATACTCTGGATTTCATTTGCAAATACCACTATGAGGTATGTTCGCTTACACAAACAGTCGACCCTCCTCCGTAAGTACCCACCAAAGGGAAATTCAAAACCTTTGATTATCCAAGTATACCTTTATCATCCATGCATACCAGCACCGCGAGAAATGTAGTTAAGTTTTGCCGGATTCGAACCGGTGGTCTCCTGTCTCGGGTGGGATATGTGTCCTAGCTATCCATACCTTACTTGAGAAACCGGCCAAGATGATGTACCACCGCACCATCCAACCATGGCGGTGTTTATAGTGTCACCCGCACTCTCGCAACCGAAGTCTTGGCGCACGCACAAAGCTCAATTCGAAAACTCGTCAAAATTCTAAAATTCACGCCGGTCGAGATTGTAGACATCCGCTACATCATCTTGTAGACTTGTCCTGATCTCTCTCACGCCCATCCCAAAGAACTGTCTCCCAGGTTTGTGCGCCACGCTTTGCTTCCTCCGTCGAGTGTAAATATCGGCGTGGGCGTGTACGTGGTGGTCAATTGAGGCCAGAGAAAGTTGACGAGAGGAGTGATCATTGAAATGAGGATGTACTAAGTCGTACCTGCAAACTTGATGAGGTTTTGGTGGTGATTGATCTCATCAGATGGGAAAATTTGATAAGGTGGAGAGTCTTGCATCATTGCCTCATGGGCCAATTTGTTTGGTATTGCGAAATTTGACTGAACTTGGCTCTGGAAGAATATTTCACTCCCAGGTTCGTAGAAGGTACGCAAGGCAGAATTGTATTGTGTTTGTTTATTGTACTACTTGAGTCATAGTCTATCTAGCACATTGGGCTCCTCTCTGACCCAGGCCACACCTTGTACAATGCTCCTTGCCTCTAATGTTTCTTGAAAGATCATTGATATATTGCCCTTGATGAATAGCCTTTCAGCTCATTATTGTCCTAGAATTCAGGCACCTTTTCCACGGAACCTTCTGCCCAAAACAAAAAAATATGGTAGCAACGGAAACTGCGTGCGCGGGAAAAAGTCTCAAAAACCTGCAGCCCCAGCTAGGCGAGGCCTAGACACCGGGACAACACGAGTTACGCATATTCATCTATATCTCCCTTCTTTGTAACAGTCAGGGCCGACTTGATCCAATCCACTATCTCCGTATCGGGTGCTAGGTACGCTCCGGAAACTCATCACATGGCTTTTCCTCCATGATCAAGGGTTGGTGATGAGTAGGGGTCAGACCCTACCTTCTAATCTGATCGTGGTTAGCTCTATGATAATAGTGATAGGGGGATATGCTTACGGATGAAGACCATACAGACCGCGAAGGCGATTGGGAATCATCATCGAAGTAAGGACTTTGTTGCTCAATCTCGGCTCTGCGGACTCTACAGTGAGAGCTGAAGGTTCCTTGGGGAAACCACTGACAGGTGTTGAGAATAGTTCCCCCTGCAACGCAGAATTTGAACGGTCGGTTTCCATCAATTGGGACTACAGGGCGTTCAATTATTTCCACTCAATTTCATCACGATATTTTCATGCAGCTGCCGTTATCTTTACCGTCACCGAGCGGTGAGAAGAAACTCCATTTTTATCGGAAAAGAGCTAGTAACAAATTCAGGAGACTCGTAACCAATGGTACTCACTCGTCAGCCTTGTACATCATTTTAAAGCTGGAACGTATTGCATTTGTTGTCATAGCCGTAATAATAAAAAACACGAAACGTTTTCACCGCCATCAGAAAGAATATGAGATGCCCGAAAGTAGCTCTTACTGGTCAACACCTCGCAACAGGGACGTCGCATAAGATTGACAGGGCAAGAATGTCAGTTGAGGCGCTTCCATCGTGTTGAACAATTGGATGACAATGAAACCAATCCTTTTTTTATGACAAGAATGGTGACTCTACGCCAAAGAATGTATCCCCTGCCTACCGTAAGGGTTATCTGTCGGGTACAAATGACTTTAAACGCGGACAGGGAGGGCAAGACTGACACCTGTACGCGGTGCCTTCTACGAACCTGGGAGTGAAATATTCTCCCAGAGCCAAATTCAATCAAATTTCGCAATACCGATTAAGTTGGCCCACGAGGCAATAATTCAAAATTCTCCGCGACATCAAATTTTCGCTCCCATCGAGTTTGACTCCTACCCAAGTCTCATCAAGTCTACAAGTACGACTAAGTACATCCTCGTTCCAATGACCACTCTTCTCATCAACTATTCTCTGGCCTCAGCTAGCCGCCAAATACACGCCCACGCCGATATTTACACCCGACGGAAGAAGCAAAGCGTGGTGCACAAATCTGGGAGACAGTTGTTTGAGACGGATGTGAGAGGGATTGGGACAAGTTTACAAGATGACACAGGATGGATACAATCTCGACGGGCGTGTAATTTTGAATTTTGGCAAGGAGTTTTACGAATTGAGCTTTTTGTGCGCCAAGACTTCGCTTGCGAGAGTGCAGCGGACACTATAACAACACGCAAACGATGGAAGGTGCCGTGGTCCGCCTCCTGGTGGTGTTCTCCGGTATAGTTTGAGTAGCCTGGGCACCTACTCCACTTGGGAAGGAGACACCGAAGACTGCATTTCGCGCGGAGAAAGTTCAGTGGATGATGGAGGCATGCCTGGATAACTCAGGGTTTTTGAGACGTTCCCCTGGGTGGGTATTCACGAATGAGGGTTGACTTGGGGTGAACTAAAAGCCGCTATAATTTCGGAGTGGTACTTGCAAATGATATCCGAGGCATGAGTGCTCTTACTGTAAATTAAGTCATCTTTTCTATATATTTTCTCTGATATTGTGTCATAGCTTGATAGCTGCATACACAATTAAAATCTGATGTAAAAAAAGAAAACAAAATCGCGGACAGGGGGTATAGAAACATCCGTGCCACCCAAGTGCCGCTCTAGCAAGATGATTTATGTTAACCGTTATCATGATCTTCATTTTTTTGATAGGTTTGAATTGATTTAAAAAGTGCGCAGCCGCTCCCCACAGAACTCTTGGGTGCCAGTGTGGATTCTCATCCTAGTGATATGATCGAATATAAATTCATCACAAATCCGTCCAATTGCTCAGCACACCATCCACCATACACCATCCACCATTCTTCACATCTCATCTATATCCTTCTCACATCCTATTCATATCACTATCAACTTCTTCTAACTTGCACCAATACCATCCTTCTCGACAACATGTTAATAGCAGATGAAGACGTTCACTATTTCATTCAGTATCCACTTCATGATATATTGAGTTCATTCCGCGAAATATGTGATTTAAAAAATTTCAAAATGGAAGGAGAAAGCCCTAACGAATCCATTGATCTCACTCCCATATCTAATCTCCTGATCATGCTGTTTAGTTCATTTAATACTTATGCACAAGACCATTTAGTTCCCTCAACTATGGATAAAAACATGCCCGGCCGTATCTTTTACATCTACAAGCGGATAATATCAAAGGCAATCACCATTTCTTTCTTCCTACCCCTTGTCTCTTCCATTCTTTCTAATGCTGCCGATGCCGAAATCTGGGCTCATCTGGCTTATCTCGTCGACAAAGTAGAACCTATCACGCCTCAACAGTATGACGCATCTTCTTCCCATCATCCCAATTCCCATCACGATTACACAACGGCGCAACTACAAGGTGCTGATGAAACTATGGAAATACTGAAAGATGCGTTGAGAAAGGAACTAACAGGATCTGTGTTTGAAGATGTCGAAGGGTTTTACGCGAAATTCTTTGAGAAAACGCTCTGGGCGAGCAAATGCAAGAAGATATCCGAAAGCTATGCCAACAGAAAAGACAAAAAGTCATTCAAATTTCCGGATGATCGTACGGAAGCGAATGTATGGCAGTGGATCAAAACGGTCCAGACAAATTTTATCGAGCCATATCGAGATCCCCCGACGGAGAAAGCAGCTGATGGTCCTGAGACAGCCACTACAGTCAACACTCCCAACCAACCAGACGCATCCAAGAAGATAAAGTCTTTTCCTCTGCGTGGACAAAAGTTCCGGACCACCAATGGAACACAGATTAAGGGTGGCCCTACGTTCAGACAAGTCGACTTTTTCATCAAGAGTCGCAGCCTTCGCCGCGGTACTCCTCACAGCTGGCGGGATATCCAAGTGTTGGGAGAGTTCACCAAGTCCCCCACTAGTGTGTGGATGGATAAGTTTCTTCAACTTGCTGTGTACATGCGGGAGGTGTTCACTGCGCAGCCATTGAGAAATTTTGTGCATGGATTCCTGTTGCTTGACACCAAATTGCAACTTTGGGTATTTGATCGGTCTGGCCCATATTCCACTGGCTTCATTGAAATTGGTGAGAATCCAGAAGTGCTCATATATGTCATAACGGCCTATATGTTGATGAGTGATGAGGAGCTGGGCATTGATACATCAGTGCGACATGAAAAAGGTCAGACAATCATGACTGTGACCGATGCTATAACCCAAGAGCCTCGCACTCTGATTCTGGAAGCTGAACCATTTGTCAGACAGAAGGCAATTGTCTCCCGAGGCACAACATGCTACCGCGCTCTGGATGGGACGTATGTGGTCAAGATTTCATGGAGAGCTGTGGACAGGCTGTCTGAAGTAAGCCTCCTGATACAGGCACGCAACGTGAGAGGTGTGGCTAGGCTGATCGGCTCATGGGATGACTCGAAGATAAGTAAACTTCGAGAGGATATGACAATAACGAGTGAAATGGAAAGAGACGTCCATCCCGACGATACAATCATGACAACGACCGTCGAGCCGATAGAAGCAGGTCCATCGATCCCGACCGAAAGCCATGAGCAAAGCACGTCTGCGAAGCGTAAAGGCCGAGCCGAGGGTAGTGATGGCGATGATTGCGAACAAAGCAGCAAGAGGATACGTGTGTCGGATGTCGCAAGATCAGCGCAGGAAAATGCAGCGATGGTCAGCGACCAAGGCCATGTAAATCCGACAGGCTCGGGAGCAACAGCTACTGTGAAAATAATCCGCCGCTCGACGAGAATCAGCTCTAGAGGGTCGATTGAATATTTCGTGCCATCTCGAAAAAGTGGCCGAGCCAGCAACTCTGAATGCAGCAAGTCGGGCTCCAAAAGACGTCGAAATCCGGATCCTGCGCAAGGTAAGAAACCTGCCATGCCTGAGCGTGAACTTAAGAGGCTCCGTATTTCGAATACTGCTGGGGAAATAGTGTCGGAAGATGGGATAGCGCCAATTTCTACCGAGGTCGGCCCACTGACTTCAGCCCCTGGAGACCGAACAGGTGAAGATGCCGAAGCGACTACTGCTGCCGTGAATGACGGAGAAGCAGATGATCCCGGAACGCCAGAACTGTCAATTGCCTATCGAGACCGTCAAAAGACGTACATTGCCAATGAACCACGTGGCAGATCGATTGGCGAGGAAACTACAGCTCTTGACCTCTTGCAGGGTCTTCGCGACGCGATCTTGGCCCATCGGTCACTTTTCATGGACACTAGGATATTGCATCGGGACGTGTCTATCAATAATATTATATTGACGGATCCAGCTGTTAACGATGGTCTGTATGGGCTTTTAATAGATCTTGATCTGGCAATATCATTGGATGATGTGAAAAGTAACGAGAACAGGCAGACGATGACTGGTACTATGGAATATATTGCGCTTGGGATCTTGGATGCCAATATTTACAAGAACAAGAAAGGGTATAAGCATACTTATCGACATGATCTGGAGTCATTCTTCTACGTTCTAGTCTCAGCGTGCATTCGATTCGGCTCGGGTAAAAAGAAGTCGGGCGGCACATACATTTTATCTACATGGTATACAGGGACAGTCCGTAGCATGTATTTTCATAAAAAAGAGGCGGTTTCCCATAAACATTTCGAAGAATGTGTCCTGAACCATTTCTCGACGAGGTTCAACTGTGTCAAACCACTAGTCAAAAGATTGCGAGCAATACTATTCGACAAATCAACGGGTGTCGACACTAATACGAGTCCTTTTCCTGATGAGGTTTATGATCTCATTCTTAAAGCGTATGACGATGAAATCAACGGGATCAAATGTGAGTTTCAATACCAAGTGTGACATAAGACTTTTTTATAAGAATAAATCTTTACTAACTGAGATGAATTGATTAGTAGTAGAACAGCTTACCAGATCTAGTAAGCTCGGCACATGATGCCGCTTTGGACATGAAATAGAGAATGCTGCTAACACCAAGAGTAGATACCGAGACGCTGATTGCAGAAAGCTAAAGGTTGAGAATGGGTAATTTCCAACACGTGGTGCTTTTATGAGCTGGTTAGTTGTCAAATCAAAGCTCTTCTTTTGACTATGAGATTAATAAAGACACGCAGATAACAAATCAATTCGATTTATTGATTCTTCCCTGAAAATGAACGTTGTTTGCTTCATCATAGAATAGAATTGTGTAGATTGTGTAAATAGACGTAAACACACAAAAATAAACCAATAGGATAATGAATCGTGTAAAACTTGACGATCTTGGATCGTGTCCTTCTTGGGTGAAACATGAAATAAATAGCTAAATAATTTCGGTTTAAGATATTTGTTTTTGAATCAATCACTCTCACAGCTCTAATATAGATAACAAATGGGCATTTGTATGATTCAAAGGTAAAGCTATAATTCATCTATGGAGAAGTAAACTACCTGAAAGTCTCCCGTGCTAGGTTTACACATCCAGAGGTATTTATATCTAGCCTATGTTTACAGTGGCGATAAAACTAGCTTAAGATTTGTTCTGCCACACGGGTAACGCTTCCGATACCCTTGGCACTATCCTTTACGTAGTCTCAGTGGCGATTTCGTATCCATTTTATTTAGCTGAGAATCCTTGGAGTGATGGGACATGAATGTTGCCTTCGATAGCCGTCGAAGTCTACAGGAATTACCGGCTCACAAGCCGTCAAATGGTGCAAGATATGGCCTAACAGTTCTCCATTTTATGAATAGGACAATTGACCAGGCTGCTCAGAAGCTGACCGAGGAAGTTGACCTCCATGAGACGATCCACGACATCTTCCATCGATGCCTGTTACAAAGTGTCGGTATTAATATCCCAAATCGTTGCTTCGACGCCCATAGACATCTAAATATAGAAAATGCTTGAAAAATAAGTGTCTTATTATGCCTATTTGTGATTTCTTTACTCATTCGTCCCATGTGCGAGTTGCCTGTCCTTCCTTAATATGTATAAGCCCATTAGAGTAACAGTCCCAAATAAGCAATGAATTGAGCTTTCTATCTTATGACTTTGTTTACTCCTAGCGGGTGGACATAGTATCATAACGTTTTAGCGGAAGATGGCCGATAATGGTTGGGGGAAGCTCCCGCTCGCAATTGGAGTAACGTCTTTACAGTAATTTAAGACGAGTTGTCATAGTAAGATTGCGGAAGAGATATTGTGCTGGTTATTTCCAGGATTATGATGCACAATAGCAATGATAATTGAGGGTGATGGAAGAATTTTCCATGTGGATCCATGATGGGTAGAGGAATATTGGAGCAGTATATGACAAATGTTTCTAGATTACACTACCACGTGGAAGATACTGCAAATTTTCGTCAAACTGTTTGAAGAAAGTAAGGCAATTGTCTCGCTACCTCAGATGTGTATATAACTAGTCCTTTCTACCTCCTAGATCCTCATAGATCTTAATGTCAAAAATATCTGCAGTTCTTATTGATTTATCGATAAATATTCCTAAATCTTCCGCTATTAAATCTTCCGAAAGCTGTTAACTTCACAACAAAAGGACATGTGTGAGAATGACAGGTGAAATATCTGACGAGAAATCGTTCATTTTATATACGCTTGTGTGTACCTTCAACTTTGAATCGGTGTCTTATCTTTTTGAATTTTCCAGAAATGCAGAGCATACTGTGCGGTTAAGCCGGCACCATGGTAAGGTGAAGAATTCGTCTTTCTCGACATTGACAAGTGTGAATTTCTACGGACAAGTCAAATATCTAGATTTTATCGAGAGGGCTGGTGAGGGTGTGGCTGTTGATCCTACTAAAGTTAAGGCTATTCTAGTATGGAATGCGCCAACAAATGTGAAAGGCGTGAGGTCATTTCTTGGCTTTACTAATTTCTATCGGTGTTTTGTTGAAGGTATTCGGATATTGCCGCGCCCTTAACCGACTTGACGAAAAATAATGTCGGGTGGAAATGGGGACGTGAAGAAAATGAAGCGTTTGAAAAGCTAAAGCAAGTTTTTGCGTCAGAACCTGTTCTAGCTCAGTGGGACCCAGACCGTGAAACAATTGCAGAAGCTGATAGTTCGGGATACGCTATAAGTGGTTGTCTTTCGCAAACTGACAACCAAGGACGGGTTAGGCCGGTGGCCTATTTTTCGAAGAGGTTAACAAGTGCAGAAGCAAATTATGCAATTCACGACAAGGAGATGCATTCAATCGTAGCTTGTTTGCGAGAGTGGAAGCCGGAACTGATGTCAGTAGCTAAACCATTTACAATCCTCAGCGACCATAAGAACTTGGAATATTTCGCTACTAAACGTCTCCTAAACGAGCGACAAGTTAGGTATAATGATATTTTACAAAGTTCGGTATATTTTTAAGTGGCGACCAGGACATGATTGTGAGCGACGGATGCTTTGTCAAGACGAGATCAAGACAAACCTACAGGATTTAGTGACGATAGGACAAGAGGATGTGTAATTCAGCTCTTACCTAGTGTGGACGTACTTCAGCTGTTGTAGGACCGATGGGTGTGAAGATAATCTGCAAGATCAGGCTGCTTTGGCCGGTTATTTGAGGATGATGAGGTGAAGGCATTATGGAAGATTGGTGTTGAAATTGATATAGATTTGAGACGTGTGTTAAGATTATGAGCACATACGGGTTTGAATCTCTACATTGGGGATGCTATATGTGTTCGTAGTACACCACGTAGATATAGAAAAGGTTGTGTTAACTGAAGAATGCTTGTATTCAGTGACTTTTTTTCTATCTCCTGTTGCTAGAGATACATCTCATAATGTACATTTCCNACTGTAAATTAAGTCATCTTTTCTATATATTTTCTCTGATATTGTGTCATAGCTTGATAGCTGCATACACAATTAAAATCTGATGTAAAAAAAGAAAACAAATCGCGGACAGGGGGTATAGAAACATCGCGTGCCACCCAAGTGCCGCTCTAGCAAGATGATTTATGTTAACCGTTATCATGATCTTCATTTTTTTGATAGGTTTGAATTGATTTAAAAAGTGCGCAGCCGCTCCCCACAGAACTCTTGGGTGCCAGTGTGGATTCTCATCCTAGTGATATGATCGAATATAAATTCATCACAAATCCGTCCAATTGCTCAGCACACCATCCACCATACACCATCCACCATTCTTCACATCTCATCTATATCCTTCTCACATCCTATTCATATCACTATCAACTTCTTCTAACTTGCACCAATACCATCCTTCTCGACAACATGTTAATAGCAGATGAAGACGTTCACTATTTCATTCAGTATCCACTTCATGATATATTGAGTTCATTCCGCGAAATATGTGATTTAAAAATTTCAAAAGGAAGGAGAAAGCCCTAACGAATCCATTGATCTCACTCCCATATCTAATCTCCTGATCATGCTGTTTAGTTCATTTAATACTTATGCACAAGACCATTTAGTTCCCTCAACTATGGATAAAAACATGCCCGGCCGTATCTTTTACATCTACAAGCGGATAATATCAAAGGCAATCACCATTTCTTTCTTCCTACCCCTTGTCTCTTCCATTCTTTCTAATGCTGCCGATGCCGAAATCTGGGCTCATCTGGCTTATCTCGTCGACAAAGTAGAACCTATCACGCCTCAACAGTATGACGCATCTTCTTCCCATCATCCAATTCCCATCACGATTACACAACGGCGCAACTACAAGGTGCTGATGAAACTATGGAAATACTGAAAGATGCGTTGAGAAAGGAACTAACAGGATCTGTGTTTGAAGATGTCGAAGGGTTTTACGCGAAATTCTTTGAGAAACGCTCTGGGCGAGCAAATGCAAGAAGATATCCGAAAGCTATGCCAACAGAAAAGACAAAAAGTCATTCAAATTTCCGGATGATCGTACGGAAGCGAATGTATGGCAGTGGATCAAAACGGTCCAGACAAATTTTATCGAGCCATATCGAGATCCCCGACGGAGAAAGCAGCTGATGGTCCTGAGACAGCCACTACAGTCAACACTCCCAACCAACCAGACGCATCCAAGAAGATAAAGTCTTTTCCTCTGCGTGGACAAAAGTTCCGGACCACCAATGGAACACAGATTAAGGGTGGCCCTACGTTCAGACAAGTCGACTTTTTCATCAAGAGTCGCAGCCTTCGCCGCGGTACTCCTCACAGCTGGCGGGATATCCAAGTGTTGGGAGAGTTCACCAAGTCCCCCACTAGTGTGTGGATGGATAAGTTTCTTCAACTTGCTGTGTACATGCGGGAGGTGTTCACTGCGCAGCCATTGAGAAATTTTGTGCATGGATTCCTGTTGCTTGACACCAAATTGCAACTTTGGGTATTTGATCGGTCTGGCCCATATTCCACTGGCTTCATTGAAATTGGTGAGAATCCAGAAGTGCTCATATATGTCATAACGGCCTATATGTTGATGAGTGATGAGGAGCTGGGCATTGATACATCAGTGCGACATGAAAAAGGTCAGACAATCATGACTGTGACCGATGCTATAACCCAAGAGCCTCGCACTCTGATTCTGGAAGCTGAACCATTTGTCAGACAGAAGGCAATTGTCTCCCGAGGCACAACATGCTACCGCGCTCTGGATGGGACGTATGTGGTCAAGATTTCATGGAGAGCTGTGGACAGGCTGTCTGAAGTAAGCCTCCTGATACAGGCACGCAACGTGAGAGGTGTGGCTAGGCTGATCGGCTCATGGGATGACTCGAAGATAAGTAAACTTCGAGAGGATATGACAATAACGAGTGAAATGGAAAGAGACGTCCATCCCGACGATACAATCATGACAACGACCGTCGAGCCGATAGAAGCAGGTCCATCGATCCCGACCGAAAGCCATGAGCAAAGCACGTCTGCGAAGCGTAAAGGCCGAGCCGAGGGTAGTGATGGCGATGATTGCGAACAAAGCAGCAAGAGGATACGTGTGTCGGATGTCGCAAGATCAGCGCAGGAAAATGCAGCGATGGTCAGCGACCAAGGCCATGTAAATCCGACAGGCTCGGGAGCAACAGCTACTGTGAAAATAATCCGCCGCTCGACGAGAATCAGCTCTAGAGGGTCGATTGAATATTTCGTGCCATCTCGAAAAAGTGGCCGAGCCAGCAACTCTGAATGCAGCAAGTCGGGCTCCAAAAGACGTCGAAATCCGGATCCTGCGCAAGGTAAGAAACCTGCCATGCCTGAGCGTGAACTTAAGAGGCTCCGTATTTCGAATACTGCTGGGAAATAGTGTCGGAAGATGGGATAGCGCCAATTTCTACCGAGGTCGGCCCACTGACTTCAGCCCCTGGAGACCGAACAGGTGAAGATGCCGAAGCGACTACTGCTGCCGTGAATGACGGAGAAGCAGATGATCCGGAACGCCAGAACTGTCAATTGCCTATCGAGACCGTCAAAAGACGTACATTGCCAATGAACCACGTGGCAGATCGATTGGCGAGGAAACTACAGCTCTTGACCTCTTGCAGGGTCTTCGCGACGCGATCTTGGCCCATCGGTCACTTTTCATGGACACTAGGATATTGCATCGGGACGTGTCTATCAATAATATTATATTGACGGATCCAGCTGTTAACGATGGTCTGTATGGGCTTTTAATAGATCTTGATCTGGCAATATCATTGGATGATGTGAAAAGTAACGAGAACAGGCAGACGATGACTGGTACTATGGAATATATTGCGCTTGGGATCTTGGATGCCAATATTTACAAGAACAAGAAAGGGTATAAGCATACTTATCGACATGATCTGGAGTCATTCTTCTACGTTCTAGTCTCAGCGTGCATTCGATTCGGCTCGGGTAAAAAGAAGTCGGGCGGCACATACATTTTATCTACATGGTATACAGGGACAGTCCGTA
The DNA here is from genome assembly GCA_900239735.1 of Blumeria hordei DH14. Classification (NCBI taxonomy): domain Eukaryota; kingdom Fungi; phylum Ascomycota; class Leotiomycetes; order Helotiales; family Erysiphaceae; genus Blumeria; species Blumeria hordei. The sequence goes on along the minus strand of OENG01000025.1, from coordinate 2,454,164 downwards.
GCATGTATTTTCATAAAAAAGAGGCGGTTTCCCATAAACATTTCGAAGAATGTGTCCTGAACCATTTCTCGACGAGGTTCAACTGTGTCAAACCACTAGTCAAAAGATTGCGAGCAATACTATTCGACAAATCAACGGGTGTCGACACTAATACGAGTCCTTTTCCTGATGAGGTTTATGATCTCATTCTTAAAGCGTATGACGATGAAATCAACGGGATCAAATGTGAGTTTCAATACCAAGTGTGACATAAGACTTTTTTATAAGAATAAATCTTTACTAACTGAGATGAATTGATTAGTAGTAGAACAGCTTACCAGATCTAGTAAGCTCGGCACATGATGCCGCTTTGGACATGAAATAGAGAATGCTGCTAACACCAAGAGTAGATACCGAGACGCTGATTGCAGAAAGCTAAAGGTTGAGAATGGGTAATTTCCAACACGTGGTGCTTTTATGAGCGGTTAGTTGTCAAATCAAAGCTCTTCTTTTGACTATGAGATTAATAAAGACACGCAGATAACAAATCAATTCGATTTATTGATTCTTCCCTGAAAACGAACGTTGTTTGCTTCATCATAGAATAGAATTGTGTAGATTGTGTAAATAGACGTAAACACACAAAAATAAACCAATAGGATAATGAATCGTGTAAAACTTGACGATCTTGGATCGTGTCCTTCTTGGGTGAAACATGAAATAAATAGCTAAATAATTTCGGTTTAAGATATTTGTTTTTGAATCAATCACTCTCACAGCTCTAATATAGATAACAAATGGGCATTTGTATGATTCAAAGGTAAAGCTATAATTCATCTATGGAGAAGTAAACTACCTGAAAGTCTCCGTGCTAGGTTTACACATCCAGAGGTATTTATATCTAGCCTATGTTTACAGTGGCGATAAAACTAGCTTAAGATTTGTTCTGCCACACGGGTAACGCTTCCGATACCCTTGGCACTATCCTTTACGTAGTCTCAGTGGCGATTTCGTATCCATTTTATTTAGCTGAGAACCCTTGGAGTGATGGGACATGAATGTTGCCTTCGATAGCCGTCGAAGTCTACAGGAATTACCGGCTCACAAGCCGTCAAATGGTGCAAGATATGGCCTAACAGTTCTCCATTTTATGAATAGGACAATTGACCAGGCTGCTCAGAAGCTGACCGAGGAAGTTGACCTCCATGAGACGATCCACGACATCTTCCATCGATGCCTGTTACAAAGTGTCGGTATTAATATCCCAAATCGTTGCTTCGACGCCCATAGACATCTAAATATAGAAAATGCTTGAAAAATAAGTGTCTTATTATGCCTATTTGTGATTTCTTTACTCATTCGTCCCATGTGCGAGTTGCCTGTCCTTCCTTAATATGTATAAGCCCATTAGAGTAACAGTCCCAAATAAGCAATGAATTGAGCTTTCTATCTTATGACTTTGTTTACTCCTAGCGGGTGGACATAGTATCATAACGTTTTAGCGGAAGATGGCCGATAATGGTTGGGGGAAGCTCCCGCTCGCAATTGGAGTAACGTCTTTACAGTAATTTAAGACGAGTTGTCATAGTAAGATTGCGGAAGAGATATTGTGCTGGTTATTTCCAGGATTATGATGCACAATAGCAATGATAATTGAGGGTGATGGAAGAATTTTCCATGTGGATCCATGATGGGTAGAGGAATATTGGAGCAGTATATGACAAATGTTTCTAGATTACACTACCACGTGGAAGATACTGCAAATTTTCGTCAAACTGTTTGAAGAAAGTAAGGCAATTGTCTCGCTACCTCAGATGTGTATATAACTAGTCCTTTCTACCTCCTAGATCCTCATAGATCTTAATGTCAAAAATATCTGCAGTTCTTATTGATTTATCGATAAATATTCCTAAATCTTCCGCTATTAAATCTTCCGAAAGCTGTTAACTTCACAACAAAAGGACATGTGTGAGAATGACAGGTGAAATATCTGACGAGAAATCGTTCATTTTATATACGCTTGTGTGTACCTTCAACTTTGAATCGGTGTCTTATCTTTTTGAATTTTCCAGAAATGCAGAGCATACTGTGCGGTTAAGCCGGCACCATGGTAAGGTGAAGAATTCGTCTTTCTCGACATTGACAAGTGTGAATTTCTACGGACAAGTCAAATATCTAGATTTTATCGAGAGGGCTGGTGAGGGTGTGGCTGTTGATCCTACTAAAGTTAAGGCTATTCTAGTATGGAATGCGCCAACAAATGTGAAAGGCGTGAGGTCATTTCTTGGCTTTACTAATTTCTATCGGTGTTTTGTTGAAGGTATTCGGATATTGCCGCGCCCTTAACCGACTTGACGAAAAATAATGTCGGGTGGAAATGGGGACGTGAAGAAAATGAAGCGTTTGAAAAGCTAAAGCAAGTTTTTGCGTCAGAACCTGTTCTAGCTCAGTGGGACCCAGACCGTGAAACAATTGCAGAAGCTGATAGTTCGGGATACGCTATAAGTGGTTGTCTTTCGCAAACTGACAACCAAGGACGGGTTAGGCCGGTGGCCTATTTTTCGAAGAGGTTAACAAGTGCAGAAGCAAATTATGCAATTCACGACAAGGAGATGCATTCAATCGTAGCTTGTTTGCGAGAGTGGAAGCCGGAACTGATGTCAGTAGCTAAACCATTTACAATCCTCAGCGACCATAAGAACTTGGAATATTTCGCTACTAAACGTCTCCTAAACGAGCGACAAGTTAGGTATAATGATATTTTACAACAGTTTCGGTATATTTTTAAGTGGCGACCAGGACATGATTGTGAGCGACCGGATGCTTTGTCAAGACGAGATCAAGACAAACCTACAGGATTTAGTGACGATAGGACAAGAGGATGTGTAATTCAGCTCTTACCTAGTGTGGACGTACTTCCAGCTGTTGTAGGACCCGATGGGTGTGAAGATAATCTGCAAGATCAGGCTGCTTTGGCCCGGTTATTTGAGGATGATGAGGTGAAGGCATTATGGAAGATTGGTGTTGAAATTGATATAGATTTGAGACGTGTGTTAAGATTATGAGCACATACGGGTTGAATCTCTACATTGGAAGGATGCTATATGTGTTCGTAGTACACCAACGTAGATATAGAAAAGGCTTGTGTTAACTGAAGAATGCTTGTATTCAGATGACTTTTTTTCTATCTCCTGTTGCTAGGAGATACATCTCATAATGTACATTTCCTTGATAGCCATATCACAGTTCCTACACTATCCAGTAAATTCCACTCCATTCTACTTCATACTCTTCGATCCCCTATCAGTCCATTCCATACTATTCGGTCCCATACCATTCCATTACAAATCTATGATGCCCTAATTATGGGTTGCCCTCAAGTCCATGTCCTTGGACTGGTATGAAATATTGGCATGCATAAATCTGCACAGATCTGGGATCTCTTGGCAGATTATAACAACGTGCCCGTTATGCGGGGCGAACAGGGGAACGCGGATTTCCACCCGATTTAGCCTACATGCTGTCAGCCAACATAGCAGAGTGTAGTGTAGCAGTAGATGGGGTTCTTTGAGGGAGGGAAAATAGAATTTGGGTGCCTAATTACGAACCCTTGAAGACGGCTATAATGCAACGTGTACATGATAGCCAATTGTCGAGAAATCGAGGAAAAGATAACATGGTCAGCATGATATTACGTCGTTGGCATCCTCCATAGCCATCATGATCATCCCATACACGCGTACCAGTAAATTTATCCCAGTACCCAAACCCGAAAGATCAAGCAGCAGTATGGCTGCGCACAACCAGCCGTCGTCAATCGACTCAGGCGAATCTTTACACCCGAGCCTTCTTGAGATTGCTGACGCCATGGAGCAATTGGAACGCCAAAGAAAGCAGAGAATGAGCCTAGCTCAGGATTTCCTGCAAAACATCGACGCCTGGGCGAAATCCAAGGCAGGAACCGAAGGCGCGACCTTAGTCACGCCTTTCATTGAAAATATTTCTCCCATGGTGTGTTGGATAGGCTGTGTTTCAATATCTGATCAGATAACAATGAACGTTGGGATAATTATATGTTCTTGTTTAAAACTACAGTAGTGATACATCTATGATAAAATTACACGAGGCTGACTATTCAGCCTTGTACCCCTAAATTCTACCAAGATCTATGTAATGACAAACAACACTGGCAGTTTTTCTTTTTGTCAGTCTTTGCCCAATTTACTCTCTGCTATCGGTCGGTCTACTAATCCCTCGATCTTAATCACAACCTCGTTTGTGTCGATCAACTGCTCTAAGGCTTTGTTAGGTAATGCCTTAGTCATTGCATCAGCTGGGTTATCTTTTCCTTGAATCAATCGTACATCAGTTATTTCCCTTCGTTCGTAGGATTGCCTTAAGGCCATGATGTCGATCATGTTGAAAGAGATAGAGTATCACTTAAAGCAGAGCGAAGAAGAGTGAATTAATTATATGTTTTATATGTAAAAAGATGTCAATCAAGACCATAAAAACGACGTGATGATATATTTAGTAAAAATCAGTGAGTTATATTAGGCAATCATTTACGCTGTATTCCCTTGTCATAGAAGTAGAGCCACACTAGTATCTATTCGTGCAAATCTTACAGGGGAGATGGGGCCAGAGTGTAAATAGTGGATGTAGGGATTGCGTTGGGAACCCTTACGTAATGAAGGGAATCGTTACTAATAGGATTATACTTCATTTTCCAACACTCCTCCTGACCGACGCAACCAAGTAAAATTGAAGTTCATGAGCCCGTGAGTAATTTAGCGCAAATAGGCCCAGCTTTAGAAAAAGGTAGAGGCTTGGTGAGTATATCAGCAAGCATATCTTTTGTCGGAATATATTGTATACTTATAGTACCATTTTGAACACATTCCCTTGTAAAATGGTAGGCCACATCAATATGTTTTGCCTTTGACGAGTTCGTTCCATTGGCGAGGGCTAAGGCGCTTTGATTATCAGTGTAAATTGTCATTCCATTTGGACTGATAAATTCGTCCGCAACTTGAAGCTCTCTAGAAGCTTACCAACCCAAATCGCTTGCTTAGATGCTTCAAATAATGCAATATATTCTGCTTCCATTGTTGAAGTTGCAACTGACTTTTGTTTTTTCGATTGCCAGCAAATAGGGCCTCCTCCGAGCATCAAAACGTAACCACTCACAGATCGACGGGTGTGAATATCAGAGGCATAGTCAGAATCTGAAAACATTTTTAAGGTACGTTCTTGATCGAGTGTTGAAGTATTAGGTCCGAACTTGTATGTGATACAGTGGTTTTTTGTAAACTTCAGATACCTATGAACACGACACACACCATTCCAATGTCGCATGTATGGGGATGAGTTAAATCTGGCCAGTTGAGACGTCGCAAAACAGATATCTGGTCGAGTACTATTAGAAGCGTATCCTAACCCCCCTACTGCACTTGGATAGGCAGAATCGTCTGCTTTTTGTTCTCCATCTTCAGCTGGTATGATGGAGTCGTACCCCTCAAGAGGAGAATTTACGCCTTTAGCGTCTTCTAGCCCAAGTGATTCAATCTTACTTGTGATGTAGTCTGTTTGTGAGATAGTTAGAGATCTGCAAGATCTATCTCGGGTTATTTTCCATCCAATGACAGTACCAATTTCAGAAAGGTCCTTGATCGGAAAAATGGAGGAAAGTTGCTGTTTGATCATGTTGACATCAGTAATTTCTTCTCCACAGATCACCAAGTCATCAACATACACACCTATTACTATTACACTCTTATTGTGAATGTAAATACAAGGGTCGCTGGTTGATCTCCTGAAATTGAGAGTTTTAAGTTGGAGATCGAGTTTATCATACCATACTTTACCAGACTGCTTGAGGCCATACAGAGATTTATTTAGTTTCACGTATTTACCACCTTTAATTCCCTCTGGTGTTCTCATGTATACATCTTCAGAGAGATCTCCCTCCAGATACGCAGTTTTCACATCAACCTGGTGAATCTCCCAGTCGCGGAACGTAGCGACTGCTAAAATTACCCGAAGAGAATCCATATGAATTGTTGGGGAATATGTATCAAAATAATCGACCCCTTGCAGTTGACTAAAGCCCTGGGCAACCAATCTGGCTTTGAACCTTCCATCGCTCTTTACTGAGAATACCCACCTTGAACCAATAGGTCGTCTTTCATGGGGACATGTGTTATAGGGGTGAAAACGTTTTTGATTGCCAACGAATTAAGTTCTTCGTTTATTGCTTCTCGCCATTTTTCTTTGTCATTCCCGATTAGTGCTTCTTTAAAAGTCCTAGGTATAAAGTTTTCTCTTCCGCAATTTGAGCTCGTGGTTGCCACGCCGAACGGGGCAATATAGGCTTTCGGATTCGTTTACTCCTCCTAAGGGTGATAGGGTTAGAGATAGGCACCGAGCCCGATGATTCTGGTAGATCAGTTAGATTGGCAGGGGGAGGTTGATGACGTTCAGACGGCCGGAGAAAAGGGGAAGGGAGTGATTCTTCAGAATCTTCTGAAGGATCATGAGGTAAATTAGTTTCAATTCTTGAATCAGTGGAGTGCATTTCTGCGTCAGAATCAACTTCGGAATCAGAGTCGGAGTCATGTGAGCAGCTAGTTTCTCTTTCATGGGGGACTTCTTCCTCAGTAGCTATTTCAGGAATTCTATCAAAGTGAATGTCTTGTTGCTCTGATGTTTTACCCCAATCCCAGAAAGTATCTTCGAGAAACCTAACGTTAGCTGAGACTATGATTTTATTACGACCCTCTTTGGAAGGAATGTAAATTTGATACTGTGTTGTAGACTCACAATATCCTACAAATATTCCTTTCAGTGAAGTCGGAGAAAGTTTATTTCTATGTGGGTCCGAAGTTTGAATTAGAACATAGCAGAGACATCCCCATACTCTTAAATGTAAAACTACAGGAATCGAGCCAGTCATTAGTTCGTGAGGGGTTCTGACTTCAGGTTGCGTAGGCAGACGATTTCGAATATAACATGCAGAGCTGATAGCAAGATCCCAGAAACGTAGAGGTAAATTTGCATGGTGTAGCATACATCTAGCCATAGTCACAAGTGTTCTGTTCAACCTTTCAGAAACACCGTTTTGGTGCTGTGTGTATGGGGCGCTCATTTGTTGCAAAATACCGTTAAATTCTACTTTCTTGTATTCACTACCTCCATCAAAGCGCATCGCTTTAATCTTTCGCCCAGTCTGAAGCTCTTTTTCTTCCCTGTATAATTGAAACTTTTCGGGGACTTCTACCAAACTTTTTAAAGTATAAACCTTACTTTCGCGAGTTGCATCATCAGTGAAAGACACAAAATAAAGACTTCCAAGTAAGCCATTTGTCCTACATTTCCCCCACGTGTCAGAATGAACCAATTCAAGAGGGTTAAGTTTCCTCTGTACCTGATCTCTGTTGATTTTTTCCACTTGTTTGCATGAGTTACAAGTATGACAGTCATTGAAGGACGTAGATTTGAGCTTAAGGTCTGTTGGCTTCTTGTTTTTAGGGTCGAGATCTAGGTCTGAATTGGAAATGTTTTTCAAGACGTGGGCACTTACATGTGCAAAACGGTGATGCAATAAATTTTCTATTGTGCATTTGTTGCCTTCTGACACGAGAGCATTAGGATTGTTGCTAAGGAATTGAGAGTGAGCTGAACCTTCCATATTGAAACAAAAAAGTCCATTTTTAGGACGTGCATTCATAACAATTGTGCCGTTAGATGAATAGACTCCTAGTCCATACTCGTTAGTCTTAATTTTATAGCCTCTAGAAATTAACTGAGAGCCTGAGACAAGATTCTTTGCACAAGATGGTAGGTACCAGACATCAGTAAGTTTGACAGTTCTAGTTTGATGTCTATTATTTGCATAATTTACCTCAAAACTTACTGAGCCAGACCAAGAAACTGGTTCCACACGTCCAGATGCCGTTTCAATGGACTTCCTCACAGGTACCATCGACGTGAATAGTGATGAGTCACAGAAAATATGATGAGTTGCGCCGGTGTCAAGAATGACATCGTTAGAAGATAAAGTTGAACATGACAGAACGTACTCATGATCCTGCCGATCTTTATTATTCGACCGGCTACCTCCAAATCTTCTCTTGAGTGACATTACTGTCTCTGCCTTCTGTGGGTTTTTAGATGCCCATTTCGATCCCTCTGGAGTGTCTATCCATTTAAAACATGTTTCACGGATGTGGTTATTCCTCCCACAGAAAGAACAGATCTTCATTGTCATGCCTTTTCCGGAATTAGCTAAATTAGCAACAGCTTTCTCGTTATACTCCAGATAGTTTCTCTGGCTGTCCCTTAACAAATTCACCGCCTCGAGGAATGTCACATGAGAATTTAATTTCATAAATGATACTGCTCCATTATGGAAGCCGTTACATTCAGTTTCAAAATGATCTAGGAGGCGGTTCCTTTTCGATAGATCAGAAGGGCGCTTGGATGGGTCTAATGATGCAATCTTAGATTGCAGTTTTGTCAACTCGGTTGCGCACTCGTCGACGTCAGCGCCTGAACTGAAGTTAAGTCTCCAAAAATCTTTTATCAGCCCATCTATGTAAACTTCGCTGTTAGGCTGGTAGTAGGCTGCAATTGCGTTCCACATTTGAAATGCCGTAGGTAAGGCTTCAATGATGTAGTAAACATCCTCTGGAACTAGCTGGAGGAGCGCTGACTTTATGTCGTTGTCGACAAGTTGCTGAGGGGACATTTCAGAAGTAGACTTTTCATCGACGGGAATTAGATCGGGTACTTTCCTCAGAATATATTCTTGGGCATTATGAGTGTTTAAACTCAATTTAAATATCCGACACCATCTTAGATACGTCTCCTTACTGAGCTCGGGAGCATTCTTACAATGCTTGAGAATCTTGGCAGTAGACATGACGAAAGGTTCCAGTGATAGAATATGCGATGATGAGCGTTAAGGTGTGAGATTAAAGGTTGAGCAGAAAATGGTCCTGTCTCGAAAAGGAGTAAAAAATAGAATGAGCAGAAATGGTTCTGTCTCGTGTAAAAGAGCTGATGTAGTCGTAGCACAGTTGGTTAGAGCTTTGGTCTCATAATCTGTTGAAAGAGATAGAGTATCACTTAAAGCAGAGCGAAGAAGAGTGAATTAATTATATGTTTTATATGTAAAAAGATGTCAATCAAGACCATAAAAACGACGTGATGATATATTTAGTAAAAATCAGTGAGTTATATTAGGCAATCATTTACGCTGTATTCCCTTGTCATAGAAGTAGAGCCACACTAGTATCTATTCGTGCAAATCTTACAGGGGAGATGGGGCCAGAGTGTAAATAGTGGATGTAGGGATTGCGTTGGGAACCCTTACGTAATGAAGGGAATCGTTACTAATAGGATTATACTTCATTTTCCAACAGATCATCAGACGTTTTTCTTTAGTAGTACCTAGTTTGACTAGATACTCGTATAGCGAGTACGAGTCAGTACAAGCTACCAAAGGGATTGGTGGAAGACTGAGCTGACTAGTAATCATTTGTATCGTTGTAGTTAGAGAAATACCAACATCAAATCCATTTACCATTCCGTAAATCTCAGAAGCAAGGACACTCCGGGTAACTCTCTTGCATTTAGTTGACGACCAGTGGACAATGTTACCCTTCAGTGTAAAGCTATCTCCTTGGATTATTTCGTTGTCAAGTACCACCACAAAGCCTATTTGTGAACTAAGGTCTTTGTTGTTTGCAAAAGATCCATCTGCAAAGACGAATAATTTTGCTATCTCTAGGTCCAGTGGTACGTAACAAATTCCCCTGGCAATATTTTCTTTTTGCCATCTAATCCTCTTGTTCAAGTTTTCACAGTCTGCTAGTTCTGGCTTTTGGATTTGTGCCGCTGTCGAGAGATCGAACGAGGCCTCGGGTTGGCAAATAGAGGCTATGTAGGCGCCACGAGCTCGCTGTTCCAAGTATCTCTGGCCACGATCACGGGTGTTGTTATTGATAGGTTCTAATTTAGAGCCTTGGCCCTTCTGTACCATAAGGATAACACCATCCTCTCCTACTGAAAGTTTGGCACCATTGAAGTCGATTGGAGTGCCTGCGGTCAGCTTGGTCTTGTCTTTAGCCCCGAATTCAGCTCTTTTTAATTTGTTATCCTCTTTGGCTGAAAATTCGGGGGATACCAGCATGAGCGTGTCGTCTGTTTGCATGCCTATTATTGCAAATGGGCCTTTTGTACTGACCAATAAACAGGGGTCGTAGGTAGAGGTTTGCATTTGCAACTTGTCCTTGTGATGACCTTGGTAGGTTGTGAACCAATGGACACCTGCTTCCGCAATACCGTACAAAGGTTTGATGACCCTGATGATCGTTCCTTTTGGGTACTTAGATTGGAGTTCTGTTGGCAAAGATGCCTGGATTACACGGTTAAGGTTGGTTTTTGTTGGAAAACCGGTATGGGTTCGATGAGTAAGGCGGCTCAAAGAATATGGGCGCGATTTTATGAATAGAATAATAATGATATGAATCGGGAGAATATGTGATAAACTGTGGAGAAATAAAAAGATGGTTTAAATAAATTGAATTGATTAGATTGTCTGTCTTAGTGATTCCTAGACAGCTTATATACATGTAATCTTGATAGACCAAATCCAGACTAGATACCATCCATCACTCGTTCCATACTCTAACAATGACAATGAAACGCACGACAGTATACAACATGAGTATGGGGTCAGGGTCGGTGTATGAAAGCCTACACGTGTATCAGACCATACCATGCACTAGTCGAGTCTCAAGCATCAAACATGCTCAGTAAGGGAGATATCAATCATCTAGGTCGTGAGTCATGTGTGAGAATCTTAGTTGTTCCAATCATGGGAAACTTCAGACACATAGAGTCTGAATTTCCAACAGTTTTTGACTGCGGATAGACCTGGGTGATATCTCGTAGCTCCAGATATAGGCCTTGTTTCAAGAGGGAAGGTGCTAAAGCCAGGATTAAACGTTGCCTCATCCTCTGAATAGTAGGCGATTGGGTAAGTATTTGGTTCTTTTCATGATCGTTATAGCCCTGAATAACTAGACGAGATTTTTCATACGGCTTTTCAGTTTTACCCTTGATTTCGCGGACCATTCTGGATTTGAACAGTCTATGCTGTCCGTGCTGGACTTCGTCAAAAAGCTCAAAGTTGAAAACACCGCGCCCAATCAAATCGCTGATCTCCTTAGCATCTGATTCTTCGAAAAGGGCCCCAAGGGCAGTTATGATGCCATCGTTACGTAGCTTGACAGCTAGTAGACGATCACCCTCTTCCTTCTTTGAAACATACGTTGCCATGGGCCTAGGTTTGTTGCTCGAGCCTGGAGGGCGACCTCGGCTACGCTTTGGGCGCAATGGTAGGTTTTCGTATTCGGATCCCTCTTCTTCTAAAATTTCCTTATTATTAGTATTAGAATCGGCGAGTAATTCAATCTGGTGGTCTGTTTCTGAATTACGGTGGTAGGGCTGAACTACTGTAGACCGGAAGACTGTGGGCCCCTGGGGTAGGTCTATTGTGATTGAATGGCCGTCGACTGAAATGACCTTGAAGGGACCTTGCCAACCTTTCTTTTCCCGCCACACTCGTACCTCACTTTGTAAGGGCAAGGCCAGTACTTCGCTAACAGAAGGACCATTTCGAGTATTGAGGGCATCTAGAACCTGTCGTTGAGCCGAAAATCTTCGCAATGCTTTCATCGCCTTCTGGACTGCCTCAGCTCGTTGTATTATATTTGGCGACGGCGGGGAGAGTAAGTTAATTCTAGGATACGCTCCAAAGACTAGCAGTGTAGGTACCAGGCCGTCGGGTCCAGCTGTGTCATTGACAGCCTTAACTGCCATCTGAAGAATAGACTTAGGGGTGTAGATTCTACAGAGCTCTGCCGAAAGAATTTCATAAGCCCGGCGCAGGGGTGCATGGTTTTCATGGATCGTTGTGGCATAGCGTAATATGAAACGTCATGTGGACGGCTAGGCTAAAGCACAAATAATAGTTCAATGCACTTTTAAAACCAGCAAGGAAGACGGATAAGAGTAGGCTAGTCTCATTAGGTGATGTGTAGCAGATTGTTTGGCATAGAGGCGGTGTGGTACAGGCTATTTGGTTATTTTATGTATATAAATACTCGGTGTGAAGAAGCATTATTCTTCACGCAACGTCTTCTTCAATTACCTTAACAATACATTTGTTTACCCATCTCTTCTTCGGGAAGACCATTTATCTCTTTCCAGCTCTTCATCAGCAAGACCCACGTGTAGCCTCTATCGCTACTATCTACCAATTCGTCTCTTCCTAGAGAAGACCAGTCATCCCTTCGACCCACTCATCACCTTCATCTACCACCTAGATCTCCGTTAGACCACATACGAACCCTGTGGAACACTGTCCTAACCTCGCCCTTGAGAATGGTACCGCTCAAGTTTGCCGATCGACCAGTGAGCTTCGATGGGAACTTCTCTGCAAGTGATACCCATGATACAGGCTTCGTTCCTGAATTCCAATGATGAGAAATTGGTACCTGCATCGTGAGTAATTACGTCGGGGGGGGCCTTGGTAGGTATCAATCCACAGTAATCGTAGTGTTTGCCAGGTATCTTTAGCACTCATCGTAGTTAAGAATTGAGCAGCTTGGAAATTTGTAGCTGAATCGACTACGTGTAGTACCGGCCTACTTTCCAGATACATTACGTCAGCCAATATTTCGTAATTGAATTCATGGTCATCTTTCAACGAAAATTTGAAACGCTTGGGGCCGGACTGTGCAACTGGCAATGGTGGCAAGACTTAGAAATTTCACGAAGAGTTTCTTTGGAGATACCCTCGTGGCCTGATTTGGATAAAAGCTTATATAAATGGTCTGTTGCGGGGTGACCAAATCGTCGGTGCAGTCGCCGAAGTTCGGTTTCCGTCAGAAAGAGAGCGGCATTTTTGGTACGAGGAACCGCTAGCCAAGGATGCCCCCATCGTCGAAGGACCGGTATCGTTCTTCCATTCTGGACCAGTTGATTAGCTGTATTATTAAAATATACATTCAGACGATCCATGTCGGCTAAGCACAGCAAGAATGGTGTGGGTGCTTTTAGAACATGAAACTTGATGTGACCAATTGGTGTGTCAAGGCCAATTGAACCCATTGAAACCGTGACTGAGCCCTTTCCAAATTTAACCGAAGCCTCTCCTTTGGTAGAAGTATCTAGAGTAAGTTCCTTGTGTTCATTTTGAAGAGCTTGGAATTGTTCAAAGCCGGCGGTAGACACTCGTGCTGCTCCGGTATCGATTAGAATCCCCTGGAAACAGGTGCGTGAATATCGATCTTCAATCATGAATTGATTTGCCGGAGTTGTGGTCTCTGACAGGCAGAAGTTGTCAACACCTGTGATGTGGTGAAGAAAAGCCTGGTCAGTCAGATACTGAATCGCCTGTTCACTGTAATCTTTTTCATCATGGCATTCTTGATCTTGAACTAACTGGAAATCCATCTCGTAACCTTCATAGCCAGCCAGGTACGTTGCAAAACTATCGGTCGAATCGCCAGTAAATTCACAATGTGCTAGATATTGTTTCCTTGCGCGTCTACGTTCCTCTCCCGAGTGCTTCGTTGACCAACAGCCCTCTTTGTGGCAGATAAAACACTTCTTTCGCCATTTGCTGCCTTTGGGCTTAGAGAAAGGCTGACGGTTTCCGGGGCGATTGTGTTGGCCGGAGTTACGTACTGGGATTTTACGTTGATTGCTGTTGTTGTTGCTATACCGTCGGTCGAGATAAAATTGATCATCTAAATACTCTTGGTCGGTAAGGAAGTGCTGGGAGGAAAGAGATGTGGATCGGCTAAGGGCCGTTTCAATCGAAGATCTAAAGTCAGAAAATAGTTCCTCACATAAACGAGCTGGTTTGAACAAAGCGTGTTCCAATTCTGGAACACCACGGCAAGCCTTAATAACTGTAGTACGAAGGCTACCTTCTCCAGCGTACTCCGGCCCTAAAGCTCTCTGGCACAGTTGTAACTTGTCAAGGAAAATCTGGAGAAGTTCTTGTAGACCCTTCTCAGCATTTTCTTGACCGATCTTCGTGAACGTTGTGGTGGTCCAGTCGGTGAAATAGTGGTTATGGTTGACATCCGTATCAAAATGATTTTTAATCTTTGTATATGCTGTGTAGAAATTGTCATCCCGATTAACATAGTGAAGATAAATTGCTCAGCCCGTCCCGTTAGAATGCGAGGGAATACGGCGTGAAATTGCCCAGGGTGAATAAGTGTATGGAAGCAAATATTAAAGAATATTTTTAGTTTATCGTCCAACAAATCGTATGGATTACCAGAGAACATTTTGTTTCGATCGTAGGTCTTGGTAAACTGTAACATCGATGACGGATCGAGACGCTCATTCGGAACTGGAATTGGGGGAAGAGAGCTGTATGGATCGTATAATTCAGAGCGCAATTGAGGGGCATAGGGGGTCGGCATCGGGTAGGGACTTTGATTTGACACTTTCTCAGGAGTTTGGGTAAAATATCCTTTTATAGAAGAGTCGGATATAGGTGCTGTATTTGGAGGATTTGATGGCTGTCGGATAGAGCTTTCATTTGAAACCTGAGCCGCTGGCTGGGAGATTGTTAGTTCAGGGGTTTGTAGTTTAACTTTTGCTTCCTGTAAAATAGCCGCATTTTTATCTTTGTAGTATCGAGAACCTTCAACAATTTCAGTCTGTGCCAACTCTACAGGTATCCACTGCCATGACTCTTCGAGAGTAGTCAATTCCATTAACTGTGGAGCTATCTTGCCATTGTTCCTTCCTATGAATACACCACGAGTTCGAAGGAATATCTTAAGTTGTCGACGGACTGCTCGGGGAAGTGTAGCAAACATTTCGATGTTCCAGCCCTCAAATTCCTCCCGATAGGCATAGAAGAGATTATCGTCGAATTGTCTTTCGGCAACAGTGTCGGACATCATTTTAGCAACATGGGTAGCTAGATGATTGGGGTTGGATGTTGGGGTGGGATCTATCCCCCAGAATGGTAATTCAATGAAATCTATGTTGCCGGGGCCGAAATCAATGCCTTTCATGTATCTTGAGATAGTGGACTGTTCGATGGGGATAGATTTTGAGGCATTTTGAGAGGAGAAACCTCCGTCAGAAACAGTATCATTAACCATATTATTTCGTCGAGGGGAGAGGAACCTAAGATGAGTATCGGTGAAATAAAGTAAGGGATTGACGTGATTGGACGCCTGCTTCTTCGTTGGTTCTGGGAAAGCGCTATATCTTTCAAAGTTCTTCGGAAGTTGCCTTTCTCACAAATCTACAACAGGTTGATATTGAGTCAACAGTATTATAAATTGCGATGTCGTAGCACAATGGTAGTACAGGGGTCAGTGTTAATGACTTGTAGTATCACTGTCTCATCTATCTTCCACGTCAAAGGTTGTATTGCCAACAACCATTGATCAATGTTGGATAGGCTGTGTCTCAATATCTGATCAGATAACAATGTACGTTGGGATAATTATATGTTCTTGTTTAAAACTACAGTAGTGATACATCTATGATAAAATTACACGAGGCTGACTATTCAGCATTGTACCCCTAAATTCTACCAAGATCTATGTAATGACAAACAACATTGTGACAGCGTGTGAAAGGATGGGACCAGAGTGTATGGCTGTCCACACGAGTGTATCCAAAATGGGTTTATTTTGTGTCTAAAGAGAAAAACTACATACTTGTGGGATCACCCCCTTGATGTTGCCTCGCTTATAGCTGACATAATCAACTCCTAGGAGCCGGATAAACTCCGGATCCCATCTACAAGGCAATAGCCTGTAACACAGCGTTGCGATAGGTAACGACAATGCCGCAATTCCAGAAATTACAAAAGAGTCCGACCAGCTGTCTGCCACACACAAAATTTCATTTTGTTGTACCCACGCGCCAGACACACGATTATCTTCTTTTCAATCTTCTCTGACTCACTCCTTGCCATGCCGCCCCAGTCCTCCGCAGAGGCTGGCTCGTGGCCCCCCTTCCCACCCGCAAATTCGACGCGTCCTGACGTCGAAATGGTCCTCACAGGGCCACCAAACCACCACCACCAAAACACACAACCAAACGCAGAACCGATCTGCGAGGCGAGCTGCCAATACTCGCCCCCAAACCCCCCCGAGTCAATGGGTGCTTCCTTGACTAACTTCCTCGCAGATGAAGCGAGGGCGTTTAACATACGCTTTGCAGAGGCTGAGCGTATTGTCAGTGGGTACATTAACCTACTGGCGGCCACAACCGACAAACAGCTCCGACGAGCTGTCGAAAAGAATGGAGAGGCTTTACAGGCCATTATCACAAACATCCTGCGCGGAAACCCCCAGCCCCAATCCAGTGGGCCATCAGATGCTGCCAGTAGCAGCAAGACGACAACCCTCCCCGCGTCGGCTACTAGGCCGGGAGGAAAGAATAGCGCGAGCACTTCACGACCAGTGCAAATACTCACGAGAGAAAGCAGCCAGGCTAAAGGCAAAGAGCCGGCTTCGACAAAGCCTACTAGGCCAATTAATATCGATCCTATACAAACCTCAATCGCAACTGAGGGGTCTTGGACTCAGGTAGTGAGGAAAAAGACTAAGCCCTCACCACCAGCAGCGACAAAATCGCAACCAGCCAGCGAGCCTAAGTCAAAAGCGACAGGGCCCACACAAACTCCGAGGCCTACTGCCTCAGCTCCCAAGTTAGCTCGCCCAGACGAGCGTGTTTTCCTGCGGGTCAAGCCCGACCACCCATGGAGACGCATGTCTCCTCATTACATCAAAATGAGCCTCGCAAGCAAGCTGCGCTTAGCTAACTCTGCAATTAAGCAGGTTACCATCGTCAACTCAGGGTTTGCGATACTAGCTGAAGGAGACGGAGCAAGAAACGTGCTCCTCTCAGGCGCCGTACTCCTAGAGAGCACGGAAATGAAATTGGAAGCTGCTTCCAACTGGATCTCAGTGTTGGCACCTAATGTACCAGACAGACTCTTTACTTTAGAAGGACCAACGCCAGTAACATCGGAGATGGTAATGGAGGAAGCGACCTTAAAGACAGGCGTTAGACCGACCTCGGCCCGTGCCTTTGCGACAAGCATGGCTAGGCCGTCCACCGACTGGGTGTTGCATTTTGCAACCGGCAAGCCAAAGCTGGGAGAAAGACTTTTCGAAGAGAGCGGTCGCTTACACGAACTTCAGCGTAAAGCCAAAATTGCGCAATGCAACCGATGCTGGGGACACCACCCGACTAAGATCTGTTCACGAGCAGAGCGCTGCTCTCACTGTGGATCGATTGAGCACAAGGCTACTGAGTGCAAACAGCTCGTCCCAAGGTGCATCAATTGCCATGGGCCACATGCAGCAACCGAGCCTAGCTGCATGGCCAGGCCGACGCGGGCCGGCGGAAAGACTGTGCAACGCACAAGAGACCAGCTGTCGGTGATCCGGGAACAAGGTCAAAAAGAAAGAAACGCTTCGATCCGAGAGTTGGAAGTAAAGCAGAAAGCCGCTGAGGCGACTGCTGAAAACGAAACTACAAACATTGCTCAATGCCCGTAAGGGACCACAACCTTACCGAGCTACACACAACGGCAACAACGATCTCGTTCCTCTGCGCTAATTTGGGCAAAGGAGACCCCGCTACGGACATCATCCTGCAATCCGCCTGGGATTCAGGAACCGATGTCCTACTCATCCAGGAACCCTGGACTCAACACAAGGACGGCCACTGGCTCACCAAGTCGCATCCCGGGTTCGACAAGCGCTTGCCCCCCCATGTCACAGCCAACCCCGCAAGGCCACGCTCCCTCATTTATACGCGAAAAGGGACCAAGTGCCTACAACTAGCAATCTGCGAGGCATCACCAGATCTTACCGCCGTAAAGGTTGAAGGAGTCACGTTTGTCTCTGGGTATCGCGCTCCTGGAGCAGACCTTTCGCCGCTCCTATCATGGGCCCCGTCTGGGCCCACAGTAGTTGGCGGAGATTTCAATGCCGTCCACCCTGACTGGCAGCCCATGGCCACCAGGCTACACGGTGATGGCCAAGTGCTCGCCAAATGGATGTCCAAGCACGGCATGGACCTATCTTCAACCCCGGGTGTCTCGACTCACGATCTTGGAAACACACTCGACCTAGTTTGGTCTAACGCGGGAGCCCTTGCAGACGTCTCGATAGAGCTTGACTCGACATCGGACCACAGAACGCTTGCAGGAGACGTCCCCCGTCCGAACTCGAAAGCTAGAGCTGTTATCAAAACAGGCCAACCGTTTCGAGTGACAGACGACGCCTTCGAAGACTTTGCAAAGATGCTAGGTCGTTGGGCTCAAGGAATAGAGCTGCAGCCGATGGTCTCAGTAGACGCGGTGGATAACCTTGCTGATAAGCTGGTCCAAACTATTAGCAACGCAATCAGGGCCACTGGTAGACATGGGAGTGTGAAGAAGGGTAGGACAGCACCTTGGTGGACGTCGGAGTGCCTACAGGTCAAACGTGAATACAGGATATTCAGGGACGAAGAGAGCAGAAAGGATTTCCGTCGCATAGTCAATAGTGCCAAACGCCAATACTGGCGGCGAAAATTCTCCGAAGCAACAACCGACGTCGACATGTACCGGATGGCACGCTGGGCTAAGCCGCAACCCACATCAGCTGCTCCACCACTCCAAACTCCAGATGGTCTTGTTTCGGATCCAGGAAAGCGAGCAACTCTGTTGCGCGACCTCCTTCTCGGCCGGTTTACTAGTCAGAACGACGTTGACGCTGAAGACTTCGAGCCAGGACGCGGAAACCTCCCATGGGTCTCGAGCGTTACGGACGAGGAAGCCAAGTGGGTTACAACGGCCTGCCAAAATAAAGCCCCTGGAGCAGACGCGATTTCTGTTCGTCTTCTTAGGACAGCCTGGCCATCAATTGGTCATGCAGTGAGAGTACTCTTTGAGGGCTCACTGCGATTGAATCATTTCCCGAAGGCCTTCAAGCTAGCGGAAGTAATCCTTCTCCCCAAACCCGGCCGTAACCTCAGTACAGCTAAAGGATGGAGGCCTATCGCACTTCTCTCCTCCCTGGGTAAAGGTCTCGAAAGACTGATTGCAAGGCGTATGGCTTACACCGCCCTCACCTACAAGGCAGTCCCGCAGCAACTCTTTGGAGCACTCACTGGCAGGTCTGCCAACGACCTCGTCTCATGCGTCATCCACGATGTAGAACATGCAATGAAACGGCAGAAGAAAGCAGTCCTAGTCACATTGGACGTTTAGGGTGCATTCTATTCTGTACTCCACGGACGGCTGCTGCAGAGGATGAACAAGATGGGGTGGCCGAAACCAGCTATCACCTGGATAAAGTCCTTCCTACAAGAACGATCCGCTCGCGTACGACACGAAGACGGAGTCACAGACCCGGTATTCCTAGAATGCGGGCTGCCACAGGGATCGCCTCTTTCCCCAATTCTTTTCCTGTTCTACATGGCCGAAGTCGTGGGAGGCAGTAGTTGGAGATTTGGCTATGCAGATGATGTTGCCATCCTCGGCATAGGTTCAACTCCAACTGAAGCCGCAGTAGCTGTCCAGAGAGAAGTCGATGCAGTCCTAGGGTGGGCCGCTGATAATGCCGTCTCTTTCGACCCAGATAAGGCCGAAGTAGTCTACTTCGTCGGCCCCAGATCCAGGGGTCACGATCTTCCGGCTATAAGGGTAGGCACTCGCGATGTACAAGCATCCGACGACATCCGATGGCTCGGAGTATACCTTGATCGCGGTCTGACCTTCGAAAGTCACGTCGCAAAGTGGACCAGCAAAGCAATGCGGCTAGTGCAGCACTTCCGACGGCTTAAACTTTGCACCCAGGGACCAAGGCCTGACTTACTAACCACAGTCATTCGCACGGTAGTTCTGCCAATCGCGATGCATGCAGCGGAGGTCTGGTGCCCGGGGCCAACCAGGGAAACTTATCGAGGTGTGCCGCGTAATTCCTACAAGAGACAGAGCAAAGTCATCGACCAAACCTCTGCCTTCGGAATCCGCGTGGCTCTACCAACCTGGCGCACGATGCCTATTGCAGCCCTGAGAAGAGAGACTGGTATTCCACCTACACACATTCTGCTCGAGGAACGCAGGCTCAAGATCGCCGCGCGAATCCGGAGACTAGATGAGTACCATCCGCTCCGACTTCGGGCCACGGAAAGCACAGACAACGCTCGTCACCGACTCGGCCTAAAGACATGCAACAAAAGCAGACTTGGTTTCGACAGAGTGCATGATTCAAGGGTCCAGAGGATGTACCGACTTCTGCCAGAGGCCGAACTTCCGCCACCGCTCCGACCCCCGGTACCCCCCCAGCTAATTCCCCGCTGGACAAGCAAGAAAGAGGCTGCCAAGTTCATAAGAGAGTGGCTGCCTACACTCCCACCCGACTGTCTCTGCGTTTACAGTGATGGTTCTGGGGCTTCAACCGACAGAGTGTCATGGGCCTTGTCGACTTTTATCAGCGGCACAGGCACGGCAATCGAGCAAAGCGGCTCAGGTAAAATTGCCAACGCGGAGGTCTACGACGCGGAGGTTCATGGAGCTTTGGCTGCTCTAGAAGCAATTACTGCCAGCAATCGAGATCGAGGACGCAGCGCTATCTACATCCTGCTTGACAATTCTGCGGCCGTCCAGGCTTTATTGACGGGAACAACGGGCTCGTCATCATGGCGTATCCAAAAGTTCGTGAAACTGGCCACGGGATCAGCCGCACCTGTAAAAATAGGATGGATCCCAGGCCACGAAGGGCTGGCAGGAAATGAAATCGCCGATGAACTCGCTCGAAGAGAGCTTAACTCGTCGGACAACTCTAGGACGACACATGATGTGATGACCCTCGCCTCTTCTGGACGGAAAGCCCGTGAACTGGCCAGGCAGATGTTGACAGACTGGTGGCACTTGAATCGCCCCAGACACTACGCCGATCTTGAACTCGAGATGCTCCGCAAG
The DNA here is from genome assembly GCA_900239735.1 of Blumeria hordei DH14. Taxonomy (NCBI): domain Eukaryota; kingdom Fungi; phylum Ascomycota; class Leotiomycetes; order Helotiales; family Erysiphaceae; genus Blumeria; species Blumeria hordei. The sequence goes on along the minus strand of OENG01000025.1, from coordinate 2,433,142 downwards.
AAACCGCCAGAGCTAGCGCTACCTAGAGCGGTCTTCGCACGCTTGATCGCTGCCCGAACTGGACATGGAGACTTTGCGGCATATCATCGCCGTTTCAACCACACTGACGCTACACTTAACTGCGAGTGTGGGAGGGAAAATCAATCGGTCACCTTGTCCAGTGTCGAAAAGCACTGGCAACATGGAGGCTGAAAAGCGGAAAGCGAAGAGCACCAGCTATAGAAATAATGCTCGGATCAAATGGATAGCAGTTGTTCAGGGACTACGTCCAGGGGAGCGGAATTTACGCGGAGGCTAGTCGGGGGATGGCAGGGATACCTGCGACTCGGAGGTGATAGAACGGAAGCCTAGGTGGCTTGGCATGGAAAGAGGGATAGGAATCGAGGCTCAGTCGCGTGGTGGCTGAGGCGGATCAATGGAAGGGAGATTATTTAAGTTTTTTCTTTTGTAATGCGGGGTTTTGCGTGAAAGTTTTTGTTTTGTTTTCAATTCTGGGCTGCTAAATTTGTCATGGCTCAACACATAGATGCATTTTGGCATGGTTCCGGTCATTTAGGTGGGACGAGGCATTTGTACTGTACGGTAGTTAACCTGATCCGGCCCGACCCCACTCGTGCTCAAGCTCCAGTAGGAGTGCGACGGTAGTTACTTCACCTAGCACGTTAATGAACAAACAAACAATGCAGCGATTCCCCAAGGCAAGAACCCATGACCAGAAGGTACACAGCTAAACACCTCTGTAACTAGGGCGACAAAACCCCTCCATGAGCTACCAAGAAAGCCCACGGAGACTGCTTCTTCGTGGGCCACAGTAGCTCAGAAAGCAGCCAAGTGTTGAAATATCGTATATCATGAAATGCCAAGGATAACTCATTTGTAAGTCCGGCTAATTAAGTTATCAAATTCACCTTCCTATATCATTGTCATCAGCACATTCCTCACGGAAAGTTTAACGTACACTGGCATTTATTTCACACTAGCATTCCAGCAGATGACTGTGTCTCAAATGCAGGTTAAAGGTTTCTCGGATCTATTACCGACACACATGTATTTAGCTTTATATTTCTGGCTCATATATCTGTATGTATATAGATTTACATCTACAGGGATCATAACGTATGATCCATGGAGGTTGATAAATACTGGTCAAAAACCACAGTTGATAAGATATGCGCACACGCAATCTCACTCTTATCAGCTCAGTTTACTCAGAACCATACATCTCAATACACTTGTTTCCAGTCAATTCTTCCTTCTACAACTTCATACGAGACTTACTGTATCGGTCTAACTGCCGACACTGATTCCGCTATAACCTCCATATTTGCTCAAGCTCATAACTTTGACACCAAGCTTCCAGACCCGCCAGCCAATCTGGTAAAACAAAGACCAGCCCTCTAGACAAGACCAGCCGGACAAGAGCCCCCGTAAGAAGATAAACGACTCTTCCTTCGTATGAGACGAGAACATCAGTGGCGGACGTTATCGCCTGTCATAATAAAGAAACTCATCACTGAAAAAGCTGGAATTGCACCTTCAGCAATTATAGCGATGATACAGGTTAGGTCCAGCTTAGCAATGGAGTGTGCATTAGACCCACTCAGGGAGTTGATTCTGGGTGTGGGTTCTTCCCTTCAAAATGAGGAAGTCACGATTGAGCCCGCTTCAGATTGGACGTCCGTCATGGTCCCTCATGTCCCAATCTGCATCCGTACATTAGACGGAAGGATTGACGTTACTAGTGAAATGATGAAGACGAAATTCCAGGCAGTATGCGGAGTTACACAGATACAGGTGCGCCCAAATGACATAAAATTAGGAAGCTATTCAGTTAGCTGGATAATACACTTTAAACAGGTGCCATCCAACCTAAGATTTTGACTTTTCGACAAGAGTAGACCTGCCATTCCGTTCTCTCGTCGACGCCCCATCGAGCAATGTCAACGCTGTTGGGGATATCACTCAACAAGAAACCGTGTCAAAGGACAGTGGTGTGTTAAATGTTCTGGTAAACACGAAGTAGCAGAATGCACGGTCAACATTCCCAAGTGTTCAAACTGTGCTGGGCCGCACGAATCAACCCACTTGAGCTGCATGGCTCGACCAAGGCAACATCATGGCCAAGTAACGCCGCGATCACCAACAGGGCTACGAGTTGTTCGTGAGAGAGGGCATATGGATTTTAAGGCAGCATTGTTAAGATCCCAAGAAAAAGGTAAGGCCCGCGAGGTCATCAACATACCAGAAGAAATAATGCATGATAATGAGTAATACACCAAACTCATATAATCACAAACAGAGACATAGCACCCTTCTCTTTCACCAAGTGAATGTGGGAAAGGGCGGACCGAACATGAACATATCACTGCAACAAGCTTGGGATGCAGAAGTACACATAGTCATGGTACAAGAACCATGGGCCTTGCGAGAAGACGGATATTTCACTACGAAAAGCCACCCTGGCTTCAATAGCTTCATACCCTTCGGAAAGACGGTACCGAGATCACGACCACGCGCCGTCACTTTTGTCAGGAAAGGACTGCAAGCGACACAGATTACACCTTCGTCATCAAGTCAGACGTCAGACGTCAGACTATTGCTTCGTGCAGGTGTCCGGACTGACCTTTGCAAACGTATATCGTGCCCCAGGCCCCACTGGGACTTTGGATCCTGTACTAAACTGGCGTCCCAGTGGCCCTTCAGTAGTGGGAGGCGATTTTAATTCATTCTCACAGAACTGGCAACCGTTAATAGAACGCCAATACGGTAATGGCGATCTCATCATGGGATGGGCTCGCAAAAATAATATGCAAAAATAATATGCAAAACTAAGCACCATTAGAGAAAGCACCCACCGAGAAGGAAATGTGCTAGATCTAACCTGGAGTAACACGACGGCTTTTGCATCAGTCTCAACCCGCTTTCACTGTACATCAGATCACTCTACTATTGAGGGCTCAGTTGACACACCCGGGTACTCGGAACTATATGGAATCCCAAGACTAACTCGCGTTAGAGACGGAGATCTAGAAGAGTTCGCACGATGCGTGAAGCAATGGGTAAGGCCTGGCCCCCTAAGTAGTCAAATCGAGATTGAGGACTTCACGAGGAGTTTAATCCGAGTACTTCAAGACTCGGCCAAAGTTGTCGGATGATCACCCGCTGTAGGAAGTGGGGAAACAGCGCCCTGGTGAACTGGGGACTGCAAAAAACGACAGATTGACTACAGGGTAGCTAAAAGGACATCCGGAGATGTAGATATGACCCGTAAGGCTTTCCGAGCCGATGTGAAGTCAGCCAAACGCGAATACTGGAAAAAACAGGTTGAAGCAACAGAGACAAAAGCACAGGTGTTCAAATTCATGCGTTGGGCCAAACCAAAGCCGACGAGACAGCCTCCTCCTCTCCAGGTAGCACCAAACCGGTGGCTTTCAGATCCATCAGAGCAGACAATCGCACTTCGAGATTCACTTCTTGCAAGGTTCGACGCTAAAAGCGACATAGAAACGTGGGATAATGACCAGCCAGATTCTATTCCGTGGAGTGGTGTCAGGGAGTTGTATTATCAATGTTCCGGAGGGTATGAGTCGTGGGGTCTTTGGAAGAATTACTAATATGTGGTGATGAAATATGGTGAAAACGTGAGGTATAATGTTTAAAGGATAGCGGTATTCCTAAAGAAGAGATGCATTTATGACTCTAAGGTATAAGTGTAATCAGAAGACGTTGCGTAAAGAAGAATACTCCTCCACGCCGAATGTTTATATACATAAAATAATCAAATAACCAAATAGCACATTATCTCAATCCCGAACGATCTACTACACATCACTTTGTAAAACTAGCCTAATTTTTCGAGTCCTTCCTCCTCCGTTTAGAAGTTCGTTACACGAGCTTTGCTACAATGATCCGTGAAACGCGGAGAGGTGTTACTGGAAGACGTTACAGTATCTACCATAGCAAGTAAAGAAACAGCTCCAGGATATGACAAAATCACCGTTCGACTCCTCAAGGCTTGCTGGAGTATAATAGGAACATATGTTAGGGACCTGTCCCAGGCTTGTTTGAACTTGGGGTATTTTCCTACGCCGTTCAAAGTAGCTGAAGTTATACTTCTTCCCAAAAATGGACGTGATCTCTCCAGCCCAAAAGGATGGCGTCCCATATCGCTACTCTCCAGCTTGAATGGCTTCATAAAACATGCTTTTTTGAAACATGCAATAACAACACTAACTAGTACCCCAAACTATAAATATTTGGCATGTATTTGCAAGAGCTCTGATTTAAAGACTATTAGTCTAGGTGATGGATAATTTTCTTGTTAATATAGATAAATATCTTCTCTACTGTATTAGAATACAAAAGTCTCAGCTGGAGAGTACTTTTGACTTCAGTTGATAGTTCGGGGTGCATGGCAGGCTGGTCTTGGCCCATTTATTACATGTCGGGCTTAGTTAAAAGCGTCGGCACGTCGGGTAGTTTATATAGACTGAGCTGGCCAACACGAGACCTTACGGTTGTTTGTTTGTTTGTTTATTCATTTAGGTCCTAGGTCTAACCCGTTATCCCCGAAGAGTCAAGGACCGGTTTTCACAGCCAAGATCCTATCTCTGATTAGCCCAACTTGATCCAACCGCATGAAACCACTAAACAATAAGTAGATAGTTTAAAGTTCGCAACCGTACATAAATTCAACCTTTGAAACCAAACTCCTACCCACAAAACTATCCAGCCCTGCAGATTTCCCAATTTCTGGTCAGAAAACAAATCTTCTCGCCTTGTATTCCTTCCTGTCATATCATCTGTATGACTAATTTATATGGTCCTCGATGAGATCAGAGGAAGAATTTGTAGATGGCAACCCAAAACAGCAGGTTTCCTTAACAAAGTTTTTTGAAAATTTCGGGACACTTTGGCCCGAGAAGCTTTTGGATGAAGTTACTGCGTGACAATCTCCCTCTGAGTCGACGCGTGACGTGAGAATGTAGTCGACAGTGAATGAAATGGGTTGGTGTGGTCTCCTCCCCGCAGGTTCACTCCATGAGACCGTACATATTATTGAAACGGCGATGACACGCCGCGAAATTGCCATTGCCCGTACGAGCTGCAATCAGATTTCGAAGTGGGAACCTCGAAAGTCCCAGCTCCGGTGGTTTTCGTCGTCGCATGAGCAGGTCAAGCTTGAGATATCGGGGCGGTCAAGCTTCGTTCCACCATTCGTCGAGCAATGCTTGCCGCAAACGATTCATTTGGCCATGCAGAAATGCCAGAGTTATGGATTCTGGCCGTATTTCAGAGCTAGGCAGCTTTCGTAGGCCAGACCGGGCGGCCGAGTCAGCTTCTAGGTTACCCTGAATTCTTGAATGTCCAGGTACCTGTAAAAGGACGAGAATCACGGACGCTGCACGCAATGGCTGCCACAAAATAATCTATATTTTCTATGAAGAGAACACTTTAGTGGGACAGAGCCAATGTAAGGTGTGTGCTGACGACCACCTTACCTAAGCGCTTACTAAGCGTCTAACCTGTTGCAATAGACAGATCATTTGCCACATCCCACTTACATGCAAGGCTGGGCCCGTAAGTCAGCCCAGCCAACTAACACCGGGTAAAACCCGTAACAGTACCCATTTAATTATCACGCAAGCTGATTTGGACAACTCACGAAATTTCCGTACTTCGTCGTGGCTTGTGGTGGACTTGCCTGTCTCAAGTGCGTTGATCGCCTGTTGACAATCCATTAGTAGGTAGACTCGTTGTATCGCGCTCTGGAGTCCCAGTGCTGCCTCAAGAGCCTTCCTTGCCCCGGTAATTTCCGCATCTAAAGCCTCCCCCCCATGCCTGATACCACTTTCTGTGAGCAAAGTCTGTCCGTCCCTCTCCAGAACAAAGCCCCACGCAGAGCGTTCATTCCCTTCCGATGAGCCATCTGAGTAGGCACAAATTTCCGACTTCGACACCTGGTTGATCCATTGTCTACATTTCTCAATTTGCTCCTCTTTAGATCCTACTTTCGGTAAGTAGGATGTGGGTGGTAGTGCTTCTGCACCCTCAGCCTCTGGTAATTGTCGGTACGCTCGCTGTACTCGTGACATTATTCCTTCAGGAACAGAAGTCCCTCGATTTCTAATCTTGTATTTCAGCGTGCCTATATTTGGGCACACAGCCGCACGAATCCTCAGCGGATGGCGGTCATCCAGAGTTTTGAGCCTGACTGAGAGTCGAAGTCGATTACCCTCCAGAATGATTTTGCCCGGTGGAATTCCACCTTCTCTATTGTTATGGCCAGGCATCCTTGAAGAAGGTTCAAGGAGAAAGTTCGAGGAGAAGGTTCAAGGAAAAGGTTCTCAGGAAAAGGTTCAATGAGAAGATATCCGAGAAAACTCTGATAATTAGAGTTGGAGGGGCTTACCATGACATAATCTTTCAAAGCCTCACTTACATCTAGCACGTAGTTAGTTATACTTAAGGAAGCTGGAGTTACTCTAAAGTAGTTCTTCAGCTTCTCATTCTTATATCCTCATTGTCTCTAGAATCATACTACTTGTCCTGACCTCTCGATCTCTCGTTCTTCAGTCCTAATCTTTTGTGCCTCGCCCGATCAGTTTAACACCCCTAACCTTACCTGTCTATATCTTCTCGTACTTACTCGCCTAGTCATTACTAAGATATCTTCAGCAGACGGCAAATCCTACTTCAGTCACCACACGCCGTAACATCTATGCAGTACAACGTTCGCTGTCGTCCTCATTACCGGGAGAGCAGCCCGTAGTCCCATCAAGACAGCCTTGTCAATCATGCCACATAGGTGTGCCGTTGGTGGGGTTGTCATGCTTTTTATCGTAGGGCGTTTGAGACCTGGCCACCAGATTTCCGCACAAAATGTCGCAATAGGAACAACACACATGTCGACTGCTCTGATAAGCGCTCCTGGGGCGGCTCCTCGGAGAGCAGTGTTGAAGCGGCGCAGGTTCTGCGCAACTTTCAAGGCTTTACTGCACCATGTTGTTACATGGTGCTTAAAGGTCAGCCGGGGATCTAGGTAGACACCCAACCAGCGAACATATTCAGCTGGCTCAATTAGGGTTCCATTGACATAGATTCCTTTCGCAGGCTCGTGGTACCGTGCGGGAAATTGAATTACTTCTGACTTACTTGTGTCGAAAACAACCGCATTTTTTCCCGCCCAATCCAGGAGATCATCGACTTCACTCTGGGCTGCAACGGCAGATTCCGTAATCGTGCGGCCAAATCCAATTATTCCGAAGTCTTTGACGTAGCTGAACCTCATACCAGACTTCCCGCTTCGCATAGGCTCTGCCATGTATAGAAGGAAAAGGAGTGGTGATATCGGTGAGCCGTGGGGGACTCCACAGCTTAGCTGTCGCTGAGCGGTGACTCCTCCAGAATAACGCACTTGGACCATTCGTTGTGCTAGGAACGAGGTAGTCCACTTGAGTATCAATCTGGCCAACCTTGCTCCTGCATCCTTCTCACCAAACGGTTATGGAGAACTGCGTCAAAATCACCTTGAACGTCCAGGGTGACAAATGTAGCCGTCCATTTTTTGGAGCTTGCCTCTTCAATGTCATGTACCACACAGGAGACGAGGTCTATTGCTGAGCGCCTCAGGAGCGCGCCAAATTGCTGTTGTCCCGTTACATCAAAGATGACGGCGAGGTGCGCCATACGCTTGGCCAAGAGCCTTTCTAGACCTTTACCTAGGCAAGAAAGAAGAGCGATGGGCCTCCATCCCTTGACTGTCGTTGGGTCTCGATTAGGCTTCAGAACAAGAACGACCTCAGCCAGCTTGAACCAGGATGGATGAATACCAATCCTCACGTAGGCCCGGAAGAGTTGTGCGACGTACAGTCCTATAGTGTTCCAACAAGCCGCTAGAAGTTCAGTTGATATTCCATCTGCTCCTGGAGCCGTGTTACCACTGCCAATTGTGCAGTACCTGACTTCTTCCTCGGTGATGTCATCATTCCACGGGATTCGGTTGTTGCTTGTCGCTGTGCATGGTGGCAGGTCGTCTGATGCCTGATGTCTGGCTAGAAGCGCATCGCGGAGTACTGTCGCTCGCTCTAATGGATCCGAGATGAGGATTCCATTGTGATTGAGTGGCGGTGGAATGCTAGCCTGTCGTGGATTCGCCATTCTCAGCAGCTTGAACACATCGCTCGGCGACTTCATGGCTTCGACCTGTTGCGTCTGATATTCTTTTTTCGCAGCTTGGAGAACGGATCGAAGTTTTTTCGCGCAGACGCCCCGCTGGGGAGAGGGTAAGGTCGCTTGATATTCGGCGCGTTCTACCCTGCATGCCGGGGTCCACCAAGGTGCTGATTTTCCGCTTCTTGCTCTGGCTCTGGTTCCAGTCGCGCTAATAGCGGCATTAATCTGGAAACAGAGTTCCTGGGCGTATCCTTCAACTTTTTCGATAGTATCTAAGGCTGGAGGCGGCTTGATCCATCTGGCAGTGAAGTCAGCAAATTTGGGAAGGTTTTTCTTTGTCATTCGGAGCTTGGAGATCCCAGGCTTCATTCTTGCAGCCCGAATCGGGATTTGTCCCCGGATAAGAAGATGATCGCTGGTTACGCATTCATTTCTATCCACCCATGCACGAGCGCCAATAATGTTGGTCCAGGCTAGTTCCAAGGTGTTACCAGCCTTATGCGTGGGCTCCCCAATAATGAGACAGGATAGATCGTGTTGTTGCGCCCATCTGTCAATTTCCTCTCCTTGTCCGTAGATTCGAGTGGTGCTCGGTTGCCAGGCCCAGTATACTGAGTTGAAATCTCCTGCTGCAACAGAGTTTGGCGGTGGATTCCAATTAATGAGGGGCTCCACAGCCTGTAGGTTTTTGGGAGCCTTATAGACGTTGAGGAACGTGATTCCATTGACCACGACCCAACAATAATCCGCTGTATGCTTGGCTCAGGGAAAGACCTGTTCTGCATTTATTTCACTGCCACTTTTCCGAGTGTAAGTCACCGCCCTCGGCCTAGACTGTTCCTCATCATGGGGATTATGGCAATCATATCCCGGATGAGTGTCACGGTTTCAGTACAAGGTGCATGTGCGATCTTGTAGGTACAGTATATTTATTATAATTCTCTGAGGAGAGAATTCCAAAAGCTAAGGACTACATATATACATTCTGAAATATTGCCCTTCGAGAAGATTCTCCCTGTAACCTGAATGACTGAGACTATTCGATAACTACCTGTTGTAATTAAGGCAGCAACATGACTGCAGTAGACAAATAGTTCATATTAGAATAATATGCACTGACGCCATGAGATATGATTAACCTATATCATCACTCACTGGCATGAATAGTAATTAGCCAATAGATGCCTTATAGCATACATTGGCTTCAGGATCTCCAACAACTTTCCCATTTAGGTTAGATAAGGAAGTATGTTGGAATTTACACTAGTGTGCGGAAAACCCCGCTTTCATGTACATAGAGGGACTTCTCGCTACACAGATAGAACTATAGCAATTTCCTTACAATTAACTATCCATTACACATCAGTAGACTTCGTCGTACATTAAACACATTCATCATAACTCTAACTCATCCTCATACTTGGTATGTCATTCTTACAATCTCCGGAACCATTCTAATTCTACCTAGAAGGTTCTCGGTACACCTGTCATCCTCATGAACCTTCAGTATGTTTCCAGAAGGTTCATTGAGAATATTCTAAGCTCTGTGGCTTCCGAGACCTCTCCCGAAGGTTCTCTTTGTGTCATTGCCTACGCTAGCCAGCGTAGGCTACAGGAATCCTTCCGCTCAACAGCCGTTACAATGAGTTGTTGTTGATTTGCTCTGTTTTTTCCACAGAGGTTCCTGTACAAGCAATACATCGACTCCCAGCTCAAAATCTCGGGCGAGTACTATGTCCTGTATCGGGCCTCCCTTTCCTACATTTATCGACATAAAATTTAAGGTAGGAGGGAGACGGAAAGGGGCCCGTGTGGCGCCCTTTATAAAATCTCTTCACTATTCATATCCTCTGTAACCTTGGTTACAGAAGGCGATGAATCGGTCATCAGCACTTCGAAGCAGTTGCTGGATTTGAAGCCCGTCAGCGCTAGTTTCGCTTTTTCGGATGCTGCTACAACTGCGGCTTCAGCGCGTCTAACAGCTGCTTTTGCTCGGGCAACTGCAGCAAATTCTCGTTGACTTGCCTGCCTGATTGTCTCGAGGTTCTCTTTGGAAGCCGGTCCAGACCTAGTAGGGCGAGCCAGACAGTCGCGACTGTCCGATCGGTGGGGGCCTCCACAGTTGCGACACTTCGTTTGTGCCTTACACTCTGCGGTGGAGTGCATGGTTGACGTGCAGTTCCAGCAAGCTGGAGCGCGTGAGCAATCTCGAGTGCCGTGGAATTGCAGGCATTTTTTGCACTGATTAATTACCTGTTTAGGCTGGTGACGAACTGCTATTCCGGAGTCGTCAAAAAGTCTGAATCCCGACCGAGGAACAGATGCTCTCTCGAAGTGGGCTATCCATGATTGGTAGGGGGCTCCTACTTTTCCCTTTCCATGTGGGTGGACGCGTACCGGAATCGCCTTGGTGGTTCGAGTGATTTAATCCGCCACCATCTCCTCAGTGACTGTTACCTTGCCCAGAAGTGTGTATATGGCCACTGGGACCGTCGCAATTCGTAGGGCGACCAAATCAGAGGCAGTCTCCAACTTAGCTTCAATTCTGCTGAATTATTCACCAGAGTTTAAAAAAAGCTGGCGTGCTTCTTCATTTTTGGTTTTAATTGCGAAGCCGGTATGAGCACGGTACACGTGTTCAATATTGGAGGATGGAACCACCACTAATTTCTTCATGGCATCTCTCACGCCAGCTGGCGAAAGAGCGTGCCATGCATGCTTCTTTCTGATTCGAAGAAACAGGCGAACATCCTTTGGCTTCGTGATCGCAGGACTAGCTTTTATCTTCACCTGGACTGCTTGACTTGGAGCGACTCTAACAGCCTTCACTGGAGCCATCAACTTGTTTGAAGAGCCCCGGGCGGAAGTCGCATAGGTCGTTTTGGCTGTAGTCACTTCACGATGTGGCTCCAGATTTTTTGAATAAGTCCTTTCTCTAGGCTCTTCTGTAGGAAACCTTGTATTTTCCTGGGAGCTCGGGCGCTGTGGAATGACTGGGGGGGCCGCACTGGGTCCCGAATTCATGAATTGAGCGATTGCTGCTCGGAGATATGTTTTCATCGAGTTTATAAACGGATCGCTCGACTCTTCGGAGTAGAGAGAGACCGTGGTCTCGACAGCATTGATCGCAGCAGTGCAGATCATTATGTTTTTAGCTGCTTGAGCCGCCCGGCGCTCTTCAGCTTCAATCATGGCTTGTAGTTCCGGGGGGCAGCCATTAATTGTTTGTATCCTGCTTTTGTTACAGGATGGTTGTTCTTTTTCAGTCGCCACTGATAGGGGTTTGCTGGCGTTCTGAGGGTTTGTGGCTTGATTAGCCTTTTTCACCTCTGTAAATGCTGCCTTCTTGACGGTAGGAGCAGCAATTTTCTCTGTTGTAGTTAAGACGGAGGCCTCAGAGAACAGACCGTCATTTTTCTGGACGACATTCCATCGGGAGTTGTTGAGACCCTCTTGAATGTAGCTGTCGATGACTGTGTCACACATTTCTGAGTCTGGGTTCGTCGAGTTTGAGTCTTCCTCGAAGGCTCTCATCCTTTCAGTCATTTCTGACTTCATCTTGTCTTGATCTATTGTTTCGACCGATAGATTCCAAGATTCCAGTCGCTGATGCAGCCTGGCTTTAATTTTCGTCATTGCTTTGATCTGGCGCGCGGGGCGAGCTATTTTCGTGGGCCCCATCGCCATTTCGGTGATTTGGGGTCTTGCCACTGTGAGAAACGATGATATTAGCTTGCGATATGATGAATTGAAGGGTTAAGGGGACGTATGGAGGAATTTTCATCGATTTCAAAAATAGCACTGTATGTTTTGTTTATTTTATTTTGTCCTAAGCTAAAGCTATGTTTTCCACATTGGGTCAAGGACAGGTGGAGCCGGTTAGGATCACTGTTTACAGGCCCAACTCATTCCAACCGCGTGAACTCCCACATAAATGGTGGTGTTAACAGCAAAAACTAAAATCAAAAACTAAAATCAAATTTAGAAGGAATCCTAATTAGGTCTGGATCCCGCGCTTCTCGCCCGTTCCATTTCCTCTCACATCTTCCAAGTGACAATTTCTGATCTTCGCTGAGAGCAGAAGATGAGCTCGCAGGCACCCTTCATCCAGCCGGTGTCTGTGAGGGTCCGAAGAGAGCACTAACTAGGAGATGACGAAGTCGAATCAAATAGATACTCAAATTAGGATTATAATATAAAGGATTCTAAACTAAGGAAGAGAAGGGTAAGAAAGCATCTACAGATCTATAACTGCACATAATTTACACCTGGCCCGTGCGTTCCATACCGGGTAACTCCTTATAATACAGACCTATCATTATGTCATTGCACCCCTACTCATTACTATGATGCAGGGCCGTCACATCACCCCTCCCTCCGAAAAAAGCTTGTCCTCAAGCTTGGAGTCATTGGATAATCGTCGTCTAATTCGTTATAATCATCAAAGCCGTTTTTCCATGAGTCTAACCATAGCATCAGGTGTTTTGGCGGGCCTGGTTTATGTGGATATTGCAGATGATACTCCATAATCTTTTGCGGCGCTGTTTTGAAGTTAGAAGCCGGATAATACTGTGGGTCATCGTCCCAGCCGAGCCACTTTGCACAAAATTGAAGTTTTTTTCTGATTAATTTGACATCGAGAATTTTATCAACTTCCCACTCATCATCACCTGCGATATTAATTGGGGTTGGCTGTGGAAGGATTTGCCCTGGTAATGGATCATCAGCAGCTTTTCTCAAAAAACGAGCGTGAAAGACATTATGGTTTGGCCATTGCTTCGGTGTATTCAACTTGAAAGAGTACCCCTTTTTAGAAATTATTTTAAAAGGCCCTATAAATTTAGGGGCCAGTTTTGTATTTGGTTGTTGAAGTCATAGATTTTTTGTCGATAAATAGACTCGATCGCCTATGTCGAAATCAGGTTCGCGTCGATTTTTATTGGCTTGGGCTATCATTTTAGCTTGGCTCCGGTGCATGATTTCCTGTCCGACCTTCCAGGTTTCTTGTAATTTCGATGCAAAGGCTTTCGCATCCTCAAGTGCTAGAATTTCTCGTGCGTTTTTGGGATTTTGCGGTGTTTTCCAATCATAAGACTTTCGAGGTGTATAGCCACGAGAGAGCTGAAATGGGGACATCCCAATTGAGTCGTGAGGAAGTGTTAGCTGAGCATTGTCCATAGCTGGTAAGAGATCTGACCAATTGTCTTGATAGTAGTGGATAAAAGGTCGAAGACGATGTGTGATATACTGATTCATAATTTCCGTTTGCCCATCAGTCTGCGGAGAGTAGGCAGTCGATAGTCGCAACTCTACTCCTAGTAGTTCCATAACAAATTTCCAGAAGGCTGAGATGAATTGAGCGCCTCTGTCGGATACAATAGAGTCCGGGAGGTCGTAGTAGCGGTATACATAAGTAAAATACAAGTCCGCAGTATCGCGTGCCGTAACATCCTTTTTACAAGGCAGGGTAACAGAAACCTTTGATAATCGATCAATAAATACTACGACCTTATCAAAACCCTTTTTATCTCTTGGCATGTCCATATAATCAACACAGATATGCTGCCAAGGCCGGTCAGGAACAGGCAGTGGATGTAGTAGTCCAGGTGTCGTTCTAATCAATCAATTTATTGTTCTGGATATTCATGTAATTGACTGTGTTTGGAGTACCGGCGCATCTGCTTATATAAACAGCATGGATTTGATTACTAAGACCCAAATATGTATTACTAGCTTTCGTTGGTGTCACGGTAGTAGCGTTGTAGTTGGCATGGTTTAAGGTTAAGCGACAACTGAGCCTCTAAAGACCTTCGTGTAGCTAGATAGACTCTTCCTTCCTCATCGCACAACTCATGTGTAACATATACCTCGCACTTCGTACCATCGCACTATGACATTTTGTGCGATCTCTTTTTACACCCTGTCGCATATTCCAGCCTGAAGATTTTCACTTTCAACATAATACAGCCAAATTTTGTACCCTGACCTGCCTGTTTTGCGACCCGGTGAATATACTTGTTAAGAATACCTAGATCAGTAAAAATTTGCAAAATTTACTCGATATCCAGCTTCCGATCAGAAAATCTCTAAGTTTATTTTTCACTTTCTGCTTTCAGCTTTATATTAAAAATAAAAATAAAAATAAAAAATAAGTTCTCTACTGCAGACTTGCAAAATGACCACTACAAATACTGAATTCAAGCATAGAATCAGTGAATCCTTTACTTCTTGTTTCCCTAATCTTTCTGGAGTTCTCTCCGAGTTCGATTTTACTCACACGCTTGCGAACAGGCCCTTTTCCCCCCAAAGCTAGCAGAAATCATCAATGTGCTCCCAAACCCGAACTTGGATGATGACGCAAAAGCCATTTTCGCTATGCTCCTTGCATTCGAGCATGGATTTGAAAAGATTTGCATGAAAGCAAGTGAAAATGAATTGGCATACAACGATGAGCGCTCTAGAAATGTAAGGGCGCGCAATGCTCGTGCAGCTACCGAAAACGAGAAGGACGTTCTTCGCGCACAGCTCGAAGCAGATAGAGCCACACTCACAAGAACTCGTGTTGAGCTTGCAGACTCACTGGAAAAAAAACTTGCGGCCGAAACCCAGCTCCAAATTGCAATCCTTCAAAATGCCCAAAACTACGTCTCAGGCAGAGTACAGCTGCCAGAGCCCAAACTGCCCGTCGAACCCAAAAGGATCCAAATAAGTTTACGGCATTAATGAATGAAAAGAACCCCGTCCAGCGTCAGGAGAAGTACGACACTTTCAAGACACAAGTACAAGGGGTAATATTGGTTGACTCTGCATGCTTTCCAACTGAGGCATCCAAAATATTATATATATGTGGCTTAATGGATGGCCACGCTTGGGATGCAGTTTGTGACGGTCATAAGTCGATCACCGCTAATTTGAATGATTCCTCGCAATGGCAGTGGCAGAATGAGAATGCGCTCTGGGAAGATCTTGACAGCCGTTACGTTCTATTTAACTCGGCAACACTTGCAAGGAATACGCTGGATAATTATTCTCAAGATAGCCCAAAAAACGGTACTCGACCATACGGTGAATGGAAAGCTGAATTTATCAGGCTTTCTAACCGCGCCATGTTAGGTTCACGGGAAAAAGTTGATAAATGGCGCAGATTTATTGGAGTTGACATCAAAAAGATACTTCGATCCCAGGTAGATAACCCAGGTGATGAAGATTTTCTTGGATGGGTTGCTAGATGTGACAATATTGCGCGCAATCAACTTCAGGAGGCTCACTATGATACAATCAATCACTCTAGCAGTTTAAGTAAGAATGCGACATTCAATGAGCCAGCCAAATACACTCCAGATATATCAGTTGCTGCTTCTGGGTCCAATCTTCTAGATGACCCCATGGATATTAGCCGGCTTCAAATTTCTGATAGTGAAAGGCAGCGCCGGCGTAGTCAAGGTCTTTGTCTAGCCTGTGGTCAGAGCGGCCATATTGCCCGAGACCATCATCGGAAATTCAACCCAATCCCAATGCCGAAGCGTGCCAATATCACGTCAGCCTACAGTAGACAAAATCGCCAAGATATGGAGAATCGCTCTAGCATTCGACCTCAGAGCACTGATTCACAGGCCTTTCTGTAAATCCTCAGTTTTTTCCGCAGCCTCCTCAAATGCCCATGTTGTACTATCCCTCATGCAACCAAAAATAGTGCCGCAGCAACGCCCTCAGCAACCAGCACAGCCTCGTTTGCGTGCCATAGGTGAAAATTCTGGATACATGTCTGATACTAGTTCTGATAATAGAAATCCTTATAGAATCCAAAATGAATCTGAAGAACTGGATCAGTTAAAAGGCAAACCTCTGATCTAAGTCGCGATCAGAGGTGTGATTGGTATGGTGAAGAGGATGAATCAATTCGAGCAGTGTTGTTAGATAACTCGCCTTTAGAGCTACGTTCTACTGGCTCTAGAAATTCAATGTTGCTTCAAACTCAACTCTCAGATCCGCGCACTAGTGACTCTTTAATATTCCACACCTCCAGTTTAATTGACAGCGGCTGTACAGCCTTCGCATTTGCAGACTCGGAGTCAATTGTAAAGCGCTTCAATATCTCAACCAAGAAACTAGTCAAACCCCGCAATGTTCGTCTAGCTGATGGTAGTACCCAAGCTACTGTTACCGACTATTTCACTATTCGCATGCATTTGGGCCAGCATTCAGAGATAATTGTGCTCTATGTGACAGTTCTGGGTGAGTGCAACCCAATAATCCTGGGTATGCCATGGCTTCAGCTTCATAACCCCCTTTGTGATTGGAATGCTATGACAGTTAATTTTGGCTCTCAATTCTGTCAGCGTCATTGTCTTCCATGGAGGATTCAAAATCCGACTTATGCCTGCCCCCACAACTTTCTGGATTCCATGAAGCCCCGCTAAAGATCCAGATCAAACCCCCTCCAACTACACCAGAGTTATATCAAGCCACTGTAGAAGATTGCCCTGATCATGATATTAAAGCTATATCAGATGATAACATGGAAATTTCTATGGATCTCTTACGAAGAAAAGTAGATCAAGTTGATGTTGACAGATTTCTTCAAGACAGGCACGAACCTTCAATAACTGATATCAAAGATCGCCTCCCCATAGAATTTCACAATTATATTGAACATTTTTTACCAAAAAATGCAAAGCTTTTACCACCACACAGACCATGGGATCATAAGATCGAGCTTTTACCAGGGAAGCAACCCCCATTCCACAAAAATAGACCATTTTCTCCTAGCGAACTTCAGTGTATCAAAAAATGGATTGACGAGATGTTAGAAAAGGGATTTATACGCGAATCATCTTCGCCTGCCGCTGCTCCGCTTCTTCTCGTTCCTAAACCTAGTGGTGGTGTTCGAATCTGCCAAGATTATCGTGGACTCAATTTAGTCACTGTGAAAAACCGGTATCCGCTTCCTTTGATTCGGGAAACATTAGATTCAATATCTGCAGCTGAATTCTTCACTAAGCTTGATGTAATTGCCGCTTTCAATCGTGTTCGAATTGCAGAGGGCCACGAGTGGATGACTGCATTTACTTCTCGTTTTGGACTTTACGAAATGCTTGTAACACCATTCGGCTTGTGTAATGCGCCGGCCACCTTTCAGAATTATATCAATCATGTTCTCCACGATGCTCTCGACGACTACTGCACTGCATACCTTGACGATGTCCTGATATACTCAAGAACCAGAGAAGAACATACAAAACATGTTAGTGAAATAATTCGTCGACTTGGTGAAGCCGGTCTACAAATTGATATTGATAAATCGGAGTTTTACACAAAAAAGACCAAGTACCTGGGCCTAGTGATCTCCACTGAGGGACTTAGTATGGATCCTGAAAAAATTAAAGCTGTAGTTAGCTGGAAAGATCCCACAACAGTCAAGGAATTACAGCAATTTTTGGGCTTCGCGAACTTCTATAGACGGTTTATTAGGAATTATTCAGGAGAAGTCGAGCCTTTAACTCGTCTACTGCGAAAAAATGTGCCATGGGCCTGGGAAAAGGATCAGATAGATGCTTTCACAAATCTCAAGAATTTGTTTACTCAGGCGCCAACAATGGCTCATTTTGATCACCAAAAACGCACTGTAGTAGAGACTGACGCTTCTAACTGGGCATCTGGTGCTGTTCTTATCCAGTTAGGAAACGATAATATACCTCATCCTGTTGCATTCTTCTCCTCAAAACATAATCCTGCCGAGTCGAATTACGACATCTATGATAAAGAACTACTCGCTATTGTCAAAGCCCTTGATGAATGGCGCCCTGAGTTGTCGAGTACGCATGAATCATTTGAAATTGTAACTGATCACAAAAACCTTCAGACTTTTCAGACTGCAAAACAACTAAACCAACGTCAAGTTCGGTGGTCAGAATTTCTGTCGCAATTTAACTTTAAGATTACATACCGACCTGGATCGAAAGCATTGCTCCCCGATACATTAAGCCGCCTACCAGGTCTCAAGCCAAAGGATGCCTCGGATGAACGACTTCAGAATCGTTTTCGCTCGCTAATACCATCTAGTAAAGTTAAATCCAGTCTAGCAAATAATTCAGCCTTGCAAGATAAAAATACTGATCATCATGATGTTGATTTTATCAAGGTGTTAGCCCCTGAATTAACTCTATCTGATTTAATAAGTCGAGCTTATAAGACTAACCAGACAGCTCTATCTATGGTAGAATCCTTAAAAACTCCGTCTCATAGGTCCTGGCCAGTTTCCACTTCTCGCGTGCTTCGGAAGGATAAAATCGAGTTTAAATTAATTGATGGACTGATCTACTTCCGAAATCGACTCTTTATTCCTGATCTGGAAGATTTACGCCTTGAAATCGTTTATCGCACTCATTCATCCGGTCCCGCAGGCCACCCTGGTCGTGTTAAAACGCTAGATCTAGTCCAACGCACATACTGGTGGCCACGAATGAGTCAATTTGTGGCTGATTTTGTGAGAGGATGTGCTCTCTGTTTCAGAACGAAAACTCCCCGCACTTCGCCACCTGGCTTCTTGAAGCCCCTAGAAATTCCCATTCGCATGTGGGCGATATTTCTATTGATCATGTCGTAGATCTTCCACCATGTAAACGCAACGGGCGAACGTATCTCCATATTCTCGTCATTGTAGATCGACTTTCAAAGATGCGACATTTTATTCCTGTCACATCTCTAGACGCAAGTGAGCTCGTTGAGTGCTTTATCCAAAATGTATACAAGCTTCATGGTGCACCGGACTCTATTATATCTGATCGTGGCTCAGCTTTTGTTTCTGAATTTTGGCGCAGGTTAAATAAACGTCTCTCTGTAGCACTCAAACCTAGCTCGGCATTTCACCCCCAGACTGATGGCCAAACTGAAATTATAAATTCTGCTTTGAACCAATATATCCGAGCCTTTTCAAATTTTATACAAGACGATTGGGTCGATTGGCTTCCTCTAGCGGAATTTGCCTCAAACAACCAGAATAGTGAAACTACAGGCGTCTCCCCGTTTTACGCCAATTACGGATACAATCCTCGCTTGGTATAGAGCCTCCAGATCCTCGGCCCCCAAATTTAACTGAGAGTATCAAAAAGGAATACTTACGAGCCGATGTAATAGCTGAAAGATTTGGTCGTATACTGGCAAAGCTACATGCTCTTACTAGACAATCACGAGACCGTTATGAGAAAATGCAAATGCTCGAAGATCAGAATCGCCAATTTATCAACCTGGAGACAAAGTGATGATTAGTTTGAAGAACTTGAAGACTAATCGACCAAAGAAAAAATGGGACGATAAATGGGACGGACCTTATCAAGTTCTTAAAGTATATAACGGCGCAGTGATTGTCGATTTGCCAGACCACATACATGTTAATAAAAGTTTTCACACTTCATTAGTAAGGCCATGGGCGAAGCCTGTACTTAATGGCCAAACGGATATTAATAGCATTGAAAAGCGAAATGTTGTAGGTCGAGTTGCCGAGAGGGATGATGATGGAAACATTATGGATAAATGGGTATTTGAAAAAATATTAGATGTGCATGCTGATGATATTGAAAAATCAGGTCTTACTTATCTCATAAAATGGAAGTACGACAACAAGCCTACCTGGCAGCCTCAGGCTGATCTAAAGGGTTGCGAAAACTCTCCGAGAATTCCATGTCAAGAATCCGGACAAGCCGGGACCCCCGCACGAATATNCACGGTAGTAGCGTTGTAGTTGGCATGGTTTAAGGTTAAGCGACAACTGAGCCTCTAAAGACCTTCGTGTAGCTAGATAGACTCTTCCTTCCTCATCGCACAACTCATGTGTAACATATACCTCGCACTTCGTACCATCGCACTGTGACATTTTGTGCGATCTCTTTTTACACCCTGTCGCATATTCCAGCCTGAAGATTTTCACTTTCAACATAATACAGCCAAATTTTGTACCCTGACCTGCCTGTTTTGCGACCCGGAATATACTTGTTAAGAATATAGATCAGTAAAAATTTGCAAAATTTACTCGATATCCAGCTTCCGATCAGAAAATCTCTAAGTTTATTTTTCACTTTCTGCTTTCAGCTTTATATTAAAAAATAAAAATAAAAAATAAGTTCTCTACTGCAGACTTGCAAAATGACCACTACAAATACTGAATTCAAGCATAGAATCAGTGAATCCTTTACTTCTTGTTTCCCTAATCTTTCTGGAGTTCTCTCCGAGTTCGATTTTACTCACACGCTTGCGAACAGGCCCTTTTCCCCCCCAAAGCTAGCAGAAATCATCAATGTGCTCCCAAACCCGAACTTGGATGATGACGCAAAAGCCATTTTCGCTATTGCTCCTTGCATTCGAGCAGGATTTTGAAAAGTTTGCATGAAAGCAAGTGAAAATGAATTGGCATACAACGATGAGCGCTCTAGAAATGTAAGGGCGCGCAATGCTCGTGCAGCTACCGAAAACGAGAAGGACGTTCTTCGCGCACAGCTCGAAGCAGATAGAGCCACACTCACAAGAACTCGTGTTGAGCTTGCAGACTCACTGGAAAAAAAACTTGCGGCCGAAACCCAGCTCCAAATTGCAATCCTTCAAAATGCCCAAAACTACGTCTCAGGCGAGAGTACAGCTGCCAGAGCCCAAACTGCCCGTCGAACCCAAAAGGATCCAAATAAGTTTACGGCATTAATGAATGAAAAGAACCCCGTCCAGCGTCAGGAGAAGTACGACACTTTCAAGACACAAGTACAAGGGTAATATTGGTTGACTCTGCATGCTTTCCAACTGAGGCATCCAAAATATTATATATATGTGGCTTAATGGATGGCCACGCTTGGGATGCAGTTTGTGACGGTCATAAGTCGATCACCGCTAATTTGAATGATTCCTCGCAATGGCAGTGGCAGAATGAGAATGCGCTCTGGGAAGATCTTGACAGCCGTTACGTTCTATTTAACTCGGCAACACTTGCAAGGAATACGCTGGATAATTATTCTCAAGATAGCCCAAAAAACGGTACTCGACCATACGGTGAATGGAAAGCTGAATTTATCAGGCTTTCTAACCGCGCCATGTTAGGTTCACGGGAAAAAGTTGATAAATGGCGCAGATTTATTGGAGTTGACATCAAAAAGATACTTCGATCCCAGGTAGATAACCCAGGTGATGAAGATTTTCTTGGATGGGTTGCTAGATGTGACAATATTGCGCGCAATCAACTTCAGGAGGCTCACTATGATACAATCAATCACTCTAGCAGTTTAAGTAAGAATGCGACATTCAATGAGCCAGCCAAATACACTCCAGATATATCAGTTGCTGCTTCTGGGTCCAATCTTCTAGATGACCCCATGGATATTAGCCGGCTTCAAATTTCTGATAGTGAAAGGCAGCGCCGGCGTAGTCAAGGTCTTTGTCTAGCCTGTGGTCAGAGCGGCCATATTGCCCGAGACCATCATCGGAAATTCAACCCAATCCCAATGCCGAAGCGTGCCAATATCACGTCAGCCTACAGTAGACAAAATCGCCAAGATATGGAGAATCGCTCTAGCATTCGACCTCAGAGCACTGATTCACAGAGCCTTTCTGTAAATCCTCAGTTTTTTCCGCAGCCTCCTCAAATGCCCATGTTGTACTATCCCCTCATGCAACCAAAAATAGTGCCGCAGCAACGCCCTCAGCAACCAGCACAGCCTCGTTTGCGTGCCATAGGTGAAAATTCTGGATACATGTCTGATACTAGTTCTGATAATAGAAATCCTTATAGAATCCAAAATGAATCTGAAGAACTGGATCAGTTAAAAGGCAAACCTCTGATCTAAGTCGCGATCAGAGGTGTGATTGGTATGGTGAAGAGGATGAATCAATTCGAGCAGTGTTGTTAGATAACTCGCCTTTAGAGCTACGTTCTACTGGCTCTAGAAATTCAATGTTGCTTCAAACTCAACTCTCAGATCCGCGCACTAGTGACTCTTTAATATTCCACACCTCCAGTTTAATTGACAGCGGCTGTACAGCCTTCGCATTTGCAGACTCGGAGTCAATTGTAAAGCGCTTCAATATCTCAACCAAGAAACTAGTCAAACCCCGCAATGTTCGTCTAGCTGATGGTAGTACCCAAGCTACTGTTACCGACTATTTCACTATTCGCATGCATTTGGGCCAGCATTCAGAGATAATTGTGCTCTATGTGACAGTTCTGGGTGAGTGCAACCCAATAATCCTGGGTATGCCATGGCTTCAGCTTCATAACCCCCTTTGTGATTGGAATGCTATGACAGTTAATTTTGGCTCTCAATTCTGTCAGCGTCATTGTCTTCCATGGAGGATGTCAAAATCCGACTTATGCCTGCCCCCACAACTTTCTGGATTCCATGAAGCCCCGCTAAAGATCCAGATCAAACCCCCTCCAACTACACCAGAGTTATATCAAGCCACTGTAGAAGATTGCCCTGATCATGATATTAAAGCTATATCAGATGATAACATGGAAATTTCTATGGATCTCTTACGAAGAAAAGTAGATCAAGTTGATGTTGACAGATTTCTTCAAGACAGGCACGAACCTTCAATAACTGATATCAAAGATCGCCTCCCCATAGAATTTCACAATTATATTGAACATTTTTTACCAAAAAATGCAAAGCTTTTACCACCACACAGACCATGGGATCATAAGATCGAGCTTTTACCAGGGAAGCAACCCCCATTCCACAAAAATAGACCATTTTCTCCTAGCGAACTTCAGTGTATCAAAAAATGGATTGACGAGATGTTAGAAAAGGGATTTATACGCGAATCATCTTCGCCTGCCGCTGCTCCGCTTCTTCTCGTTCCTAAACCTAGTGGTGGTGTTCGAATCTGCCAAGATTATCGTGGACTCAATTTAGTCACTGTGAAAAACCGGTATCCGCTTCCTTTGATTCGGGAAACATTAGATTCAATATCTGCAGCTGAATTCTTCACTAAGCTTGATGTAATTGCCGCTTTCAATCGTGTTCGAATTGCAGAGGGCCACGAGTGGATGACTGCATTTACTTCTCGTTTTGGACTTTACGAAATGCTTGTAACACCATTCGGCTTGTGTAATGCGCCGGCCACCTTTCAGAATTATATCAATCATGTTCTCCACGATGCTCTCGACGACTACTGCACTGCATACCTTGACGATGTCCTGATATACTCAAGAACCAGAGAAGAACATACAAAACATGTTAGTGAAATAATTCGTCGACTTGGTGAAGCCGGTCTACAAATTGATATTGATAAATCGGAGTTTTACACAAAAAAGACCAAGTACCTGGGCCTAGTGATCTCCACTGAGGGACTTAGTATGGATCCTGAAAAAATTAAAGCTGTAGTTAGCTGGAAAGATCCCACAACAGTCAAGGAATTACAGCAATTTTTGGGCTTCGCGAACTTCTATAGACGGTTTATTAGGAATTATTCAGGAGAAGTCGAGCCTTTAACTCGTCTACTGCGAAAAAATGTGCCATGGGCCTGGGAAAAGGATCAGATAGATGCTTTCACAAATCTCAAGAATTTGTTTACTCAGGCGCCAACAATGGCTCATTTTGATCACCAAAAACGCACTATAGTAGAGACTGACGCTTCTAACTGGGCATCTGGTGCTGTTCTTATCCAGTTAGGAAACGATAATATACCTCATCCTGTTGCATTCTTCTCCTCAAAACATAATCCTGCCGAGTCGAATTACGACATCTATGATAAAGAACTACTCGCTATTGTCAAAGCCCTTGATGAATGGCGCCCTGAGTTGTCGAGTACGCATGAATCATTTGAAATTGTAACTGATCACAAAAACCTTCAGACTTTTCAGACTGCAAAACAACTAAACCAACGTCAAGTTCGGTGGTCAGAATTTCTGTCGCAATTTAACTTTAAGATTACATACCGACCTGGATCGAAAGCATTGCTCCCCGATACATTAAGCCGCCTACCAGGTCTCAAGCCAAAGGATGCCTCGGATGAACGACTTCAGAATCGTTTTCGCTCGCTAATACCATCTAGTAAAGTTAAATCCAGTCTAGCAAATAATTCAGCCTTGCAAGATAAAAATACTGATCATCATGATGTTGATTTTATCAAGGTGTTAGCCCCTGAATTAACTCTATCTGATTTAATAAGTCGAGCTTATAAGACTAACCAGACAGCTCTATCTATGGTAGAATCCTTAAAAACTCCGTCTCATAGGTCCTGGCCAGTTTCCACTTCTCGCGTGCTTCGGAAGGATAAAATCGAGTTTAAATTAATTGATGGACTGATCTACTTCCGAAATCGACTCTTTATTCCTGATCTGGAAGATTTACGCCTTGAAATGTTTATCGCACTCATTCATCCGGTCCCGCAGGCCACCCTGGTCGTGTTAAAACGCTAGATCTAGTCCAACGCACATACTGGTGGCCACGAATGAGTCAATTTGTGGCTGATTTTGTGAGAGGATGTGCTCTCTGTTTCAGAACTAAAACTCCCCGCACTTCGCCACCTGGCTTCTTGAAGCCCCTAGAAATTCCCATTCGCATGTGGGCCGATATTTCTATTGATCATGTCGTAGATCTTCCACCATGTAAACGCAACGGGCGAACGTATCTCCATATTCTCGTCATTGTAGATCGACTTTCAAAGATGCGACATTTTATTCCTGTCACATCTCTAGACGCAAGTGAGCTCGTTGAGTGCTTTATCCAAAATGTATACAAGCTTCATGGTGCACCGGACTCTATTATATCTGATCGTGGCTCAGCTTTTGTTTCTGAATTTTGGCGCAGGTTAAATAAACGTCTCTCTGTAGCACTCAAACCTAGCTCGGCATTTCACCCCCAGACTGATGGCCAAAC
The DNA here is from genome assembly GCA_900239735.1 of Blumeria hordei DH14. Lineage (NCBI taxonomy): Eukaryota > Fungi > Ascomycota > Leotiomycetes > Helotiales > Erysiphaceae > Blumeria > Blumeria hordei. The sequence goes on along the minus strand of OENG01000025.1, from coordinate 2,408,108 downwards.
TGAAATTATAAATTCTGCTTTGAACCAATATATCCGAGCCTTTTCAAATTTTATACAAGACGATTGGGTCGATTGGCTTCCTCTAGCGGAATTTGCCTCAAACAACCAGAATAGTGAAACTACAGGCGTCTCCCGTTTTACGCCAATTACGGATACAATCCTCGCCTTGGTATAGAGCCTCCAGATCCTCGGCCCCCAAATTTAACTGAGAGTATCAAAAAGGAATACTTACGAGCCGATGTAATAGCTGAAAGATTTGGTCGTATACTGGCAAAGCTACATGCTCTTACTAGACAATCACGAGACCGTTATGAGAACAATGCAAATGCTCGAAGATCAGAATCGCCAATTTATCAACCTGGAGACAAAGTGATGATTAGTTTGAAGAACTTGAAGACTAATCGACCAAAGAAAAAATGGGACGATAAATGGGACGGACCTTATCAAGTTCTTAAAGTATATAACGGCGCAGTGATTGTCGATTTGCCAGACCACATACATGTTAATAAAAGTTTTCACACTTCATTAGTAAGGCCATGGGCGAAGCCTGTACTTAATGGCCAAACGGATATTAATAGCATTGAAAAGCGAAATGTTGTAGGTCGAGTTGCCGAGAGGGATGATGATGGAAACATTATGGATAAATGGGTATTTGAAAAAATATTAGATGTGCATGCTGATGATATTGAAAAATCAGGTCTTACTTATCTCATAAAATGGAAGTACGACAACAAGCCTACCTGGCAGCCTCAGGCTGATCTAAAGGGTTGCGAAAAAGCTCTCCGAGAATTCCATGTCAAGAATCCGGACAAGCCGGGACCCCCGCACGAATTAGATATGCCATTGATACTTGAAGCCAGAACGAAGCCTTCACTACGCCGTTCCAAACGATTACGACGCCTCAAATTGAGGATTTTGAAATAAATTAAATATATTTGTTTGGAGACCAAACTTTGTGGAGGGGGAAGTACTGTCACGGTAGTAGCGTTGTAGTTGGCATGGTTTAAGGTTAAGCGACAACTGAGCCTCTAAAGACCTTCGTGTAGCTAGATAGACTCTTCCTTCCTCATCGCACAACTCATGTGTAACATATACCTCGCACTTCGTACCATTGCACTATGACAGTTGGATAGAATAGAGAATCAAGTTATTTTATATATATTTTTACCATCACCTAAGTGAAGTCACACCAGGAGTTTTATCTCGTGCTGCGTGGTTAACACGGCAAAGATGACAGTTGCGACAGTATTGTTCCACTTCTTTTCGCATACCATTCCAGAAGTATCTTGATTTGAGTTCTTGGTAAGTTTTAATGCGTCCGGCGTGAGCATTAGATAATTGATCGTGCACTTCTCGTATTAATTCTGTGCGGATATTATCAACCAATGGAACTACTAATCGACTTTTGAAGAAAATTATGCCGTCATCTATCGAAAGATTAGTAATTTTGTTGACTTGTTGGCGTAGATCTTTTAAGCTGTCGTGGGTTTTATGTGACGACCAGAAGGGAGCACAGGTTAGCAGATGAACAAGTCGAATCAGATAAGGACAAAGATCTGGAATATAATTCATAAGATTCTAAACTAGGGAAAGAAGATAACAAGAGGTATCTAGAGATATACATATATACATAATATACAACTGGTCCGTGCGCATATAGGGTCACACTATAATACCCGAAAAGAACAATAGCATCAGAGGCCCCAAAGGTTAGGAATACAAGGCCGTAACATTTTATTTGCGGCAATTACGGCATCAATGACTTTGAATGACTCAAGATAGCAGAGATTTAAATCTTTTATGATCTCATTAGACAAATTCTGATCCTGTAATAGAGGTTTGTAACGAATTTCTCTTTTAATACTATCTTGAATATTTAAGTCTTGTTCTCGACGCGATAAAGCGTCTGCAGAGGCGTTTTGATGACCTGGGCGAAAAATAATTTGGAAGAAAAACTGGGACAGAACTTCGGCCCATCGTGCTTGTCGGGCAGTAAGATCTTTTGAAGTCATGAAGTATTCCAATGCTCGATGGTCAGTTAAAATTTCTACTTTGTGTGGGGAACCTTGTAACTCAGCCCTCCAATTTGCTAATCCTCGTATTATGGCTAGCATTTCCTTATCATGGACCTCGTAGTTTAACTCTGCTGGCTGCATAGTCTTAGAAAAGAATGCAATTGGATGCCAAACGTCGTCTTCGTTTTTTTGAGAAAGCACAGCAGCTACGACTCCATCAGATGCATCAGTTTCCAGTCGAGATGGGCGCTCTGGATCATAATGAGATAGCAGTGGTGCTGAAGTGAGTGCCGTTTTTAATTTTTCGAATGCTTTGTGACAAGCCAAGTCAAAGTCAAAAAACAAGCCTTTTTTAGTTAGATTCACCAGTGATTTGACAATGTGACCGAAATTTGCAATAAACCGACGATAAAAGTTACAGAAACCCAGGAAAGATTGGACTCCCTTTACTGTTTTTGGAGGTAGCCAGCCTTTCACAACAGAAATCTTTTCGGGATCTACCATCAATCCTTCAGTAGAAATAATAAAGCCCAGATATCGTGTTTTAGTTACATTAAACTCGCATTTTCTTACATCTGCTTGTAATCCTGCCTGATGTAGCCTTACTAATACCTTTCTTACATGTTCTACATGATCACTTTTGTTCTCAGAGTAGATTAAAATGTCGTCAAGGTATGCAGTACAGAAAACATCTAGATAATCGAGAAGAATATCATTCATGTATCTTTGGTAAGTTGCAGGCCCATTGGTCAACCCAAAAGGGAGAACTTTGCACTTATATGAGCCATATCTGGTGCGGAAAGTTGTCAATTCTTCCGAGTCTGGGTGCATGCGAATTCTATGAAAAGCTTGTCTAATATCTAGTTTACTATATATTTTTGCTTTATTTAATCGCGAGAGGGTTTCATCAATTAAAGGTAGCGGGTATCGATCTTTTCGGGTTAAGGCATTCAGTTTTCGGAAGTCGATACAAAATCGGAGACTTCCATCTGATTTCTTCACAAATAGGACTGGACTTGAGAATGGTGCTTGGCTAGGTTCAATGAATCCCTTGTGGAGGTTTTTTAACAAGTATTTATGCACAGCTTTCAACTGATCTGCAGACATAGGGTACAACGGACCTGATTTTAGTTGAGCCTGATCTTCTAAAACTATATTGTGGTCATATGTACAGTGAGGAGGGAGTTTGTCGGAGGCGGATTTAGAGAAAACATCTATGAGGTCGTGGTAGTCCGAGGGGATTTTCTTAATGGTTTCATTTAAATCTTGTTGAAAATCATCTAAATGTACTGATGGTTCCACATTTGCTAGCTCTTGTTCGATCTCATGGAGGCTAATAGAGAACAATATACTATCAGCTGGTATCAAATTCAAGTGAAAAGCGGGGGCGCTTATTTCACAGATATCCATTCCCATTAATTTACATGTATTGGGTTGACACATAGGTATTGGCTTGTGTTGTGGTTGTGTAGTTGTTTCAGTAGGTACGAAGATGAAGTTCATGATTCGATTGTCCGATCCCCAGTGTCCTTCGTTGTCTTTTATTTTTCCTCTAAGCAGTACCAACCAATTTTCAAAAAATTTCAAGTCACAAGAGCCTCCAAACTCGCGGATGGGGTCAATCTTTCGGTCTGGCTCTCCTAAGATTACATTTCCATATGTTTGTCCAACGCTTTCTTTCGAGTCTTGATATTTTGCAAATGGGGGCCCTTGGAAGTCTGGCTCTTCACTACTTCGAAGTCTTGACATTCTCTTATGTTGAGTTTCAGGTGTATTGGTTCGGTATCTTTCGGCTGAGGGACCTCGATGTCCGTACTCACTAGGCATGTTCCTATTCGGCGATTTCCCTTTTTTAAATTGGGGAGCAAAATTCTCCTGACATTCTTCTTCCTCAAGCTCTTCAATATCCTCGCATTTCTGTCTTACTCTAGAAGGGTAGCGAGGCTGTGTTCTTGATGAGCGATGATTATAATTTAAATCAGTCGAAGAAGAATTTAAATTCACAGACTCTATAAGCTTTTCAAGTTGTTTCATCTTTGTCTTCAGTAATTCTATTTCTTCTTGTTGATGCCGATTGATGATTTCCAAGTCATGATAGCTACTTAATTGTTTGTATGCAGTTTCGACAATGGCATCCGACATTTTTTTTCCAACTTCATTATGAGCCATTGTCAATTCTTCTAACCTTTGATCAACTTCTGAAATGCGTGATTTCTTTTTCCGAAAGGCGACATGTGGCACCTCGGCTCGTGTAGGTATTTCATCTTCTCCTGGGTTAACATCTGAGTGTTCGTGTTCCGAATCAAAAGCAGGTTGTGGAGGTAAACGTGTCTCGGGGCTTTTATATATATCACTCATCTTGAAACGTTGAACTGAAGAGTGTGTAAGTAAAGGCGTGAGTAATAAAAATGAGGTATAATAATGTAAAATAAAATAATAATAAAATAGGCTTTATCTTATATGATTTTTCTATTTGAGAGTAGGAAAACTTCACCAAAAACGGTAACCTATGTGGTTAGTTATTCCTTGAAAGTACTCTTACAACAACACTGTGTTATGGTACGTTTCATCGCGTTCTTAAAGTTTACTGCGAAAAAATCTCAGTCTCAATGAGATCAGGAAATTATATTGCCTTCCCAGGCGTGGAGATGAGTTTAGAATATTGTGAGGGGTCCGAAGAGAGCACGAACTAGGAGATGACGAAGTCGAATCAAATAGATACTCAAATTAGGATTATAATATAAAGGATTCTAAACTAAGGAAGAGAAGGGTAAGAAAGCATCTACAGATCTATAACTGCACATAATTTACACCTGGCCCGTGCGTTCCATACCGGGTAACTCCTTATAATACAGACCTATCATTATGTCATTGCACCCCTACTCATTACTATGATGCAGGGCCGTCACAGTGTCCTGCTATTAACGTGTTGAAGCCTTGTCGACTTCACTGAGGCTCGCAGTAGCCTTAAACCTCCTCTTCGGAATCCAGAATTTCAAACCCCGATCCGTCCGACATGCAGACGTCGTTCTTCGCGCCGTAAATTGCCTCGATGGCTTTATCGGCTGTAGCTTTGATGCGAGCATAATCTGCATACTTTTTCTGCTCGAGCTTGCGAATTATCGCAAGCTGCTCTTTTTTCACCGGGCCGGATTTGTTGGGTCTGGCTTTGCAGGACCGCGAATCTGATCGATGAGGTCCCCCACAGTTTCGACACCGTGTGGGGGCTTTGCACTCCGCTTCCGAGTGCATTTTTGATCCGCAATTCCAGCAGGCCGGAGCGCGGGAGCAGCCGCGTGAGGCATGGAAGCCAAGACATAGATTGCAATGAACTATATTTCGACGAGGTTGGAAGAGCTTTGCAGCTCCGGAGTCATCGAAGAGGCGAAATCCAGGTCGGAGCGTGGATTCGCGAGGGAAGAGCGCCTGCCACTTCTGGTAGGGCGCTCCAGATTTGCAGGTCCCATGAGGACGAACAAGAAAAGGAACTAATTTGGTCACTCGCGTGACTTCATCGGCAACCATCTTTGCTGTCACGGCGATGGGGCCATCGAGAGTTCGAATTGTCTCCGGGACGGTGGCAATTTGTATGGCAACCAGATTTGATGCTGGTTCCAGTTTAAATCCAGATACGCTCCGTGATGTGGAGGAATCCAGGAGCTCTTTCCGAGCGAGTTCATTCTTTGCTGTTAGTGCAAAGCCTGTTTGTACCCGCTGAACCAACGTGATATCGTTGGCTGCGGTACCGAGAGCCTCTGAGACAGCTGATCTTACGCCAGCTGGTGCGAGGAGTCGGTGGGGGTGGTTGCGGGCGAGGCGTAGAAACAGTCGTGTGTCGGCTGCTGTCCTCGTATTGGCTCCCTTTGGTTTTTGGGCGGGCGGGGCTGCCTTTTTTGTCGATGGCCCAGCACAGCTGACTAGGCCTGCCCGAACTACGGTGGCCCAAGTTGTCTTTGGGGCCTGAGCCCGGGTTTTCGTAGGGTTAGGTACCCTAATTTCTGGAGCCCTCGGCGGATGAGGGTTGGCGGAGCGAGCTGGGAGAAATGGTGGTGTGCTCCCTGGACCGGATTGAACAAATTGGCCAATGGCTGCTCGTAGGTAGACTTTTATACCGTCTACGAATTCTTTATTATCGCCGATCGAAAGAGGCGAAAGTGCTGCTTCAACACTGCTTATGGCAGTCGAGCAGATGGCGAGGCGGGCTGTAATTTGCGTCGTGCGACGCTTTTCGGCCTCCATCACTGATTGCCGCTCCGGAGGATATTCCGGTGCTGATGTTGAAGCTGTGCCTTTGGAAGATGGCACAGCGAATTTTCTTGCAGACGTTTCTGCATGTTATGTCGTCTTCTATCGGACGACTTCATTTCCTTTCCTTGAGGTGCTTGTCTCTGGGGCAAGCTCGATCGGGGCATGGGTCTCGGGACCAATTTTTGCTGATCTGACGGGCTCAGACTCAGTCATCTCTTTGTTGGGAAGGTTTGGAGACTTCCCTTCGATGAAGACCTCACTCGCAAACATGCTTGATAGTTTTTGCGCGAGGCCTGGTGTTTTTGCGGGAGCCCTCGGGTGGACTCTCGCGTTGTCCAACTTTGCGTTGGGGAGCTTTTTTCGAAAAGGTGGCATGATAAAAATGCCAGCGACTCGATTACAAATTTATTGATGAATGCGACGAGCAAGAGAGAGAAGGAGAGGGGGAAAAGGTGAAGATTCGAAAATTCGAAATTCAAAATTCAAAAAATTGCGGTGTTTGTGCGCAGGCACGACGTTCACATAAATAAATAAATAAATAAATACCAAAAAAAACATCATTTTTGCCAGAAAGCTGCGCAGCGCTCCACGCTGCCCATATCATCAATTTGAAATCGTGATTATTATTATTTTTACATCTTCATTACCCTCCTCTCATCTTTTCGCTTTCCGTGCTCCAACTTGGCGAGAGTGGTTGCTGGTGTGGGTAAATCCAGCGGATTCGACGCGTCGCAAAATGCGACAATGGCCCCAACAAACAACGGCAGCGGAGCGCAGACAGCTCCAAAGCATAAGAACCTTGAAATCCTAGGGAAACTTCTTAATCAGGTTAGATTAATCATGATGGGAGAGATGGATGAGGAGGACCTACCATCGATGGAAGACGTGAACGAGGCCGTGAAGGCCTTTAACGAACACAAAAGGGCCTGGACGGAAATTTCCCAGAAGAAGTCTCCTATCGAGGAGAGGATGATGGCGCTAGAGGAAGTCGTCAAGAAAAGCCTCGCGGATCCCGCTCGTCAAGCTGCGCCAGCAGTGGTTTCGGGCACGCCGCCACCAAGGAGCTACGCGTCGGTCGTGGCTCCGCAAATGACAAAAACAGCGGTTCGAATTAGAATCGAGGGAGCAGAAAAATTGCAGCCGGAAGAGCTGCTTTCAAAAGCAAAAGAGCACATTCAAGGTGCATACGCGATTCGTCAAATGCGGAGCAACGATACCGAGGTGTATGTCCAGTCGGCGTCCCAGAGAGACGCGGCGCTAAACATGCAACATCCAACGGAATTCAAAATTTTGCGGCAAGATTTTCCAGTCGTGGTCAACGGTGTTCCATTGCGGACACAAATCGAAGGTGGCAGAGATGCCGACAATTTCGCCATCATCAGGTAGATAGAGACGGCCATGAAGGCACGAATTCCAGGCTTAGTCATAAGTCGTATAAGGTGGTTATACGACGGAAAGGAACACCAGCGATCGAAGAAAAACGGTCGCAATCGAGGATCAATTGTGGTCAGCCTCCCATCGGAGGGAATGCAGACGGAAGTGGTCCGAAACGGCCTTGTTATGAACGCCATGCTCTTCACGGCGCAGGTGTGGTCACCACGGTCCCAGCCAAAGCAGTGTTACAACTGCAGTCAGTGGGGACACACCCAGGCGTCGTGTGGAAAGGCAGCTAGGTGCGGTGAGTGCGCTGGCACTCACCAAACTCGGGACTGTCCGAGGAAAAGGGTTTCTTGTGCCAACTGCGGCAAGGAACACCGTTCGTGGCAGAAAGCAGCGTGTCGGACCTACCAGGTCTACAAGGGAAGTGTGGAGAAGGCTCGGATGGAGCTATTATCGAGAACGGCGGAAATATGGAATGAAAAACCAACAATGGCGCCAATACGAACAGTCGGACCAACTGATGATCAGGGATTTACTCTAGTCACCAGTAAGAAGGCTGAAGGACTCAAAAAGGGGCCAGGACGACCACGCAAGGTAGTCAAAGTCCCAGCAGCACCAACCATCGCCTCGACAGCTGCACCACCATCGAGGCCAACTCTTCGAGCACTTCGAAGACCCATGCCGAGTGAGGAGGTGACTTCTCTTTTCAATTTCTCATAACGTTAGTCTGATTGAAGGGGGAGTTAACGAATTCTGAGGAAAGTTTATAAAATTATGGTTGAAAGGAACGTCCTCAGCATTAAGCCGGGTCGGTTCAGAGTGGCGGGACATCGGGTTTTGTTTGTTGAAAGCTTTTTCCCTAACTAAAGCGGCTTACCGTCTTCATGGTTCTGTATATAGATACCGCATAGGACGTTAAACTAGATCAATGAATGAAATAAATAAATAAATAAATAAATAAATAAATAAGTAGTGTTTAGCGTTGAACCAGTAAACAGTATTTTATCTTCTTTTTTAATTTAATTAAATCATATAATATTTATCTAGCTGTCCAGTCATGACACATGGCCAGTGCCATCATTACTGACAATTTTCGAATATACCCATATTCCCTCTCCAAAAGTAAAGCTGTGATCTCCATCATCAAAAAACCGAGTTCACCAAAAAATCATGCCTCCTAGTATGTGCATAAAGCCTGTTAAGTGTAGATCACCCGAGAATGTTTTCACGTCTGCTGCTAAGCGCATGAAGCTCAAGTTATCCATCGGACCAGATTCAGAAGCTGATGGCATCTGTTGTTGTTGTTGTTGTTGTTGTTGTTGTTGTTGTTGTTGTTTTATTTAAGTCCTAAGCTAAAGCTCCAGATCCACTATGAGTACAGGACCGATGTTCACAGCCAGGACTACATCTAAGACATACCCAGCTTGATTCCACCACGTGAACCACCATAAAACCAGCATTCAGTTAAAAATATGCGCCAACGCAAACTCCTCCTCCCAAAGCCGACAAAAGAAAATTATAAATTGCAAAGAAGTTAGAACTGGAAGCAATACTTCTCGCCTCGATCCCAGTTTAGTCAGGTTTAGTTCCCTGACGAGTTATATTCGATCTCCACTGAGAGTAGGAGATGGATGCACAGGAGAATACCCAAAACAATTGGTATCCTGTGCAAATTATTTGAAACTCTCTAAGCCCTTAGGCCTGAGTAGCTTATGTAGGAGGGCACTGCGTGACAATGTCCCTCTGATTCGAGGCGTGGTGTTTGCGTTGAGTCGACAATGTATAAAGTGGGTAGAGGTGGTTTCCTCCCCACAGGTGCACTCTGTGATAGCATGCGGGTTGTTGAAGCGACGATGGTACGCCGCGAAATTGCCGTGGCCCGTACGGGCTGCAATAAGATTTCGTAACAGTGGTCTGGAAAGCCTCAGTTCTGGTGGTTTGCGACGGCGCATGAGCAGATCTAGCTCATGATACCGTGGCGGGCAAGTTTCATTCCACCAGCTGTCGAGCAAAGACTGTCGCTGGCAATGCATTTTTTGATGTAGAAATGCTGTTGTGGTGGTTGCTGGCTCGGTTTCCAAGCTGGGAAGCGTTCGTAGGGCGGATTTGGCCGCTGCGTCTGCTTCTTCGTTTCCATGAAAACCCGAGTGTCCAGGTACCCACTTTATTCTTACCTGAACTAGCCCAGATAATTCGCGAAATTTTTGTACTTCCTCATGGCTGGTCGAGGACCTGCCCGTGCTCAATGCAATTATTGCTTGACGGCTATCCATCAAGACATTAATGCGCTGCGTCGTTCCCTTTGCCTGGTCTTCCTCCCCTCTTAGGCGACCTAACGCTGCTTTAAGAGCTTCCTGTGCCCCCGTAATCTCTACATCTAGAGCCTCTCCTCCGTACTTTCAGCCGCTTCCTTTAAGGAAAGTTTTCCCATCCAGCTTTAGGACAAAACCCCAAGGTGAGCGTCCGCTTCCTTCTGATGAACCGTCTGAGTACGCACAGATTTCTGACTTTGGCACATTAGTGATCCAAAGTTTACAGGCTTCTATTTGGTCTTTCCTTGAACCAGCCTTCGAAACTTGCCGCGATTGATAAAAAGGTGAGGCAAAAGGTTCCGCGGCCTCTGCTTCTGGTAGCTGTCTATAAGCACGCTGAGCCCGTGACATTTGAATTTCAGGACGTCCAGATTTTTGATTGTGCTTCTTAAATTTCCGCGTACCGACATTTGGGCAGACTGCAGCCCGGATCCTGAGCGGATGTCGGTCGTCGAGTGTTTGCATTCTAGCAGAGAGGCGAGGTCGGTTTCCTTCCAGTATGATTTTCCCAGTTGGCATTCCTCCATCCCTATGAAGCACGGCGTTTGGTATTGTCCTCATTACTGGTAGTGCTGATCTCAGACCCATTAGGACTGCCTTATCAATCAAACTACATAGGCCTGCAGTTGGTGGTGTGACTATCCCCCTTACTGTTGGGCGTCTGAGACCAGGCCACCTGTAAAAGGACGAGAATCATGGACACTGCATGCAATGGCTGCCACAAAATAATCCGTATTTTTTATGAAGAGAACACTTCAGTGGGACAGAGCCAATGTAAGGTGTGTGCTGACGACCACCTTACCTAAGCACTTACTAAGCGTCTAACCTGTTGCAATAGACAGATCATTTGCCACATCCCACTTACATGCAAGGCTGGGCCCGAAAGTCAGCCCAGCCAACTAACACCGGGTAAAACCCGTAACACCACCAGACATCAGCTCCGAAAGTTGCAACAGGGACAATTGTTAAGACCTAATAAATACAATATTATTATAGGTAAATAACGTATGGGCCATATACTTACCTGACTGTTAGTGGTCATCAGTTGGGCAGGAAGTCTGCATGACATGTTGTGTTGAGGAAGATCCATGTCACGTGACAGTGGCCTTCGGATATTAAACAAGAGGCAGGAAGACAGATCACTCGCTTTGTTCAGGACACGGGTAAAGGACACGAGTAGAAGACATTAGTGTTGGCTCTATAGAGCTAGATCACTTGTGGACTATGAATGGTGTATATATGACTGGAAATGTGTATCGTAATTTCGTTAAGTCTTTATTAGTATAACAACTGTTATTTCATTCCAACAACAATACACTTGTCAATTGCTTTAACCAGCGCTCCAGGAGCGGCTCCTTGTTGTGAATACCTCGGGTCAGCTCCAATCGAGCCTCATCAGGCTTCCACAATCGCGGCACTCGGACACTCGGCCGCAGTAAGCTAGGTGAGATTAGGGTACTGATAGCACAGCTAAGTACCTAATCACTCTGGCAACATCCTTACGTCCGAGCGTTGCCTGGTGGACCAATGCATTTAGACTGAGTTGCTCATCACTCTGATGGCTACCTGTTGAAATATCGTATATCCTGGAATGCCAAGGATAACTCATTTGTAAGTCCGGCTAATTAGGTTATCAAATTCACCTTCCTATATCATTGTCATCAGCACATTCCTCACGGAAAGTTTAACGTACACTGGCATTTATTTCACACTAGCATTCCAGCAGATGACTGTGTCTCAAATGCAGGTTAAAGGTTTCTCGGATCTATTACCGACACACATGTATTTAGCTTTATATTTCTGGCTCATATATCTGTATGTATATAGATTTACATCTACAGGGATCATAACGTATGATCCATGGAGGTTGATAAATACTGGTCAAAAACCACAGTTGATAAGATATGCGCACACGCAATCTCACTCTTATCAGCTCAGTTTACTCAGAACCATACATCTCAATACACTTGTTTCCAGTCAATTCTTCCTTCTACAACTTCATACGAGACTTACTGTATCGGTCTAACCGCCGACACTGATTCCGCTATAACCTCCATATTCGCTCAAGCCAATAACTTTAACACTACCGAGTGGCAACAGCATAAAATGTGACGACGGTGTGTAGCTATGCAATCCCGGAAGTTCCACACTAGCAACCAGTGTCAATAATATGTTATGACAGGAGATATTGGCAGGGGCTATGGAAGTAGTTACTGTGACAGAAGTAGGAAGCACCTGTGGTGAGTGCGTGATCAGGACTGGGGTACTGAATGTATATATAAGGAAGCAATACTTCCGTAGTTAGATAGAGAATCAACCATCTCACTACCGTCCATTCCAACACATCTTCTCACTGCAGCCACATCAATTATATCCGCGCATCCATAATCATCTGCATCCATTTCAGGTATACCTCTGTCCCCTCATGACCTCGTTATCATAACACTCCTCAGTAGACTGTGTTGAAGCGGTGCATGTGTTGCGCAGTTTTCAGCTCCTTGCCACACCAAGTTGTGATTGTTAAAGTTATTGGCTTGAGCGAATATGGAGGTTATAGCGGAATCAGTGTCGGCGGTTAGACCGATACAGTAAGTCTCGTATGAAGTTGTAGAAGGAAGAATTGACTGGAAACAAGTGTATTGAGATGTATGGTTCTGAGTAAACTGAGCTGATAAGAGTGAGATTGCGTGTGCGCATATCTTATCAACTGTGGTTTTTGACCAGTATTTATCAACCTCCATGAATCATACGTTATGATCCCTGTAGATGTAAATCTATATACATACAGATATATGAGCCAGAAATATAAAGCTAAATACATGTGTGTCGGTAATAGATCCGAGAAACCTTTAACCTGCATTTGAGACACAGTCATCTGCTGGAATGCTAGTGTGAAATTAATGCCAGTGTACGTTAAACTTTCCGTGAGGAATGTGCTGATGACAATGATATAGGAAGGTGAATTTGATAACCTAATTAGCCGGACTTACAAATGAGTTATCCTCGGCATTCCAGGATATACGATATTTCAACAGTGATATGGTGTTTGAAGTTTAGTCGAGGATCGAGGTATTAAAGTTCTAGAGGTTTATCTGGAATGATAGAAGTGAACGTTGACCGTCAAGTCAATACTGTACGAATCGTAAGATATTGGGGATTTAAGGATCAGAGATAAAAGGTTAGGATCAGTGAGGTTTTTGGTTTTACTGAACTTGTATTTAGTTAGTTAAAAGTGTATAGTCTAATCTACATCTAATTGTCTATCTATGTTCTACCTCGCTTAGGTAGAAACATTGTGTTCTGATTACGTGATGGAATAACATTCACACCACTGAGATCATTACCAACCGAGACCTCACCAAAGCTGGTAGCGATCGAATGTCACAGATCAGCTATAGAAAGCAGAGAGCATTTGTATGGGTGATTGTATATAAACAATTCAACTATGGAGATCTATGTTCTACATACTAAGCCATATATATGTACAGATTCGTTGGCTTCTAAGCTGTTCCCTCTAAGGCTAGGTCACTTCTGGATAATTCCAGTTGCTACTATAATGATATCATTTCTAGCAGCTTCTCTGAAGCTCGACCCTGATCCTATTTATATGAGACTTTCTAGATATTTCGTGCCTCGTTCTAGCACATTCTGTAGAGGTCTTTAACCGGTCCTAACCCTGATGGATGTACGCCAGTACTTACCAGTACTGGCTACAGGAAAGTACCGGCTTTGCAGCCGTTATATCGAAGATGAGTAGTCTTCGTCTACTCCGCACTACGTGCAGTTCGGTAAGATATGTCTAGATTTCAACACGATGTACACACCAGGCCAGCGGATATTATGCGACGGTTCTATGAGAGTCCCGTTAACTTGAATTCCAATAGATGCTTCATGGTATCTCCCAGGAAATTGGACGACTTCGGACTTGTCAATATCGAAAGCAACGGCATTATTTCGGGCCCATTCTAAGAGATGGTTGACCTCCTCTTGTGCCGCAGCTGCAGACTCCGTAATCGTCCGGCATACCAAAGAATGCCGATATCGTCTGCGTAGCTAAACCTCAGGCTTGGGGTTCCAGCTCGCATGGGCTCTGCCATGTACAGAAGAAAGAGAAATGGCGAGATCGGTGAGCCCTGCGGGACTCCGCACACTTACTCTCTCTTGGCAGTGACGCCTCCAGAGTATCGCACTTGAACCATCCGATTGGCGAGGAAGGATTTGGTCCATTTAAGAATGAATTCTAGCCATCCCTGCTCTTGCATCCTCACTAGTCGATAATGGAATACCGCGTCGAAGGCTCCTTGAACATCCAATGTTACAAAGATAGCTGCCCATCCTTGTGAATTTACCTCTTCAATATCGTGGACCACACATGAGACCAGATCCGTTTCTGAGCGCTTCGGTAGTGCACCTAATTGTTGCTGGCTGACTACGTCATGAATAACTGCAAGGTGTGCCATCCGCTTAGCTAAAAGCCTTTCTAATACTTTTCCCAAGCATGAGAGAAGAGCAATCGATCTCCAACCCTTGATTGTCGTTGGATCTCTATCGTTCTTTTGAAGGAGGACAACCTCAGCTAGTTTGAAACACTGTGGATGGGTGCCAAGCAGAATGCAAGCTCGGAACAGTTGGGAAACCCAAGGCCCGATTGTATTCCAACATGCCTCCAACAGGTTTACGGAGATTCCGTCTGCTCCTGGGGCCGTATTTCCACAACCAATGGTGCAGGCTCGGACTTCTTCATCTGATACGTCCTCTTCCTACGGTATCCGACTGCTGCTCGTAACTGTACCTGGCGATAAGTTGTCTGATTCCTGGTATCGTGCCAGGAGAGCATCGCGAAGAATCGTGGCCCGTTTTAATGGATCTGTTATTAACTGTCAAAGGGTAGAATTTCACCTATTCATGGAAACTAAGCTAGTCACGTCACGTGACCTTCCTAGCAGTACATAGATTTCATCTGTAGCAGTAGACCTCATCAGTTAACATTTTACAATCTATAAACCGTGTCCCACTTTCTCTTTAAGAGGTTATGACCCTTGCGCTTCCTGTGGAATCACGATTTGTAACTCAATTGTTCTTCTGTTCGCGACTCTAATCACCACTCAGTCTCCAGTACTACGGTGTCCTCGTTCTGAATCTGCATTCACGCCTCTACCTCTCAGTCATTTTTGTTTATCAAACAAGGTATCTCTGGCTCGCTACTCACCTCTCTTGATTCTATCACTTCTCTGTGTTTATACACTTATCTTAGAATTTTATTTTATTTAATATGGCACCATCTAATCTTCGCGCCAATGACATGGCGCTTCCTCCGGCCTTAAAACTCTACGGTATCGTTAATCTAAAAGACTGGATGCTACTCATTGAATCCACTTTGCGACAAAACTCTCTTTCTGATTGGATTGATCCTGTAAAGACTGAGGTGATATATAACTCTGAAAAGGAAACTGGCTATAAAGATTGGACGACTTCAAACGAGCTTGTCAAAATGACACTGGCAATCAATGTTGATCCAGAATTTATTCAAATTATCATGGCCGAAAATTTGGCCTGTGACAGTTACAAAAAGCTTTGTTGCTTTCTCCAAGGTAACAGCATTGCGGCTGTCAAAACAAGCATCACCGATTTTCTTGAACTCACAGAGAACTTCGAGAAGTATTCGTCCTGTCAAGCTTACATTCTGGCTCATAAATCAATGGTCTCAAGTCTTCTTTCTCTTGGCTCTCCTCTTCCCTCACTGGTCTATTGCCTAGTATTAATCCGTGCGGTTTCTCAGAAATACCCTCAGTGGGCTTCTACTCAACGCTACCACTTCTCTGTTGCAACATCTGTTACTCCCGCCCCAACTCTTGAAACTCTTTACACGACCCTCCAAGATCACGTTAGATTGGCCGAGAGCATGGCACCTATTCAGGTTCCTGTTTCACAAGCACACATTACAGGTTCAAAGTTAAAGAGAAACAAAAGTGGGATGGTCCTAATTGTCAATGGTGTACTGGCCCGCACGATGATACAAAATACTTCTTTAAATACCCAGAACAGCATGCCGAGTATATGAAGAAATTTCCCAGGGCCAATTACACTGAAAATAAGAAGTGGCGTGCTGAATTCCAGAAGCGTCAATTGCCTAGCAAAATTTCAACTCATTACTCTGGCTTTGATGCTCGTTTCGAGAACTACAATCCTTTTGAGAAGGATGCCAATGAACGTGTCCAGTCCACACTTTTTTCGCCGCCCTCGTCCTCCTCAAATTTTACAGCAGCCTCTAGTCCTTATTTCATGGATTTTAATCCAAATCCACTTCAATAGGGCTGCGCGGGAGTTTTGACAACATCATCAACTCCCACCCACCATAATTTCTCAAGGAGTCAACAAAGGGATAATACAATGCTCCCACTTGAGATTGAGCGACGCCAACATAATGGTTCCTTTCGCTATGTTGATCATGAACTTCATTCAATCAACACTGGTATAAGCTCTGTGTTTACATCAACGCACCCTACTACAAGCTCTCGTGATATCTGGCTGCATGACGATGGTGCCTCTGTTTATATCACAAATGACATCAATGCGTTTTTCCGTTATCGGCCAGTAGCTGGATTGCCTTTTGTTAAAACTGGGGGGAGTCCTGTTCAGCCTGTCGGACTTGGCTACATTAAGCTTCGCGTTCTTCCGCAAGACGACTCAGTCAATGAGATTGTCCTTGAAAACGCTCTCTACATTCCCGGCTTTCCACTTAATATTTATTCTGGGTGGCTTCATGATCTTCGGGATGGGTGGGATAAGCATCGGGTTTTATATGAAGCGGACGGCTCTGAAATGTGTCAACTTCTTCGTGGTCAGAATTGCTTACACTTGCGCACTGCATCATCGCCGTATGTTCTCAACACAAATGATCCTTCCATGCGACCCTCGACTTTCCTTCTCTCTCCAGTAGCCGAAAACGTCTTTCCTGCAGCAATTCATGAAGCTCCTGTCACTCTAGAACTTCTTCACCGCCGTCTAGGACACATTAGCTTTCCAAATGTCCAGCGAACAATTAATACAACCCTTGGTCTATCTTACAAACCTCGTAATACGGATTCTAATCTCGATGTAACCACATTGTGCGATCCTTGCGAATTTTCCAAGCCGAAGAAGGTTGTACGCCGTCACTCACGTAATCGAGAGTCGAATTGGGGTGACAGGTTTTATGCAGATGTCTTCTTTTGCAATCCAGTCGGTTATAATGGCCATACAGCTGGTATGATCTTTACTGATGGAAAGACAGGAGGGCGTTATGGTTACACTTTCACTGAAAAGAGAAATGCTTTCGACGCTTTGGTCACTTTTACTCGCTTCTTCCGAACCCAAAATGGTTTCCTGCCGAAATGTTTCCGTTTATACGGAGGTAATGAATTTGGGGGTGACAAAATGGTCGCCTGGTGTCAGCAGTATGGCATTGCAATCGAACTAACAACAGCATATTTTCACGAACAAGGTGGCCCTCAAGAACAATCAAATCGAACTGTTCTAGATTCAATGCGTTGTGTTATGTCAGATATGCGTATCCCATTCTTTCTTTGGCCAGAAATTTTCCACGCCGTTATTTACATTCTCAATCGTATCACGACCTCTGTCTACGACAAGATGACCCCCTACAAAGCACAATCTCGGGCTACAACATCCGATGCCTCTGAACATAAACCTGATAACTCAGGAATCAGAGTATTGGGCTCTCGAGTACTTGTATACATCCCAAATGAGCGTCGAGTCAAGTCTCAGAAAATGGATGCACGCGCTGAAGAAGGCATCTTAGTTGGTTTTGAAGGTAACCATATTTATTGTTGTTGGATTTCCTCAAGACCTCTGGGCCATCAGCTTGTACGCTCGTCTCATGTTCGTTTCTTTGAGGGACGTTTCAATGAATTCTCAGCCGATGACCATCCTAATGAAATTCCTGACCCCTCTCCTAAGTATGTCAATGAGGTGGAATTTCCAATTCAAAATTCTCCACAAATGGGGGGGGACTCAGACAATACTGAGAGTGGCTCAGTAGGGGGTGCACATTTGGATGATGAAATACCTCCGCTCCTCGACGCAAGACACGACATGCCAGCTGAAGAAGATCCTTTACTTGTTCCTCTCCCACAAATGCCCAAACGTGGTTGTGGTCGACCTCCTGGTGCTAAGAATAAGCCCAAGGCAACATCTGGACCTAACTCATTTGATCTCTGTAAGCCTGACTCAGATATCCGTGTCACACGCAGCAAAACAAAGGGCACTACTTCGTTGCATACTCCACACATTGAGAATCCTGTTCTGCTTTTGGAATATCAAGCGTATCTAACGGCTCTTATAACTGACAGCGATCCGAAAACGTTTCGTGAAGCTTTGCTAGGTCCCAATGCTGTTCTTTGGGAAGCATCTATGAAGGAAGAATTGACTGCTCTTGACATGAACGACACTTCGCAGCTTTTACCTCGCTCTGATCTCCCTCCTGGACGTGACATTATTCCAGGACGATGGGTCTACAGGCGAAAGACCGGAAAAGATGGCCAGCTTACCCGTTACAAATCCCGTTATGTTGCAAAAGGCTTTCATCAAAGGGAAGGCTTAGACTACAAAGACACATTTGCCAGTACAGCTCTCTCTAGCGTTTGGAAAGCTTTGCTCGCTCTCGCCGCTTTCAATGACTGACAAGTCGATCAGATGGATGTTGTAACCGCTTTTCTCAACCCTGACATTGACACTGACATATACATGGCATGTCCAGACGGGCTGTGTACTCCAGATGGCTCCTCACTTAACCGCTGGATGTGGAAACTTAAGAAGTCGCTCTATGGTCTCAAGCAGTCTCCACACCTTTGGCAATCAAAACTTCGTTCAGAAGTTGCCAAATTTGGTTATAAGCCTTTACTTCTTGATTCCTCTGTTTATCACAGCATCTCTGATGAAACTTACCTTGTCACTCATATAGATGATTTTCTACTCATCGGTCCCGAGGCTGGCGTTTCGAAGTTGCGCAGACATCTGCATAATGCTTTCAAGATGGTGGATATGGGCGCTGCGGAGTTCTATGTCGGCATCCGTATTGTTTGCGATCGCGTAAAACGAATCCTCTATATTCATCAGGATGCCTATCTTGAGAAGATTCTTGAAAAGTACAGTCTCAATAAATGTATTCCAAAAAATACACCAATGCTACCCGGCCAACATCTTGTGCCTTTTCAAGGGACTGCCTCTTCAGCGGAAATTGAGCTCTACGCATCGATGGTTGGCTCTGCGATGTATGCTGCTACTCAAACGAGACCAGACATTGCTTATACCATGACGCAGCTCTGTCAATTTCTTTCCAACCCATCTCCAATTCATATATCAGCAGTACGTCATCTCTACCTCTACCTCATCAAAACTACCGGTCTCGGTCTTAGGTTTGGTGTAGGCTCTAATACAGGTCTTCACGGTTTTACTGACTCTGATTATGCTCAAGACCCTGAAACACGGCGTTCTCATGGAGGTTGGGCTTTCTTTCTGAAAGGTGCCTGCTTTTCTTGGCGCTCATATCAAATGAAAAGAGTCACTTGTTCTTCAACTATGGCCGAAGTCTATGCTATGGCCGAAGCAGCCAAGGAGGCTGTGTTCCTTCGCAATCTATTTCGCAGTATCAACTATAACTCAGATGATGCAAAGATAGTCCGTATCTGTCACAGGCTCATACCTGGTTATCATTAGGCTGCTGCCTAACAAATAAGGCTTGAACTCTTCCAACCATGTTAAACACCATACATGTCATGAACTCCTCCACGACTCAATAGACCCAAGTATAGGCCTTGGCTCAGTTCATGCAAATCTATTCTTAAATGACAAATTTAGATTGCAGACAGGACGACTCGAACACCAGTCGTGAGTCATCTAAGCCACATGCATCATAACTATTTTAATAACTAAAATTGGTAACATTAAAATGAAGCTAAATTAAAATAGACGGAGATGCTGGTGTTTGTCGGAGGACAGGTCATGATCTATTTTGAGAATGGTATGAAATGAGGGAACGAGATCATAGTCTTGTAAATAAATAGGCGGCTTTCAGTCATGTCTCTTCTCGTTACTTTAAGATTTTCATTTGTATCTAGCTCTGAGTTCAGTTTGAATAAAACGCCACTTTAAGACCGTCACAGTATCTACTATGACAATCAGCCAGGTTACAACCAAATAAGAGGACAGGGAGTCACTCAAAAGAGCAAACACTACGATGTACCTGTGTTCCTACTCCAAGAATATATAAGTGACAAAATTGTTGAATTGGAGTGGAAATCTGGACTAGAAAACGCTGCAGATGGGTTCACAAAGGCCTTGTCGCCAGTTCTTTTTAAAGGGTTTGTTGGACAACTTAACATGACTACTTTGGCTGCGGATAATAAATAATGTGAGGTTTCATAGGTGAGGGGGTGTGTCAAAGGGTAGAATTTCACCTATTCATGGAAACTAAGCTAGTCACGTCACATGACCTTCCTAGCAGTACATAGATTTCATCTGTAGCAGTAGACCTCATCAGTTAACATTTTACAATCTATAAACCGTGTCCCACTTTCTCTTTAAGATTAACGTCCCATTGTGTTTTAGCGGCGGAGGGATACTAGCCTGTCTGGGGTTACCCATTCTCATTAGCTTGAACACATCGTTCGGCGTAGTAATGTATTCGATCTGTTGGGTTTTGAACTCCTTTTTAGAAGCCTTGACAACTAATCGAAGTTTTTTTGCGCAGAGAGCTCGATGGTTGGGTGCTATCGCGGCTTTGTACTCGGCGTATGCTACCTTGCACGCTAGGTTCCACCACGGAGCGGATCTACCGGAGCTGGTTCGAGGACGGGCTCCTACTGCATTGATTGCATTAGTGAGATGGAAACAAATTTCCTCGGCATACTCTTCAACTTTCTTGGTTGTGTCAAGAACTGGTGGTGGTTGAACCCACTGTGCAATGACCTTGGCAAATCTGGGTAGCCTTTCTTTTATTACTCGGAGTTTTGCATTTTCGGATCTCATCACTGAGTTGCAAACTGGAATTTGTCCTCGGATAGGGAAACAATCGCTGGTGACACATTCTCCACGATCTACCCAAGCACGGGCGCTGTTGATATTACTCCAAACTAGATCTAGCGTGTTTCCAGCTCGGTGAGTGGGCTCCCCAACAATATGACAGGTCAAATGGTGTTTGTCTGCCAATTTTTTGATCATTTCTCCTTGTCCATGAGGGCGTTCTATGCCAGGTTGCCAAGCCCAGTATACTGAGTTGAAGTCCCCTGCAGCGACGGAGTTTGGCGGTGGAGTCCAGTTGATGAGAGGCTGTATAGCCGTCGAGTCATTTGGTGCCTTGTAGACATTGAGAAAAGTAATACTGTTCACCTCAACCCAGAAATAGTCTCCAGTAGACATACCATATGGAAAGATCTGTGATGCTAATATCTTTCTATCGTTTTTCCGGGTATAGGTCACAGCTCTGGGCCTAACATTTTCACCGCCGTAAGGCAGATGATAAGTCTATCCTGGGTGATCCTTTGTTGTCTTCTTTTGTTTGTTCCACAGAGGTTCTTGAACAAGAGCCACGTCGATACCTAGCTCGATTGCCCGGGCAAGCGCAATGTTTTGCGTTGAGCCCCCTCTACCTACGTTTATTGACATAAAACTTAGAGTAGGAGAGAGGCTTGAAGAGACCCGTGGGGTGCCCTTCACAAAGATTTTTGCTGGTTTGATGCCTCATCGACCTCGGCTACAGTTGCTCTAGCGTCGGACATGAGAACTTCAAAACAGTTGCTTGATTTGAAACCTGGCTGGTTTGAGTTTGACGCTACTGCGGCTGCTGTCATCGCTACCTCTGCGCGTCTGACAGCCGCTTTGGCCCGAGTAACTGCTGCAAATTCACGTTGACTCGCCTGCCTTATGGCCTGAATGTTATCTTTGGAGGCCATTCCAGA
Source organism: Blumeria hordei DH14 (assembly GCA_900239735.1). NCBI lineage: Eukaryota > Fungi > Ascomycota > Leotiomycetes > Helotiales > Erysiphaceae > Blumeria > Blumeria hordei. The sequence continues at coordinate 2,386,196 of OENG01000025.1, read as the reverse complement.
CTTTGTCGGGCGAGCTAAGCAGTCCCAACTGTCTGATCCATGCAGACCTCTGCAGTTGCGGCACTTGGTGTGTGCCTTACACTCCGCGGTGGAATGCATGGTGGAAGAGCAGTTCCAGTAGGCTGGGGCGCGCGAGCAAGCTCTAGTGCCATGGAATTGTAAGCATCGCTTGCACTGGCTGATTCCCTGACGGGGCTGGTGGCGAACTGCGATTCCAGAGTCATCAAACAGTCGGAATCCCGGCCGAGGGGTGGACGCTTTCTCGAAAAGAGCTACCCATGATTGGTATGGGGCTCCCGGTCGGCCTTTTCCATGCTGACGTACTTTGACCGGTACAGTCTTGGTGACCCTGACTATCTCGTCAGTCACCATTTCTTCCGTGATGAGGACTCTGCCCATTATTGTGTTAATGGCGACTGGGACCGTGTCACGGACTGACTGATGTGGAGATGATTCATGGTGTTGAGTTACTTCGATGGCATTCTAAGCTATTCTAGCAATTAGTTTCTAGATGTTTCGGGATGGTATTGTGTACTCTTACCAGTTCACTGAGCTTCGATCAGATTCTAGGTCACTCTCAGGAGTTCGACAGGAATCGGGCTGGAACTAGATTACTGTAGTTTGTAGTAGATAGTGTCGAAGTATAATCAGCTGACGTATCTTTATGTCGAAAGCTCTCCAGCTTTCAGTCTTGTACTATTACCTAGATATCCAAGAATTAAGAACCTAGTCTTCTGTTAATATATTGTCTTTATTATCAAGTATCCAAGATTTCCCACCAACCATTTCCAAGTTAAGTAACCAGGTCCCAAGAGAGCCTTGACAGACCGTCGCTATTCGAAGGGAAGTCAAGGCCGTGGCTTTCTCCAATATGGCATCCTGCTGAGCGAAGGATCCAGCTAGGCTTAGCATCAGCGTGCGTGCCTCTTGGTTTTCGGCTCTGATTGCGAAGCCAGTTGGTACCCGGTAGACATGCTCGATTTTTGTCTGTGGGAGTTCGAGCATTTTAGAAACAGCTTCTCTAACACCGAACGGTGATAGTGTTTGCCAGGGATGTTCTTTTCCCAAGCGGAGAAACAAACGTTCGTGTTGGAATGAAATAACAATTGTTATACTAATAAAGACTTAACGAAATTACGATACACATTTCCAGTCATATATACACCATTCATAGTCCACAAGTGATCTAGCTCTATAGAGCCAACACTAATGTCTTCTACTCGTGTCCTTTACCCGTGTCCTGAACAAAGCGAGTGATCTGTCTTCCTGCCTCTTGTTTAATATCCGAAGGCCACTGTCACGTGACATGGATCTTCCTCAACACAACATGTCATGCAGACTTCCTGCCCAACTGATGACCACTAACAGTCAGGTAAGTATGTGGCCCATACGTTATTTACCTATAATAATATTGTATTTATTAGGTCTCAACAGTTCGTCTTGCACAGCCGGATTTGTTGGTCCGGTTGAGTGTCACGGAATATATGAATGGAATATCTGGATCTGGATGGGTCGGGATAGATAACTGTGTTGTGCGATAAGGAGAGTAAATCTAACTATGTACATGGAAGTCTCTAAGTCCTAAGTTCGCTAAGCCATTCTTAGGACTTAGTCCCGTGACAGTACTCCCCCTCCAAAATTTAAGTTTGGACCCCAAACTTTCACTACTTTTTATATTTTTTATTATGATTATTTCAATTTTTTAATCTGTCTCAGTCTTCTACTTGATCTTCGTGGTTGTTGTTCTGGAATTGATTGATTTGTAGAGGGCATCTTCACCCATTCCGGAGGCCCTGGCTTACCAGGGTTTTTGGTGTGGAAATCTATTATTGCCTTGTGACATCCTTTCAAATCTGATTCTGGCTGCCAGGTGGGATTTTGATCGTATTTCCACTTCACAAGGTATGTAAGACCGGTCTTATCAATATTTTCATCATGTACATCAAGGATCTTATCAAATTTCCATTTATCGACAATTTTACCGTCATTTTCTCTTTCTACAACCCGGCCTACAGTATTACGACGCTCGTTTACGTTGATACTAGATTGGCCTGGGATTATCGAGTCTGGCCATGGTCGAACCATTGATGTATGAAAGCTATTGTTAACCCCAATATGTTTCGGAAGTTCAACAATTACCGCCCCATCATATACCTTTACCACTTTGAAAGGACCATCCCATTTGTCATCCCATTTATTTTTTGGTCTATTTGTCTTAATATTTTTAAGGCTTATCATGACCTTATCTCCTGGATGATATACTGGAGCCTCCGATCTTCTAGCATTTGCATTATTCTCATATCGTTCTTGAGACTGACGGCTTAGTGCTTTAAGTTTTTCCAATATGCGATTAAAACGATCTGCAATAGCATCAGCCCTTAGGTATTCTTTCTTCATCGATCCATTCAAGTCACAGGTCTCGGGGGCTGGTGGTTCTATTCCAAGGCGTGGGTTGTAGCCATAATTTGCAAAAAATGGAGAGACACCTGTTGTCTCGCTAACACTGTTGTTTCCTGAGAATTCTGCAAATGGGAGCCAGTCAACCCAATCATCCTGCGTAAAATTAACAAATGCACGTAAATACTGGTTCAATGCCGAGTTAATTGTCTCCGTTTGACCATCCGTTTGGGGATGAAAAGCAGAACTTTGTTTCAAGTTCACAGATAGACGTGTGTTCAGACGATGCCAAAAGTCCGAGACAAATGCAGAGCCACGGTCGGAGATAATTGATTCTGGTGCACCATGGAGCTTGTACACTTCCTTTATAAAACAACTTACCAATTCTGCACTATCTAGGGATGATGATGGTATGAAGTGGCGCATTTTCGTCAGACGATCCACTACCACGAGGATATGATTAAATACCTTACCAGAACGCTTACAAGGGGGTAAGTCAACCACATGATCAATTGAGATATCGACCCATGCGCGGACTGGGATATTGAGGGGCTTCAGGAAGCCCGGTGGTGATGTTCTTGGGGTTTTTGTTCTAACGCATAGCTCACACCCTTTAACAAAATTAGCCACAAACTTACTCATTTTAGGCCACCAGTATGATCTTTGTAATAAGTCTAACGTTTTTACTCGTCCTGGGTGACCCGCGGGTCCTGAAGAATGAGTACCATGGACAATTAATAAACGTAGTTCTTTGTAATCTGGCGCAAATAATCGATTCCTAAAATAAATCAACCCGTTATTAATTTTGAACTCTGCCATATCTTTCATTAATAATTTTTTTAAATTTCTAGGCCATTTTCTCCTGGATTGGTCCTTCAAATGCTCAACCATTTCTCTAGCGGTAGGGTTTTCTTTATATGCCTGATATATGAGATCTATCAGTGCAACTTCATTAGAAAGCGGGGCAAGAATTTCGGAATGTTTATATTCAGGAAATTTTTCATCATTTAAACAATCTAGTTTTAAATCCGGGTGAACTTTATCCTCTGGTATCATTGCACGGAAACGTTGCTGAAGACGTTCATCCGAAGCATCTTTCGACTTCAAACCTGGCAAACGACTCAATGTATCTGGGATTAGTGCTTTAGATCCTGGTCGATAGGTGTTGGAAAATATACTCTGTACGATATTATATGGATAAATATGATGAAGTAAAGAAGACTTAAAATATTTTACAACTATGGGAACATTGGACTTATATATACATCTAAGGGAGAAATTCCCGCTAGCCTCGTGTGCCTGTCAAACCTAGTGATGACTAGCCACCTCTCATCTACCATGATGAGCCAAGGTACACTGTAGTACGTAAATATCCAAACGTATAGGCGACAGTAGGCGCGATTAGCGTACTCAGGACATTTGTAGAGAGAGTCGATCTTGTCGGGAACCTGAGACGAAACAGGTAATGATTGAGTCATAAATTCGAGAGTCAGAATTTCCAACAATAGGATATCACAAAATTAAACTGAGATAGAAATTCAGACCATCTTACTTGACGCTGGTTAAGTTGTTTTGCTGTCAAAAATGTCTTCAAGTTCTTGTGGTCTGTAATAATTTCGAATGTGGACTGGACCCCCGCAAGCTCTGGTCGCCATTCTTCCAATGATTTTACTATGGCTAGCAACTCTTTATCATAAATATCATAATTTGACTCAGCTGGGCTGTGTTTCAAAGAGAAGAAAGCGACTGGATGAAGAATATTGTCGTCCCCTGTCTGAAGCAGCGCACCCCCCCGAAGCCCAATTTGATGCATCAGTCTCGACCACTGTGTGTCTATGATAATCAAAATACCTGAGTACTGGTGCTTTCGTGAAAGAATCCTTTAAATATCGGAATGCCTCATCCTAATCATCTGACCAATTCCATTTTACGCCTTTCTGTAAGAGGCGGGTTAATGGCTGCATAAGCCCCGAATATCCTTTAATGAAACGCCGATAATAATTTGAGAACCCTAAAAACTGCTGTAACTCCTTTAAGTTAGATGGCTCCTTCCAACTCTCAATTGACTTTACTTTTTCAGGATTCATGCTGAGCCCATCAGTAGAAATAATTAGCCCCAGATACTTTGTCTTCTTTGTATAGAATTCTGATTTTGCAATATCAAGCTGTAGACCTGCATTTCCTAACCGTCTTATTACTTCATCTACATTTTTTGTGTGTTCCTCTCGGGTCTTTGAGTAGATCAGGACGTCATCTAGGTATGCTGTACAATACTTATCCAATGCATCATGTAACGTGTGATTGATATAGTTTTGGAACATTGCTGGCGCATTTCATAAACCGAATGGTGTTACTAACATTTCATATAATCCAAACCGTGTGGTAAAAGCTGTCATCCACTCGTGTCCCTCTGCAATCCTGATACGATTGAAAGCAGATATGACATCCAATTTTGTATAAAAATTTGCACCAGATATAGAATCCAGGGTCTCCCTGATCAAGGGTAGAGGATAGCGGTTTTTTATTGTAACATCATTAAGACCTCTATAATCTTGGCAGATACGCACCCCTCCATTTTGTTTCGGGACTAGTAGTAAGGGAGCGGCAGCGGGAGAGGATGATTGTCTTATAAATCCTTTATCAAGCATGTCGTCAATCCATTTTTTTATGCATTGCAACTCCGAGGGAGAGAAAGGTCTATTTCTACAGGACGGAACTGTTACGGCCTTGTATTCCTAACCTTCGGGGCCTCTGATGCTATTGTTCTTTTCGGGTATTGTAGTGTGACCCTATATGCGCACGGACCAGTTGTATATTATGTATATATGTATATCTCTAGATACCTCTTGTTATCTTCTTTCCCTAGTTTAGAATCTTATGAATTATATTCCAGATCTTTGTCCTTATCTGATTCGACTTGTTCATCTGCTAACCTGTGCTCCCTTCTGGTCGTCACAGGAACCTCTTTGCCTGGCATTATTTCAATCTTATGATCCCACTGACGATGAGGTGGTAGTATTCCGGCATTTTTCGGTAAGAAGTGCTCCGCATGATGATTTAACTCATCTGGCAATTTTTGTTTTATCATATCAATGGTTAAATCAGGCTTATTTTCCAAGAATTTTTCCACATCCGCCTGGTCAACTTTCCGGCGAATAAGATCTAGCAAATCACTGTCTTCTGGACTTTCCCAAATTGGAGTTGTCTCCTCCACGAAAATCTCTTCTTTCACAGAAATATCTTGACTACTTAAACAATTATTTTCTTTCATTTTTGTTATTAGATGTTCTCCTTCATCTTCGCAATCCTCGACTGTGGTATTGTATGATCTGCATGAAGGTTCCAGCTCATTTTTGCAACGAGGATTACAGAATAAGGAGTCTCTTTTACTAGGTAAGCACATTGTCTCCCAATATCTTCCATGAATACAGTTACGTTTACAATATTCAGACCTGAAAGAGAGCGTCATAGACCTCCAATCACAAACTGGATTATGCAGTTTTAACCATGGTATACCTAGAATAACTCGATTACTCTTGCTGAGTTTTGTTATATAAAAGATTAAATTTTCCGAGTGTTGACCGAGATGCAAACGGAAGACGACATAATGCGTGATGGCTGCTTGTGAGCTACCGTCAGCTAGACGTACGGAGCGAGGGGCGACAAGTGGTTTAGTTTCAATTCCAAACCGCTTTACAATCGACTCTTCATCAGCGAATGCAATAGCTGTGCAACCGCTGTCAATCAGACTTGTTGTGGAAATTTTCACAATATCATTAATGCGTGGATTAGAAAGATGAGAACGTAGAAGCATTGAATTACTTGAACTAGTGGAACACATTTCTAGCGGTGAGCTATCTAGTAATACACTTCTTATAAATTCATTCTCATCCTCATAACTCTTTGACCCCTGTCGACGACTTAAGGCAGGGGTTTGTCTTTTAACTGATTGCCCACATCCCGTACGACATCTTTGGAATCTTTGTCTTCAGGGTAGGTATCTGTGATGCTCCCAGTATTGTCCAAGGCGCGAAGTTGTGCAGGGGCTGTCGGACGTAGATAATGTTACGGGTTTTACCCGGTGTTAGTTGGCTGGGCTGACTTACGGGCCCAGCCTTGCATGTAAGTGGGATGTGGCAAATGATCTGTCTATGGCAACAGGTTAGACGCTTAGTAAGCGCTTAGGTAAGGTGGTCGTCAGCACACACCTTACATTGGCTCTGTCCCACTGAAGTGTTCTCTTCATAGAAAATATAGATTATTTTGTGGCAGCCATTGCGTGCAGCGTCCGTGATTCTCGTCCTTTTACATATATTTTCTATCCTCATCATTTACAATTTCTCTCCGTGGGGTGTAGCCCGGAGAATAAATTTATCGCTGAATCTGCCAAAATACACTGAGAGTGCATGAAAATATCAGTCCCAGATTCAGACACCTCTTCGACTCAATCAGCTCAGACTTTTTACAGTCTCAATAACTCGCCAGAGTCATCGTTCAATATAGCTCATATGGCAGATCCTAGTCACAGTAACTCTGACACACCGATGCTAGGTACTTCGGGGAGAGATATTTTATCCAGCCTTCCTCAGAATGAAATACAGGAACTGCTAAGAATACGGGAAGAAAGAAAGGCACAATCACCCCCATCCCAAGAAACCGAATTTTCGGGCGCATCAGGGAACCAGTCGTTTGTAGTTGCGCAAAGAAAGGATGTAACACTGCCGAAATGGAACGGAAAACTTGAAGATTTCGACTTCTACATAAGACGGTTAGAACTAAGAGTAGTGAGGGAGTTAGAACCTTACACTGACTCGTGTAAAATCTGTCTGGATATGATTGATACCCTTCCGGAGGAAAAGCAGGCCCGCGCGGCTGAGTGGTTTCGAGAAAGCGCTAGAACAAATGAGTTTAACTGGCGCCAACTAGCTTTGTTCTTTCGGAAACAATTTGAAGATAAGCAAGCTCGACAGGCGGCTGCAGCTATGTTGAACAGAATGGAGCAGGGATACCATCAATTTTTCCAAGACTTTTTGAAAGACTTCGAATATCGGTTAGCTCTATGTGGAGGTAGCGAAGCTTTTACATCTTTGGGAAAGACTCAACAACTCAAGAACTCGATCAATTCTCGCCTGCGTCGAGCTCTAGTAGGTGTTAAATTGCCTCCACCAACTGATTACAAAGCCTGGGTAGAAGAAGTGATGGAAGTAGCTGCAGAACTGGAAGCACTGGCAGACTACCGACCTAAAGGCGCCACTCAAACTAGCACCGTTCTTGGCGCCCCAAAAAGCGGGAGTGCTCAAGTATATATCAGTACTGAGCCAAATGTTAGGACGCCGAAGCTTGATTCGGATGGGGATATTTCCATGGGTGGGACGAACGCAGTGCTTGCAGCAATTAGGGAATTAAAAGAAAGTGGTATTGGACCGCAAAGAAAAAATAAAAAAAAACCTCGAGCCCCTTGGCGATCCAAGGAAGATTTCAACAGGCTTTATAAAGAAGGGCGGTGCACGAGGTGTACCAAAAAGGGGCATGTAGGGAAGTATTGTGATTCCTATTCGTCTGCTCAGCGACCAGAAGTGGATACCAATTCTCTAGACACAGTCGACAAACTTTCTCTAGTGGAATCGGAAAACGAGGGGCCCTGAGCAAAGTCGCGCCCAGGGCAAATGTCAGGACTGCGGAACCTCAAGGTAACGCCAAAGGAAGTTGGAAAGAAATAATTAGCTCGCCACTGTTAATAGATTGCTTAATTGATAATTTATTCTATACTAAAGCAATGGTCGATACAGGCTGTCTTTGTTTCTCCATTTTTGATGAAAGTCTTGTGCGCAAATACAAAATATCCTCCGTCAAAATAGCCCCGCGAATTCTGCGGCTGGCTGACGGAAAGGCAACAGTAGATGTTAATAGAGTCGCCAGTGTTAACATGGATGTGGATGGGCGACAGGAGAAACTGTGGGGATATGTAATGCCAAACCTGGCATACCCAATAATTTTAGGTAAACCTTGGATGGAGCACAATGATGTGGTTTACTCTGCTAAACGTAAATGTTTGCGAATTGGATCTAGGAAACATGGCATGGTGGTACGCGCGAGTGGTTGGTATGAACAAGGATCCCCGACCAAAGTTAAAGAGCGTGTCTCCTATGTCAGCATCAGAAATGTAGCAATAGAATCGGGCGTAAATTTCGCTAATCTATTGAAACTTTCACAAAAGACCAAGAATTGTATGATAGGCGCCATATCTATGAATGATATCACTCGCGCACTAGAGCCGAAGAAGACTATGTCGCCGAAGGAAGTAAAAATGAGCCTTCCAAAACAAATTCGAAGCTATACCGATCTTTTTCTAGACGATGATGTGCGGGAAGACACCCCACTTCCTCCCCATCGACCGGGTATAGATACTAATATAAAATTACAACAAGATGAGCAGGGTCGAAAGAAGGAAGTGCCATGGGGCCCTTTGTATGGGATGTCACGAGATGAACTACTAGTTTTGAGGAAAACTTTAACAGAGTTAATGGACAAGGATTGGATCCGCGCTAGTAGTTCTCCTGGAGGAGCACCTGTACTTTTCATTCGAAAACCTCAGGGAGGCTTAAGATTTTGCGTAGACTACCGCGCGCTGAACGCCGTAACGGAAAGAGATCGATACCCACTGCCCCTAATACGAGAAACGCTTAGACTAGTGGCCAAAGCAACTTGGATCTCTAAGGTTGATGTCCGGGCAGCGTTTCACAGACTTCGCATTGCAAAAGGTGACGAATGGAAGACGGCATTCCGAACAAGATTTGGATCTTATGAGTGGCTAGTTACACCTTTTGGGTTAGCAGGTGCACCGGCTGCTTTTCAACGATGGATTAATAAGGTATTGGGTAATTTATTGGGTGATACATGTGCGGCCTACCTAGACGACGTTGTAATCTTCTCGGAAGGTAATGTTTCAGACCACTGGATTAAAGTACAGCAGGTTCTGAATAGATTGAGAGATGCGGGACTAAGGCTTGACCCTGGGAAGTGTGAATTTGCTAGGAAAGAAATCAAATATCTGGGGTTTGTATCAATGTCGAAGAAGGAATCAAAGTAGACCCCCGGAAGATAGAAGCAATATCTACATGGGAGGCACCAAAAGATGTCAAAGCAGTCCGAAGTTTTCTTGGCTTTGCTAACTTTTACCGAGGATTTGTGAAGAACTTTGCCGACATTTCGAGCCCTCTTCTGAGTCTTACGAAAAAGGCAACACAATTTTGTTGGACTAACAAGCATCAAAGTGCATTTGAAAAACTTAAAGAACTGTTCATCTCAGCACCTGTATTAGCTATGTGGGATGAGAGCCGGGAGACAGTGATAGAAAGCGATTCTTCGGGCTGGGCTACAGGGGGCTGTCTCTCACAGTATGATAATACTGGATGTCTTCGACCGGTAGCTTATTACTCTAAAAAGCTCGCTCCGGTGGAGTGCAATTATGACATCCACGATAAAGAACTTTTGGGTATCATCAGGTGTCTAAACGAATGGAGGGGCGAATTAATGGGTCTACAGCAGCCATTTAGAATTCTCACGGATCATAATAATCTTAGATACTTCATGACAACACAAAAACTGACAGAGCGGCAAGTGAGATGGTCACAAGTACTATCTCAATTTAATTTCCAGTTAATCTTCAGACCGGGCAAGTTAGGGCAGCGTCCTGATGCTTTATCTCGTCGGGAGCAAGACTTACCAAACAATCCTGAGGATCCTCGTATTAAAGGGCGAGAATTCCAACTAATTAGAGATACTTGGTTTGGCAGTAAAACATATGAGTCAGTATCTAGTCTATCTTCTCTAAGCTCCTCTATACCACGGGGGACCCAATTATTTGAAGAAAAGAGTTTACAAATTTTGTGGGATCAAGGGGTGGAGCAAAATATATCTACATTCACGGAACTTTACTCTTCGGTGTGGAACAATAAAACATCATTTCCGACTCAATTAGGATTCAAAACCTCGTTGTCAGAATGCGAAATAAACGCACAAGGAGCTCTATGCTTTAGAAACCGAATTTGGGTGCCAGAATGGGAGCCTTTACAAACAGCGTTGATCCAACGAACTCATGATTCTCATATAACAGGCCACCCAGGTCGGGATAATACGCTGGCTATTATTTCCCGTTCATTTTATTGGCCACGAATGAGTACGATGGTTCGCCGATTTTGTAGAAACTGTGATGTTTGTGGCCGCTCCCATGTATGGAGAACTCGGCGACAAGGATTACTGCTTCCCTTACCTATACCGGATAGGTTTCATAAAGAACTTTCAATAGATTTTATGACTGATTTACCAGCCAAAGATAAGAAGGACCCACAATATCTTATGGTAATCACAGATCGGCTATTAAAGGGCGTAACTCTCGAAGCTATGAACTCAATGAATGCAGAAGATTGCGCGGAGCGGTTCCTAAACTGTCACTTTCGTTTCCATGGTTTCCCTGCGGCTATAACCTCAGATAGGGGGTCGAATTGGGTGGGTGATTTCTGGACACACCTTTGTAAGCGTACAAATATCGAACAGCGGCTATCTACGGCATTCCATCCAGAAACCGATGGGTCAACTGAGCGCATGAACCAGGAGGTGCTCGCATATATGAGAGCTTTCATTTCGTACTCTCAATTTGAATGGTCAAAAATGTTGCCCACTGCTCAACTCGCGTTAAACAATCGAAACAACTCTAGTTCAGGATTGAGCCCATTTTTTATAGAACATGGGTACCACGCAGAGCCGATCAAGTTAAGCTCTTCACTAAACAAAGCTAAAATAACGCATCCATCAAAGCTAGCAGAGAGGTTTGTAGCTCGAATTTTTGAAGCCCAAGAGTTTGCTGCCGCTGCAATGGCTTCAGCTCAACAGCAAATGGAGGAGCAGGCTAATCGTTCACGTGACCCATCTCCAGAATACAGAGTGGGTGATAGAGTATGGTTGAACCTGAAGAATGTACAGACACCACAGCCTAAGAAGAAATTAGCGTGGGTAAATGCCAAGTATAGAATCACGAAAATTATCTCACCTCATGTGGTTGAATTGGACGTGCCGTCTAGAATATTTCCTCGATTTCACGTGGAGCTGTTACGAAAATCAAGCTGTGATCCGTTGCCATCACAAAAACTAGACGACTCTCTGCCTGACCCCATATTGATAGAAAAAGATGATAGGAATATCGAGCCGGAACAAGAAGTGGAGCGTGTGTTGCGAGCTGAGCGGTTCCGTCGTGGCGGAGGCTGGGTGAGGCGGGTTCTGGTGAAATGGAAAGGATTTGCAGAACCGAATTGGGAAGACAGATCTGAATTGGAAGATGTCGAAGCACTTGATTTATTCGAAGCCAAGTTTGGAACCGGAGACGGAGTAGGGGAAGAGGAAGGTGCGCGCCAGGGTTTAAAAAAAAAAAAAAAAAAATAAGAGAGGGGAGTAATGTTACGGGTTTTACCCGGTGTTAGTTGGCTGGGCTGACTTACGGGCCCAGCCTTGCATGTAAGTGGGATGTGGCAAATGATCTGTCTATGGCAACAGGTTAGACGCTTAGTAAGCGCTTAGGTAAGGTGGTCGTCAGCACACACCTTACATTGGCTCTGTCCCACTGAAGTGTTCTCTTCATAGAAAATATAGATTATTTTGTGGCAGCCATTGCGTGCAGCGTCCGTGATTCTCGTCCTTTTACAGATAATCTGACTGGAAGCCCTGTGAATAATGCTGTGGGATGTATTGCGCTTGATTATAATACATATGAGGTGTTAGCCATGGTTGCATGTTCTGGTGCGGAGGATATTTTTGCTGGGAGGATATCGGGGGGACATATGCCCTAGATTGTAAACGACCATTTCCCCCGCTGACTGATGGCTGGTTAATTGAACGTGTTGGCATTGGGATTGGGTCTATCTTTCTGTGGTGATCTTTCGCAAAATGGCCCTTCTGGCCACAAGCTAAGCACAAGTGGTTATCCTTTCTATGTTTCCTGTCAGATTCTGTGAGCTACACACGACCGAGATCCATTGGATCACCAGCATCAATCGCATCCTGACTAGATCTTAGATCTTGGCGTGGAGAATAGCTGGACGTTTGTTGGATTTTTGCAATGTGCTCCTGCTGTCCCAGGTTTCGGGCAATCCTATTGATCATTTGACTCCAACCGTTGAAGTCGCCATCCTCGGGCAGGTTCACTTGATTGTCTATAACATTGGTTATCCTTATATTTAACTGCTTCCTTAACATATCGACTTTTGTCCTGTCATCATATTTAGCCTTTTCTGCAAAATGATCAAAGTCTAATTTGAAGTCTCTGTAGGCGCGCTTTTCTTGAAATAAGGTATCCAATTTATTTTTGGCTGTCTGAGTTACATCTAGCAACATGTATCGCCCGTCCAATACTGACCACAATTCTTCAGATGTCTCCCATGCCCATTTTGCAGGATGGTGAGGGTTCTTGTTCATCATCTGAACACCATCTTGCACGGAATCCCATGCCTTGTCTGTGAGTTGCCCTGTAATGTATGAAATTTTCTCAAATTCTCCAGGGAAGCAGGGTTTATCAACAATTATAGTCTGTTGAACTTGTGTCTTCCATCGCTCGTATGCCAATTGTCTTTTCTCCATGTTGTTATGATTACCAGTAAACTTATCATGGTCTGTTGTGGTACGGCGAGGTGTTCGGATAGCCTGTTCGTTAGAAACAATGTTGGAGTTAGCAATATTGTTTTGAATTTGGGTTTGTAACTTAAAAATTTCATCATTCCCCGATGATATGTGAGCATTCAATTTGCTTATTCTCATATTTAATGTATTGATATCGTTCAGACAGCTTTCTACTTGCTGGTTTTTCGTTTCTATTATTTCTCGTGCCTTTAAAGTATCCTGATGAGCGAGAGTAAGTCTTTCGTCAAGCTCACTGATGTGCCCTTTCATGCTTTTAAAATTGGACTCAAATTCAGATATTGTTGCTGACTGGTGGGAGATCTGCCTGTTAAGTTTGCCAAACTTAAGATCAAAACATTTTAACAAACTACAAAACATTATTTTTTCAGGTGAATCGGAAGTTGAGGCTATTGTTGTCAAGAGAGGAGTCGGATTTGAGTCTGGTGGGAATGTGTAGTCTCCAATAGCGCAGGCAAGATTTGGCCAACTTCCACGGAAGGAATCTAAAAGTTGATTCATAATGGACGCGTCCTGGTTGCTGGCCATTTTTATAAAAGCTGGATAAATTGATTTTAAGAATTTAGGGGTGCCTTGTCGCGTTCGAGAAGAACCTTCTGAAAGGATACAATTGTTTTCTGGTTACAGGTTACTGGATCAGGGAAGCAGGGCGCGGTAAGGCACGTGTGTTAGAGATCGCACAAAATGTCACGGAATATATGAATGGAATATCTGGATCTGGATGGGTCGGGATAGATAACTGTGTTGTGCGATAAGGAGAGTAAATCTAACTATGTACATGGAAGTCTCTAAGTCCTAAGTTCGCTAAGCCATTCCTAGGACTAAGTCCCATGACATTGAGATTTTTGCTGTTTGCGTCGAGTTTGTCGCCTTGGGCGTTGACTGTGCGGCTTTGGTTGGAACCGGGATTGACTGTAGGCCATTCCGGGTGATAGAGGCCCAAGTAGTCTTGGGCTGGTGTACTTCGGCTTGAGCCGTTTTGCGCTGTTGCTCACTTTGTTGGCCAACAGTAGATTCTGCGGTCTTTCCAGCTGTAGCCTGGATTTGGGGGCGTGGGGGAAGTGATGGGAGGGTTGTTCCTGGTCCCGCGATGATGAAGTGAGCTATTGCAGCTCTGATGTAGACCTTCATGGAGTCTATGAATTGAACACTCGACCCTTTGGATAGGGAGGTGAGAACATTCTCGACACCGTTGATTGCAGCGGTGCAAATTTTTCCATTTTCTGCTGTTTTTGCGGCCCGGCGTTCCTGAGCCTCAATAAGGGCCCTAAGTTCGGGGGGGCATTCCTCCGTCTGCCTGCGTTCATTTCTGTTAAAGTTATAAGCTTGAGCAAATATGGAGGTTATAGCGGAATCAGTGTTGGCGGTTAGACCAATACAGTAAGTCTCGTATGAAGATGTTAAAGGAAGAATTGACTGGAAACAAGTGTATTGAGATGTATGGTTCTGAGTAAACTGAGCTGATGAGAGTGAGATTGCGTGTGCGCATATCTTATCAACTGAGGTTTTTGACCAGTATTTATCAATCTCCATGGATCATAAATTATGATCCCTGTAGATGTAAATCTATATACGTACAGATATATGAGCCAGGAATATAAAGCTAAATACATGTTTGTCGATAATAGATCCGAGAGAACTATAACTTGCATTTGAGACACAGTCATCTGCTGGAATGCTAGTGTGAAATAAATGCCAGTGTACGTTAAACTTTCCGTGAGGAATGTGCTGATGACAATGATATAGGAAGGTGAATTTGATAACCTAATTAGCCGGACTTACAAATGAGTTATCCTTGGCATTCCAGGATATACGATATTTCAACAATTTCCACTGTGAGGAGTGGGGTTCTGTTCTGCAGTTCCTGGTATGTGTTCCAGGTGGTTTTGGGTAGATGTTGCTGTTGAGCAGATTGGATTGGAAAAGCTTGTGGCTGTTAGGCACAGATTATATCACTTAGTGAAGCGAGTGGGAAAATAGAGGAGTCTGTAAATCTGTTGTGGAGAGTTGTTGATTACTCCCACTAGGACACAGAGTGCTATATAAACTATATTTTATAATAATAAAATCTAGTGGCTGGTATTTGTTATAATGGAAGTTGTGTAGAGAAGCTTAAGCTGTTAGGCTTCTGTTTAATATCACCTAGTGAAGCGAGTTGGGAGATTGAAGAGTCTGAAAACTATAGTGGAGAGTTGTTAATTAAACCCACTTAGTATCAGAGTGCTACTTAAACTAATTATTACAACTAAGCGAGGGACACAATTACTAGCTTATTGTGGATAATTGGGAGGCTGGTCAATGTATGAGTCATCATGAACCTGGCTAGAGAACTTATACCTTTCTACGTTCCATGTTAATGATACCCTTCATTACCATATAGCACCAATTTCAACACCCCTTCTCACTTTGTACCAAAGATATTGGTGCACAAGTGCATCAGTCTTGGTTTTGGTAGACCTTTTGTATAGATGTCCGCAAGATTATCAGCTGACGGAATATGTAGTAAGGTGAGCGTTCCATCTTCAACTCGCTCTCTAGTGAAATGATAAGCGATGTCAATATGCTTTGTTGCATCATTGAGCTTTGGATTATGTGCTAGATCAATCGCGGAATTATTATCAGTTGACAGAGAAGCAGGTATATTTCTATCCAATATTTGGTGAAGTCCTCGTACAATCCAGAGGAATTGCTTAGTTGCGTACGACAGTGCCATATACTCAGCTTCACAAGTGGAGTGAGCAACAGTACGTTGTTTGCGAGACTTCCAGCAGATTGTGGATTGACAAGTTGGAATAAATAACCAGAGAAACTTCTGCGTGTATCGAGACAATTTCCGTATGATGCGTCACAGTATCCATTGAGAACCAGGGGAGATTCAAATTTGTATAACAAACCGACATCTTTTGTCCCCTTGATATATCGTAGAACTCGCTTGGCAGCACCTAGATGAGTGACAGATGGATCTGAGTTAAATTGAGAGAGGTGAGAGATTGCATATGCAAGATCAGGTCTAGTGGCAGATATGATATACATTATAGATCCGATTATTTGCTGATACAGAGTAGTATTGGCCCTAGGCTCTCCATTTTGCGCAGCCTTTAGCGGTTGGTTACACTCTATAGGCGTGGAGACCGTATTACAATCTTGCATCGAAAATCTATCCAGGACTCTATTTATGTATGCAGACTGCGATAGAGTGATACCTACATTTGAGTACTCGATCTGAATTCCAAGTAGCCAGTGAAGAGTTCCCATATCCTTGACCTTAAATTCGGTCTTGAAGTGGTTCACTAAATCTTCGATGACCTCATCTTGTTCTCCAATCAGTACTATGTCGTCCACGTAAACTGCAATGATCATTTTACCTGTGTTGTGGATGAATACACAGGGATCAAATAGGGAAGGAGCAAGACCATAAGGAATGATATATTCAGCCAACCTGAAGAACCATTCCCGAGGTGATTGCTTGAGTCCGTATATACACCTTTTAAGTTTAGCAACATGATCTCCTTGCCTGTACCCTTCAGGAAGTTCCATGTAAATATCCTCATTCAAGACTCCATAAAGAAATGCAGTTTTAATGTCGAGCTGTCTCGTTTTCCATTTCTTAGATGCTGCAATCGCCAAGATTAACCGTAATGAATCAAGTCGTACAACTGGAGCAAAGGTTTCGTCATAGTCAAGCCCTTGGATCTGTGAGAATCCCTTGGCCACGTAACGTGCTTTGTATCGTTCAACTTCCCCATGTGCGTCTCTTTTTATTTTGCACACCCATTTACCATTGACAACTTTTCGTCCTGTAGGCCGAGGAACAACATCCCAAACGTCGTTATCTTTAAGGGATGCTATCTCCTCATCAAATGCCTTTTCCCAGTAAGCCCAGTTAGGTGATGACTTGGCAACACTGTAGGAGCTGGGCTCAGATTCATCATGAATATTTAACAAGGCTAACTCATTTCCATTGCCACAAGTTGAAATCTGCGATGCGGGTTGAGGAAGATCACGAGAAGCTTTCCACCATTCCCCCGTTATCGTGTCTTCATATGTCCGAGGACGTATCGTGCGCTTTGGTCTGGAGTTGACGGATGTTCTTGAATCTTCATTTGATGGGTCGGGCGGATTTGACAAAGCTGCTGTTGGTTGGGGCTCGATCTGAACAGTAGTTGGAATCGACGACGGTTCTTGCAATGACGGCTCTCTTAAATTGGACTGAACAGCCAGACATGGATCTTGATTTTGATGAATATTTCGAATATCTTGTTCTTGTCCAACATTTGGAGGATTTGACAAACTGGTCAACATCAAGGATGATGTTGATAAGTCTGGTTGATTATGGTATGTGGATAGGAATCAAAAGTTTTCTCAGAGACGGAATTATCAACATGGTAAGGTAGGAATTCCACGTCGCCTGATATAACTATCTGTTTCCTTTGAGACACAAATATTCGATAGTGGTGATCAACTTCGGTGTATCCAACGAACAAACCTTTCTCTGCCCTTGGTAGAAGCTTGCTTCCAGATGGTCGCTTCGCCATGGGGACATGCACGTAGCATTCTCTTCCAAAGGGTTGAAGGTGTAGAATGGATGGTTTTCTCTCATGGAAAGCTTCATATGGGGTCTGTCCATTTACAGAGCCATGTGTAGTACGATTTTTAGTGTAAACAAATGTTTGCGCTGCTTCAGCCCACAACCGTTTATCTTTGACTGTGATCAACATTGCACGAACTCCTTCAGCAATTGATCTGTTGAGTCTTTCGGCTACACCATTTGATTCCGGAGAATAGGGAGGAGTCAAGTGGTGACTTATCCCCTTCTGAGCGAGATATTTGGATAGTGATTCATTGACATATTCGCCGCCATTATCTGTCCTAAGAAACTTGATTTTGCAATCGTACTGAGTTTCCAAGGCCGTAATAAAATCTATGATAGCTTGTGCTGCATCAGATTTATATCTTAGGGATCGGATAGTAGTGCATCGAGTTGCATCGTCTATGAAACTTATGTAATAAAGCGCGTTGCCATAAGATGGAACAGGGAATGGACCTGCAAGATCTGAATGAATATATTCACCTTTATGTTTTGCTCGGAAAATAGATGGGGGTGGTTTATGGTGTACCGACTTCGAAGACATGCAAGCATCACAGTAAAAGTTTTCTGGTGGACTTGGTATAATACCAGAGTTTTGGATGAGCTTATCTGTCTTAGACATCATTGAAGGTGCTGAATGACAGAGAGCCTCATGCCAAAATTCAAAGGTAGAGCATGCAGTTTCATAACTATTGGCCATTTCCTTGATCACGGGTAACGGGCCATCGTAGTAAGCTTCCAACCATATTTTATTATTTTTATATATCTTCATCGTAGTACCATTATCTTGGAGCATGTATCCTTTGGATCTAGCCTTTTTCCAAGAAAACAGTGGTAGGGATAATTTGGGCACGTATAGTACATCATCAATTTTAAAAGTAGAAATATTTCCATTTGATAGTATACAATTTAATAGCACTGTTCCTTTTCCTTCAATCGATATCTTTTCATTTGAGCTTGACATTACATGACCCGCGCAAACTGAAAGTCGTTCGAATCGTTCTGGATAAGGACACATATGAGCTGTTGCACAGGTATCAAAATAGAAAGGATGATGACTTACCCCTTGAGGTCCACTGACAGCAGCATTTGCTCGTTCTTGGATATCCTTGGAGCCCTTATCTATGGATGAGTTTCTTTCTCGGAGCCTGACACAAGCGTTCCAAACATGTCCTCTATACTCCAACGGAAAGTGTCTCCTACAGAAGGAACATTCTTTCGGTTTAGAATCTTTAGGATGTTTAGATTTAATGACTTTATAGGGTCTTGATGCTTTGGAAGTGTCATTTTTCGGCCTCCTGTGATGCGTGACATGGGCTGAGTGAGAAGAGGATTGAATTGGAAATTCATGATCAAGATCTAGAAGACGCTGCTTAACTTCAGTGTAGGATAAATTATCCTTTGTCACCAAATTGTCAACGATATTCTTGTGATGTCGACTCAGACATGCCAGTATCATATCCCTCTTTATCTCATCATCATCCAAAAAATCAGCAATCTTTTGACGACTGAGACTAGAAGATTCTCGGGCTAAAGATGTAGTCCGAAAGTATTCGTTCTCATAAATGTCAATGAAAGAAGTCATCGTACCACTGGGATCGTATGTGCTCGAGAGCGACATCAAAGATCCAAGTTGATGAACCAATGTGAACTTATTGGTCCGATGAAATTCGGCACTCAAGTGGTTCCACATCAGATGGGGGTCTTGTAGTTTGAGAATTTTTCTCAGTATACTTGGAGACACCACCAAGATATATATATTAACAGCAATTGTAGACAATTCGCTGTATGCTTCCTGCTCTTCAAGGCAAGCATCTTCCTTTGGTTTCTTTCCATTCACAACGAGTTCAAAGAGCTTCTGACCTCTCCAGATTGCCTCCATCGTGATTGCCCATGACTCGTAGTTATCGTGTCCGACGAGTTGGGTGACATTAGAGAACGACATATTTCGAAGCGTGCAATTTAGTCGCTTTGCAAAGAATCTTTCGTTATCTTTATCAGATGTGGAGGAAATTGGGTTCGAAGGTAAGTTTGCCATTTTTCTGTTGAACTGTTAGATGATTGATTGGATAATAAAGAAAAGGGAAATTCTAGGATATTAATGCTTTTCTTTGGGCACCGGGTCATAACCTGTTATAATGGAAGTTGTGTAGAGAAGCTTAAGCTGTTAGGCTTCTGTTTAATATCACCTAGTGAAGCGAGTTGGGAGATTGAAGAGTCTGAAAACTATAGTGGAGAGTTGTTAATTAAACCCACTTAGTATCAGAGTGCTACTTAAACTAATTATTACAACTAAGCGAGGGACACAATTACTAGCTTATTGTGGATAATTGGGAGGCTGGTCAATGTATGAGTCATCATGAACCTGGCTAGAGAACTTATACCTTTCTACGTTCCATGTTAATGATACCCTTCATTACCATATAGCACCAATTTCAACAGTATTTGCGTCAAAGCGCATTAATACTAACCTCACAATTAATGGGAGATTAGTGACGTGTATTCTACACATCCCTGTCTTTACCATAATTGGAAGAACCAATTTCAACAGCTGCACCTTTCGCCGTGTTTACATCTACAATCGCTGTCAGCCTTGTATCTGGCACAGCGACTTTCATTAGAGGCAATGTCTGCTGCCCAGTAGTCACCTTTCCTGGATGTTTGTGGCTCGTGGCGGCCTTACTAGCTCCAGTCGCGTCAGGCCTTGAGTGAATAGAATCAGGAAATCTTTCCAGATCCTTAAGAATTTTGTTAATGTCGAGACTGTCGAGGTCTAACATCTTGTAGTCTAGGGCGATGTTGTCGATCAAACAGTCGATGTTCATCTCTTGGACGGGGGTGAGGGAGCCCAGCTTATTACATGCTTTCAAATGAGCAACGTGTTTGATATGTTTGCGGTTTTCTATGGCGTCTTTCGGTCGCGCTGGTTACTGCGAACTGGAGGCATGTTGGCGACCTGCCAGTTGCTCACAAAATTTGAATTTAGGATGAACAATATCTCAGTATCGAGGGAGGGGAATGGAGAGGGAAAATGGGGATATTCGAAAATTCGAATTTCAAAAAAATTGTGTGTGTGGGTTTTTTTTATTGTACTACTTGAATCATAGACTATCTAGCACATTGGGCTCCTCTCTGTCACAGATCAGCTATAGAAAGCAGAAAGCATTTTTATGGGTGATTGTATATTAACAATTCAACTATGGAGATCTAAGTTCTACATACTACGCTAGATATATGTACAGACACTTTGGCTTCTAGGTTCTTCCCTCTAAGATCAGTTCACATCTGGATGATTCCAGTTGCTGCTCCAAGGATATCTTTTTAGCAGCTTCTCCGACTTTCAGCTGTAGTTACATTCATATGGGATCTTCTAGACACTTCATCAGTAGTTCTAGTACATTCTGTGGGGCTCTTTCTTCAGCCCGACCCTAATAGTTGTACGCCAGTACTTGCCAGTACTGGCTACAGGAAAGTACCGGCTTTTTAGCCGTTACACTCTCTGACCCAGTGTCACGGGACTAAGGGCTAGCGTCATAGAATAGAACATATGTATAGATATCCCATGTATTTAGACTTCTCTTCTCTTACTATCGCACAACACAGTTATAATCTCTTCCCTTTAGTACCTGACCTGTGAGCCACTGTGACATTTTGTGCGATCTCAATTGTGTCCCGTTGCATTTGAATCCCGACATCATAGAAAAATTAACTACCTTATTCTGACTCCTGTCTGCGACCTGACACAAAATCTGAAGTAAATCCCAGCAATCATCTCATAGAGTTTCTCAACAAATCAGATTAAAATAATAAAAAAATATTGTAATTGTTAACAACATGGACTCTGACCCCAGAGCCACTGAAATTATCAATGCTTTTCAGAAGAGCTGGCCGAACTTGAGCGCAGCAATTGAAGGGCATCAGTTCCCAAATGACTCGAATCCAGCTTCTCTGCTGAGCTCGATTGATTCAACCACTAATACACCCGAAACTATTTTGTTTTGTAGTTTGCTCCAGTGTTTTGATTCAAAAATTGGTGAAATTAAAAATACAAATATGACTGAAATTATATCCTTAAACTCAACTATATCTAATTTAAATTTAGCACGCTCTTTAGACAACAACAAGGTGTCAACCTTAAATGATAAAATTTCAAGCTTACAGTCTGAAATAAATAAACTACAGGTTGATGCCATTCTCAGCATGAAACCCTCGAACATTGATTCTACAAATACAAGATTGCGCCGGACTAGATCAGATCCAGAAAAATTTTCTGCTGCACAAACAAGCACTGAAAAACGTCAAACGCTATATGAGAGCTGGAAAATACAATCCAACAAGTGTTGATTGTGGATGGTAGTTGCTTTCCTGGAAATTTCAATTGTATATCGTATATAATCAGCCAACTCTCAGGGAAAGCATGGGAAGCTATTAAAGACGGTGTTCAGAAAATGAATTCATACCCAAGTGATTCAGAGAAGTGGCATTGGAGAATGCAAACAGACTTATGGCAAGTCCTTGATAGGAGATACATTCTACTTGATACTACCCAGATGGCAAAGAATGCCTTTGACACACTTTACCAAGACAAACGTACTTATGGAGATTTTAAGGCCGACTTTGATCATTATATAGAAAGGGCAAAATATGATGACCGAACTAAAGTGGATCTCCTTAGAAAACGACTTAATCGAAAGATTACTGGCGTTATTAACAACCAAGTAAATCTTCCTAATTCAGACAATTACACTGGGTGGAGTGATATGATCAATAATATTGCTCGCAATATCAAACAACAGGAGCACATCCTCATGTTGCAATCTTCATCTAACTCAATGCAACAGAATTATCACCCAACAGACCATTTTTTACCTTGTGCTGGAACATCCGATTCTAAAGATCCTATGGACCTCAGCCGCATTTCAATATCAAGTGCTGAGCGTAAATTTCGAATGGAAAACGGCTTATGTCTTGCCTGTGGTCAAACCGGACATATGGCCAAAGACCACCATCGCATGATTGACCCAGTGCCAATGCCAAAGCGTCCTACCAATCAATGGATATCTCGTGAGAGAAATGGCTATAAACAATTCCCTACTTTTAATACTCATGATCTACCTAGCACTGAATATTTAACACCAGAAAATCAGCCCTTGCCAATTCCGATGATGTATTATCCTCCGCCTCGATTTCTACCCAAATACCATCATCAGTCACCAGACCAATTCTCAAACTCACAGCTTTTAGACCCCGACGCCCCGGTTCGATCTCGTCTGAGAGTGTTAAATGGAAACCACGGATTTGAAGAACATTGCCAATCTCAGAATTCAGGGGATAAAAAACAAGCTTATAGAAATTGTGAACAGTTAAAAGACCAACCCCTAGTTTAAGTCGCTGCCAGGGGTACAATTGGTATGGAGATGAAGACAAGGCTATCCAAGATATATTGATGGATAATTCCACTTTGGAATTATGCTCAACTGGTTCCTCAAATTCAATGCTTCTTAGCTCTTCTCTCTCTAACCCGCGCACAAATAATTCAGTTATGTTTCCCACAACAAGTTTGATTGATAGTGGCTGCACTGCTATGGCATTTGCTGACAAAAATTCTATTGTTAATCGTTTTGGAATAGAAACTAAGCCCCTCTATACTCCACGATCTGTTCGCTTGGCCGATGGCTCTACCGAAGCCCCTATAACCCACTACTTTACATTCCGGTTGCATATTGAGCAACATTCGGAAATTATTGTCTTTTTTGTTACTAACCTAAGTAGATGTAATCCCATAATTCTTGGCCTACCATGGCTAAAATTACACAACCCTAAATGTGATTGGAGCTCCTTGAGCCTCACTTTTAGTTCCTTGTATTGCCGACACCACTGCCTTGATTGGAAGTACCTACAGTCCAATTCTTCTCAGCAAGTAAGATCGGTTACAGCAATCTCATTGACAGATAAAATTTTGTCAATACCTGTTACACATAAGCCACTTCAAACTGCTGCACCAGATAATTATGAAATTGAATCTTTCCTTCCGAATTTTAATAACCCTGATACACCAAAATATGAAAAAGAAACGACCTTTACTACCTTCAAGGATGATAATGAGTTTGATATCCTTCAGATTTTCCCTAGCCCTGATCATCCTGATATTTCGGATCTTTTACGTCGAAAAGTGATACAGAGTGATATTGATAAATTTCTCCAAGATAAACCCGAATTAAACACCGAGGCAATAAAAGCCATATTACCACTCGAATTCCATCATTACACCAAACACTTTCTACCAAAGAATGCAAACTCTCTCCCACCACATCGTCCTTGGGACCATAAGATTGAACTTGTCCCTGGAAAACAAGCACCCTATCGTAAAAACAGGCCCTTCTCTCCAGCAGAGTTGAATTGTGTCAAGAAATGGATTGATGATATGTTGGCTAAAGGTTTCATACGTGAATCTTCCTCACCAGTTGCCGCACCTATCCTCCTCGCCGCCAAACCAGCTGGGGGAATAAGAATATGCCAAGACTATCGTGGCCTTAATGATGTTACCATTAAAAATCGATACCCGCTCCCCTGATCCGTGAGACTTTAGATTCCATTTCAAGAGCTAGATATTATACTAAGCTAGATGTCATTGCTGCTTTTAATCGTATCCGTATTGCTGAAGGACATGAATGGATGACTGCATTTACTACACGATTTGGCTTATATGAGATGTTGGTAACACCATTTGGTCTATGCAATGCCCCTGCAACTTTTCAGAACTACATCAATCATATCTTACATGATGCACTCGACAAATACTGTACGGCATATTTGGATGATGTTTTAATATACTCAGAGACCAAGGAAGAACATACCAAACACGTAGATGATGTAATACATCGACTCGGTGATGCAGGATTACAAATTGATATCAATAAATCAGAATTCTATACCACAAAAACCAAGTATCTCGGGATAATTATCTCCACTGATGGACTGAGTATGGATCCTGATAAAGTTAAAGTAATTCTAGATTGGGAAAAACCAACAACTGTGAAAGAATTGCAAAAATTCCTTGGCTTCTCAAACTTCTACAGGAGATTCATAAGAGGCTATTCAGGTGTAATCGAGCCCTTAACACGTCTTCTACGTAAAAAATCACCATGGATGTGGTCTATTGAGCAGGCGGACGCTTTTTCGAAACTCAAAAGTTCATTTACACAAGCACCAATCCTTGCCTATTTTAATTATCACAAGCAGACCGTAGTTGAAACTGATGCATCCAATTGGGCCTCAGGAGGAGCACTCCTCCAGAAGGGAGATGATGGCATACTTCATCCTGTAGCTTTCTTTTCCTCAAAGCACAGTCCTGCTGAATCAAACTATGAGATTTATGATAAAGAGCTTCTTGCAATAATTAAAGCTTTAGAAGAATGGCGCCCAGAACTAGTAGGTGTGCAAGAGCCATTTGAGATAATTACAGACCATAAGAATCTTCAAACCTTCCTGACAGCTAAACAGCTAAACCAACGTCAGGTACGGTGGTCTGAATTTTTGTCTCAGTACAACTTTATAATCACTTATCGTCCTGGGTCACATGCAGTAATACCAGATACCCTGAGTCGTTTACCAGGACAACAACCAAAAGATGATTCTGATGAGCGTCTTCAACACCGTTTTCGCACTTTGATTCCAGAACATAAAGTCCATCCTGATATACTCCACAGCCTTCTCAACAAGAACCAAGTTGTTGATCACATATCTGCTATATCTCATGGAACTTCTATCACCGAAGCTATATCCCTTGCTTACAAGAATAACGACATTGCTAAGTTGATCATAAATTCTTTACAAGATACCACAAAGCGGTGGTGGCCCGGACCCTTACGATCATTACTCCGAAAAGACAAAGTAGAGTTTAAAATTAATGCCGGATTTGTGTACTTTCGAAAACGGCTTTTTGTACCAGACTATGAAAATCTTCGTCTTGAAATTGTGCACCGTTCCCATTCTTCCGGCCCTGCAGGTCATCCAGGTCGTGTAAAAACTTTGGATCTATTACAAAGAACCTATTGGTGGCCACAAATGACCAAATTTGTTGCTGATTTTGTGAAAGGATGCGCTCTCTGCTTCAGGACTAAGACTCCACGTTCATCGCCTCCCGGATTTCTTAAGCCTCTCGAAATTCCAGTCCGTGCATGGTCTGACATTTCAATTGATCACGTTGTTGACTTACCGCCGTGCAAACGTGATGGTAAGATATTCCACAATATCCTAGTGGTTGTAGATAGACTCACTAAAATGCGTCATTTTATACCCACTACATCCCTTGATACATCTGAATTGGTTGAATGTTTCATCAAAAACATTTATAGACTACATGGTGCACCTGACTCTATCATTTCTGATCGTGGTTCCGCATTTGTTTCTGAGTTTTGGCGTAGGATTAATACTCGTCTCTCTATCACTCTCAAACCTAGTTCGGCTTTTCACCCACAGACTGATGGTCAAACAGAAATAGTCAATGCATCTCTAAACCAATATCTTCGTTCCTTTGTTAGTTTTACCCAAGATGATTGGGTTGATTGGCTACCACTAGCTGAGTTCTCTGGAAATAATCAGACAAGCGAGACAACAGGCGTATCTCCTTTCTACGCAAACTACGGTTTTAATCCACGTCTAGGAATCGAACCCCCAGAGCCTAAGCCACCATCGCTATCAAATACTGCAAAAAGAGAGTATTTAAGAGCAGACTTAGTTGCTGACCGCTTTGATCGAATTCTTTCTAAGTTAAAAGCCATGTCCCACCAGTCGCAGGAGAAATATGAAGAATATGCAAATTCTCGAAGATCAGAAGCCCCAGTCTACAGAGTAGGAGACAAGGTAATGATTTGCCTTAGAAACCTGAAGACAAACCAACCAAAGAAAAAATGGGATGATAGATGGGACGGTCCTTTCACAGTCTTAAAAACATATGATGGTGCTGTTATTATCGATCTCCCAGATCATATTCATGTAAACAATAGTTTCCACACCTCTTTGGTTCGACCATGGAAAGATCCTGTAATACCTGGGCAATCTTTTATCAATAAAAATGAGCGTCGTAGCGTTGCTGGAAGAGTAGCGGAAAGGGATGATGATGGCAATATTGAAGACAAGTGGGTATTTGAAAAAATCTTAGATGTGCACAATCAAGATTGTAATGGTCTTACCTACCTCATTAAGTGGAAATATGATGATTTGCCTTCCTGGCAGCCAGAATCAGACTTAAAAGGGTGCGAAAAAGCCCTCACAGATTTTCATAATTTAAACCCTCATAAACCAGGACCGCCATCATGGGTAAATATACCAACAACAAACAAATCAATTGCACCACAACAGCCACGCCGCTCAGAGAGGAAAAAGCGGCTAACATGGAAATTAGCTGAAACAAAAAGCTAATATATATTTACATAAAAGGAATATTACCTGGAATTAATAATAATTTTCTGATAAGGGGTTCTGTTTGGAGACCAAACAAAATTTAGAGGGGGAGTACTGTCACGGGACTAAGGGCTAGCGTCATAGAATAGAACATATGTATAGATATCCCATGTATTTAGACTTCTCTTCTCTTACTATCGCACAACACAGTTGTAATCTCTTCCCTTTAGTACCTGACCTGTGAGCCACCGTGACACCCAGGCCACACCTTGTACAGTGCTCCTCGCCTCTTATGTTTCTTGAAAGATCATCGATATATTGCCCTAGATGAATAGCCATTCAGCTCAGTATTTACTCATGGAATTCAGCCACCTTTTCCTCGAAACCTTCTACCCAAAAAAAAATAAAATGGTAGCAATGGAAACTCATTGGATGTCTTTTCCTCCATGATCAATGGTTGGTGATGAGTAGGGCCCCGACCCTACCATCTGATCTGATCGTGGTTAGCTTCATGATAATGGTGATAGGGGGATGTGTTTATGGATGAACACGAAACAGACCGCGAAGGCGATTGGGAATCCTCATCAAAGTGAGGACTTTGTTACTCAATCTCGGCTCTGCAGACTCTACAGTGAGAGCTGGAGGTTCGTAGGGGACACCACTGACAGGTGTTGAGAATAGTCCCCCTGTTGTGCTGGCTCGGTTGAGTTGTTAGGAGACAGGGGAACGGAGGATGGGTGTTTTACTTGGTATATGAAATGGGGAACGTACACTTGCGTTTGACGGCTAAGATATGATGTTTTATCGAGATTAAATTGTAGATGACTCTATGGATGTGTGTTCTAATTTACAGTGGGAAATATTCCACTTTTATACCCCATGGGCTCGCTTACCAGCGAATCATATGCCCACCATGCTTACTCATGCAGTGTGCCTTGCCTGAACAAATGCGCCAAACATGTCATGTGAGTTGTCTATGCCTGAGGTACGTTGATGACACACTCACCCTCCATGCGCTACCTGCCAGGGCTACCTTAGCTGAGCACAACAATGGGCTCCTGTATTAGGAAAGGGTGGAAAATACAGGCTGGTGCACAGACGCTGTTCATGTACTTTACAATCTCTTCACCTGCCGAGTTTAGTGAAAAAATCCATCCAAATAATATCATACTTCACATCATCCATTAGATGATATTATCAATCGTCGGGATACACATCTAGCATCATCTTCATAGATCACCACTGTCAGTAAGAGTTCACATTTGATACCTACTGACACCCATTTGGCCACAGTGATACGCACTCAGTGTCCATCGTGCCATCACCCAGTGTGAGCGCGCCATCTCCGCAACTCACCATTGCACATGAGCCTGTGCCACTCCACCGAAGGACAGCAGAGTCATTTAATCGCCATATACCTCACAGCTCATAACCACAACACCCCCTGATGGCATCTGTATTCCTGACTTATTGTCTCATGACTCATGTAAATTCTATTAATCTAACTTAATCGTAAGATTATTGTCAGAACTTAGATGAAATTAATATATATACCACAGTCAACGACATCAGTAATCATCATCTGCTTCAAAGATATCTTCATTATTTTTTCACGAGATTATTCACAAGTTTAGTATATAATCACACAATGTAGAATGCCTCCGGGTAGACGGAAGAAAGCTCGTGGGATACCCTAGCCCCTGAAGCCAACCGTCTCTTGGACATCCAAAACTGTGAAAAATGGCGATTCAAACTTCAATAAGACAGCCGTCCTCGAAGCCCTCACTACCAGAGGCTCTGTGAAGACGGGCCAACTGAATGAAATTCCCAGGAAGAAGATATCGAGATCGATTCCAACTCAGACCTATCATCAGCCCCCGACGACGAGACAATGTTAGAAGACATGGGCTCAAATCCCTCTATTGACCTGACACCTAGTGATCAGGAGTCACAAACCAAGGCAGCATTAAACCCTAGAAAAGCCCTTCAAGGTCTAGAAGATTCTATACATGAAGCTCCTGTATCTGAAGCATTTCCTTCAATTAACGAGGCAACAAGCCCACCTTCCACATGTAATCAACGTGTTATTTCCGAATTCTCATCTAAGTCTATCAACGAATTCGCTGCATCACTAACAGTGTGGTAGAATGTAGGTGCCAAATAGCTCAAAAATCCCCCACTATCCATCGCCGTAGCCCTTCAAGCCATCACTATTCGGGACGCTGCGCGCCTTATTGCCTGCCTGCCAATTTTTGATGAGCCCAGTTTCCAGAAAAATGCCTCTATCCATCCTACCAGTAATATAGACAGGGCAGAGTAGAATGCTCAAGAGGAAAGAGTACCCCCTGTGTCGGATCCCTCATACTCGGCAGCTGCCCAGGGAGGTAGCAATGCCCTAAGCCTACCTCGCCAAAACCTGACGCTAGAGTCATCATCCAACTACCTGTAGAACACCCCCTTCGTGGCAAAGTTCCACTCTTTGTGAGAGCAAAGCTACGCCGCCTCCTAAGCTGCCCGGAACTCATCAAAGATATCCGGATGGTGCCCACGGGGCTAGCCCTGGTGGCTCCAACTCCCTCTAAAGCCCAGTAACTACTCGAAGCAGCATAGGATCTCAAACTTATCACCGGAGAAGCACCAACAGAGCGGCAAGAAAAACGAGTAAAATACCTGCTTGGCCCAATACCAAAATATGGATACAATGCGTGTGGTAACCGCGAGTCCCTTACATTCGAAGAGATTTTACAGGAGCTCGAAGCAGATAAGATAAGCAATGATTATATATATGCAATTTCCTGTACCCGCCGGTCCAACGAATCTTTCAGTAGTGAGGGTCTACTGCTTCTAGAACTTAAAGCCTCATATATTTAGAACCTTCCAAAGAACGTACGTCTATTTACAAGAGCCGCACAACTTAGACCTGTCGAGGACCGACCACAGATTCCATAATGTTAACGCGTGCGCTTGAAGGCCCCTCTGCGGTCTGTGCGCTGCCGAACCAAACAACGGGGTGAGCAGTACCCCTTATTAATGCCTAAACTGTTGTGGCCCGCATCTGACAGCCACTGAGAGTTGCCCAGCACGACCCTGTCGGGAGAATGGAGTCTTAATAAATAAATAAATTATTCAATTATCCTGATTTGGCGCCTTTTTGGCCCATGCAGGTGTTGACTTCAGTCAGATACAATGATGATATAGTTGTGATAAACATCATGCCTCAGATATCATTTGCAAGTCTCACTATTGCTGTGACAAGGCGGCTTTGTCTTCACCGCTGTCGAACTATGCCCTCCGTAAAACTCACCCAAGGGAAACCTCTCAAAAAACCTTGGGTTATCCAGACATGCCACCATCATCAATGTAGCTTACTTAAGTAAGGTGAGGTCTGCCGGAGTTGAACCAGCGATCTTCTGTCTCAGGTGGGATAGATGTTCAGGCTATCCAGACCCTACTTAGAAGACCGGCCCGGATGGTGTACCACTACACCATCCGACCCAATGGAGTCTTAATAAGGCCCAATAAAGAAAGACTAGGACAAGTACGCCAACAAGGTCACAAAGCGTGGCAGGCCAGAAACTAATCTCCAATACCCAAATTGCCTGAAAATCAGAGCGTTGTACCAACTCCCAACCTCGAAATGGAGATCTTCGGGAGCACAACTACTATAGCATAGGAAGTTCCAGCGCAGCTTCCAACCCCCAAAACCGAAGTACAACTTTAATGGCCTGTGGCCGAGGATGTACAAAGCAGACAGCATTTGGTGCTGCGGACTGAGTTTACAAGTTGTCAGGAAATGCTGCTTAGTCATCTAATTGGTCAAGTGTAGGGTATCCACATCCTTGGTATATAACACATCTTGATCACTCCATACTTATAGTACCCACAATAATCATTCTTCTGTATATCCCATATTATCCGTTCTATATTATCTTACTCTCGTGACAATCCCTTCTCAATATCCCAACAGGTTATGAGACCGGAGTTTAATAATTCATCTGCTTCTGTTTTAGAACAATCCACAACAATGTCTTCACTTACCACAGAATTAAAAGGCACCCGCAATCATGACAGTCTTCCACTATACAATTCTAATTAGGGAAACATTGTGATCCTGGGCCTTGGAACATACCCAGAGTGTTGGATTACTTGCCAGATCGCCTTGATAAACGCAGGCGTTTTAATTATTGCTGATAGCACATGTGTCTGGGGGTAACATTTCACCTACTCATGTAAACTAAGCTAGACAGGTCACATGACCTTCATAGCAGTACATAGATTTCATCTGTAGCTATAGGGTTCTTCTTCACATCACCTTCCACCATCCGCAAATACGCACACTTTGTTTTCCCAAACTAAGATACACCTTGTGACTCATTTATTCGACTTTTCATCGTCCCGAGACGTTAAGATGCCCCCCGGGAGGCGTAAAATCCCCACGACACTCGTGTCCCCTGCTCGAGTTGTCTCGCGCGCAGTCAAACGCGCGAGGCCTCGCCCTCCACTTCCAACTGTTCAGGAGGAAGTTATCCTAGCAGCCGCAGCTGAAAAGCAACAATCTCCAGCTGAACCCATCTACATGGACTCAGAAGACGAGTTCATGGACCTCGGATTGGAAACCAAATTTCCTTCCAACTCTTCCTCGGAAAACCTTCCCCTCTCTCCAACGCCAGCTCCCGTATCGGTAACAGCGGCCCTATCGCATTCTCAAAAAAACCCCTGAGAAGAGATTCCACCCAGGGTCTCTCCAGCTCCATCCACGCGTCCACCGAGGATAATGTTGCAACTGAGAAGCAACCTTCCTCAACTCTCCCGCGATCTAGCGCGCGTACCACAGCGCGGACTATCGAACACCCCTCGGCAGCTATGACAAATAACATAGCTGCTTCATTGTTGGCATGGCAAAATGCCGGAGCCCAACATCTACGTGGTCTACCGCCAACAATCGCGGCGGACCTCAAGGCTATCGTGACGCGAAGCGCAGCTCGAGTCATTGCAGGCCTCCCCGTCTTCGAGCAGTCCCAAACTGCTCCAAATGCTAAAGTTGGCGCACAACCAGCCCCACAACCAGAACCACCTGCAAGTTCTACTTACGCAAATGCTGCGAAGAAAAACTTGTCCGTACCTGCACACCTTGCAAAGGCTACGCCCAGGGTTACAAGTCCAAAGAAGAAAAACAGGCCGGACTCTAGAGTTATGATACGTCTAGCGCCCGACCACCCTCTGAGATTCCAGGATTCTCTTCTGGTCCGTACAAAGCTGAGAAGCTTTCTCGAAAAACCGGAACTAATCAAGGACATCAGGTCGGTCCCTTCTGGGCTAGCCCTTGTGGCCCCCTCTTCCGATCAAGCCCCAGAACTCATGCAAGCAGCCCTTGCTCTACAGCCTGCCACAGGAGTTGTGCCGATCGAAAGACAGGAAAAACGAGAGAATTTCCTCCTCAGCCCAGTTCCCAAATATGGGTACAATGCTTCTGGATCTCCCGAAGCCCTTTCTGATGCTGAAATTCGAGAAGAGCTTGCAGCAGCAAAAATCGACACAAAATCGATTTTTTCCATCAGCTGGACACGTAACTCTCTGGCATCCCCAGAATGGGAAGGTACTCTACGACTAGTAGTGGCAAAGCCAGCCGCAGACAAACTCCCCTCCAGCGTCCGCCTATTTGCTCGGTCCGCCAAAATTCGTCCGGCTGACAATCGCCCACGTCTCCAGGTCTGTCAACGCTGCCATGGATATCACAACATCAATGCCTGCACCCGGAGAGCTCGATGCGGACTTTGTGCGTCAGACTCACACAAAGGCCCTTGTACGTCACCCATAAAGTGTCTTAATTGTGCTGGCCCGCACGTGGCCTCTTCCACTGGATGCCCCGCGAGACCCTTCCGAGCTAACGGAGTATTTGTTCGCCCAGACAAAGAGAGAATGCGGGTAATGCGCCAGGAAGGACACAAGTCCTGGCTGGCTCTTAACCCTCCCCCGCCCGCTCCGGAACCCCCGCTGGGTCGCCTTCCACACAACCCTCGTGCACCACGATTCCAACTCCTATTCTAACAATAGGCTCAGCATCTAGGTTTGCTCCCCTGATTTCCCTTGAGGAGTCACTATGAGGGACCGTAACAGGAACCGAAGAAAGCAGAAAACCCCAGGCCTCTGCTTCTTCCAGATCAACGTTGGTAGACGTGCCTCTGCGCACGACGCCGCCCTAGAACTGGCCTCGAAATGTGGGGCTAATGTGGTACTAATCCAAGAACCTTGGGTTTCTACTGACCTTTCCTGTAGACTAACAAAGACTCACCCAAGATTCCAATGTTTCTCTCCACTTTCCAACTGGAATATTCGGCCACGGGTGATGACTTACGTCTGCAAAGAGCAAGGGTTATCCCCCTTCCAGCCAGCTTTACACTCGCGAGACCTATTACAAGTCGTTATTCCGCGCAGGAATAAGCGTGCGCTCGCATGCTGGAACGTCTACAACGCCCCAATCGGAGCAACTGACTCCGGGGAAGGTCTAAAGTATCTAATTAATAGCACAGGGTCACCAGATATACTGGCAGGGGACTTCAACATTCACCACTCATCCTGGGACCCGAAATCTCGAACTGATAGCGTGGATGGCGACTCCCTGCTATCATGGACAGCCTCGAAGGGGCTCACACTCTTGAATCACCAGGGGGTCCCTACACATGACGCCGGTGCCGCTCTCGACCTATGTTTTGTCCGGAACAACGTGAGTGCTTCTTGCGAAATTCGACAAGATCTGGAAGTCGGCTCCGATCATAGGACAATCCTCTGTCAAGTATTCGATTGGGAAGCCGAGACACCTGTACCAGGTAAGCTCCAGTTTGCTGCATGTAACTGGGAAATGTTTCAAGACTTCGTGACAAATCGGCTTGCAACACCTCCCTCCCATATCATTGAAGAAGAGGCCGCAACCATTGTCGACATCATTGCAGGAGCTCTCCTCGCTGCCTGTCCAAGAGAACGCAAACAAGCAACAAAAGCTGGCTGGTGGGGTAAGGAGTGCACTCAAGCCCATTTAAACTTTTGCAGAGCCCGTCGCGCGGGACTATCAGCAACTTCTGAACGACGTGCCTTTGGAAAAGTAGTGAGGAAATCAAAGCGGGAATTCTGGCACAACAAAGTAGAACAAGTCTCCAACCTTAAAGAGGCCTATCAAGTCACGCGCTGGCATAAAAGAGAGGCGCAATACCATACTCCCCCCTAGAGGGACCATCGGCCCGATATTCCATCCAGCAGAGAAGGCGCAGCTCTTCAAGGAAGCACTTCTTAGCCGTCATCTTAATCAAGCAGATCTTGATGATGCAATCCCTACAGTGGCAAAAAGATCTATTGCCTGGCCTCCGCTGACAGATGTAGAGATCTACAACTCGTGCTGCACTGTCCCGACATCCGCTCCTGGACCTGACAATATTACCGCAACAGTACTTCGGCGCGCCTGGCCAATAATCGGTCCTAGAATAATCTCCTTATTCCGCCAATGTGATGAGTGGGGGATACACCCTAGCGCGTTTAAGAAGGCTAATGTTGTTATAATACCAAAGTCTGGAAACCGCAATCGAGCTCTCCCAACATCATACCGCCCGATCGCTCTTCTATCGTGCCTTGGTAAGGGATTGGAGAGACTTGTGGCGCGTCGACTTTCATTCCTAGCGCTGAGATATCAGATTCTTTCCCGGGATCAGTGTAGCGCAGTCCCTCGGAGATCAGCTACCGATCTCACCACTGCATTGTCTTGCGATATTCAGGACGCCTGGGCCAAGAAACATGTAGCCGGTATGGTTACTGTAGATGTTAAAGGCGCATTTGATGGAATTCAAAAAGGCCGCCTGTGTCACTGCCTACGGAGTCAAGGGTGGCCCTTCAATGTAGTACAATGGGTGTCCTCTTTTATGTCCGAACGAGAAGCCTCAATCACGCTGGATGGAACTATATCTCCGGTGTTCAAGATACACTGCGGACTCCCTCAAGGGTCCCCAGCTTCACCTATCTTATTTTTACTGGCAATTGAAGGTATGCTCCATCTCTCCCCAAAGCGTTTCGGCTATGCAGACGACGTTGCATTTATAGCGTCCGCACCGACTCTCGCCCGCTGTGGAGAGCTACTTCAGACGCAGTTAGACATGACCCTCGCCTGGGGACTTGAGAACGGCATCGCTCTCGAAGTCTCAAAAACGAGCTACAATATTTTCACCGAAAACATGGATCTCCACTAGAGCCCAGCGTATATGCAGATGGAGTAGAGATCACACCAAATACCCACACGCGCTGGCTTGGAGTCATCTTTGATCGGAGCCTCGGGTTTAGAGAACATGTGCGACAAGCCTGTGGAAGATCCTTGGCTATTACAAGCCACATTAAAAGTCTTTCGAGAGTCACTCGAGGAATGAGCCCTCTTCTTTTGAGACAAGCGCTCCAAGGAGCAGCTTTTGCGACCTTGCTCTACGGGGCTGAGACATGGTATTCCAAAGGAACTCCGAAAGGACTGGTCCGTCGGATCCAACAACGAATGAATGATGCTGCCCGCGCAGCACTGCCTGTATACCGTACCACACCAGTGGCTGTTCTTCTGCGCGAAACAGGTTGGGGGCCCGCAAAGGCCTGGCTTGAGCGCATACACGATCGCCTCGCCCTCCGCACTGCGGCAGCAGATCCCAGACACCCTCTTCGTAGACGGTGGAATTCCTCGAGAATGTGCGGGTCCGACAAAGGATCTCCCCGGAGCTATCAGAAGATAATATCCCCCCTCCTTGGGAAGCTGGACGTGATGAATGTTTGGAAAAGATAGGCGCTGTTGGCCGAACAGCGGGAGTCGATTCCTTCACTCAATGGTACGCCAGACAACCCATGATGGATCTTTTTGTTTTCTCTGACGGTGCTTTGATTGAGAATCAAGCAGGAGCCGGATACTCAATTAGACGCGGCACGAACCATGAAATTGCCCGCGGAAATATACCTCTAGGTACCTCTGCAGAAGTGTACGATGCGGAAATCACTGGAGCAACAGAAGGTCTAGCAGCTGCCCTCCTTAATCCCATGGCCTTTTATGCAACCAACTTAACCATATGTCTAGATAACCAAGAAGCAGCTCTTCGACTCCTCTTGTTAACACCTACTGCAACAAGCTCCCGCCGGATTGCAAAATTCCGGCAGCTAGCAGCTAGCTGGACGAAAAGAAAACGAGCATCCTGTACTAAAGCAGGATCAGTCAATGTTAGATGGTGCCCCGGACACTCTGGAATCCCTGGAAATGAAGCAGCAGATGCTCTAGCGAAATCGGCTTGTCTAATGAGTGCGCCATCCCTACCTCCATCCATAGCAAGAGCAAAAAGAGAAATTTCTCTGTTATATAACGCCTCTACTACCACTTACTGGGCTCAGGAAGGCTCAATTAGATATAAAGAACTAGGGATTGGCCCTAGTCTAGGAATATCCCCAGAACTGAAAGGACTAAGCAGGCGTGCACTTGGGGCGCTAATTGCAGCTCGCTCCGGACACGGAGATTTCGCACAGTATCATCGGCGTTTCACACACGAAGATGCCTTAATGACTTGCTCCTGTGGCGAAGAAAAAAGTCCGGACCACTTCTTTCACTGCAGCATAGGAAGAAGCTGGGCTCGCCTCAGTGGTGGGCCCCGACATCCCAGCCCTGGTATTAAATGGGTTCTTGGCACGCCCAAAGGCGCACTCGCCTTCGGAAAATGGGTTGAGCTGACGAAGCTCTACGACAAAATCCAACAAGTGAATTAGATATTTCCCTTGAGATTTATGATATTGCGTGAAATTAATGTTAGATGGAGGGATTTATTACTGCTAATAATTTCTTTTGTATTCTGACCTTTCTTTTTTGGAAGTTCCCCTCACTATTTCGCAGTCTATGGTGTAATTTCAAACTACTTATAAATAAGAAGTAAAGTCCCGGGTAGAGGGAAATTTGCTACATTTAAAATGGAAAGCAGAGTGGCGGACAGCTGGTCGGACTCTTTTGTAGTTTCTAGGTGCTGTAGGGCGCGTTAGAGCGTCGGGTAGTTCTGTAGGGACTGGGCCGTCCAGCACGTGACTAAGGTCACGAGCTGTAGATAGGCACGACGTTAAATTTAAACTAAACTAAACTAAACTATAGGGTTCTTCAGTCAACATTTACAACGTAATACCGTGTCCCACATATCTTTCTTAAGAACATGGAAGAGACTCATTGCTAATTACAACGTGCATGTTTCCCGTCCAAATACTCGATCAGTCTCTTCAGGTGTACGCCCCATATTAAGTTGATACTGTTACAGTACCAATATAGAAAGCAAATGGGCATTTGTATGACTGAAAGGTAAAGCTTTAATTCATCTATGGGGAAGTAAACTAACTGCAAGTCTCACGTGCTACTTATACACATCTAGAGGTATTTAAATCTAGCCTACGTTTACAGTGGCAATAAAACTAGCTTACGGAGAGCAAGACTGACACCTGTACGTGGTGCCTTCTACGAACCTGGGAGTGAAATATTTTCACAGAGCCAAGTTCAGTCAAATTTCGCAACACCAGAAGTTGGCCCACGAGGCAATGATTCAAACTTCTCCGTCATGTCAAATCTTCGCTCCCAACGAGTTCGACTCCTACTTAAGTCTCATCAAGTTTACAAGTACGACCAAGTACATCCTCATTTCAATGACCACACCTCTCATCAACTATTCTCTGGCCTCAGCTAGCCGCCAAATACACGCCCACGCCGATATTTATACCCGACGGAGGAAGCAAAGCGTGGCGCACAAATCTGGGAGGCAGTTCTTTGAGACGGATGTGAGAGGGATTGGGACAAGTTTACAAGATGATACGGAGGATGGATACACTCTCGACGGGCGTGTGATTTTGAATTTTGGCAGAGTTTTACGAATTGAGCTTTGTGCGCGCCAAGACTTCGCTTGCGAGAGTGCAGCGGACACTATAAAAACACGCAAACGATGGATGGTGCTGTGGTCTGCCTCCTGGTGGTGTTCTCTGGTATAGTTTGAGTAGCCTGGGCACCTACTCCACTTGGGAAGGAGACACCGAAGACTACATTTCGCGCGGAAGAAATTCAGAGGATGATGAAGGCATGTCTGGATAACCAGGGTTTTTGAGACGTTCCCCTGGGTGGTATTCACGGATGAGGGTTGACTTGGGTGAAGAAAAAGCCGCCATAACTTCGCAGTGGTACTTGCAAATGAAATCTGAGGCATGAGTGCACTTATTGTAAATTGAGTCATCTATTCTGTACATTTTCTCCGATATTGTGTCATAGCTAGCTAGCTGCATACGCAATTAAAATCTGATGCAAAACAAAAAAAAAAAAAAAAACTAGTTTACAGTTTGTTCTGCCACACGGGTAACTTTTCAGATACCCTTGGCACTATTCTTTATGTAGCCTCAGTGGCGATTTCGTATCCATTTTAGTTAGCTGAGAATCCTAGGAGTGATAGGATATGAA
The DNA here is from genome assembly GCA_900239735.1 of Blumeria hordei DH14. Taxonomy (NCBI): domain Eukaryota; kingdom Fungi; phylum Ascomycota; class Leotiomycetes; order Helotiales; family Erysiphaceae; genus Blumeria; species Blumeria hordei. Next base: position 2,347,644 of record OENG01000025.1, on the reverse strand, counting down.
GGTTGCCTTCAATAGCCATCGAAGGCTACAGGAATTATCGGCTCACAAGCCGTCACAGACACCAATGACAACAAATTTCGAGTACAGGAAGAGAAATAGTTGTCCAAAGCCCGCAACGCTCAAATAATTATATCTAACTCTATCGAGACACAACTGATGGAGCAGTCGCTTGGGTTCCTGAGGAACATCGATCCTGCTGGGTTATGGGATTTTCTTCTCCACATGGATCCAAATAAAGATCCAACAATCATTGCGGTATTGAGGTCCAAGTTTGCCTCCATGAAGCTTGTTGGAATTTACCACATTTCTAATGATAATTGGCATTCCTTGCAAGTATGAACAACTTTCCTACATACTGCATAATACATCCTGTATTCTATACTTTAATTTCTTTTTGCTGTTGAGATTTTCTCTCATGCATTTGCACGTGCGGGGTAATATGATACTAGGTGCAAATGCAGTGAGAGACATGGTTATGTTCACTTTGTGACAAATAGGATGGCGTTGATGGTGCGGGGTCGGCACTGCTTTATTCCCCGTGCAATGGTTTCGTGGTCAGCTGTGCTGAAGACTTTTTACTGTAATAATTGTTGTTTGCATACCCACTTTAACTCTAGGATATGCGCACATAAATTCGCGTCTTACATGTAACTTAGAACTTTAATGAAAACAATATTCTTTGAGCTTTACTTCCTGCTCGTCTTACTCGGAAATCGCAACAAAGCTTGATCCGAGAGTAGACACAATCCAATCCCTTGTCCTACGTCTCAACAATCTTAGGGTCAAACTATCAATGACCTCTAGATCGATCACCGAGGAGTATGTCAAGGAGCAGCGAATTGCATCTCTCCCCAAAGATGACTTGATTTGGTCAACGGCTCAATCATAAGCTCTAAATATGGGTAGAACTCTCGCAGAAACAATTACCTATCTTCAATCTTGCAAGTCAAACATCTCTTATACTCCGCTGTCTCAACCACAAGTTGCAAATCTTGTACACAGTTGCAAGAGAAAAAGAGGACGTGGTACATATTGAAGGGGACGCAAGTTGACGCACTTTGATCGTCGTGATTAAGTTTGCAGAGAGCTTAACCGAAAAGGGGTTTTTCTTTTGTGGTAGAAAAGGTCATGTAGAACGAGTTTTTTGCCTTTAGCAATCCAAAAGCAGAGCGGCCAAGGAAATGGATAATGCTAGGGTAGATGCTGATGCTCGTTATGTCTAAGTTATAAATTTAATGAAAATGATTCACCTTACCTGTCTTATTATCTTGAACATAGTCACACAGCTTACTCAGAGCAAAGCCTTGATGAAAGCCTAGCTCTACTCAAAATAAAATCAAGTAAAAGTAAGAGCCCACAAAATAAAACAATTTCCGAAAATATACAGAGCTTGATCACCAGCGGGATTCATAAACTCCTAAAATTTGAACGGTTTTTGAACTCTAATGCAAAAGCTTTCCCAACTGTGACAAAACATGCATTACTTACCCAGCCCAGAGAAATTCTCACAATAATCTGCTCCGGAGCGTCAGAACATTTCAGTAGTATGAGGGATGACTTCTCTACGCTCAAAAGGGGGACTATTCTCATCACCTGTCAGTGGTGTCCCCTACGAACCTCCAGCTTTCACTGTAGAGTCTACAGAGCCAAGATTGAGTAACAAGGTCCTCACTTTGATGAGGATTCCCAATCGCTTTTGCGGTCTGTATCGTCTTCATCCATAAGCACATCCCCTTTCATGGATCGTTGTGGCATAGCGTAATATGAAACGTCATGTGGACGGCTAGGCTAAAACACAAACATTAGTTAAATGCACTTTTAAAACCAGCAAGGAAGACTGATAAGAGTAGGTTAGTTTCATTAGGGGATGTGTAGCAGATTGTTTGGCATAGAGGCTGTGTGTTACGTGCTATTTGGTAATTTTATGTATATAAATACTCGGTGTGAAGAAGCATTATTCTTCACGCAACGTCTTCTTCAATTACCTTAACAATACATTTGTTTACCCATCTCTTCTTCGGGAAGACCATTTATCTCTTTCCAGCTCTTCATCAGCAAGGCCCACGTGTAGCCTCTATCGCTACTATCTAACTATTTGTCTCTTCCTAAAGAAGACCAGTCATCCCTTCGACCCACTCATCACCTTCATCTACCACCTAGATCTCCGTTAGACCACATACGCACCCTGTGGAACACTGTCCTAACCTCGCCCCTTGAGATCCCCCTATCAACATTACCATGAAGCTAACCACGATCAGATCAGATGGTAGGGTCGTGTGACATTTGTAGCCTGTAGATATCAAGGCGCTCGTCTCTTCCCAATGATGCACTCTAATTGGGCTAAACTCGGTATAAGGTTAATCGGGGATTATGTACTCTTTGTAATTTCTATGTATCAATGAGATTCATCTCTCTTTAGATTAAATATAACTTATAATCCACCACAAGCAGTACGCTTCCCCTCACAGGTCGGAGCCCTACTCATCACCAACCCATGAACATGGAGGAAAAGCCATGTCGGTAAAACACGAAGTAATACAAATTGGGTGCCGTCACAAAGTCAGCTGTCCGTCACGAAGTCGGTGAATAATGTCAATTGACTGGTATCTCGAAATACATGAAACGTTGTCTCTCCTCTTCCTCTACTCCAAGCGCCTCGCTAATGAGCTAAATCATATCCCTGTCAGTGTCCTAACAATAACCTGAACACCGCAATTACATAGAACAATTCATAACACCCAAATATAATCCTTTTACCGACAAGCCATCCGATGAGTTTCCGGAGGGTACCCAGCACCCGATACGGAGATGGTGGATTGGATCAAGTCGGCCTCGACTGCTTCAAAGGGAGATATAGATGAATATGCGCACCTCGTGTGGTCCCAGTGTCTAGGCCTCGCCTGGCTGAGGCTGCAGGTTTTTTGAGACTTTTTCCCGCGCACGCAGTTTCCATTGCTACCTTTTCATCTTTTTTGGGTAGAAGGTTCCGTGGAAAAGGTGGCTGAATATTATGAGTAAATACTGAGCTGAATGGCTATTCATCAAGGGCAATATATCGATGATCTTTCAAGAAACATAAGAGGCAAGGAGCACTGTACAAGGTGTGTCCTGGGTCAAAGAGGAGCCCAATGTGCTAGATAGTCTATGATTCAAGTAGTGCAATAAAAACTCACTCACTCACTCTACGCTCAAAATATGGAGCAGTCCAAAGTCTGTCTAGATTGCAGATGGAAAAGTTATTCAATGCAGAGGCTATGGCAATATATGTTTAAGGACTAGTGACAAGATAATTGAACTAAGAGAAGTATGTTTTATTGCTCAGTTTGATCAAATGCAGCTTCTGTCTATCTGGGCCTTCATCAAGAGAGGTATAGATGTAAAGTTTGCTGATGGCCATTGTCAAATAACACGGAACAGCTCAATCTTATTTGAAGCAGAAGGAGAGGATGGTGTCTTCAAAGTTAAAACAAAATCAATACCTCAAGCAACATCAGCTACAAAAGTTCAGCAACAAATGCCGCACCAAACAGAGACTGAGTGGGACATTTTGCACAGAAGAATGGGCCATATTAACATCAAAGATATCGATAAGATTCTTAAAATATGATACACTGGACTAAAAGTTCCTCGTGAGAAAAAATCAATTCCGATTGGATCAAATTCTTGCGAAGCATGTTTAACAGAAAAGATGAAGGAAAACTTCAATGAGAAATCTGACAATTGTTCAAACACCATTTTTCGTCGAGTTCACTGCGATATCTCAGGAATCCAATCTATCTCAGTCAGAGGATATCGGTTCTTCCTCATGGCAGACGATGTAATAAGGATGTCTTGGATCAGGTTATGTCAAACATGGAATTGTTTAAATGGTATGTGTTGGAAATTCTGACTCTCGAATTTATGACTCAATCATTACCTGTTTCGTCTCAGGTTCCCGACAAGATCGACTCTATCTACAAATGTCCTGAGTACGCTAATCGCGCCTACTGTCGCCTATACGTTTGGATATTTACGTACTACAGTGTACCTTGGCTCATCATGGTAGATGAGAGGTGGCTAGTCATCACTAGGTTTGACAGGCACACGAGGCTAGCGGGAATTTCTCCCTTAGATGTATATATAAGTCCAATGTTCCCATAGTTGTAAAATATTTTAAGTCTTCTTTACTTCATCATATTTATCCATATAATATCGTACAGAGTATATTTTCCAACAGTATGGCTTTGATCAAACTACGTCGTTTGATGAGTCGTAGCGCATTATTAAGAGCTGTTTTGGGTTGGGGTATTTCCTTGGGTGTTTGAAGGGCAGTCTCAAGCAGAACCACGATGTTTCTAGAAAGTATCAGTCTTGATACACTGTGGGAAGACGCTCGTGCACTTCATCATCACAAGTAGATATTCTCAGGAGATATATGTATATACAGTGGTTTTTCTTTAGACTAGGAGAGACAGACTTTCACGAATAGATTTTTACTTTACATTTTTCAATTGACCCTAAGAGTCTAACAGGTTACTAAGAACGAAGGAAATGAACGAGTTCCTAGATATATTCAAGCAAATAAAGTCCGAAGCTGAGCTACAATCTGGCAATAAAATTGTCTACCTGAGGGCTGACAATGGTAGGAATGAATTTGGTACTATCCTTCAACACTACTTGAAAGAAGTAGGTATAATGTTTGGATTAGACCAGGGTTAGAAATATGCAGAGATTCTCGGATATATTCCAGGCTACTGTTTCTACTTGAGGTGTAATCCAAATGTCTATGATTCAAAGTGTGAGAGGTTGAGTTTTATACATGTGTGTCAAACTGTTACATCAATGCATGCTTAGCAGTTACATATCTCAGGGGTGTAGATGCATGGAACATGTTTGGCATAGGAAAACACTACCATCGAGAACATCAACGTAACATTCTGTAAACAGGACTGTAACTAGATCTAACTTGACAATTAAGTCTTGATGTGTTGCTAAGTGGATGGATGACGTATGGATACCTGGGATAGATAGTTTATAAGTGACCTGGACGGGAAGTGAGGACGGGCAGGTTCTACGCAGAAAGCATATCATTTAATATAATAAATCATCTTTCATATACATCTACATCTACACTTATTATATTTTCTTGCAATACTCAACGTATATTTACACATATTGACATACGACAATCCATAACTATTTTATGCCTTTTGTCCAAACGTTTATAAGTCGATAAGTTATGAGCCCGGGGTTTTAACGCTGCTCAAGATAATATATAAAATAAGTCAATTTTTTTTTTTAAAGATGAGTGTTAATTTTCTGTTAAAAAATGCTGGGGGATTTGAACAATGGCGTCGTGCTGTTACTGAGCGAGCTGCTCAGTTGATGACAGACGATTTAATCGAAACAGAAGACGATGAAGCCTCAGACCCATGCTTACAGATTGAGAGACCAAGATTCCTAAATGATGATGCAACTACTCAACAGATTGCTTTATGGGAGGCAAGAGAGCGCCAGTTTATTTTGACTCACAATTGAACACAACAGCTATTAGAGTACATGACTCAGATTTTAGAGCCAACTCTATATGAGCGTGTTTTATCGACGAATTCAACAAATAAACGTACTCCAACGTGGTTATATAGAGCAGTTAAAAGAACACTCAATCCGTCATCGAAGTCGGCAGAAATTGAGTTGCAAACTAAGTTGTCTAGGCTCGAAAAATCAGCAAAAACAACAGATATTGACGTATGGTTAAACAGCTGGATCCAGATCGAGAACATTGCAAAGTTGAATAAATATACTTGGGCTTGCGATATTATCGATCGGTTTCATGCCGCAATAGGACGTAGGTCAATATTCTTTGCAACAAGTTTTGCTGCTCATATTTGGATGGGATCTATCACTCTCCAACAATTAGCAGAACAATACAGGCTATGTGAAGCAAAGTTAAAACGCTTCGATTATATTGAAACTCAAGATTTGGAAAGTGTATTTCAGCCACCAGTATCTTTTGCAGCAGTCAGTAAGGAAGAGCCTTCCAGTCAAAGTTACCCTAAAGAAAGAAAAGAAAAGAAGGCCAATTGTCCGTGTGGAACTTTATATCACGCAATAGAAAAATGTTATGTTTTAAATGTTGATTTAAGACCGAAAGATTGGAAGGATCGACGAAATCCTATCGCAGAGAAGAAACTGCGTCAAACGTTAATGAATGACGCAAATAAGAAAAATATAGAAGATAGACTTGGACATAGCATACCTCGCGATATTCTCGATAATTCAGCTCATCAATCGTCATCGGCATTATCAGTTGAAGACCATACCGACATTCACGAAAACTATATCACCGAATCATCGATATCACAAGACCAATACGCGCAGTCATCATATATGCTCGCCTTAGCAACTTCCCAGTCATCTCTACCATATAGAAATTGGTGGGTATTCGATTCAGGCTCTGGACGGCATCTTTGTCATAATAAAGATTTTTTTCATACTTTCAAGGTGTTAAATTCGAAACAAATAATAACAACAGGTGCTGGAGATTGTGAAGTTATTGGCATTGGGTCTATTATTTTGAAGGTAACAACTCCTAGAGGACCAGACACTCTAAAAGTCGATGGGGTTTTGTATGTTCCAGACTTTATGGTTAACATAATCTCAATGGATAGATTAAAGGAACAGATGCTGATCTGGGATCATTCTGAGAATTGGTTGACTCGATGGGATGCAACGAGGACTCCAGAAGTAAAAATATGGAACCAGTACAACCAAAACTTTATAGCCAAAGATGCTTGTTATCCTATTCAAACAAAAAGAGTCAATGACATACCAGAAAGTATCTCAGTTGATTTAATTCTTCAAAATCCTTCTTTGGCAACTAAAATTTCTTCGGTTCGAAAAATTTCTTCAGCGGATGTTGTCATCTGGCATCGTCGTTTCGGACATCCAGATCCAAATACGGTTATTAAACTAAATGATTCTGTTGTTGGTGCTAAGATTACTGGTTCATATGATGGACAATGCGAAAGTTGTCTGCTGACAAAATCAAAGAAAATTGTCTCCAGAATACCTTCAGAGAAAGGTAAAAATTACTGGACAAGAATGCATGTCGACCTATTAATATTTTCGGAAGCATGGAACGGAGAGAGATACGCCTTGCACGCATACGACGCCAAGGGTCATGGACATTTAGTTGATACTCTTCCAAATAAGGATCAGCAATCGTTAACTGGATCAATCATCAGTATGGTACGGAAATTAAAAAAGGATGGGAGAAATATCCAGTACTTGAGAACTGATAATGAAAAAGGGTTTGGTTCAAGTTTTCGAAAATTACTCAAAAATGAAGGTATTCAGATCGAAACAAGCGTGGCATATACGCCAGAACAGAATGGTTTTGCGGAGTCTTCTGGAAATAGGATTTGTACGGTAGCAAGAGCAATCAGGATACATTCTGGGCTACCCCAGGAGTTATGGCCTGAATTAGTACATACTGCGGTTTATTTGCTGAATAGGACACCGACTAAAGGTCTAAATTGGGCCACACCATTTGAAGCTTACAATGGGCATAAACCTGATGTTTCAAATATAAAGATTGTTGGTTGTCGAGCATACGTTCATATTCCTAAAGAGAAGCGTATGGCTTCCGCGAAACTTGCTGAGCGTGCCTGGATTGGTTTCCTGATAGGATTTGAAGCTCATAACATTTGGCGTATATGGCACCCAAAATCGAGACAAGTTCTAAGAGTTCGAGATGTGATATTTCGAGAAGACTGCCTCTACAAAGACGACATTAATAAAGTTGATATTCCGGTCGAAATAGATAAATTTTCTAGTATGGTTGGTCCATCTGATGACGATATCTTCCAGCCTCATCTAAATAGATGGAACCTTTCTCAGGAGTTTTCAATCACAAAAATAAAAGATTCAAATGAAGCCGAGGCAACGAAATTTTCAGCTTTAAATGGACAAGATAGAACAGATCTTTACCAAGAGGATATAGAGTTTAAAGTCCCCGGAAATTTTTCAGATCCTGAACCGGAGATCAGGAAGTATGTGAAAGCTCCAAGAGAACATGAAATTTCGACAGATATTAATCAAGATAATATAATTCATGGAAAGCGCACTAGGAGAACCAACACCTCAGCAGCAGTTCATGTTGAACCTATCGAAGATTATGGAATTAACTGTGGAGAACCATTTTTTTCATGTCTAGTAAATGCAATCACTACAGATCGCCTCCATAAGAAAGTGGATCGCTTTAATAATGATGACTCTTGCAATGATCAGACTATTCGTGAAGGTTCACCTAGAGCTAACAACCCGTCTTCTTGGAAACAAATGGTTAAACACCCAGATAACGCTCAGTTTATTAGAGCGGCAGAGACAGAGTTTCAGGGACTTCAAGATCGTGCAGCCTGGGAAGTTATTGACATAACTGATGTTCCCGAAGGATCAAAGATTTTTCCTATGAGATGGGTATTTGTGACCAAAAGAGATGGAGATTTAGTCAAACATAAAGCTAGAATTGTTGTTCGGGGTGATTTAGATGAAACACCTTATTTGCGGGATGAGATATACTCGCATACATTGAGCCTTCAAAATTTCAGAGCCCTAATGTCGTTCATAAATCGAAATAATATGGAAACTTTGAGTTTCGATGCAATACAGGCATTTGTAAATGCAAAGAGAGATAAGCCAATTTACTGTTATATGCCGGAAGGATTTAGACAGAGAGGAAAAGTGCTCCGTGTGCATCAAGCCCTTTATGGACACCGACAATCTCCGAAAGACTGGTTCAACTGCTATACAGCAGCACTAGAATCACTAGGTTTCAAATCAGCTTGGGATGAAAAATGTTTTTGGCTGCATGAAAACGGTATCATACTTTTTTTCTATGTTGATGACTCTATTATGGCATTTGATAAAAAGTTTGAAAATTTTGCTTTGGCTCTACAAGAACGGCTCTGTAACATTTTCCCGATAAAGAAACTTGGGGAAGCTACATCCTTCTTAGGCATTAAGATAATCCGCGATCGCGAAAAAGGAAAAATGTGGCTACTACAGGAAAGCTATATGGAAAAAATCGGAAAAACATTTAACCTTAAACCAGATGGCCGATCAATGACCCCACTTGCACCAGATTTTGACATGAGTCACAACATTGGAGAAAAGTTAAGTGCAGAGTTAATACAAACATACCAAAGGAAGGTTGGCTCAGCAATATATGCATCAATATGCACCAGGCCTGATATCGCCTTGGCAGTTTCAATGTGCGCTGACCATCTAGTAAATCCAGCTACGAGACATCTGCACGCAATCACACACATACTCCAATACCTGATAAATACTGAAAAATACGCTATCAAATATGAAATTGAGCTCTCTGAACTGAATAGTCTGAGATCTGATATGATACTAATGGCTTCAGACGCTTCTTTCGGTGATAATGAAGGACGCAAGTCATCTCAAGGATTCATTGCTTTTCTTTATGGTGGACCTGTTGTGTGGCATTCAAACAAACAGCGATCTGTAACAACTTCGACAACAGAAGCAGAATTGGTCGCTTTGTCTGCTGCTGCGCGAGAACTCCTTGCTTTGGAAAGGTTTGTGCGTCACATGGATAAAAGAAACACAATACCAACAAAATTGGTTTGTGATAATCAACAGACAGTCAAAATCTTACTCAAAAGGCTCCTCTATTAACAACCAAGCTCCGTCATATAGACATTCATCAACACTGGCTTCGTCAGATATTACAAAACAGTGATGAAAATGATATAGAGTTATCCTGGATTCCAACGTCACAAATGCCAGCAGATGGACTCACCAAACGTTTGCACGTCGCAAAACATCTTGATTTTGTGAATCTAATAGGACTTGAGGACATATCAAAATATGGCATTTAAACTAAAACAGTACGCCTGAAGGGGTGTGTTTGGATTAGACCAGGGTTAGAAATATGCAGAGATTCTCGGATATATTCCAGGCTACTGTTTCTACTTGAGGTGTAATCCAAATGTCTATGATTCAAAGTGTGAGAGGTTGAGTTTTATACATGTGTGTCAAACTGTTACATCAATGCATGCTTAGCAGTTACATATCTCAGGGGTGTAGATGCATGGAACATGTTTGGCATAGGAAAACACTACCATCGAGAACATCAACGTAACATTCTGTAAACAGGACTGTAACTAGATCTAACTTGACAATTAAGTCTTGATGTGTTGCTAAGTGGATGGATGACGTATGGATACCTGGGATAGATAGTTTATAAGTGACCTGGACGGGAAGTGAGGACGGGCAGGTTCTACGCAGAAAGCATATCATTTAATATAATAAATCATCTTTCATATACATCTACATCTACACTTATTATATTTTCTTGCAATACTCAACGTATATTTACACATATTGACATACGACAATCCATAACTATTTTATGCCTTTTGTCCAAACGTTTATAAGTCGATAATATAACGTTTGAACCAAGTCCACCATTTAAACACTCAATGAACGGAGTAGCTGAAAGATGGATGGGTATTATAGCCGTCATAGCAAGGTCTATATTATATGAGGCACAGTTACCTCACCAGCTCTGGGATTACGCTGTCCAGCATGCAGCTTGGATCAAGAACAGGGCTCCCACATCCGCGCTAACTTTCGCTGATAATGATGCCCCAGAAAGATTCAGTCCCTACAGCGCTTATTATGGAAAGCCTATAGATCTAGCCAATATCAGAGTTTTCGGGTGCAAAGCAGATGTGCTTTACCCTGCCGAGTTAAATCCTCAGAAATGGCAACCTCACATTAGGGAGGGAAAATTCATCATGATAGGAATGACTTCGACGAAAATTTGGAAGCTACTTGATACGCTTACCCTAAGAGATACAATCTCTGCAGATGTTGAGTTCAAAGAATATGAGTTTCCTAAGATTGACATATCACTCTTTAATCTACCTGATAGACTAGATGTGGAAACACCTAGACAAGTACCTTTAGAGCGAACAAAGATGTACCAGTCGCAGCTGCTAGAAGCTAGACAGAAAGGTGTTAAGTAAGCGTGTAAGAATTACGTTGCAACTCGCCCAATTTGAGCAATTAGTTCGAGCAAAAATAACTCTGAATTGCAAAATCCTGTAACTCGCCTGCGAGAGGCTCGAGATGCGTCTGATCAACGCTGTATACAGAAGGCACCCATTAGAATGGCCGAGCAAGAAACCTACATAGGTTCGGTAGAGCTACAGACCCCCGTAGTAAGACGTGAAGGAAGCTGCCACGAGAACACGTGGAGGAAGCTCTCACGCGAACCCATGGTTGAGGCTAGTCTTCCTACTGCAGTAGTGGAAGAGGCCACCATGAGGGTAGTAGAGCAAGAAAATCTAGGAGGGTGAATGAACTTTACAGAAAGTGCTCCTCAGATTATCGGAGAAGCCATCAAACAATCAATTGGGCAGACCATAAAGAAGAGTGGCGAAGACTATGTTCAACCATGTCGTTACAGCAAATGATATATCTGCAAAAGCTATCCACATTAATGCTGGTGAGTCATCATTGATTCAAGTGCCCACTCCTCCATTTGAATCTATTACTGTTGAACAGGCCATGCATGAAGATCCCAAATTATGGAAAGAGGCAATAAAACCAGAATTGCGCTCTCTGCAAGCCACCAACACGTATACGATTTTGACTGGGTCTCCACCGCCTGGAAACAAAATTATATCCAGCAAAATAGTTCTTAGAAAGAAGTTAATAAGTGACGGTAGCTTAGATAGAAGAAAAGCATGAATTGTTGTCCGTGGATTTGAACAGCAGTACGGTAACGATTATTTCGAGACTTTCGCGTCGGTCATACGGTACAACACACTCCAGATACTTCTATCTAAGGCTGCAGTAGACGATCTTGAAATTGAAGCACTTGATGTGGATACCGCCTTTCTAAATCCAAAATTAGAAGAAGAGATTTATATGAAGATACCTGATTTCTTCTCCTTACAACACCCTGGAATCAATATAAAGGAAAATTACCTCAAACTAAACAAATCACTATACGGTTTGAAGCAAGCTCCGCATATTTGGTTCAAAGAAGTCAAAGATCATTTTAATCAAATTTCCTTAAAGAGTGGAGATTCTGATTCAAACTTATTTATGGGTAGAGGTGTCTTGGTACTTCTTTTTGTAGATGATATGTTAATCACTGGGAAACGCGGAAATTTAAATCCCGTCAAATTGGATATCATGAATAAATGGAGTTTCATAGTACTAGGACCAGTTGAAATTTTCGTCGGAATTCAGGTGGAAAGAAATAGACAAGAGCGCACAATTCGCATTCATCAAACTGCCTATACAAAAAAACTCTTTTAGCGACTGGGAATGGAGAATAGCCGTGACGGGCTTTGCCCGGATTGGGACTGGTCACTAGGATCACTCCGTCTCCGAGGTAAGGTGGTGGCAGAGCAATACTCCTGGATAGACGAAATGGGCAATAAGGAGGTATCAAAGGGGGTACATACCAGATGGGGAGTAAGATACAGGAGAAGAGTTGTGCCGGGAGAAAGGATGATTTCCAGGGGGCCAATGGAGGGAGTAAAGACTAGTCTACACAGAGCTTTTAACAGATGGGAGAGTACATGATAGATTGTCTTCCCAAGTGTGATGGCTAGTAAGCCGATAGGATCCCTGTAGCCTGTGCTATTCAGCACAGACATATCCTTAGTGTCAGCGCTAAGTTACGCTTGTATTGAAAGTCTGGAACTGCCCATGTTTGAGACGTTAGAAACTAACTCGCACCTGAATAATGGGAGCACAACTGGAGGACAGCTACTAGTGTTTGGAATATTGGAATCATGTATATAAAGGGCATTAGATGTAGCATTACATTTGTTCTTCAGTTAATAAATAAACTTACCTTTCGACATACAAACGCCCAAGCTTTATATATTGGAACTGTTACACTGAGAGATAGTTTCCTGTAAATACCCCTGCTCCTTTGGTGAAGCCCCGTTCCCCCCCCTGAGAGCGACTCTTCTCAGGGGTAGTTGTTTTCCAGATCTCTTTCTTCCGTCTGTTACTCCACTTCCATCACAGCGTTCACCCCCGACCTTGGTGCCTGTGCTCTTCGAGATTTTGGGCAGTTTGTCGCCCTATGTCCCCCCTGGGCACAACAAAGGCTGATATAGTTACAAGGTTATGTACGACGTCTTGGAGTCTGGACCTTATCAGCCTGCGGAACTGAGGATAGAGGAAGGTGTGTAGACTAGGTTAATTATAATCTAGATATATACGTATATATATGGAAGAGGATGAAGCAGTACAGTCTATCTCTACAAGGGAAGTGTTCCTAATACCCTGCGCACGCACCTCGCCTAATCCTTCACTGTGCCCTGCTAGCCACACTTGGTTCAGTTCACGTGATGTCTCATTGTTATGAATCCGAATCACGTGTTCATAGCCTTGGCGTTTGCGTAATGGGTCTGTTTGACAAAAGCATGTACATAACACTTTTCACTACACATTTTAGTTAGACAGTATCATATACGAGCCATATTATTATCAACAATAATATCTTCTCTACATATCTCTGTCACACACTGTACACTTTCACAACAGGTTAGAGCCCGGTAGTAGCGTACAGCAATCCGTGGATTATCAACATCCATTATCTTCTCAAATCCCGGGATTATCAACATCCCATTCTCTAGTTTCCCTTCTCTCGAAAGAATCAAAAGACTTTTTCCAATATCTAACGTTAATCATTCTCATTTAGCATTACCATTCTCTTGCTCAGGATGTCCACTTACAAAGATGATACCAGGTCAATAATTCTGAGGTCCGGCATACCATTTCTAACTTGGTCGTCGGATCTTCGAAGTGCCCTCGCACAAGAAGATCTGGTAGGGTTCGTCTTTCACAACATTGACGGTATTCGTCCTAAAATTGCACCATCTGCACCAGATAGCGCAGAATCTATCAAAGATCCTTCTTGCCTTGAAAAATATCTTGATCAATATGAAGCATGGAAAACGAAGGATCTACATGCATACGGAATAATTTTACGAAGAATTGACCAAAGTATTAGACCAGAGTCAACTGATACACAGACAGCTCTGCAGCTCTATAACATGATCGCCAATACCCACAAACCATCTTCCGCCATTCCATATCGAACATCCTTCAATAAACTGATGAATACCAAGCTTACCTCAAGCGCAACGCACTACTGTAACGAGTTTCAACAAAATCTCTCAAATTTCCGTAATGCCGCTGCAAACCTAGAGACAACTGTGAAGAACTCCACAAAATACGGTATTACAGATGGAATGGCGTCAATGATGTTCTTTGAAGGAACATCCCATATCGATTGGCTGGAAACTTGGAGAGCAACGGGAGCCGTAGATAGAGATAATCAGACATATGCATCGCTTGATCAGATGATGGCAACGTTACGATCTGTTTCAGGTGACCGTCATGCCCAACCACAACATGTCAAAGTGGCAGCTCTGTCAATTGGCTGTAGAGACGACGACCTGTGCTACATTCATCCAAAGTTAAATCATACCAATAAAGAATGCCGAGTTCAACATCCTGAGCTCCGAGGGGTTCTTAAAAATAGGTACAAGGAACATAGTGGACACTCTAATGCCGTGATAGCTCAAGACTATGAAAATGATGATAGTTCTCCTTTAGCTATGACAGTGTTTCTACCGTCCCTCATACGAGCAGCTAGCGCATCTGGTATTTCAATAACAAGAGACTCATTTATATGGGACTCAGGTGCGTCAAAATTTTATCAACAAACGCTCGGCATTTTCTAGTTTAAATAAACTTGAAACCCCCTTCACCTTTGACCAACTATCGATAAAACTTCTCTCAACTATGCGGGTACAGCGCTCATCAAAATTGGAAAATTAGACTTACTTCTTGGTGACGCACTTTATTCTCCAAAATCTTCTATCAACCTGATCTCAGCAGGTCGGGCTTTTCGTCTTGCCAAAATTTCGGAGGATCGTAAAGCTGGTCTTCTCATCCGAAGTGTCAACGGTCGCCAAACTCCAGTAGCTCGGCTTGCTACTATAAGTGATATCTCCATTATAGTCCCACTCTCAGATACCTCGCCTCATAGCTCCAACTCAATCAAACTAGCTGCACCTCTGCTTGCGAAGCCAGCAATTTCCAAACTAACGAAATGCTCATCCGCTGACAGATGGCATCAACGCCTTGGCCATGTCGGGCCTTTGATAATATCCAAAACGAAGAACTTCGCTCAAAGACTGGGCGCACTAGACACTAGCGATCTCTCGCACTGTGAGGCTTGTCATCTCAGTAAAGCACAGCGCACCGTAGTTTGAGAACCTCGTCCTATTCCCTTTGAGCCCCTGGATGAAGTCTTTGTTGATATGGTAGGACCCATAGACCCTAATATTTACAATCAAGCTTATGCCGTTATCATTACAGATGCCACTACACGTATGAGATGGTGGTTTGGTGCTGTTAAGAAAGACGAAATACCGGATCAGCTTATTGAATGGGTATCAGCAATAAAAAATCAGTATGGCAAAACTATTCGCATTTGTTTTTCTGATGGAGGAACCGAGATTCAAAAAAACACGCGGTGGCAGACCTTTGCTCGAGAAAAAGGCATACGTCAAGATATTTCTTCTCCATACACACCAGAGCAAAACGGGGTGGCGGAGGCAGCCAACAAAGTCATCATTACTGGGCACGCTGTTTATTAATTGATGCTGGTATGCCAGTTTGTTTTTGGTTTTGGGCAATTAATCATGCAATTTATCTGACTAATCACATTTACAATCTCTCCACCAGTGACGTACCTATCTTACACTTCAATAAGGGCCTCAATATTGCTCATCATAAATTGCTAGATTTCAGATGTCTCCCACGTTTTGGCTGTAAAGCCTACCGAACATTGAATAAGCCAGAAAAAGGTGGTAAATTTGACCCAAGAGCACAAATAGGATGGTTTGTTGGTTTCCAAGCCAATACAACTAAGAATGCTATCATTCTCTCCCCGCACAAAACGCCACAACATGAATGGTCTTGGAAAGTTTTCAACACCCCTCATGCCTCTTTCTACGAAAACTGCATGTATGGGCCCACTATGGCAAAGCTCAATGAATCAACACCTCTTGAGTATCATTCAGGGGTGGTCTTGGATTTTACTACCCAGGTACCACGGAGAATGATCTAATACCTCCACCAACGCCTTCATCAAATTTAACGCCATCCCCATCAACACCGTTGCCTCCCAGTCCTTTACCTGAGAGCTCTATTGATGAACAACCGCTTGAGGGGGACCAGAAATTCATGAATCGTCCAGCCAGGGGGAGCCAGAGAATACAGAAAATACGAGGACCATGCATCACAGCATGATGACCCTAGTGATCATGAGCACAGCCATAATATTTATGATACCTCAATGACACCTTTTGAGCCCCCAACTTACGTAGGCCAGAAAAGAAGACACTCTTCAAGCCTAGAGCCTCTACCTACAAGTAATCTGGTCCTATAAGCTCCGTAGAAAATGATCATCTGCAGCAAGAAGATGAGGTTAACTATGATACTTTAATGACTCCTTTTTTCCCTCCATCTTACTCTGGCAAAAAGCGCATCCATTCACCAAGCCCCCCATCTTCTCCTCCCAGTTCAACAATGATAACTAGTCGCGGACGTACAGTTAAACGCCATGATTACAAACGTCTTAACTCTGGGAGAGCCGTCAAAATACACTCAGCCTACACTGATCCAAAATCATGGACAGAAGCGATGACGAGATCAGATGCAGACATGTGGATGGAAGCTGCCGAATCAGAGATGCAATCTCTAATCTCCACCGGCACTGCTATCATTGTAGATCGTAAAGAGGTTCCTAGAGATCGAAATATGCTTACTGGAAAGTGGGTATTCAAACGTAAAACCAATGCAGATGGCTCTTTAGATAAGTACAAAGCACGATGGACTGCACGAGGATTTACACAACTAAAAGGTCTGGACTACTTTGATACATTCGCTCCCACGCCTAGAGCTGAGACAACAAGACTTCTTCTGGCCCTTGGTCATCATCTTGGATGGCATAGAATCCAAGGTGACATCCCAGCAGCTTTTCTCAATCCAAACCTAGACGTTGTACTCTTCATACATATGTGTCACAGACCGGGTTTCCCACGAGGAAAACGGCCTGCTTGTTACTACCATCGTGCCCTAGGATAATACTGAGATGCTACGTTAATCTGGTCAACCAAGTTAGGAGCTTCCCTAGCAACATAGTCAATGCGTTACGATGGTTACAATGTTGTGATAACAACAGTTACTAATCAACATAGTAATCAGTTGCTATGTTATTGCCGTAGACTATCATACCCCTGATTGTAGTAGCCGGTCTTGAGTACTTAAGGAATGTCTAGGACTGGATTTGTTCTGCAGCTTTTTGTCTTGTAATTATTCTAGACTTTAGATTGATCCGATTATAAGCTTTACCTTATACCCCGACTCCGTCCCGTTCCGATCACATCCTGTTCCGATTACATCCTGTCCCAAGTATATCTGTTCCGACTCCGACCCGTTCCGACCCGTGTCCTCTGATCTAGCAAACAACCCTGACAATATGCCTCAGGGATTCGAGCAAAAAGATAAAGTAATAAGACTTGAGAAAGGGCTCTATGGTCTCAAGCAAGCTGCGGCTTTATGGCATGATAACGCAAAATCGGAGCTACATAACCAGGGACTCGAAGCTACGGAATCTGATGTCTGCCTCTTTTCTAACAAAGAGAAAGATCTATTTGTCATACTTCATGTGGATGATTTTCAAATTCTTGGCCCAGATAAGAAGAAGATTGTCGGCCTTGCAAGAGCTCTAAAGGAAAAGTTTGATTTTAAGATCGTCACAAGTGATCAGTTCCTGGGAATATTTGTCAGTCACGAGGGGGAAAATCTAAAGCGTTCTCAAGGTTCATATGCGCGTGAATTACTATCGAGACATGGGCTTGCTGACTGCAAGCCAGCGACTACTCCCATGGAACGACGAATGGAACCATCATCTGAGCCAATTTCGGCTGAGCACGTAACAATTTTCAATCAGATTGTGGGAAGTCTTCAGTACTTGTCAAATCAAACACGCCCAGATATATCATTTGCGACAAATCACCTATCCCGATTTCTTACTAATCCGTCTGAAGAACACCTAACCGCTGTGAGGCACGTACTAAGATATATCTCCAAAGATCCTGACTCCGGTCTTATCTTCACCAAAGATCAAAGTCCTGTTCTAGAGGCATTCTCGGACTCAGACTTTGCAGGGGATCCCTCCACAGCACGATCAACAACTGGATCTCTTATAAGACTCGGAGGTCCAATTTATTGGAGATCTCATCTACAGCGAGATGTTGTATTGTCTAGCACGGAAGCTGAATACCTTGCACTCACTGAGACCACACGACAAGTTACATGGACTCGCAATATTCTCGAAGAAATCGGACTCAGTGAGCGAATAAAAGGATCAAATTGCACTAGTATTTTCGTAGATAATCAGGCTGCCATTTCATTAACAAAGAACCATGACAATCACAAACGCTCACGTCATGTAAACGTTCGGAACCACTATTGCCGACAGCAATATCATCGTGGGCTAATTGATATACACTATATACCGACAGGTAAACAACAAGCTGACTCTCTTACCAAGCCCGTATCAACAGTTCGAATTGAATGATTGTAATAATTCTAGTTTTCCATGTATTACTTTTAACACTGTACACAGTGAGGGGGAGTGTTATGAATCCGAATCACGTGTTCATAGCCTTGGCGTTTGCGTAATGGGTCTGTTTGACAAAAGCATGTACATAACACTTTTCACTACAAATTTTAGTTAGACAGTATCATATACAAGCCATATTATTATCAACAATAATATCTTCTCTACATATCTCTGTCACACAGTGTACACTTTCACAACACTCATTGTCAATATACGCCCATCTGTATTGTATATCACAACAAAGCCAGACCCCTTCCATCATCAATCGGCGCATTTCGTCCTGCGATTGCCACGGTGCCCTCGGTACGAGCCTCTCATCCTGATTCTCTCGCAGTCCGCGCCCAAACCTGCCATTAGGCTCGTTTCTCGGCTTAACTGCCGCTCTCTCTGCGTTTCGGGCAGAACCTCCCACCGCCGCTATGATTGCGTTCGTGCCGCACATTCTAATGTCCCCTTCCGCATCCACTGTCTGTCGGCTGGGAAACATGTGCCCGACTCCGCTCTTTGGCGCACCTAGCCTCGTTGTTGTCTGGGTTGCTCCTTTTGGCCTGTAATTTGCCAACCCTTCCAGTTCCAATGCCACTTCCTTTACTCCCTCCACCCAGTCGTCATAGCGGTCTGGAGGAGGAAGCTTTACTCCCACAAAAGCCGTCCGCAACTTGTTGCTAAGAGCTGCCTTTAAGTTCATCGTTTTGCCCAGTCGCGTAAAGGCCTCGTCCCCTCCACTCTGAGCCACTCGGTATTCAAAATCCAGCAAAAAGTCCGCGAGGATCTGATTTTCCCCCTGCTCCATTCTGTTGACGTGCTCCAAGGCTACTTGCCATGCCTGTCTGTCTGAGAATGTCTCCTTCAAGTGCTGGACCAGCTCCTTCCAGCCGAACCGTCCGTCAGCCCTCCTTCTTTCGAACTATGCTGACACCCTTGGTTTAGCTGTTTCTGGCAGGGTCTCAATCATGTCTAGGCATATCGTTCGGTCGTCCAAAAAAGGGGCAAAATCTGCCTCGATACTCATTTCCAGTCTCCCCACAAAAACCCGAAGTCTACTTGCACCCCGTTCCACTTTGGCAAGACTGCATCCCTTATCATTAATCTTATCGGCTCTGTCAGTCTTGGAACTGTTCCCTGGGCCTTCCTTTCGTTTACCAGTTGAAGCAACCCCTCGATGTCCTGCATAGACAATCCTGCCAGCGGATTCCCTATTTCCTCTTTGTAACTTGGCTGAACGCTTGATTCTGTTGGAAATGGAGACACGGAGTGTTGTGGACGTATGGGCCCTCCATTTCGTCTAGGTTCCCGACACGATCTTGTGTGTGTTTAAGAGGTTGGAATGGGTAATATGGTAGCGCTTCAGGCTGCCTATTACATATACGAGCGGCTGTATGGCGTGGGCACAAGGAGGTTATTGGGGGTTTTCTATGCCTAGATGGCGCCACACTCGTTTATGGTGTGGCTTAGGCTACGTGTCGCTTACACTTGTACTTGTAGCGCACACTTTCCATACTTTTAGCTTTAATCCGAACATGACACTCTTTTAGTCAACTTCTACTTTCGTTCCATGAATATTGCGCCCATTTCATTGCGCGATATTTCCAACAGATTCGTCTTGCTCCATTCTATCCATGACAAACTCTCTCGGCGATGCGCTCGGTTGAGATGAGGAACTGTGATAATTTGTGAAAGATGAAAGTGACTCTGATTCTTCGTCTGGGACTCTGAAGGTCATGCACTTCTTCGGCGGGCCTGGCTGGATGGAAGATTAGTGTGACGGCTTGTAAGCCGGTAATTGCCTGTAGCCTGTGCTGTCTAACGCAGGCTTAGCATGAAACTAGGCAGGGACTATTCTTGGAAGCAGGGACTTACAACTTGGCAAACACCTCCAAGAATAGGGCACAATAAGGGGATACGAAAAGGGATACGAGGAGGGACACGGATATACGGATAGAAAACTGTGTCATTGGCCGGGATAATAATCATGTATAAAGTAACTGTTATTATCCTCTTCAATCTGTAGTTCACCATAGATTGTAAATAGAATACCTCTGACCATAAGGTTGCCTCAGTGCCTATGCTCAGACTGTGACAATCCTTTTGTAATCTAGGTACATCTGGCTTGCTTAAAATGTCTGGAGTTTTCTTATCTTGATCTACCTCTATGATTGGAGGGACAACAGGAGGCTCTTCCTTACGCTTACGATGAGATTTTGGGGCTGCTATATCTCGGACCTTAGCTGGAGTCTTCCGGCGTCGGCCATCTGATTCGGGCGTCGCATTAGCATGTTGGTCCTCTGACAAGCCAATACTATGCGTCACAGCGACCCTTTTTCTACCACCATATCTTGTAACCCTACCTGTGTCTTGGTCTCCTTTAGGAACTACGGCTTTCGCTCTTACGGGAAAAGCTTCTAGATTTGCCTCTAATTCTATATCTGATGCTATGTCTGAAAAGCTCGAGTCGTAATTCATCGGTAATTCTGAGGTAAATATTGTTGACTTTGCATCAAACTTTCTGGGTTTCGACTTCTTCATCTGCACTGCTTTTGTTGTAATTAAGGCAGCAACATGACTGCAGTAGACAAATAGTTCATATTAGAATAATATGCACTGACGCCATGAGATATGATTAACCTATATCATCACTCACTGGCATGAATAGTAATTAGCCAATAGATGCCTTTTGGCATACATTGGCTTCAGGATCTCCAACAACTTTCCCATTTAGGTTAGATAAGGAAGTATGTTGGAATTTACACTAGTGTGCGGAAAACCCCGCATTCATGTATATAGAGGGACCTCTCGCTACACAGATAGAACTATAGCAATTTCCTTACAATTAACTATCCATTACACATCAGTAGACTTTGTCGTACATTAAACACATACATCATAACTCTAACTCATCCTCATACTTGGTATGTCATTCTTACAATCTCCGGAACCATTCTAATTGGTTATGAGCCCGGGTTTGCGCCAACTTCCGTCGTCACAAAAAATCTACACAATGTCAACCACCGCCACTGTCAGCATCGGAAATCAAAAGGCTACCTTACCTATTCTTGTTGGACAATCAAATTTCAGAAGATGGTATAAGGCTTGGCACATTGCTCTCCGAGGGGCAAAGCTATGGTCAGTAGTTTGCGACGGAGACAAGAAAGAATCACTACCAGTCCGAGGTGATAAAGAGGATGAAGAGAAGTTCAACATACGTCTCGAACACTACAATGATAGAAATGATTCTGCCCATTCTGCTCTTCTGGTCGGAGTATCGGAAGATCTCCAAGAGCTTGTGTGTTCTTGCGACGAGGAACCTGAATCAGTACGAGTTGCAATGCGACCTTTAAAAGAAAAATATGATTATAAAACTACGACCTCCACCATCCAACTATTCAAGGAGTTCAGTGAACTTAAAATGGTTGATGGAGAGTCGATCTCTCAACATATTTCCCAATTCGAAACCGCATATGCTCATATATACTCACGCTGTTCCAATTCCTCGCGACCAGAAGCAATTGCACTAAGAAGTTTCCTTACCGTTGAGCAAGTCAAAGTCATGTACCTGTTCCTCTCTCTTCCTGCATCATTCAACAACATCATTGACAATCTTTCGACCAAGGAGGAATTAAAATTTGCTGATGTAAACAGACTGTTGCTTGATCTAAACTCGATCAAGCCTATCGATGTTCCCATTCAGTCAAAGGCCTACTTCGGATATGAAAATTTTAGCAATCAGGAAAAAGTTGTTGAATGTTCTTATTGCAAAAAGCATGGGGGAAACTATAAAGGGCATATCTTTAACAAATGTCGAAAACTAAAGGAGCAGCTTGCGGAAAGACCCAGCAAAAAGGAAAGATTTAAACCGAAGTACAATAAAGCTAACGCAGCTGTCGTGCCAGATGAAGATTTAGATGACGTTATATTATCTACGCCATGCTTCAAAGCTTTTGCGACTTCGTGTTCAAATCCGTCTTCTTGATTCCGGATGCTCAGCTCACATGACATCACGCAAGGATCTTCTAACGTCTCTCCAACCCTTTAATGGGTTTGTGTCACGGTTTCGAGGGACAAGCGCTGGGGCAACTATGTGGTCGATGGTAGTAAATAATAATTCTAAGGAGAGAACTCCCACTACATCTATCTAGTCATATATATATGTGAAAGCCTCCTCGCCACCGAGGCTAATCCCTCTCCTCTTCCTATGCTATGGGGCTCTCCTAGTGTTCTGACTATACCTATAATACAGCACTATTGCGTTGTGGCGCGGAAGGATTGAACTCGGTCTCGTATATTTCCCGTTAGTGTAAGCCTATTAACATGTGTTGCAGTGCCGTACTGCCGTGCCGCACTGCCGAGTTCGATGCCACATGCATGCCATGCCAATGCCGACGCAAAGGTATTGTATTGGGTGGCGTCGCACATTAGCGCATTAGTAGTGGTTAATAGCGCCACTCGAATCAGGCCTAAGTTAACCAACATAGGCTACAGGGACCAATCGGCTTACCAGCCGTTACAGTTTGTTACAATTGCAAATGGGCACGATATACCTGTTGTTGGAAAGGGTATTGTCGACTTTAACCTACAAATAAGTACTGGGGAATTTATCTCAGTGAAAATTAAAAATGTACTATATGTTCCAGAATTGAAGGGCGGGAACCTTATTTCTGAAACTCAACTGGAGTTGGAAGGGAATGAATTTCAATCGAAAAATGGTCGGCGTCGAGTATTTTTTAATGATAAAGAATGGATGTTTGCAATTCTTGATTCTTCAAAGCAATTTAGAGTTCAGGAGAATATAATTAAAACATTTTTTACCTCTTACCTTGAAGCTCATGAATGCTTTGGTCATCCAGGAGAAACTGTTATGACTAACTTGAAAAAGCAATATCCTGAAAGTATCCCAAACAAACCTGATGGATTTCACTGCCCAGCATGCACTCTTGCAAAGTCTACACATAAATCCGAAGACACCAAACCGCGAAAATCGACAAAACCATTCCAAATAATACATTCTGATCTTTCAGGTAAATTTTCCATAGACTCACTCGGAGGAAAAAGGTATTACACTACATTTATCGACGATTATTCAAGATACGCTTGGATATCATTTCTTCGTGATAAAAGCCAAGCACATCAAGCAATCAGCGACTTTGTAATAAGAATACAAAACCAACAAAATCTTACTATCAAAACATTCTTTTCAGACAATGGAGGAGAATATATTGATACAAGAGTACAAAAATTCTTTACAGACAACGGTATTGATCATGAAAAATCGCCTCCATACAAACACGAATCCAATGGTACGGCCGAAAGATTCAATCGAACAATTGTCACCAAAGCCAGAGCAATGCTTCTTGATCATCCAAAATTTCTCTGGGCAGAGGCCATTGCCACCTCGGTATACTTGTATAACCGAACGCCTCATCGGACAATTGACTTTAAGTCACCGTTCGAGTTATTAAATGGAGCCTTACCTCCATCAATAACACACCTTCACGCCTTCGGTACAAAGGTCTACATTCACATACCAGCTGAAACCAGACCGAGCGGTTCCAAGCTCCACCCAAGAGCACTTGAAGGAATATTTGTAGGTTACACAAACTTGTCTAATATATTCCGAATTTACATACCAAGTAAAAGAGTTGTTCAAATCACTCGACAAGTGAAATTCTTGGCCTCAAAGCCAGGGGAAGTTACCGTCGAATTTTCACAACCAATGTTACCATCAGACATTCCTTCTTCAAATGCTGAAGCAACACCTGCTTCAAGTCCAATTCATACTCGCCCTTCATCACCGACTTCAAAAATCATGCCTGGAAATTTTATTCAAACTCCTCGAGCTCAACCACAACCGCTGCCTTCCACTCCATTCCCAGCCGCGATAAATTCGACCACTCCTAACGCTCCGAAAAAGCCACATGAGAACTTTATACTTTTAGGTGTGCCTCCTGTTCCATCCATAAACTTGGAAACAGAAGAATGATTTAGTAGTGATAAATCTCATTACAACTTACCTCGCAGAAGCACTAGAGAAAAGCGTCAAACTAATCCTGGCCCAGGTATGGTTCCCAATACTCAACGGTATCAAGCAAATGCGGTTATGTTTGAGCCAGCTACATTTAAACAGGCTATGAAATCGGACGATAATGAACTGTGGAGGAGAGCCATTGAAGAAGAAATGGATGAACTCAACAGAAACAATACCTGGACAGTCGTGCCTCGACCCAACGATCGTAATGTGGTAGGATCTAAATGGGTGTTTAAAATCAAGCACAAAGCCGATGGTTCCATCGAATGTTACAAAGCTCGTCTCGTCGCTAAAGGGTTCTCTCAGCAACCTGGTACAGGTTTCGATGACACATATGCTCCTGTAGCTCGATACAATTCATTGCGCCTTTTACTTGCCTTAGCATCCCATAAAAGATGGAAACCAAGGCAACTTGATGTAAAATCTGCCTTCTTGTACGGAAAACTAGATCGGGAGATATACATGGAAATTCCTGAAGGGTTTAAGGAATCTGGTAAATGTTATCTTCTACGAAAGTCAATCTACGGGTTAAAGCAATCCCCTCTTGTATGTTACGATACATTATCAAGCGTCCTAAACAAAGGTGGATTTGCTTCAACTAATTTCGACCCATGCATTTTCACAAATTTCGAAAAACAAATCTTTCTCGCAATTTACGTTGATGACATTCTGATCTTCGGTCCAAATAACAGTACTATATATGAGCTAGAGAAAACTCTGCATTCGACATTTGAATGTACGAATTTAGGCATTGCTCACTATATACTTGGAATTTAGGTCAATATCACAAACCAAGGCATATCGTTAAGCCAAAGGGCGTACATCATTAAAATTCTACAAAGATTCGGAATGCAGGATTGTCACCCTGTTGGTACACCACTCAAACCTGGCATCCAACTTCGAAAGGGTCAACCAGAGGAAAAATTAGATGATCCTACCATTTACCAATCTATAATAGGTTCCTTAATGTATGCCTGCATTGGTACGCGACCTGACCTTGCACATACGGTTACACTACTCTCTCAATGTTCTTCATGTCCCAACCAAATCCATCTAGCAGCAGCAAAAAGGGTACTACGTTACCTCAAAGGCACAACTATTAGATAACTTGTAATGGACTTAATAGCATTAATGGTTCGCGGTAATAATCGTCTGATTGTCTGTTCTGTTCCTCTCTTCTACGTGTAGCTCCTAAAGTAAAATATCTACATGCCAAGACACTAACGCCGCACATCCCAGGTCTATTCCCTGCAGTACCATCAACGCCTTAAAGAAACATATAGTAGAACAAACCGTAACACACCCCCCAGCCAGTATCTTTGATAATTGCCTTTCGAGATTCAAGAAATAGTAATGGCTGTCAGATCATCGGTTTGGAAATGAAACATTGACATCATTCATGCGAATGGCTCTCATTTCTTTAATGCGACTGCTGATATCAACCAACCCGAGCTGGCTTAAAAATTCTTTAAATTTCTGTTTGGGGAGGATTTTTGTGAGACCATCAGCAGGCATTTTTTCTGTTGGAACCCATATGATATTCAGTCGAGATGCTTCAACTTCTTGACGGATCCAAAGTTGGTGTATATCGACATGCTTGACTTTAGTTTGAAGTTTATCTTCAGATTTGATGGCAATACCGACAGTTTGTTGGTTGTCACACCAAATTGTTGGCTTACAATCAAGTTTTAGAGAAATTCCATCGAAAAATCTTATCCATTCCCGCATCTGTGAGCCAGTTAGTGACAAAGATAGTAGCTCAGATTCGGTTGTTGATTTTGTCACTGTTCTTTGTATTGTCGATTTCCAGTCTATTGCCATACCACCGAACTTGAAGAGGTAACCTTGAGAACTTTTGCGCGTCTCTGGTTCATCAGCATAGGACGCATCTGAGGACCCGAAGAACAATGGATCCTTGTACATGGGATTATCAGTAATACTTTCAATCAATTGGGTTTCTTCAGCAGATGCCTCAAGTGCGAGTCCTTTTGTGCCCAGTAGATAACGCCAAGTCTGTTTGATCTTCGAGATATGTGATTGCCCTGGATTTGTGAGGTGACACGCGAATAGAACATGAGTGCGAGCTACATCAGGTCTACTCCATACAGCAATGCACGCCAGAGAGCCGACAAGCTGCTGGTAGAGCTTTATGCGACCTTTATCTGGCTCTTCAGTTGATTGAGGAAGCCAGTTTTCAGTTATTGGTACCTCTGGATACTTGCCAATATTGTCAATACCAAATCGAGCACAGACCTTTTCGATGTATGCATCTTGTATGAGCCAGGTTTTCCGATTAGGGCGGTTGCGTATAACCCGAATACGAGAAACCAAGCCAAGTCACCCATGATCTTCAAATCGTACTTCTGAATGAGTTTCCGCTCAAAGTTGCTATGAATGTCTTCATTTGTGCGATGATACGCCATGACTATGTCATCAACGTAAACAAATAGAAGGAGCCATTCATTTTGTAGAGACATGGGAAACCAGAGACAGCTTTGAGATCTAGCTTGATCAAGGTACTCTTCAGCTCTTCGTACCATAGCAGCGGTGATTCCTTAAGTCCGTATAAAGCGAGTAGAACTTCTAGAATCTC
This sequence comes from Blumeria hordei DH14, assembly GCA_900239735.1. Lineage (NCBI taxonomy): Eukaryota > Fungi > Ascomycota > Leotiomycetes > Helotiales > Erysiphaceae > Blumeria > Blumeria hordei. Next base: position 2,320,278 of record OENG01000025.1, on the reverse strand, counting down.
TCCACGTATATGACAAATACCATCAGGAATTTCGACATAAAGCTTACGATTGAGCTTAGCGTTGAGAAATGCAGTTGGGACATCATACTGTTTTAGCTCTAGATCAAAATTATTTGCTACAGAGATAAGAGCACGAAAATTTCGAATTGCAAGCGTGGCAGCGTAGGTATTTTCCAGGTGCTCTTGCAAATCTCCTCGAACAACTAGTCGTGCTTTAAATGACATGAGAAAGCCATCTTCACCGGTTTTGTAGGAAAAAACCCACATCAATGGTAAAATCTCAGCGTCTGCTGTGGCCCTTGACTTTTCTGTTTCCTTAAAACAACCTTTCGCGCAGAGTGAATCCCATTCCTTACTTAGAGCATCCCCAAATTGCTTTCCAAACTTATGAGATTCGAGAGCTTTCACATGCTTCGGCGGAGGTGGAAGTTGGTTTTGGTGGATTCAGAGAGTTTTATTACAGTGAATTTGTTTAGAGGTTTCAGTCACAAACGCTTCCAAATAATCTGATACCTGATTCATCCCTAGTGTAGCCGCGTGTGACTGAATAGCAAAGACATTTGGATTTGACAATTGCTTTCGATTGCGCTTTCCTGTAATAATAAGACTCGTATCAAACGGATCGAGATTAATTTCCTTTGGGGCAGGATTACCATATAATCGGTGTCCTCTGGGAGCTTGCACAGTATGAGTTTGCTGCATTGCTGAATTTTCCATGTTCGTAGATGGTTGAGCAGAGTCGCCGATTTCTGAAGGACCAGGGGTTAGTAGTTGTCGTCCATATTCAGAAGTAGTCTGGCAGTTATACTTTTGAGCATTTTTAGCGCTTACACCCCCAACCTCTGGCTCGGTGTCGTTATCCTCAGGCGCTGAACTGAGGTTTCCATTCCTGCGTTGACGATTTGAAAGGAGATCACTCATAGCAATGTCAATAACCGAATTTTCTGGGTATTCAAGAAGTTCGACAACACGCTCAACTGTTGATCTTGTCGCATATTTTCTCGTATTATCGTAGAAGATAGACTGTTCAAAACAACGTCGCGTGTCACAAGCACATCATCGCTAGTAGGCAGCCAAATGCGGAATACGTTTGTGCCTTGGTAACCAACAAGGTGCCCAATGAGTGCTCGAGATTCAGTCTTATCACCCTTACTGATTTGTTTGTTGAGGGCATAGGCAAGACAACCAATGGGACGCATGTGTGCGACAAGAGGCTTTTTGTGCCAGATCACTTCAAATGGAGTTTTCCAACAAAGATTCTGTCGGAGTGCAATTGAGAATATAAGCTCCAGTTTTATAAACCTCATTTGCCAAAGTCTTTGGAAGATTTCCTTGAAGTCGCATAGCGCGAGCTCTTGATGTAAGTACTCCTCCAGCACGCTCAGCAAGACCATTCTGCTCAGGTGTGTAGTTCGAAGAAGTCTCGAGGATAATTCCTAGTTCAGCACACAGATCGACTAAGTCGTTTCCGAAGCCCTGCTGTTATCAGATCTAATACAACATACGTCTGCATCAAAAACACGACTTATTTTTCTAATAACAGACTTGATCCAATGCATTAGAACCGGTCTAGATTTTTTGCGTATAGTAGAAACTTCATGCCATTTGGTATATTCATCGACGGCGTGGAGCATGTATCTATCGCCGTTCCAGCATTGTTCATTAAGAGGAACATATATACAAGGTCAATACCAATCCAATAAAATGGCCTAGTGGCTTTATCTTGTGCCGGGCGTCGTGAAATAATTTTTGTCAGCTTTGCCTCTGTGCACACTTGGCAAATACAATCTTGAAGCTCTGATTTGCTAATAGAAATACCTTTGACATTTTCTTCGAGATTTTCTACAGCCTTTTTGCTAGGATGTCCCCAAATTTGATGTGCAAGCTGCCGATCAATGGTATTTGTTGGCTTTGGGACGTAAGATGGACGGTATGAAACTCCAAAGCTGCTTAAGGCTCTTTTATGTCCGCTGGAAAAGGTCTACGAGAAGGATCAGCATCTATGAGCCAATGTCCTCCGTTGTACTGCAACTGAGCTATAATATTAGTAGGCTGTTGCCTATAGACCACGTCTCGTCCAGAATCAAAATGAATAGCTTCTTTTCGGCAGTGGGCGAGACCAATGACACTGGTAAGAAATCCTTCGACGTATGCAACATGGTCAAACGCAGAGTTTGAGCCCTGCTGGCGTACGTGCAACTAGTTCAAAACTTCCCCAGGCATTGATAAGAGAACAACTACTACTGCGTTTATAGTTCGCCGTTCGGTATTGTCACGCTCTCTTTTCCATCCCTTCCAGGCTTCACTATTTATTACATGAGTATTCGATCCTGGATCGACTATCCATCTAGTCAGTAAATTCATTGGGTTGATTTTTCTCGAGAGCTACAGTGGCAAGATTCTCAACCGGCTCGACATCATTGTCTACAGATAGTGTTGTGAATATTAATTGTTAAGCCAGGAGGTGTCACGTGAACAGAGTTAAGTGGGACAAGTGGGCACAGCGATTATCCGAAGCGCACATGCATGGTATAATGTGTACTTCACCAGCAATTGTAACAGTAGTAGTTTGTACCATCTCCTTCATCACATAGATTCTATAGACATTATATACACGTCTCAATATATACTCTGTCCCATATAATATCACGGTCCAGACTCCACGACGTCACTCATAACCTCGTAATCATAACAGGTTATGAGCCCGGGCTCTTCTAATCATCCCGACAATATCCAAAAATGTGACCAGCAACAAGAAAGTGATCCTGGAGTCAGGAGTTTCGTTTAGCAGATGGAAGTCAAGCCTGCTCTCGAAACTATCAAGGCGCAATGTCATTGGACATGTGTTCCAAGACCTTGAAGATATAATTCCAGCTACTAGGCCCGCACGGCCGATAAGGCTGGAGATGGACACTGAAAGCTCGTACGCTGAAAAAGAGAAGACGTACAGAGAAAAGGTTCAGATATGGAAGATGGGCGAATTTGAGGCCAAGGACATCATCATGGAAAGGCTTCCAGCAGAGACCTGGCCCGAAAATCACGAGCACCTAACAGCCTCGGATACAAGGATATCGCTCAGTCAAGAGAAGCAACGGCGGTTGCGCCTTACGTTGCCGCATTGGAATCTTTCATGAGTGTCAGATTTGCCAGCACAGTAGACGACTACTGTAACAGATTTTTAACGCAGTACCAGAGTCTATGCAACTCGTCGACTGCAATGATGGAGTATAGCCAAGCACCAGCCGATCCCAAAATCAACAATTATAAGATTCCAAAAGAGGTCGCAGCTGGGATGTTCCTCATTGGCACAAAGGACATCGAGTGGTTAAGTAACTGGCGGGACACAAAGGCTATCGGGCCCGATAATCGCCTAACATCCCTTGAAACAATGATGTCGACCATTCGCACAGCTGGAGGAAACAGACCACAGAATCAACCGAGAATGCTAGCTGCATCAGAGCCTGTCGACAGTGTTGATCCAGAAGCAATGTGCCTCCGCTGTCGGCATAAGCATAAGAACAGAGACTGTTTCAGACAGCATCCAGAGCTTCGCAATGATGAAAGAGGGAGAGGCTGGCCACAGGGCAGAGGGAAGAACGTGGATAGGAGAGGCAGACTGAAAAATGTCGCTAAAGCAGAGGTTAAATTTGAGGAAAGTAGCGAGGACGAAAGCGGTTTAAACAATGGTACCATGTTATCAGCTGCAGGAAGAAGCAAGAATCAATTCCCATACCTCTATGACACTGGTGCATCGCACCACTTCTTTCGTGACCCAAATATCTTTGAAACAATGCGCAAACGTGCCAGCCCGTTTAAATTTGATCAAGCAGTCGGGGAAATGTCGCTGACAAGTCAAGGAACTGCAAATGTCAAGATAGGAAAGTTGAAGATGCGATTACGCGATTGTCTCTACTCGCCCACATCATCATCCAATATTGTTTCAGCAGGTAAATTGCAGAGATTTGGTAATATATACGCCGATCCGTTTAAAGGACTGCTTATACAATACCATAATGGAAAACCCCATAGAGCTGTAGCCCGTCTCGATCAAAAGAATGATGTAACTTACATTCGTCCGCTTTATGATGACAACGAAGTATCAATAGCAGCACCAGGTGTTGCAAGAGTACCAAGAACGTCTGTCACACAGCGATGGCACGAAAGATTGGGACATACTGGACAAACAATCCTAAAGCGGACAGCCGAGTGCTCGAAAGGGCTGGAAGGAATTGATGCTTCCGAATTGGGGACATGTGAAACCTGTCATCTAAGCAAAGCCCAACGCTTCATTTCGCGAGAGCCAAGGTTAACCCCGAACAAACCCCTTGATGAAGTATTTGTTGATACAGTTGGAAAATTAACCTCATCAACCACAGGCAAACAGTACGCCGTGATCCTCACAGATGCCAAAACTCGTATGCGATGGGTGCTAACAACTGAAACAAAAGATCAGATAGCTCAACTATTGGTACAGTGGGTGAAATTTATGCACCATCAGTACGGAAAAAGGATTCGCACAATCTTCAGAGATGGAGGAACAGAGTTTCTTAAAACTAGAGATTATTGTGAGGAACATGGTATACGGACTGATGTCTCGGCCCCAGACACACCTGAACAGAATGGCGCGTCCGAGGCTGCAAATAAAGTAGTACTTAGGGTTGCAAGATCTTTGCTGATAGACGCCAATATGCCACCATGTTACTGGCCGTGGGCAATTCAACACGCATGCTTTCTGGTCAATAGATTATATTGCTTGAGGACAAAGATGGTCCCAATAATCGATTTCTTAAAAGGGCTTGAGCAACCCCATCCAGAGAAAATTAACTTCACTAATCTGCCTCGATTTGGCTGTCGAGCCTACAAGTTGATTAGCCCAAAACCTGGTAAGTTTGAGCCGAGGGCCGAAAAGGGGTGGTTTATGGGCTTCCAGCCAAACAGTAGCAAAAACTATGTTATATTTCATCCTCATCAAACTCCTGTTAAAGGGTGGAAGTGGGTCGAAAGCGTCACACCCCATGCGACATTCAATGAAGATGTAGTATTTGGAGAAAGACTGCCATCAGCAGATCAGCAGAAAAACAGCAGCTACTGGGGCAACGAGCGCTCAATATTTACAAACCCCTATCACCCTAATGAGGATCAGAGCGATAATAACATCAGTGTGAACCAGCCCCTGTATCAAACACAAGACGTTCACACAGCAAGACCAGAGGACCATACACAGTCAACAAAGCAAGGGGATCAAACAGTAATTGAGCCAGAAACCCCCACAAGCAATCAAGCGCCAGACGTGCCATGTATATCAAGAGAAACATGGGCACATTTAGATACAAGCCCAAAGTCACTGCCCAATGATGATGTAGAATCTCAGTCTGGATCAGAATTTCAACCTCCAGATCAAATTTCGAACAGAAATAAAAGCCCAGTCCAATTGAATAACCCAGAGTTGGACCAGGGGGAGTTAAATATAGGGGAATCTGATCAAATTCCAGACCATCAAGATTTAAACCAAGCAAGCCCAAGTGATCAAGCATTAGTTCAGGGGGAGTCAACTCTTGAAATGGTTCCAGAAGAAAAATATGACTTCATAATGACTGGCTGGGATCCAGCTCCCATAGCTGGACAGAAACGACTACATTCACCAGAAAGGAGCGAGGAAGTAAGCGTCAAACATCACGGCGAGTTGGTGCGCACAAAACGTGGAAGGCTAGTCAAAAAGGTAGACTACTATAAGCTCCATCATGGAATGGCAGCCCGTCCAGTTAGAGATCCCACAACGTGGGAGGAAGCCATGAAGTGCTCTGAGGCTCGTCAATGGAGGAAGGCAGCTGAAGAAGAATTTCGCTCTCTGAAAGAAACTGGAGCCATTAAGATCATTCATCGAAGCAAATTACCAGATGGCCGCACACCGTTGAAATGCAAGTGGGTCTTCAAAAAGAAATTCCTAGCAGATGGTAGCCTAGATAAATGGAAAGCGAGATGTACCGCAAAGGGTTTCACGCAGCGGCCTGGTATTGACTACCACGAGACATTCGCACCAACCCCTAGACCAGAGACAGGGAATAATGCTTGTACTAGCTCATCAATTTGGCTGGTATAGACGCCAAGGAGATGTACCAACAGCGTTCCTCAACCCTGATCTAACCATAGACCTGTTCATGGAAATGCCTAAAGGAGTTGAAAAAGAAGGATGCATCCTACATCTCCGCAAAGGCCTGTATGGGCTAAAGCAAGCAGCCGCCTTATGGTATGACGATGTAAAATCCACCTTGGCAACTTTGGGCCTACATCCAACACACTCAGATGTGTGTCTCTATGCAAATGACCAAAGGGATCTATTTGTACTTCTACATGTCGATGACTTCCAGATCATGGGACCAAGTCTCGCTAAGATAAATAGCATCATGCAGGCTTTGCACAAGAAGTACAAGCTGAAGTCTATTGAGACAAGCAAATTCCTCGGATAAACATCAAACAGGTTGAAAAGAATACGCTTGAGCTCCTCTCAAGGTCAATACGCTCGCAATCTACTTGAAAGACACGGACTGGCAGAATGTAAACCGGCAACGTCACCAATGGAACGACTCATGGAACCGAATGACACACAAAGCTCAGCACAATTGAGAACAGAGTATAACTCAATTGTCGGAGGTCTCCAATATCTGGCCAACAACACGCGGCCTGACATAGCATTTGCGGTAAATCATCTTGCAAGGTTTCTGGTCAACCCTTCTTTTGAACATTTTCATGCAGCCCGCAGGATTCTCAGATACATTGCACAAAAGCCTGACAAGGGCATAGTTTTCACCAAAGGAAGNAATTGCAAATGGGCACAATATACCTGTTGTTGGAAAGGGTATTGTCGACTTTAACTACGAATAAGTACTGGGGAATTTATCTCAGTGAAAATTAAAAATGTACTATATGTTCCAGAATTGAAGGGCGGGAACCTTATTTCTGAAACTCAACTGGAGTTGGAAGGGAATGAATTTCAATCGAAAAATGGTCGGCGTCGGTATTTTTTAATGATAAAGAATGGATGTTTGCAATTCTTGATTCTTCAAAGCAATTTAGAGTTCAGGAGAATATAATTAAAACATTTTTTACCTCTTACCTTGAAGCTCATGAATGCTTTGGTCATCCAGGAGAAACTGTTATGACTAACTTGAAAAAGCAATATCCTGAAAGTATCCCAAACAAACCTGATGATTTCACTGCCCAGCATGCACTCTTGCAAAGTCTACACATAAATCCGAAGACACCAAACCGCGAAAATCGACAAAACCATTCCAAATAATACATTCTGATCTTTCAGGTAAATTTTCCATAGACTCACTCGGAGGAAAAAGGTATTACATTACATTTATCGACGATTATTCAAGATACGCTTGGATATCATTTCTTCGTGATAAAAGCCAAGCACATCAAGCAATCAGCGACTTTGTAATAAGAATACAAAACCAACAAAATCTTACTATCAAAACATTCTTTTCAGACAATGGAGGAGAATATATTGATACAAGAGTACAAAAATTCTTTACAGACAACGGTATTGATCATGAAAAATCGCCTCCATACAAACACGAATCCAATGGTACGGCCGAAAGATTCAATCGAACAATTGTCACCAAAGCCAGAGCAATGCTTCTTGATCATCCAAAATTTCTCTGGGCAGAGGCCATTGCCACCTCGGTATACTTGTATAACCGAACGCCTCATCGGACAATTGACTTTAAGTCACCGTTCGAGTTATTAAATGGAGCCTTACCTCCATCAATAACACACCTTCACGCCTTCGGTACAAAGGTCTACATTCACATACCAGCTGAAACCAGACCGAGCGGTTCCAGCTCCACCCAAGAGCACTAGAAGGAATATTGTAGGTTACACAAACTTGTCTAATATATTCCGAATTTACGTACCAAGTAAAAGAGTTGTTCAAATCACTCGACAAGTGAAATTCTTGGCCTCAAAGCCAGGGGAAGTTACCGTCGAATTTTCACAACCAATGTTACCATCAGACATTCCTTCTTCAAATGCTGAAGCAACACCTGCTTCAAGTCCAATTCATACTCGCCCTTCATCACCGACTTCAAAAATCATGCCTGGAAATTTTATTCAAACTCCTCGAGCTCAACCACAACCGCTGCCTTCCACTCCATTCCCAGCCGCGATAAATTCGACCACTCCTAACGCTCCGAAAAAGCCACATGAGAACTTTATACTTTTAGGTGTGCCTCCTGTTCCATCCATAAACTTGGAAACAGAAGAATGATTTAGTAGTGATAAATCTCATTACAACTTACCTCGCAGAAGCACTAGAGAAAAGCGTCAAACTAATCCTGGCCCAGGTATGGTTCCCAATACTCAACGGTATCAAGCAAATGCGGTTATGTTTGAGCCAGCTACATTTAAACAGGCTATGAAATCGGACGATAATGAACTGTGGAGGAGAGCCATTGAAGAAGAAATGGATGAACTCAACAGAAACAATACCTGGACAGTCGTGCCTCGACCCAACGATCGTAATGTGGTAGGATCTAAATGGGTGTTTAAAATCAAGCACAAAGCCGATGGTTCCATCGAATGTTACAAAGCTCGTCTCGTCGCTAAAGGGTTCTCTCAGCAACCTGGTACAGGTTTCGATGACACATATGCTCCTGTAGCTCGATACAATTCATTGCGCCTTTTACTTGCCTTAGCATCCCATAAAAGATGGAAACCAAGGCAACTTGATGTAAAATCTGCCTTCTTGTACGGAAAACTAGATCGGGAGATATACATGGAAATTCCTGAAGGGTTTAAGGAATCTGGTAAATGTTATCTTCTACGAAAGTCAATCTACGGGTTAAAGCAATCCCCTCTTGTATGTTACGATACATTATCAAGCGTCCTAAACAAAGGTGGATTTGCTTCAACTAATTTCGACCCATGCATTTTCACAAATTTCGAAAAACAAATCTTTCTCGCAATTTACGTTGATGACATTCTGATCTTCGGTCCAATAACAGTACTATATATGAGCTAGAGAAAACTCTGCATTCGACATTTGAATGTACGAATTTAGGCATTGCTCACTATATACTTGGAATTTAGGTCAATATCACAAACCAAGGCATATCGTTAAGCCAAAGGGCGTACATCATTAAAATTCTACAAAGATTCGGAATGCAGGATTGTCACCCTGTTGGTACACCACTCAAACCTGGCATCCAACTTCGAAAGGGTCAACCAGAGGAAAAATTAGATGATCCTACCATTTACCAATCTATAATAGGTTCCTTAATGTATGCCTGCATTGGTACGCGACCTGACCTTGCACATACGGTTACACTACTCTCTCAATGTTCTTCATGTCCCAACCAAATCCATCTAGCAGCAGCAAAAAGGGTACTACGTTACCTCAAAGGCACAACTATTAGATAACTTGTAATGGACTTAATAGCATTAATGGTTCGCGGTAATAATCGTCTGATTGTCTGTTCTGTTCCTCTCTTCTACGTGTAGCTCCTAAAGTAAAATATCTACATGCCAAGACACTAACGCCGCACATCCCAGGTCTATTCCCTGCAGTACCATCAACGCCTTAAAGAAACATATAGTAGAACAAACCGTAACACACCCCCAGCCAGTATCTTTGATAATTGCCTTTCGAGATTCAAGAAATAGTAATGGCTGTCAGATCATCGGTTTGGAAATGAAACATTGACATCATTCATGCGAATGGCTCTCATTTTTTAATGCGACTGCTGATATCAACCAACCCGAGCTGGCTTAAAAATTCTTTAAATTTCTGTTTGGGGAGGATTTTTGTGAGACCATCAGCAGGCATTTTTTCTGTTGGAACCCATATGATATTCAGTCGAGATGCTTCAACTTCTTGACGGATCCAAAGTTGGTGTATATCGACATGCTTGACTTTAGTTTGAAGTTTATCTTCAGATTTGATGGCAATACCGACAGTTTGTTGGTTGTCACACCAAATTGTTGGCTTACAATCAAGTTTTAGAGAAATTCCATCGAAAAATCTTATCCATTCCCGCATCTGTGAGCCAGTTAGTGACAAAGATAGTAGCTCAGATTCGGTTGTTGATTTTGTCACTGTTCTTTGTATTGTCGATTTCCAGTCTATTGCCATACCACCGAACTTGAAGAGGTAACCTTGAGAACTTTTGCGTGTCTCTGGTTCATCAGCATAGGACGCATCTGAGGACCCGAAGAACAATGGATCCTTGTACATGGGATTATCAGTAATACTTTCAATCAATTGGGTTTCTTCAGCAGATGCCTCAAGTGCGAGTCCTTTTGTGCCCAGTAGATAACGCCAAGTCTGTTTGATCTTCGAGATATGTGATTGCCCTGGATTTGTGAGGTGACACGCGAATAGAACATGAGTGCGAGCTACATCAGGTCTACTCCATACAGCAATGTACGCCAGAGAGCCGACAAGCTGCTGGTAGAGCTTTATGCGACCTTTATCTGGCTCTTCAGTTGATTGAGGAAGCCAGTTTTCAGTTATTGGTACCTCTGGATACTTGCCAATATTGTCAATACCAAATCGAGCACAGACCTTTTCGATGTATGCATCTTGTATGAGCCAGGTTTTCCGATTAGGGCGGTTGCGTATAACCCGAATACCGAGAAACCAAGCCAAGTCACCCATGATCTTCAAATCGTACTTCTGAATGAGTTTCCGCTCAAAGTTGCTATGAATGTCTTCATTTGTGCGATGATACGCCATGACTATGTCATCAACGTAAACAAATAGAAGGAGCCATTCATTTTTGTAGAGACATGGGAAACCAGAGACAGCTTTGAGATCTAGCTTGATCAAGGTACTCTTCAGCTCTTCGTACCATAGCAGCGGTGATTCCTTAAGTCCGTATAAAGCGAGTAGAACTTCTAGAATCTCTCCACGTATATGACAAATACCATCAGGAATTTCGACATAAAGCTTACGATTGAGCTTAGCGTTGAGAAATGCAGTTGGGACATCATACTGTTTTAGCTCTAGATCAAAATATTTGCTACAGAGATAAGAGCACGAAAATTTCGAATTGCAAGCGTGGCAGCGTAGGTATTTTCCAGGTGCTCTTGCAAATCTCCTCGAACAACTAGTCGTGCTTTAAATGACATGAGAAAGCCATCTTCACCGGTTTTGTAGGAAAAAACCCACATCAATGGTAAAATCTCAGCGTCTGCTGTGGCCCTTGACTTTTCTGTTTCCTTAAAACAACCTTTCGCGCAGAGTGAATCCCATTCCTTACTTAGAGCATCCCCAAATTGCTTTCCAAACTTATGAGATTCGAGAGCTTTCACATGCTTCGGCGGAGGTGGAAGTTGGTTTTGGTGGATTCAGAGAGTTTTATTACAGTGAATTTGTTTAGAGGTTTCAGTCACAAACGCTTCCAAATAATCTGATACCTGATTCATCCTAGTGTAGCCGCGTGTGACTGAATAGCAAAGACATTTGGATTTGACAATTGCTTTCGATTGCGCTTTCCTGTAATAATAAGACTCGTATCAAACGGATCGAGATTAATTTCCTTTGGGGCAGGATTACCATATAATCGGTGTCCTCTGGGAGCTTGCACAGTATGAGTTTGCTGCATTGCTGAATTTTCCATGTTCGTAGATGGTTGAGCAGAGTCGCCGATTTCTGAAGGACCAGGGGTTAGTAGTTGTCGTCCATATTCAGAAGTAGTCTGGCAGTTATACTTTTGAGCATTTTTAGCGCTTACACCCCCAACCTCTGGCTCGGTGTCGTTATCCTCAGGCGCTGAACTGAGGTTTCCATTCCTGCGCTGACGATTTGAAAGGAGATCACTCATAGCAATGTCAATAACCGAATTTTCTGGGTATTCAAGAAGTTCGACAACACGCTCAACTGTTGATCTTGTCGCATATTTTCTCGTATTATCGTAGAAGATAGACTGTTCAAAACAACGTCGCGTGTCACAAGCACATCATCGCTAGTAGGCAGCCAAATGCGGAATACGTTTGTGCCTTGGTAACCAACAAGGTGCCCAATGAGTGCTCGAGATTCAGTCTTATCACCCTTACTGATTTGTTTGTTGAGGGCATAGGCAAGACAACCAATGGGACGCATGTGTGCGACAAGAGGCTTTTTGTGCCAGATCACTTCAAATGGAGTTTTCCAACAAAAAGATTCTGTCGGAGTGCAATTGAGAATATAAGCTCCAGTTTTATAAACCTCATTTGCCAAAGTCTTTGGAAGATTTCCTTGAAGTCGCATAGCGCGAGCTCTTGATGTAAGTACTCCTCCAGCACGCTCAGCAAGACCATTCTGCTCAGGTGTGTAGTTCGAAGAAGTCTCGAGGATAATTCCTAGTTCAGCACACAGATCGACTAAGTCGTTTCCGAAGCCCTGCTTGTTATCAGATCTAATACAACATACGTCTGCATCAAAAACACGACTTATTTTTCTAATAACAGACTTGATCCAATGCATTAGAACCGGTCTAGATTTTTTGCGTATAGTAGAAACTTCATGCCATTTGGTATATTCATCGACGGCGTGGAGCATGTATCTATCGCCGTTCCAGCATTGTTCATTAAGAGGAACATTATATACAAGGTCAATACCAATCCAATAAAATGGCCTAGTGGCTTTATCTTGTGCCGGGCGTCGTGAAATAATTTTTGTCAGCTTTGCCTCTGTGCACACTTGGCAAATACAATCTTGAAGCTCTGATTTGCTAATAGAAATACCTTTGACATTTTCTTCGAGATTTTCTACAGCCTTTTTGCTAGGATGTCCCCAAATTTGATGTGCAAGCTGCCGATCAATGGTATTTGTTGGCTTTGGGACGTAAGATGGACGGTATGAAACTCCAAAGCTGCTTAAGGGCTCTTTTATGTCCGCTGGAAAAGGTCTACGAGAAGGATCAGCATCTATGAGCCAATGTCCTCCGTTGTACTGCAACTGAGCTATAATATTAGTAGGCTGTTGCCTATAGACCACGTCTCGTCCAGAATCAAAATGAATAGCTTCTTTTCGGCAGTGGGCGAGACCAATGACACTGGTAAGAAATCCTTCGACGTATGCAACATGGGTCAAACGCAGAGTTTTGAGCCCTGCTGGCGTACGTGCAACTAGTTCAAAACTTCCCCAGGCATTGATAAGAGAACAACTACTACCTGCGTTTATAGTTCGCCGTTCGGTATTGTCACGCTCTCTTTTCCATCCCTTCCAGGCTTCACTATTTATTACATGAGTATTCGATCCTGGATCGACTATCCATCTAGTCAGTAATTCATTGGGTTGATTTTTCTCGAGAGCTACAGTGGCAAGATTCTCAACCGGCTCGACATCATTGTCTACAGATAGTGTTGTGATGTACAATATTAATGGGTGTATAAGCCAGGAGGTGTCACGTGAACAGAGTTAAGTGGGACAAGTAGGGCACAGCGTAGGATTATCCGAAGCGCACATGCATGGTATAATGTGTACTTCACCAGCAATTGTAGACAGTAGTTGTGTACCATCTCCTTCATCACATAGATTCCATATAGACATTATATACACGTCTCAATATATACTCTGTCCCATATAATATCACGGTCCAGACTCCACGACGTCACTCATAACCTCGTAATCATAACAGGTTATGAGCCCGGGCTCTTCTAATCATCCCGACAATATCCAAAATATGTCGACCAGCAACAAGAAAGTGATCCTGGAGTCAGGAGTTTCGTTTAGCAGATGGAAGTCAAGCCTGCTCTCGAAACTATCAAGGCGCAATGTCATTGGACATGTGTTCCAAGACCTTGAAGATATAATTCCAGCTACTAGGCCCGCACGGCCGATAAGGCTGGAGATGGACACTGAAAGCTCGTACGCTGAAAAAGAGAAGACGTACAGAGAAAAGGTTCAGATATGGAAGATGGGCGAATTTGAGGCCAAGGACATCATCATGGAAAGGCTTCCAGCAGAGACCTGGCCCGAAAATCACGAGCACCTAACAGCCTCGGAGCTCTACAAGGATATCGCTCAGTCAAGAGAAGCAACGGCGGTTGCGCCTTACGTTGCCGCATTGGAATCTTTCATGAGTGTCAGATTTGCCAGCACAGTAGACGACTACTGTAACAGATTTTTAACGCAGTACCAGAGTCTATGCAACTCGTCGACTGCAATGATGGAGTATAGCCAAGCACCAGCCGATCCCAAAATCAACAATTATAAGATTCCAAAAGAGGTCGCAGCTGGGATGTTCCTCATTGGCACAAAGGACATCGAGTGGTTAAGTAACTGGCGGGACACAAAGGCTATCGGGCCCGATAATCGCCTAACATCCCTTGAAACAATGATGTCGACCATTCGCACAGCTGGAGGAAACAGACCACAGAATCAACCGAGAATGCTAGCTGCATCAGAGCCTGTCGACAGTGTTGATCCAGAAGCAATGTGCCTCCGCTGTCGGCATAAGCATAAGAACAGAGACTGTTTCAGACAGCATCCAGAGCTTCGCAATGATGAAAGAGGGAGAGGCTGGCCACAGGGCAGAGGGAAGAACGTGGATAGGAGAGGCAGACTGAAAAATGTCGCTAAAGCAGAGGTTAAATTTGAGGAAAGTAGCGAGGACGAAAGCGGTTTAAACAATGGTACCATGTTATCAGCTGCAGGAAGAAGCAAGAATCAATTCCCATACCTCTATGACACTGGTGCATCGCACCACTTCTTTCGTGACCCAAATATCTTTGAAACAATGCGCAAACGTGCCAGCCCGTTTAAATTTGATCAAGCAGTCGGGGAAATGTCGCTGACAAGTCAAGGAACTGCAAATGTCAAGATAGGAAAGTTGAAGATGCGATTACGCGATTGTCTCTACTCGCCCACATCATCATCCAATATTGTTTCAGCAGGTAAATTGCAGAGATTTGGTAATATATACGCCGATCCGTTTAAAGGACTGCTTATACAATACCATAATGGAAAACCCCATAGAGCTGTAGCCCGTCTCGATCAAAAGAATGATGTAACTTACATTCGTCCGCTTTATGATGACAACGAAGTATCAATAGCAGCACCAGGTGTTGCAAGAGTACCAAGAACGTCTGTCACACAGCGATGGCACGAAAGATTGGGACATACTGGACAAACAATCCTAAAGCGGACAGCCGAGTGCTCGAAAGGGCTGGAAGGAATTGATGCTTCCGAATTGGGGACATGTGAAACCTGTCATCTAAGCAAAGCCCAACGCTTCATTTCGCGAGAGCCAAGGTTAACCCCGAACAAACCCCTTGATGAAGTATTTGTTGATACAGTTGGAAAATTAACCTCATCAACCACAGGCAAACAGTACGCCGTGATCCTCACAGATGCCAAAACTCGTATGCGATGGGTGCTAACAACTGAAACAAAAGATCAGATAGCTCAACTATTGGTACAGTGGGTGAAATTTATGCACCATCAGTACGGAAAAAGGATTCGCACAATCTTCAGAGATGGAGGAACAGAGTTTCTTAAAACTAGAGATTATTGTGAGGAACATGGTATACGGACTGATGTCTCGGCCCCAGACACACCTGAACAGAATGGCGCGTCCGAGGCTGCAAATAAAGTAGTACTTAGGGTTGCAAGATCTTTGCTGATAGACGCCAATATGCCACCATGTTACTGGCCGTGGGCAATTCAACACGCATGCTTTCTGGTCAATAGATTATATTGCTTGAGGACAAAGATGGTCCCAATAATCGATTTCTTAAAAGGGCTTGAGCAACCCCATCCAGAGAAAATTAACTTCACTAATCTGCCTCGATTTGGCTGTCGAGCCTACAAGTTGATTAGCCCAAAACCTGGTAAGTTTGAGCCGAGGGCCGAAAAGGGGTGGTTTATGGGCTTCCAGCCAAACAGTAGCAAAAACTATGTTATATTTCATCCTCATCAAACTCCTGTTAAAGGGTGGAAGTGGGTCGAAAGCGTCACACCCCATGCGACATTCAATGAAGATGTAGTATTTGGAGAAAGACTGCCATCAGCAGATCAGCAGAAAAACAGCAGCTACTGGGGCAACGAGCGCTCAATATTTACAAACCCCTATCACCCTAATGAGGATCAGAGCGATAATAACATCAGTGTGAACCAGCCCCTGTATCAAACACAAGACGTTCACACAGCAAGACCAGAGGACCATACACAGTCAACAAAGCAAGGGGATCAAACAGTAATTGAGCCAGAAACCCCCACAAGCAATCAAGCGCCAGACGTGCCATGTATATCAAGAGAAACATGGGCACATTTAGATACAAGCCCAAAGTCACTGCCCAATGATGATGTAGAATCTCAGTCTGGATCAGAATTTCAACCTCCAGATCAAATTTCGAACAGAAATAAAAGCCCAGTCCAATTGAATAACCCAGAGTTGGACCAGGGGGAGTTAAATATAGGGGAATCTGATCAAATTCCAGACCATCAAGATTTAAACCAAGCAAGCCCAAGTGATCAAGCATTAGTTCAGGGGGAGTCAACTCTTGAAATGGTTCCAGAAGAAAAATATGACTTCATAATGACTGGCTGGGATCCAGCTCCCATAGCTGGACAGAAACGACTACATTCACCAGAAAGGAGCGAGGAAGTAAGCGTCAAACATCACGGCGAGTTGGTGCGCACAAAACGTGGAAGGCTAGTCAAAAAGGTAGACTACTATAAGCTCCATCATGGAATGGCAGCCCGTCCAGTTAGAGATCCCACAACGTGGGAGGAAGCCATGAAGTGCTCTGAGGCTCGTCAATGGAGGAAGGCAGCTGAAGAAGAATTTCGCTCTCTGAAAGAAACTGGAGCCATTAAGATCATTCATCGAAGCAAATTACCAGATGGCCGCACACCGTTGAAATGCAAGTGGGTCTTCAAAAAGAAATTCCTAGCAGATGGTAGCCTAGATAAATGGAAAGCGAGATGTACCGCAAAGGGTTTCACGCAGCGGCCTGGTATTGACTACCACGAGACATTCGCACCAACCCCTAGACCAGAGACAGGAAGAATAATGCTTGTACTAGCTCATCAATTTGGCTGGTATAGACGCCAAGGAGATGTACCAACAGCGTTCCTCAACCCTGATCTAACCATAGACCTGTTCATGGAAATGCCTAAAGGATTTGAAAAAGAAGGATGCATCCTACATCTCCGCAAAGGCCTGTATGGGCTAAAGCAAGCAGCCGCCTTATGGTATGACGATGTAAAATCCACCTTGGCAACTTTGGGCCTACATCCAACACACTCAGATGTGTGTCTCTATGCAAATGACCAAAGGGATCTATTTGTACTTCTACATGTCGATGACTTCCAGATCATGGGACCAAGTCTCGCTAAGATAAATAGCATCATGCAGGCTTTGCACAAGAAGTACAAGCTGAAGTCTATTGAGACAAGCAAATTCCTCGGGATAAACATCAAACAGGTTGAAAAGAATACGCTTGAGCTCTCTCAAGGTCAATACGCTCGCAATCTACTTGAAAGACACGGACTGGCAGAATGTAAACCGGCAACGTCACCAATGGAACGACTCATGGAACCGAATGACACACAAAGCTCAGCACAATTGAGAACAGAGTATAACTCAATTGTCGGAGGTCTCCAATATCTGGCCAACAACACGCGGCCTGACATAGCATTTGCGGTAAATCATCTTGCAAGGTTTCTGGTCAACCCTTCTTTTGAACATTTTCATGCAGCCCGCAGGATTCTCAGATACATTGCACAAAAGCCTGACAAGGGCATAGTTTTCACCAAAGGAAGTGGAAAGCCAACCCTCGAAGCCTACTCAGATGCGGACTTTGCGGCTGATCCATCTAGTAGTAGATCAACATCCGGCTCACTGATTAGATTGGTATCTGGACCAATATCTTGGAAATCACACATGCAGCGAGAGGTAGTCCTCTCTACCACCGAGGCCGAGTATCTTGCCGCCACAGAGACATGTCGTCAACTCCAATGGGTAAAGTCGCTGTTTGAAGAATTGAGGATTACAAATCTGATTGAAGGAGCCGAACGTACAGCTTTGTACGTAGATAACCAATCAGCTATCTCGCTGATCAAAAATCACGACAACCATAAGCGTTCTAAGCATATAGCTCTAAGGAATTGTTATTGCCGAGAACAATATCAGGCAGGAAAGATTTCCGTAGCATATGTCAAATCTGCAGACCAACTGGCCGATAGCTTAACAAAAGTCAAGTCCCCAGTACAGATCCACTAAGATCCCGTGTCACACTGGTCGTTACCGACAGGGGGAGTGTTGTGATGTACAATATTAATGGGTGTATAAGCCAGGAGGTGTCACGTGAACAGAGTTAAGTGGGACAAGTAGGGCACAGCGTAGGATTATCCGAAGCGCACATGCATGGTATAATGTGTACTTCACCAGCAATTGTAGACAGTAGTTGTGTACCATCTCCTTCATCACATAGATTCCATATAGACGTTATATACACGTCTCAATATATACTCTGTCCCATATAATATCACGGTCCAGACTCCACGACGTCACTCATAACCTCGTAATCATAACAGATAGGTAGTTTGAACATTTTGTATTTATACAGTTACTGTTGGTAGAGTTTACAGACTCGTCAAGAGTACTACTAACATACACAGCGAATGTATCAAAGCTAGCTGGTGGAAGACCGTCATCTATTTGGAGCGTTTCTTGTTTCTGACTTCTCTTACCACACTTTCTTAGAGCAGCAGAAATCTTTCCTTCTATCTTTGGATCATTTCGGGCTTGTTCAACTCTATGCAAGGCCTCGGGATTTGGACAGTAATTTGGCGGACGTTCAGGATGATCTTCGTTGATAATGAAGCAGTCTGCGAACCAGTGTCTCGAGCCACAGATACATTCGGGTATGGGCTTGCCATTTCTTCGATTCTTACTTGCACCTGTTGGTTTCTTGTTGAATGGTTTTGCTACCTCGAGGTTTGCAGCAGCAACAGAAAACCCTGATAATTGAGGCTTGTTGCGTCGTAGGAATGCTGTGATCTCTGCAACATAGTCATCTAGAGAAGGAAGTAAATCTGTGGTGCCAGCATTTTCCGCCCTATAGAGGTCGCGAAGACAAGTCGTTGCATATTCTTGATCAAGTGCCTTACACGCGACAAGGAAATCTTCTTGTGGCCTTATACCATCAGTTTCTGGAAGATTCATAGACTTTCCAATCGTAGTAATCCGAGTCCAATTAGAGAACCAATCATCCAGTTTACTCACAGCTGTTGGAGCTACTTTAAGGCCAAAGTACTTCGACGTTATTTCATGACGACGCGTGGATGCATCAGGTGCCAAATGCTTCTTGAGCCTAACTAACCTATCATATGGTGTACTGCAATCTTGGATAAGATAAATATGCTTTTTTGAAATTGTCTTGCTGATTTCTAGGTTAAAATCGGCGAGAGCTTGGACCAATTTTCGATATTCCATTAGTTTATGTTCGTATCAATCGTAATCCCAACGGTAGGTATCTCTATCTTCTTTGTCAAGATTAGCTAGTGAAATGGCGTCGGCTTTGTAGGAACTTAATTCTGGCTCAGGAGGTTCTGTGAGAACTGGTAAAGAATGTCTTGGTGTCTCAGGGTTCACGTATTTCCAGAGATCATGTCGAAAACATGAGACTTTTCTTATAAATAACCAATCAAACCAGTCACCAGGCTTATCGAGGACAACTGTGACTCGAGTAACTGTTGGGTCAGATTCAGAATACATTTTCGAGTGATTTATTGTTGCTGCAAATAGATTTGACAAGCGCAGATTCACAGCCTGTTCGGATTCTTGGTTGAGGCTTAGGTTTGTCGCGTAGATTCGCAGACAACTCTCGGTTCTTGGTTGAGGCTTAGGTTTTGTCGCGTAGATTTGCAGACAGGTGGAACTCAGGGATTGCGTTCGAAGCAGTGAGAAAAGGATTATCGAGAGATTATTGTAGAGCAGCCGGGCTCATAACTATTAGATAACTTGTAATGGACTTAATAGCATTAATGGTTCGCGGTAATAATCGTCTGATTGTCTGTTCTGTTCCTCTCTTCTACGCGTAGCTCCTAAAGTAAAATATCTACATGCCAAGACACTAACGCCGCACATCCCAGGTCTATTCCCTGCAGTACCATCAACGCCTTAAAGAAACATATAGTAGAACAAACCGTAACAACAACTGACTGGACACTTAACTTTCCACAAGCTAACGACTCTATTCTTCACGAATTCTCCGACTCCTCATATCGTAACTTCATGGATGATCGAAAATCTTGTTCAGGATATATCTTTCGGCTAGGGGAAGCAAGTGTCAGCTGGTGCTCCAAGAAACAAAGAACAACTGCACTCTCAACAACAGAAGCCGAATACATGGCTATGTCAGATGCAGCTCGTCAAATGATTTGGATGCAAAATGCTTGAGTGAACTAAAGCTCTGCTATGATCCGATCTTGCATGTGGACTCAAATGGAGCAATCCATCTGGCTAAAAATCAGAAAGTATCCCAACGTTCAAAACATATTGATATAAGATTTTATTTTTTACGAGAACATATTGATAATACTTTCAACTTGGTATACGTGGCTTCTGAGAATAATTTAGCAGATATATTGACTAAACAATTGGCTAAACTGAATCATCAACGGATCTCGGCTATAGTACAATGCAGTCCTGAGGGGAAGTGTTGTAATTAAGGCAGCAACATGACTGCAGTAGACNTTTATGATGACAACGAAGTATCAATAGCAGCACCAGGTGTTGCAAGAGTACCAAGAACGTCTGTCACACAGCGATGGCACGAAAGATTGGACATACTGGACAAACAATCCTAAAGCGGACAGCCGGTGCTCGAAAGGGCTGGAAGGAATTGATGCTTCCGAATTGGGGACATGTGTGAAACCTGTCATGTAAGCAAAGCCCAACGCTTCATTTTCGCGAGAGCCAAGGTTAACCCCGAACAAACCCCTTGATGAAGTATTTGTTGATACAGTTGGAAATTAACCTCATCAACCACAGGCAAACAGTACGCCGTGATCCTCACAGATGCCAAAACTCGTATGCGATGGGTGCCTAACAACTGAAACAAAAGATCAGATAGCTAACTATTGGTACAGTGGGTGAAATTTATGCACCATCAGTACGGAAAAAGGATTCGCACAATCTTCAGAGATGGAGGAACAGAGTTTCTTAAAACTAGAGATTATTGTGAGGAACATGGTATACGGACTGATGTCTCGGCCCCAGACACACCTGAACAGAATGGCGCGTCCGAGGCTGCAAATAAAGTAGTACTTAGGGTTGCAAGATCTTTGCTGATAGACGCCAATATGCCACCATGTTACTGGCCGTGGGCTAATTCAACACGCATGCTTTCTGGTCAATAGATTATATTGCTTGAGGACAAAGATGGTCCCAATAATCGATTTCTTAAAAGGGCTTGAGCAACCCATCCAGAGAAATTAACTTCACTAATCTGCCTCGATTTGGCTGTCGAGCCTACAAGTTGATTAGCCCAAAACCTGGTAAGTTTGAGCCGAGGGCCGAAAAGGGGTGGTTTATGGGCTTCCAGCCAAACAGTAGCAAAAACTATGTTATATTTCATCCTCATCAAACTCCTGTTAAAGGGTGGAAGTGGGTCGAAAGCGTCACACCCCATGCGACATTCAATGAAGATGTAGTATTTGGAGAAAGACTGCCATCAGCAGATCAGCAGAAAACAGCAGCTACTGGCGGCAACGAGCGCTCAATATTTACAAACCCCTATCACCCTAATGAGGATCAGAGCGATAATAACATCAGTGTGAACCAGCCCCTGTATCAAACACAAGACGTTCACACAGCAAGACCAGGACCATACACAGTCAACAAAGCAAGGGGATCAAACAGTAATTGAGCCAGAAACCCCCACAAGCAATCAAGCGCCAGACGTGCCATGTATATCAAGAGAAACATGGGCACATTTAGATACAAGCCAAAGTCACTGCCCAATGATGATGTAGAATCTCAGTCTGGATCAGAATTTCAACCTCCAGATCAAATTCCGAACAGAAATAAAAGCCCAGTCCAATTGAATAACCCAGAGTTGGACCAGGGGGAGTTAAATATAGGGGAATCTGATCAAATTCCAGACCATCAAGATTTAAACCAAGCAAGCCCAAGTGATCAAGCATTAGTTCAGGGGGAGTCAACTCTTGAAATGGTTCCAGAAGAAAAATATGACTTCATAATGACTGGCTGGGATCCAGCTCCCATAGCTGGACAGAAACGACTACATTCACCAGAAAGGAGCGAGGAAGTAAGCGTCAAACATCACGGCGAGTTGGTGCGCACAAAACGTGGAAGGCTAGTCAAAAAGGTAGACTACTATAAGCTCCATCATGGAATGGCAGCCCGTCCAGTTAGAGATCCCACAACGTGGGAGGAAGCCATGAAGTGCTCTGAGGCTCGTCAATGGAGGAAGGCAGCTGAAGAAGAATTTCGCTCTCTGAAAGAAACTGGAGCCATTAAGATCATTCATCGAAGCAAATTACCAGATGGCGCACACCGTTGAAATGCAAGTGGGTCTTCAAAAAGAAATTCCTAGCAGATGGTAGCCTAGATAAATGGAAAGCGAGATGTACCGCAAAGGGTTTCACGCAGCGGCCTGGTATTGACTACCACGAGACATTCGCACCAACCCCTAGACCAGAGACAGGAAGAATAATGCTTGTACTAGCTCATCAATTTGGCTGGTATAGACGCCAAGGAGATGTACCAACAGCGTTCCTCAACCCTGATCTAACCATAGACCTGTTCATGGAAATGCCTAAAGGATTTGAAAAAGAAGGATGCATCCTACATCTCCGCAAAGGCCTGTATGGGCTAAAGCAAGCAGCCGCCTTATGGTATGACGATGTAAAATCCACCTTGGCAACTTTGGGCCTACATCCAACACACTCAGATGTGTGTCTCTATGCAAATGACCAAAGGGATCTATTTGTACTTCTACATGTCGATGACTTCCAGATCATGGGACCAAGTCTCGCTAAGATAAATAGCATCATGCAGGCTTTGCACAAGAAGTACAAGCTGAAGTCTATTGAGACAAGCAAATTCCTCGGGATAAACATCAAACAGGTTGAAAAGAATACGCTTGAGCTCTCTCAAGGTCAATACGCTCGCAATCTACTTGAAAGACACGGACTGGCAGAATGTAAACCGGCAACGTCACCAATGGAACGACTCATGGAACCGAATGACACACAAAGCTCAGCACAATTGAGAACAGAGTATAACTCAATTGTCGGAGGTCTCCAATATCTGGCCAACAACACGCGGCCTGACATAGCATTTGCGGTAAATCATCTTGCAAGGTTTCTGGTCAACCCTTCTTTTGAACATTTTCATGCAGCCCGCAGGATTCTCAGATACATTGCACAAAAGCCTGACAAGGGCATAGTTTTCACCAAAGGAAGTGGAAAGCCAACCCTCGAAGCCTACTCAGATGCGGACTTTGCGGCTGATCCATCTAGTAGTAGATCAACATCCGGCTCACTGATTAGATTGGTATCTGGACCAATATCTTGGAAATCACACATGCAGCGAGAGGTAGTCCTCTCTACCACCGAGGCCGAGTATCTTGCCGCCACAGAGACATGTCGTCAACTCCAATGGGTAAAGTCGCTGTTTGAAGAATTGAGGATTACAAATCTGATTGAAGGAGCCGAACGTACAGCTTTGTACGTAGATAACCAATCAGCTATCTCGCTGATCAAAAATCACGACAACCATAAGCGTTCTAAGCATATAGCTCTAAGGAATTGTTATTGCCGAGAACAATATCAGGCAGGAAAGATTTCCGTAGCATATGTCAAATCTGCAGACCAACTGGCCGATAGCTTAACAAAAGTCAAGTCCCCAGTACAGATCCACTAAGATCCCGTGTCACACTGGTCGTTACCGACAGGGGAGTGTTGTGATGTACAATATTAATGGGTGTATAAGCCAGGAGGTGTCACGTGAACAGAGTTAAGTGGGACAAGTAGGGCACAGCGTAGGATTATCCGAAGCGCACATGCATGGTATAATGTGTACTTCACCAGCAATTGTAGACAGTAGTTGTGTACCATCTCCTTCATCACATAGATTCCATATAGACGTTATATACACGTCTCAATATATACTCTGTCCCATATAATATCACGGTCCAGACTCCACGACGTCACTCATAACCTCGTAATCATAACAGATAGGTAGTTTGAACATTTTGTATTTATACAGTTACTGTTGGTAGAGTTTACAGACTCGTCAAGAGTACTACTAACATACACAGCGAATGTATCAAAGCTAGCTGGTGGAAGACCGTCATCTATTTGGAGCGTTTCTTGTTTCTGACTTCTCTTACCACACTTTCTTAGAGCAGCAGAAATCTTTCCTTCTATCTTTGGATCATTTCGGGCTTGTTCAACTCTATGCAAGGCCTCGGGATTTGGACAGTAATTTGGCGGACGTTCAGGATGATCTTCGTTGATAATGAAGCAGTCTGCGAACCAGTGTCTCGAGCCACAGATACATTCGGGTATGGGCTTGCCATTTCTTCGATTCTTACTTGCACCTGTTGGTTTCTTGTTGAATGGTTTTGCTACCTCGAGGTTTGCAGCAGCAACAGAAAACCCTGATAATTGAGGCTTGTTGCGTCGTAGGAATGCTGTGATCTCTGCAACATAGTCATCTAGAGAAGGAAGTAAATCTGTGGTGCCAGCATTTTCCGCCCTATAGAGGTCGCGAAGACAAGTCGTTGCATATTCTTGATCAAGTGCCTTACACGCGACAAGGAAATCTTCTTGTGGCCTTATACCATCAGTTTCTGGAAGATTCATAGACTTTCCAATCGTAGTAATCCGAGTCCAATTAGAGAACCAATCATCCAGTTTACTCACAGCTGTTGGAGCTACTTTAAGGCCAAAGTACTTCGACGTTATTTCATGACGACGCGTGGATGCATCAGGTGCCAAATGCTTCTTGAGCCTAACTAACCTATCATATGGTGTACTGCAATCTTGGATAAGATAAATATGCTTTTTTGAAATTGTCTTGCTGATTTCTAGGTTAAAATCGGCGAGAGCTTGGACCAATTTTCGATATTCCATTAGTTTATGTTCGTATCAATCGTAATCCCAACGGTAGGTATCTCTATCTTCTTTGTCAAGATTAGCTAGTGAAATGGCGTCGGCTTTGTAGGAACTTAATTCTGGCTCAGGAGGTTCTGTGAGAACTGGTAAAGAATGTCTTGGTGTCTCAGGGTTCACGTATTTCCAGAGATCATGTCGAAAACATGAGACTTTTCTTATAAATAACCAATCAAACCAGTCACCAGGCTTATCGAGGACAACTGTGACTCGAGTAACTGTTGGGTCAGATTCAGAATACATTTTCGAGTGATTTATTGTTGCTGCAAATAGATTTGACAAGCGCAGATTCACAGCCTGTTCGGATTCTTGGTTGAGGCTTAGGTTTGTCGCGTAGATTCGCAGACAACTCTCGGTTCTTGGTTGAGGCTTAGGTTTTGTCGCGTAGATTTGCAGACAGGTGGAACTCAGGGATTGCGTTCGAAGCAGTGAGAAAAGGATTATCGAGAGATTATTGTAGAGCAGCCGGGCTCATAACTATTAGATAACTTGTAATGGACTTAATAGCATTAATGGTTCGCGGTAATAATCGTCTGATTGTCTGTTCTGTTCCTCTCTTCTACGCGTAGCTCCTAAAGTAAAATATCTACATGCCAAGACACTAACGCCGCACATCCCAGGTCTATTCCCTGCAGTACCATCAACGCCTTAAAGAAACATATAGTAGAACAAACCGTAACAACAACTGACTGGACACTTAACTTTCCACAAGCTAACGACTCTATTCTTCACGAATTCTCCGACTCCTCATATCGTAACTTCATGGATGATCGAAAATCTTGTTCAGGATATATCTTTCGGCTAGGGGAAGCAAGTGTCAGCTGGTGCTCCAAGAAACAAAGAACAACTGCACTCTCAACAACAGAAGCCGAATACATGGCTATGTCAGATGCAGCTCGTCAAATGATTTGGATGCAAAATGCCTTGAGTGAACTAAAGCTCTGCTATGATCCGATCTTGCATGTGGACTCAAATGGAGCAATCCATCTGGCTAAAAATCAGAAAGTATCCCAACGTTCAAAACATATTGATATAAGATTTTATTTTTTACGAGAACATATTGATAATACTTTCAACTTGGTATACGTGGCTTCTGAGAATAATTTAGCAGATATATTGACTAAACAATTGGCTAAACTGAATCATCAACGGATCTCGGCTATAGTACAATGCAGTCCTGAGGGGAAGTGTTGTAATTAAGGCAGCAACATGACTGCAGTAGACAAATAGTTCATATTAGAATAATATGCACTGATGCCATGAGATATGATTAACCTATATCATCACTCACTGGCATGAATAGTAATTAGCCAATAGATGCCTTTTGGCATACATTGGCTTCAGGATCTCCAACAACTTTCCCATTTAGGTTAGATAAGGAAGTATGTTGGAATTTACACTAGTGTGCGGAAAACCCCGCATTCATGTATATAGAGGGACCTCTCGCTACACAGATAGAACTATAGCAATTTCCTTACAATTAACTATCCATTACACATCAGTAGACTTTGTCGTACATTAAACACATACATCATAACTCTAACTCATCCTCATACTTGGTATGTCATTCTTACAATCTCCGAAACCATTCTAATTGCTTTGACATCTATCTGGTCTCCTGTAACTCGTCTCAAATCTTCCCAAGTCATCTGTCGAGGGACAATTGGGACTTCATTTGTGCCGGTTCCTGAGGATGCTTGGGTTTGACTCTGCTGAGATTGCCTATCTTTGTATCCAATACTCGACTTATTCACCTCCTGCATTCCCGATATTGCTTGCTTCCGTAACTTCTCGTTTTGGGCTATCTCAACCATAAACGAGCCTATGGTACGGGAATTCCGAGGATCTCGTAACTTTCTGATGCATGCTTGTTCCCAGTGCGACATTGGTTGGTTCCTGCATTGTTTTCCTAGATGCACACCGACTCCTTCGAATTGTCCACATTTGTAGCAACAAGTTTCTCTGTTATACACTCGCTGGCCGTTTATCAAGGGATGGCGGGAAGTACTTGGATCTGGTAGCTGCTGGCCTTTGGGGAACAATTCTGGGATGGTATCTTTCACGGAATAATAACAGGGGTTAGAATGACGGCTTACTAGTAGTAAACAAACCTTGCAGGACTGAGTAGGGAAAGGTAACGTAACAGTGAACTACGAGCATGTATATAATAAAGCGTAGTCTACAGTCGAGTTGCGTTCTTCACGCAACGTCTTCTCAATATTATTCTCATTCCAGATATTCCCTCTCTTCCTTGTGAAGACCACTTCGAGCCCATACTCGTATCAGATCACGACTTGCCCTCTATCTCTTCTTGTGGAAGACCTTAACTCTCAGTTCACTGACCCTCTTCCTCTCCTTGTGGAAGACCTTGACCCCTATATACTCACACTTGTACCCTGTGGACAAATAACATATACACTCCTCGAGAGTATCCTGGTTTCTCAATGGAGCTTGTGCTATATTATATTGAGCCGAAACTTTGTGCTCTAGCAACGCTTGCTGAGGTGGTAGGTTTTGCCAGACGGCTCTTGAAATCGCGGAATTGTAGGGGCTTGGGATTTGCTGCTTCGGCTTGCCGAGTGAGACACGATAAGCGTCATATTCTGGTTGTGGGAGTATTCCTTGCTCCAATCTTTCGAGGATATCAAGTTTTCGGAACCTTGTTGTTTCCTTCTCTGCTTCTGCCCTCGCTTCCAAGAACTTGTTAGTTGCTTGAACGACCTGAGTCGCTGCAGATAGCGTATCACACATGAACCAGTCACGACTGCTGCAAACTTCATCTCTGAGAATACTGTTATATAATCCTTTACCAAAAGTATTTATAATCTTCTTCAAAATGTAGTTCTCTGCTTGACTCTTTTTTGTGCCGTCTGTAACATCAAATGCTAGGAGAATGTCGAAGGCCCGAAGAGAGTAGGCTTCGAGTTTTTCGTCCTGATATTGAGCTAGATCCTCAAGAAGTTCATCCGGAACCACTTTCTTCACTTCACTGGCTGGAAACTGCTTCAATAAGTGGAGCTCAATGTATCTGATGTCTTCTATCGAGATAGCTTTTAGTGGATCTCTCGCGTCTTTCATCAGTTGACAGCATCTCGCGTCTCGTTCTAGCGTGTCTAAAGCTGCGCCTTTACTCTTTCTGTCAATTGCCTTGACAAATTGTGCAGGTGTCCATTCAACACCAGATTCATCGAAAGCGTCATGAAGTAGGCGGAAAAATTGCTCAGTCCGCGTGCCATCAAACGCCTCGACAAAATCTATGTTAACTGTGGCCATTTTAGTATTCATATTTGGAACTCTGTGGAGTATATGCTCAAGAGATTGAGGACAAAAATGGTGTGGCTTGATAGGTTGGATGGGCAGTTCCCGGATCCTTAAATTAAACTCAGTAGCTTCTACAGAATTAAAAAAATCCTCAGATGATTCCGATGAGCTATCAATGCTAGCAATTTTTAATGAGCGTGTCCTTCGAAAGTTGGCCAGGACAAATAGAAAGTACAAAAATAAAAAAAATAAAAAATAGGAGAGAGAAAAATCTTTAGAAAAATAATAAAATCTGTCGTCTCTCAGATTTCGTGTGGTTTATCTCAAACAGGAGTCCTATATGCCGTTAGATAATTGTCCGAAATGACGGTCCAAGGATTAATCTAAGTTGTGCGAAGATGTGTTGGAAATTCAGACTCTATGTGTCTGAAGTTTCCCATGATTGGAACAACTAAGATTCTCACACATGACTCACGACCTAGATGATTGATATCTCCCTTACTGAGCATGTTTGATGCTTGAGACTCGACTAGTGCATGGTATGGTCTGATACACGTGTAGGCTTTCATCCACCGACCCTGACCCCATACTCATGTTGTATACTGTCGTGCGTTTCATTGTCATTGTTAGAGTATGGAACGAGTGATGGATGGTATCTAGTCTGGATTTGGTCTATCAAGATTACATGTATATAAGCTGTCTAGGAATCACTAAGACAGATAATCTAATCAATTCAATTTATTCAAACCATCTTTTATTTCTCCACAGTTTATCACATATTCTCCCGATTCATATCATTATTATTCTATTCATAAAATCGCGCCCATATTCTTTGAGCCGCCTTACTCATCGAACCAATACCGGTTTTCCAACAAGATGTGTACCTAATTTCGTAAACTGTACTATACTGATGAAGGGTCTTTGCAAGAGATGATATTCTGCACCAAAGGAGGGAATTATGATCGCTAATTCTCTGGGAGAAGAAATCTGTGTTTCCGTGAGTCAAGTGATTCAATTGGCAATTCGATGGTATGTTGCAGGTTGTTCCTGGAATCTCGCCACAAGTCCTCAAGATGTTTCTCACGAAATATCGTTTTACAGCTTGTGGAAAAGTGGGCGTTATCTAACTTTGTTGCTTACGGCCTATGTACACTAACGCTCCAGAGTTCCCTGCGTAGGTCACCAGAAATACGTTAGGGTTCGGAGCTGTGGGAGGTCGCAAGTGCTCTATTATTCTCTATCTACAACGCGTAAATACACGACCAGCGCGCGACTAGTTCTAATTACATAATCACCTTACGTGACCCGCTACATCTCTGCAGCCAATGACTACTAGGCTACACGGTGACGGCCAGCTCCTCACTGAATGGATGTTCGAGCACGGCATGGACCTATCTTCTACACCGGGCGTCCCGACACACTATCTTGGAAATATACTTGACCTAGTTTGGTATAACGCTGGTGCCCTTGCAGAAATTTCGATAGAGCTTGGCTCAACATCGGACCACAGAATGCTTGCAGGAGATGTCCCCCGCCCGAACTCGAAAGCTAGAGCTATCATTAGAGCTGGTCAACCGTTCCGAGTGACATATGACGCCCTCGAAGACTTTTCCAAGGTGCTTGGTAGATGGGCTCATGGAATAGGGCTACAGCCGACGGATTCAATAAGCGCAGTAGACAACCTTGCGAATAAGCTGGTTCAAACAATTAGCGATACAATCAGGGCTACTGGAAGACGCGGGAGTGCAAAAAAGGTTAGGACAGGACCTTGGTGGACGTTGGAGTGTGTGGAAACTCGAGGGACAAAAGACAATTGGCGAGTGGTCAAAAGCTGGCGTGGACTCAAATCATAAGATTCTAAACTAAAGAGAAAAGTATCTAGAAGGATATGAATCTGTATATATGTACATAAGTGTTCCACTGACGAATGGAGTTGCCAACACGAAACCTCCCGTCCCTCATTGTCTTCAACCCAAGGGTTTTGCATGAAAACCAATATCCATGGCAAACCTTTTGTATCGTGATTTGTCGCACTCAAGACTCGTGTGTGTGAAACTAGTTGTTGGAATCCCTGGATTGACCCTGAGTCGGCTTACCGACTATTGGACCGACAACCACGTGGCCACTAAAAATGTCGGGGCGTCACAGAGTGCTCATAGGTCAAACGCGAGTACAAGATATTCAGGGACGAAGAGAGCAGAAAGGATTTCAGTTGCATAGTCAA
Organism: Blumeria hordei DH14; assembly: GCA_900239735.1. NCBI lineage: Eukaryota > Fungi > Ascomycota > Leotiomycetes > Helotiales > Erysiphaceae > Blumeria > Blumeria hordei. The sequence goes on along the minus strand of OENG01000025.1, from coordinate 2,289,649 downwards.
AAGTACCAAGCGCCAATACTGGCAACGGCAATTCTCTGAAGCCACAACTGATGTCGACATGTATCAGATTGCACATTGGGCAAAGCCGCGACCTGCATCTGCTGCTCCACCACTTCAAACTCCCCATGGTTTTGTTTCGGACCCAGAAAAGCGTGCACTTCCGCTGCGCGACCTTCTTCTCAGTCGGTTCTCCAGCCAAAACGACGTCCAAGCTGAGAACCTCGAGCCAGGACTCGGAAACCTTCCATGGGCTTCAAGCGTCACTGATGAAGAAGCCAAGTGGGTCACAACGGCCTGCCAAAATAAAGCTCCTGGAGCAGACGCGATTTCTGTGCGGCTTCTTAGGACAGCCTGGCCGTCGATTGGACACGCAGTGAAAGTAGTCTTTGAGGGCTCACTTCGACTGAACCACTACCCGAATGCATGTCATGAATGCGCTTTTCACATTAGTAGTAAATTGTCATCCACGTAGTGTAGCATGCAGGGCTAAGGTAATGGAACTAGATAAGTGATAGATTATATACCCCCAATCTCTACATTCACCTGTAGACCACTCCTAAAGGAGACTAGTTAAGGGGCTATCTGGAAGTATGTGGGATTGGTTAATCATCATGTAAATAATCTATAACATAACATCACACAATAAGATACCATTCGCACCCAATACACATTATTGCCATAACCACCCAAGTACAGTCTAAGCCCCCTGAGTAGTCACAACCATTCAATTGAAGATACCAAGTGTATACGGCCATATACACTGCCACCCTTCAATAAGACATTCAAGTTGCGGAAGTGATTCTTCTCCCCAAACCTGGCCATAATCTCAGTACAGCTAAAGGATGGAGGCCCATCGCACTACTCTCACCCATCGGTAAAGGTCTTGAGAGACTAGTTGCAAGGCGAATGGCATTTACTGCCATTGCGTACAAGGCTGTGCCGTGGCAGCTCTTTGGAACCCTCTCAGGCAGATCCACTAATGACCTTGTCTCATGCGTTATCCACGATGTGGAACATGCAATGCAAAGGCAGAAGAAAGCAGTCCTTGTCTCTCTGGAAGTACAGGGGGCATTCGACGCTTGTTGTGATCAGGCCCACTTATAGATCACATAACTTGAAATGGCTAGTATTAGGCAAGTGTAACCGACAGGAAAAGCAATCCTGTGTCAATGATACGTCATTAACATACAGCAATGACAACACCAGTATCTCAGCCATACATGATAATATGATCATATGACGCAGGTATATCTAATGATATAATTGTTGAATGGCTGAATGGTTGGGAGTTATTGCTATTGAAGGTATAGTTTTTGTACCGTTTTTGTGTATAAATACTCGCTGCTAGACCTCTGTACATGATCAACCTTTTCCACTCCTATCTTTAATAGTCATCAATAGTCATCAATATAGCAGATCTACAGTACATATCCTTCTTCTTCACGTTAGACTTAAAGCGCTATCCTATATCCACCCAAGTTGACTGTTACATCCATTGCGACAATTCTTAGACTTCTCATAACCTCGTTATCACAATAACGCTGTACTCCACAGAAGGCTGCTGCAAAGGATGAACAAATTGGGTGGCAGAAACCAGCTATCACCTGGATAAAGTCCTTTCTTTAAGGACGATCCGCTAGCGTACGACATGAAGACGGAGTAACAGACCCAGTAATACTAGAATGCGGACTGCCACAAGGATTTCCTCTATCCCCAATTCTCTTCCTCTTCTACATGGCCGAAATCGTGGGAGGTAGTAGTTGGAGATTTGGCTATGCAGATGATGTTGCTACACTCGGCATAGGTTCAACGCCAAACGAAGCTGCAGTAGCCGCCCAGAGAGAAGTCGACGTAGCTCTCGGGTGGGCTGCTGATAATGCCGTCTCTTTTAACCGAGATAAGGCCGAAGCAGTCTACTTCCTCGGCCCTAGATCCAGCGGATATGATCTTCCGACGATAAGGGTAGGCCCTCGCGATGTTCAGGTATCCGAAAACATCCGATGGCTCGGAGTTTACTTGTACTGTGGCCTGACCTCCAAAAGCCACGTCGCCAAGTGGACCAGCAAAGCAATGCGCCTAGTCCAACATTTCCGACGGCTCACTCAGTACACCCAGGGACTAAGGCCCGACTTGCTAACCACAGTCATTCGAACGTTAGTTCTACCAATTTCGTTGCACGCAGCGGAATCCTGGTGCCCGGGGCCAACCAGGGAAACATATCGGGGTGTCGCGCGAAATTCATGCAAGAGACAGTGCAAAGTTATTGACCAAACCCTCTGCCTTAGGAATCCGCGTGGCTATACCAACCTGGCGCACCATGCCAATCACAGCCCTGAGAATGGAGACTGCCATTCCACTAGCATAAAGTCTGCTCGTGGAACGCAGGCTCAAGACTACCACGCGAATCTGAAGGCTATATGAGTACCATCCGCCTCGGCTTCGGGTCATTGAAAGTACCAACAGCGCTCGCCACGGACTCGGACTAAAGACATGCAACAAAAGCAGACATGGTCTTGATAGAGTTTATGATTCGAGGGTCCAAAGGATGTACCGACTTCTACCAGAGGCTGAACTTCCTCCACCGCCCCGACCCCCGGTACCCCCCCATTTGATTCTTTGTTGGACAAGCAAGAAAGAGGCTGGCAATTTCATAAGAGAGTGGCTACCTACACTCCCACCCGACTGTCTCTGCGTTTACAGTGATGGTTCTTGGGCATCCACAGACAAAGTGTCATGGGCCTTTGTGACCTTTATCAGTGGCACAGGCACGACAATCGAGCAAAGCGGCTCAGGTAAAATTAACAATACGGAGGTCTACGATGCGGAGGTCCATGGAGCTTTGGCTGCTCTTGAAGCAATCACTGCAAGCAATCGAGATCGCGGACGCAGCGCCATCAATTTCCTGCTCGACTATTCTGCGGCAGTTCAGGCTTGACTGACGGGAACAACGTGCTCATCATCCCGGTGAATCCAAAAGTTCGTGAAAATGGCCCCAAGATCAGCCGCTCCTGTAGAAATAGAATGGATCCCGGGCCACGAAGGTCTGGTAGGAAATAAAATTTGTGATGATCTCGCTCGAAAAGAGCTTGAATCGGTGGACAACTATAGGACCACATACGGTGTGATGACCCTCGCCTCATCTGGACGAAAAGCTCGCGAACTGACTAGGCAGATGTTATTAAAGTTCTAGAGGTTTATCTGGAATGATAGAAGTGAACGTTGACCGTCAAGTCAATACTGTACGAATTGTAAGATATTGGGGATTTAAGGATCAGAGATAAAAGGTTAGGATCAGTGAGGTTTTTGATTTTACTGAACTTGTATTTAGTTAGTTAAAAGTGTGTAGTCTAATCTACATCTAATTTTCTATCTATGTTCTACCTCACTTAGGTAGAAACATTGTGTTCTGATTACGTGATGGAATAACATTCACACCACTGAGATCATTACCAACCGAGACCTCACCATAGCTGGTAGCAATCGAAGATGAGTAGTCTTTGTCTACTCCGCACTATGTGCAGTTTGGTATGATATGTCTATATTTCAACAGATGTTGACGGACTGGTAGCATTCAAACCGCCCCAAACATTACGCCGACCTTGAACTCGAGATGCGCCGCAAGAAACCGCTAGAGTTAGCGCTACCGAGAGCGGCCTTTGCACGCTTGATTGCTGCCCAAACTGGACATGGGGACTTTGCGGCATATCATCGCCACTTCAACCACACTGACGCTACACTTAACTGCGAGTGTGAGTGTGAGAGGGAAAAATCAATTGGTCACCTTGTCCAGTGTCAGAAAGCACTGGCAACATGGCGGCTGAAAAGCGGAAAGCGTAGGGCGCCGGCTATGGAAACAATGCGCGGATCAAGGGGATGGCAGCTGTTCAGGGACTACGTCCAGGAGAGCGGAATATACAAGGAGGCTAGTCGGGGGATGGCAGGGATACCTGTAACTCGGAGGTGATAGATCGAAAGCCTTGGTGATTTGGCATGGAAAGAGGGATCGGAATCGAGGCTCGGGCGCGTGGTGGCCGAGGTAGAATGATGGAAGGGAGATTGTATAAGTTTTTCTTTTGTAATGCAGGATTTTGCGTGGAATTTTTCTTTTGTTTTGTTTTTAATTCTGGGCTGCTGGACTCGTCATGTGTCACGGGTCCTGGGCCCGCTAAGATACCCCCTGTAAAATAGCTTTCTATTACACACTCTCCAGCGCAGGGAGGACGAAGGCTGAACACCTGTCAGTGGTGTCCTCTACGAACCTGGGGGTGAAATATTCCCCCAGAGCCGAGATTCAGTCACGACAAAGGGTGAATTTGAGAGTTTCCGTCGAGTTGGCGATCGGGAGGAGTGGTGTTGGCTCATTTTTGGTCGAAAATCCGACTTGCAGAGATTTCACGACTGCACAACTCAACGAAATCAACCATCTACACCCCAGATACGAACCGCAGATAGGCTATAACCTGTCTGATGTTTGTATTACAACAACCGAGACCTTTAAGGTCTTAATTTCTTTCTGGAAAATTATTCCCTGCCAAACTCATCTCGCGGCCCTCTCCATAATCATCTCACCACCTATCAAAGCTATCCCATACCTCCAAAAGTCAAATCGCCAACAAAGAAATTAGAGGATTTCCCACACTCCGTAACTACCAGTCGCTGTGAAGGTACGGTCGAAATACCGGCCTTAAATGCGTCCTCATCTCGGCCAAGGGCACCAACAACTCGACCTATGACGACTCGCCACCGACGAAATACGTACAACGTTTCGCCGGCATACTAACTAGAGCGTTCGACAAAGGCTGGGGCACCAGTGCCTCGGTCTTGAGCTCTCAGTCGCATTTTCGACCTCCACGGTTAGGGGTACGGCAGCGACGGGGCAAGGCCGGAGGGGTGGACATTCTACAAAGTTTCTAGAATGACGAGGTTGACCAAAGGATAAAGGGATACTGTATGGAGGAAAAATAGGGAATATAAACTGAGGATGACTCGGTGGGCGACTGGATGAGGCCTCCAATGAAGAAATCGACCCCTGGATGACAAGAGGAGATGCTGAGATGAGCCATAGCTTGGACTGAATTAAAGGGAAAAGTTACAGATGGCGAAGGTGTCAAGGGCTCGGGCGCGTGGTGGCCGAGGCTGAGGAGGAATTGGCGCTTCGGCGCGTCAAAAGAGGGTTCTCTGGACGGTTGGGCTTGACATGATTTAACACATGGGTGAAGTCTAAGGTGGTCCGGTCATTTATGTGGGACGAGGTAGATATACTTAATGGTAGTCAACCTGATCCAGCCCGGCTCCACTCGTGCTTAAGCTCCAGTAGGAGTGCGACGGGAACCAATGTACCTAGCACGTAAATGAACAAAACAAAACAAAAACTCTCCAGCGCATCATAGAGCGACTCTTGTATTTTCATTACTTTAGAGAATCAGAATAGACTTTGATTACTTCGTTCGATTGTACAAGATCACGACCTCATTTCGTGACATATTCTGATTCTCTAAAATCAATTTATCCTCATCTAGCCACACCTGCGACGCCTCGCGGTACCGGCAACAACCTCAAGTTAACCCAACTTGAATCAAATTTCTGAGCCTTGAATACATTTTTTTTTCAGCTCTCAAATACTCTCAGCTCGCTACATCTCAGCCAGCACCCAAGTTGATTTCAGTCATGTCACAAATCAACACTAACAATCAAACCGCAGAAGTCCCCAAGCCAATAATACAATGGCCGAAATGGTCTGGAGATTCTGCGGACTTTCCCGCTTTTCACATCAGCCTTGAAGGAGTCGCAGAGGAGCACACAAACAACAAATCTTTTTGTTACTCGGTTTTCTCCCAATCTCTCCCCGCCGAAGCTCAGCGTCGAGTTGCACCGTGGATGAGAGCTCAGAAAAAGTCTAATGATTGGAGTAGGGAGAAGTTTATATCCCATCTTGAAGACCTATTTGTCGATAAGGATGCAGCGACAAGAGCCCAGACCAAGATCAACGCCCTTCGCCAAGGACCGCAACAAGAGTTTGCTAACTTTAGATCAGTTTTCGAGCAACTTTGCTCTGAAGCAGATCACCTTGCACCAGTTGGGGCATCTAAGGTAAATGCTATGAAGTGTGCGCTAGCTTCACACCTTCGTCAGGGAATAGCTTATCGTCAAGGAGTTTCGGAAACAAATTACGATAGCTTTGTCAGAGAGGTCCAAAGCCTTGCCAAAGAGCTGGAATCAATTCCTAGCTTCAGAGAAATTCGAGGTTCTGATAAAGAATCATTTTTAGTTGAACGCACCTCACAAGCTACTCTGACTTCTATAGATAGAAACAAAGACATTTGCCAGCCAAACCAATCCTCAAGCAGAATAAGTCAGCCTGCAACACTATTCGACAAAGATGGCGATATCCAGATGGCCGATATAAGCTCGCTTCAAAGCCAAATCGACGCTCAGACTCAAGTAATTCTAGCAGTGCTTAAAGGGACAAGCTCGAAGGTTTCAGGTGGTAATAGTCGGACAAATGATGAGCGCCCATTTCCTCCAGAAGTTTCCAAAGCCGAAAGAAACCAACGAATTGACAACAACAGGTGTGAAAGGTGCGGCAAGTCTCCTTCTCACAGATGGGGAGATTGCCGCTATCGAAACTTTCGAGAAAACCCAACGCCCAGAGGCTATAGTTCTACACGACGGGCTGGGGTGAATTCGATGAGTTAGGAGCTATCAAAAGGTGAATTTATTTCGGATTCGGAAAACTAGTTGCCTCTGAGAAAAGTCGTGCTCAGAGGCCAATGGTATATGATTCATTCGGTGTAAATTTAAAGAAGGAGCCGTCGTTAAGGGAAATTCTAGTTGCGAAAAAGAGAATGGATAGCAAGCCGTTTTTAATAGATACCTTTATTAATGACCAATTCTTTCTCCCAGCCCTTTTTGACTCAGGCTGTCTCCCATACGCTACTTTCAGCAAAAACATCGTACAGAAACATAAACTTCCACGCATTACAGTACAACAAAGAAATCTTCAGCTTGCCAAAAATGACAAGTCCCCCCATAAAATAAACCAAATAACATATGTCACCCTTGATATTAATGGTCGACGAGAACGGTTATGGGGATACGTCATTCAAGGCTTGCACTATGATTTAATACTTGGTAAGGGATGGGCAGAAAGAAATAATGTTGTGTACCAAGCAAAAACCCATACTCTTTATGTTAATAAGGGGAATCAGCAAGTAAAAATTCTTGAAAAGGGGTCGATGGAATGCGGAGATTGTTACGGGGCGAGAGAGTATTCAAGATAGAAGTCACGGGTCAAGATATGAACAACATACGTAAGATGGAACGTAGACAAGATATGATGCAAACAAGATACGGAAATCTAACAAAACGTCGCACGCCCTCTACAGACGTGAACGAGGACTACTTAAGGATCTCCTCGGACTAGCTCGACGCTAGTGTCAATAACAACACCAGTCCTTTCCAATCCTGTACAATTGGGTTACTATGACAACTAGACCCCCCACCGCTGCTTAGGCACATTTTCACCCTTTTATGGAGAGTCATGATAAGAACCATGACAGAGATGTAGTAAATAGGACCAAGTATATCCGAGAAGGGAAGCTCATATCCGCGCTTGCATTTTCCGCTTTCACGAAGAAGGCTCAAAATAGCCTGCAAGATCTCACTCTAGCATCAGTGTCAATTTCAGATATCAATAAAGCATTGCAAAAGCTTGACACAAAACGAGAAAAGCCCACCATTGAATCAGTCGGTAAAAAACTTCCCAAGCAGCTTGTTGGATTCGAAGGCATGTTCTTAGAAGACGAATCTTGTGAGCTACCTCCCCACCGAGCTGGTCATGACATGGAGATAAAGTTGGATAGGGATGAAAGCGACAATGAAAAGAAACCGCCCTATGGGCCGCTCTATGAAATGTCAAAGGAAGAGTTATTGGTCCTTAGGAAAACTCTCGCTGATCTCCTTGACAAAGGCTGGATACGAGCAAGTTCCTTGCCAGCCAGCTCACCGGTGCTTTTTGCAAGGAAACCAGGGGGTGGCTTAAGGTTTTGTGTCGATTATCGGGGACTTAATGCAATTACAAAAAAAGATCGCTACCCGCTCCCACTTATAAGGGAGACACTACGTCAACTGACTAAAGCCCGTTGGTTCACGAAAGTGGATGTACGCACCGCCTTTCATCGCCTGCGTATCAAGGAGGGAGATGAATGGAAAACTGCTTTTCGCTCACGTCAAGGCTTATTTGAATGGCTAGTTTGTCCCTTTGGATTATGCGGGGCACCAGCAACATTTCAACGTTTTATTAACAGCACCCTACAGGAGTTCTTAGATGTCTTTTGCTCAGCGTATGTTGATGATGTCATAATATACTCAGACGGAGACCTAGAAGACCACTTTAAAAAGGTATCAAAAGTATTAAATTCACTAAAGACAGCAGGGCTTCGGCTTGATCTAGAAAAATGCGCGTTTGGGGTGACAAAGATAAAATACTTAGGCTTTATCATTGAAGCTGGAGTAGGTGTTAAAGTAGATCCAGATAAAGTGCTAGCAATTTCTGATTGGGAGGAGCCAAATAATGTGTCCGAAGTGCGATCTTTCCTCGGATTTTCCAATTTTTACCGAGAATTCATCCCTCGCTTCTCTTCAGTCTGCGAGCCGCTTAATAACCTTACTAAACGAGGTGTACTTTGGCAATGGGGCAAGCCCCAAAAGAATGCATTTGAGCGGCTGAAACAACTACTGATAAGCGCACCAGTACTTTCAATGTTTGATCCGGAAGCTGAAACCATTTTAGAAGCGGACTCATCGGGATATGCTGTAGGGGGAGTCTTATCGCAAGTAGACGAAAAATGTCGCCTTCGACCAGTAGGCTTCTTTTCCAGAAAATTGTTGCCAGCTGAAGCAAATTACGAAATCTATGACAAAGAAATGCTATCAATAATTGCAACCATGAGGCACTTTAGAGGAGAGCTTAGAAGTGTAGACAAGCCTTTTATTGTTTTATCTGATCATCGAAACCTACAGCATTTTATGACAACACGCCAGCTATCAGAACGCCAAGTTCGATGGGCCGAAGAGCTGGCAGGTTATAATTTCAATATAAAATTCAGGCCCGGTTCTGATTCAGCAAAACCTGATATTCTCTCAAGAAAGGCTGAGTTCAGACCAAAGGATGCAAATGATGAAATTTTCCGAAAAAGGGAATTCCAACTTTTAAAAGACAGCTGGTTGTTGTCTAAATCAGAAAAAGATGGTTTGTTGTCATCCCTAAGTCTCTCAGCAGTAGTCACGAGGCAACAAGCCAGATCTCATGAAGTAGCTACAAATAAGGCCCTATCTGAACTCCCCAAGGAACCAACAAGGGTCTCCAATTCCGCCAACGGCCCACCAAAAGGAATTAAATTGTTTGAGGAGCCAGAGCTCCAGAAACTTTGGAATCGAGCAGTTGAAAAAGATTCTTCTTTCCGTGAAGTTTATACGAGTCTAGAAAGGGGTGATCGTTTGTTGCCACAATCTGTTGGGTCTTCAATGCAAATCATAGACTGTTCTTTTGATGATAAGCATGCTTTAGTTTACAGAGATGCCCTATGGGTTCCAAATTGGGAACCTCTTCGAACCGCTCTAATTCAAAAGGTGCACGATTCTCATATGACAGGACATCCGGGCAGGGAAATAACACTTTCTATACTTTCACGAAGCTTCTTTTGGCCCCAGCAGTACAAAGACGTTCGGAGGTTTGTGAGAAACTGTCATGTCTGCGGAAGATCAAAAGTTTGGAGACAGTCATCTCGTGGTTTGCTCCGGCCACTCCCCATACCGGAGCGATTCCACAGCGAGCTGGCCATAGATTTCATGACTGATCTACCGGTGACTGATAAAAAAGAGAAATTCCTTATGGTTATACATGATAGACTTCTTGGTAGTGCGACTTTGGAAGCTATGGAAACTATGGAAGCCGAAGCTTGTGCAGACAAATTTATTTTAAGCCACTGGCGCTACCACGGTTTTCCCAACTACCTAACTTCAGATCGAGGGTCAAACTGGGTCGTCATTTTTGGAAAAGGCTTTGTCAACGTGTGGGCATCCAACAGCGTCTATCAACAGCATTTCATCCCCAGACGGATGGAGGAACCGAGAGAATGAATCAAGAAGTACTAACGTACCTTCGATCTTATATCTCCTATGCGCAAGACGATTGGGCAAAGCTTCTTCCGCCAGCAATGGTCGCAATAAACAATAGAACTAGCTCAAAAACTGGCTTCAGTCCCTTCTTTCTGACCCATGGCTACCATCTGGAACCTATTGGCGCCGATCAACACTGTTAAGCTCAGGTACAAATCCCAAAGCAAGGGCTGACGCCTTCATAAATCGCCTCCACGACGGTCAAGAAATTGCGAAAGCTGCAATGAAAACTGCCCAGCAGATAATGGAGCACAATGCCAACAGGGGACGAAGGCCTGCCGAAAAGTTAAAGGTCGGGGATAAAGTCTGGCTAAACTTAAGAAATGTCACTACTCCGCAACAAAAAAAAAAGTTATCATGGATAAACGCCAAATACAAAATAACGCGGGAGGTAGCACCTGACGTCTATGAACTAGATGTACCAAGTAATATCCATCCCAGATTTTTTGTAGACCTACTCCGTCGGGACTCTGATGATCCACTGCCTTCTCAAGCCACTGATGACAGTCAACCTCCTCCACTATTAGACGGAAAACATCCCCTCTATGGAGTAGAAAAAGTCCTCAGAGCCCAATCTTTCAGAGGAAAAAGATTTGTCTGCGTGAAATGGATAGGTTACAAGGAGACTACCTGGGAACCCCGAGAAAATTTAGTTCTTACCGATGCCTTTAAGAGTTTCATCGGCAAATATGGAGATGGAGATGATGTTGGTGACTCCAATGCGGGTAGCTATACAGGTTCAAGGAGCAAAAAGAGGCCATCGCTACACCAATAGTGGTAAATACACCCGGGAGGAGAGAGGTGATGTCACGGGTCCTGGGCCCGCTAAGATACCCCCTGTAAAATAGCTTTCTATTACACACTCTCCAGCGCATCATAGAGCGACTCTTGTATTTTCATTACTTTAGAGAATCAGAATAGACTTTGATTACTTCGTTCGATTGTACAAGATCACGACCTCATTTCGTGACACCACCAAAGAGATGGCTGCCGATGGATTGACAAAAGGACTGACCTTCGACAAGCATAGGAAATTCCTAAAAATGCTCAACATGACTACCTATAGTGCGTGACCTGCTTACATTGATCTGATATGCCTCTGTATGGGTATCACCTAAAGGGGGATGTTGAAAGTCATGTGATAGCTCTGTAATTGTATCACGTGTCTCGCTTAGTATTCCACAATTTCTGTAATTGTGAAGTGTTTAGATTGTAGAATTATCAACAGGATAAGAGTTGTAGTCATAATACACACAATAAATTCCATATTAAATTATATTATCAGGAATCTGATTTCGAGATCAAGTATCCACACGCAGCTGAATTAATAGCTGGTATGCAGTATACTCTTAACTCCACTGTCGCATAAATTACAACATTTTCTGGAGCTTTTTGATAACCAAGTCAAGATATTGGAGGGTGTTTTTGTCAGGGTTATCTTTAATTACTTTCTGGAGGGTAAGAACTCGCCATTCAGTCAGGTAATTTTGCTCTTCTGTTTTTGTGTGAAATCTTCTCTTAACCTTATGGACCATCTCGTCAAAATTCGGGTCTTCAAGATGCTCAGCGAGGTGCCTAAAGTAGTAGTCGTGCGCGGCATCTTGTAGCATTGTGGAGAAAGCATCATTGAACAGGTTTTCTCCAATTCCGGCAATCCGGCATTTTTCGAAGAAGATTCTGAGCTTATTTTCGAGCACCTCATAGTGTCTGGCTCCAAACTTATCTTGAGGATTGACATAAAGTTTACTGAGATCCATCAGTGCTCTCGAGGTATTGATACATTTGGTTGGTGTTTCTTTCGCCCATTTCGGGATGTATGTCTTGCCGGAGTCATTGTCTGAGTCAATCTCCATGCCATCTCTCGCCTTCTGCCTCTGCTCTGGTCTCTTCTTGTATTCATCACTTTTGCTGTAGAGATCTTCGCACCGATCACCAGGGTACGTGGGATATATTGTTTCCTCCTCTTTTTCACCCTTTGGCGGGATGTATTTGTTCTTGCCAGTTTTCGTGCTTTTGAGGTCGGCAGATACGGTGCCAGTATCATCACTGTTATTATTATTGGCTACTTTAACAGTGCTTCGTATGTCCTCGTTGAAGACAAGTGACTGAAATTCAGGCCCGTATCTAATCATCTGGTCAAGTTCGCGCTTCGGCCACTGTGGTAGGTCGTGGAGATCATTTTCAAGCAATGCTGCCAGCTGCTGTGCAACAGTCGATCGTTTGTTGTTCTCACACCCTACATATATTCCTCTTGACATGAGGAATGTCTTGAATCTTCTTAGAATTGGTGGGTAGACCATGGCGAAGCTATCAGAATCCCACTCAACAAAGTCCTCCTGGAAGACTTCGAGGAGCATGTAGTCAATGAAGCCTTGGTGGTAATTGTCGATACATGTTACAAAAGTGATGTTCAGATCCGTAACTTTATCACTAACGTTTTCCTTTCCTCCTGTATCCTTTTTCGTTATGTGTGGCTTCACCCATTCGGCCTGGAGAAGTCCTACAAACTCCGGGAGCTTAGCTTGGCTCATATTGTCGATTCTGGCGAGGTCTTGGACGCCTGGGAGACAATTATATCTTTCACGGGCAGTTGGTCAGTATCTCAATCTTCAGGGTAATATATTTGTAGTTGCATGAAAGAGAAACTAAACAGTCTATGGAATCTACATGTACGCGTGCCCACCTAATCGCCATGCTAGTCGTATCACCATGCCAACGCTAGTACCCGTGACAATATCAACTTGTTATATGATGTCTCGATTTTCGCACTACTGGGACCCAACTTGTGGGACAAGCAGTCGCTTCCTATCACAACCTGGTCGAACTTGCCAATGGGGTTGTCTTCCTATGAAGTACCTAGCTGTCTGTACTTGCTATCAAGTCAAGCACTGATCAGTGTTGGTATGACAGGGTCAATCTCTGTGATATCACAGGTAAGAAGAATGGGGTTTGCTACTGCAGAAGTGGTGACTGATTAACGTATATATGTATATGGATTTCTATCTGTGGATGCCCCTGAAGTGTTGATAAAACCTGAGTCCACTTGTGTGCCTAAGGCATGAATCTAAACTTCAGGCCTACCGGGGCAAGTGCTCTGACAGTCAACCTTGCATCTTGCATTATCCACAATGCCGAGGTGATCATAAGAAGCAGGGAATGTGCAGCTATGGTCACACTAGACATTTAGGGTGCTTTTTACGCAGCCCTTCACAACCGATTGCTCAAACGTCTTCGTGAATAAGGCTGGCCACAATCCCTGTACCGGTTTATTCAGACTTTTCTTTGCCAACAAAAGGTGAAAGTAAAATTCCGTGGTGGAACTACCCAGGAAAGGGTAGTGGAATTTGGAGTACCCCAGAGCTTGCCTCTATTGCCATTACTCTTTATACTATATGTCGCGGTGCTATTTCAGGACCATAGTTTCACGAGCAGGTTTGGCTATGCTGATGATGTGGCTATCATCAAAGTTGGAAAAACCGCGGCTGAAGCCATCTCCGCAGTACAAGACGACATCTTCAGCCCTATCCTTCTCGCAAGAGAACATAAAATCGAATTAGAGCCTGTAAAATCAGAGCTTCTAGTAACTGTAGAGAGACCTAGAAGTAAAATCACTACAGCTGGCCTTTTCATCATATTGAGAGATGTTGTGCTTGTGATGGCTAGGATTACGGTGCACAAGGGTAATGATCACTGAGGGTGAAGGAAGAACTTTCTAGGTGGCTCCTTGATGAGTAGAAGAGTTATGGAGCACGGTATGGAAAGTGTTTCTAGATAATACTACCAGATGGAGGATACTAGAATATTCTGTGATTTTCATGGATAAGCAGTAGGGTAGTACTTGATGTTAGTAAGCTAGTGAATAGGTGTGGATGCAAGGGTCCAGAAAGGTAAAGGTGGTCTGGTGGTAAACAAGGAGTTGCCACATCACCTCCTATGCTGGAGCGCTAGTGGCAATGTCATGTATATAGTGTGGTAGGCGTGATTGAGTTCTCTCTTCACGCAACGTCTTCTTATATTCTGTACACATATTGTACCACCTCACATCTCTCTTCCTCACAGAAGACCATCTCACTGCTATCCTATAATCATATTCCATATCCCTTCGTGCCCTACGGAACGTTAGTAGTAAGCTCCCTGAGAGTGATGCTGGTTTGGGAAAATGAGGCGAGATTTTAGCCACCTCAGATGTGTATATAAGTGTCACTATTTCAGTACAAGGTTGTGACGGCCCTGCATCATAGTAATGAGTAGGGGTGCAATGACATAATGATAGGTCTGTATTATAAGGAGTTACCTGGTATGGAACGCACGGGCCAGGTGTAAATTATGTGCAGTTATAGATCTGTAGATGCTTTCTTTCCCTTCTCTTCCTTAGTTTAGAATCCTTTATATTATAATCCTAATTTGAGTATCTATTTGATTCGACTTCGTCATCTCCTAGTTCGTGCTCTCTTCGGACCCTCACAAAGGTGCATGAGCGATCTTGTAGGTACAGTATATTTATTATAATTCTCTGAGGAGAAAATTCCTGAAGCTAAAGACTACATATATATACATTCTGAACTATTGCCTTTCGAGAAGATTCTCCCTGTAACCTGAATGACTGAGACTATTCGACAACTACCTAGAAGGTTCTCGGTACACCTGTCATCCTCATGAACCTTCAGTATGTTTCCAGAAGGTTCAATGAGAATATTCTAAGCTCCGTGGCTTCCGAGACCTCTCCCAAATATTCGCTTTGTGTCATTGCCTACGCTAGCCAGCGTAGGCTACAGGAATCCTTCGGCTCAACAGCCGTTACAATAAGTAGCGTTTTCTGCTTCCTAAATCCTTATAGTTCTGAATACCAAATATATCAGCAGTTCACATTGATTCATCGATAATCATACATAAACCTTCTGCTAATTAACCTCCGTAAGCTCTTGCCTTTACAACAAGAGACCGCCGAATCGAACTATCATCGCACATCCCGGGGCTAGTAATCTGGATTGACACACAGCTAAAATCCAAGCAGCATGTACACGAATGGGCTGGAAAGGCTAATCGTCTAGTCAATTTCTTACGACATGTAAAAGAAGTTCAATTTGGTGCAGCTCCCGGTCCTCTAATTCGTGTGGTACAGGCATGCGTTCTGAGTACAGCTCTATATGGGGTAGAAGCGTGATGGCTGGATCTTATTCAAATAATGGCACTGCGACGTTAAGAAGTTGGCACTGGATTAGGCTAGCATATAACTGTTGGACAAAACAATAATGAAAGCCATATTAGTAGCACTCCTAATAGCGCTCTTTATCGTGAAACGGGAGTACCCCTGGCATCCATCATCCTCCAGCAAAAGACGCTGCGATCTACAGCTCGCATACGAAGAATGAATGTCTGGCATCCTCTTACTCTCCGGGCGGCTGAGGGCCCGAAAGATACTATCAGACGCTTAGGTCTTCGGTCTGAACAAAGAGATCGCCTATTCAAACAGCCGGAACGATACATGACACGCCTGCAAATGAGCGTGCGTCAAGTTCCAATAGCGAAGGCCCTGGAAAGCTCTAATTTCCATACGGCCCTCCAGCACCGACTCCATGCAGTCGAGAAAAAGAAGCCAGCTCAGGAAGCAAAAAACGATGATTAGCTTCCCTGCCAGCTGAGACAATATTTGCCTTCTCTGATGGATCTTTGTCGGGCCCCGGGGAATCAGCCTTGGGATACGTGGTACACCAAAGAGGCAAGCTAGCTGAAATTGGCTCTCGTCCACTTGCCGAAGCAGAGGTATTCGACGTGGAAGTTGTAGGCGCCATTAAAGCCTTGGAGGCTGTAATAGCGGGGGGAGAATACTTGCCAATTTGCATTCTTCTGGACAATCAACCAGCTGTTAGGGCGCTCCAAAGAGTAAGATCCAGTTACTCATAGGCAGTGGTGGACAAGTTTTTAATGCTGAGACAAAACAAGCGTATATAAATACGCTGGATACCTGGTCATGTGGGGATCCAAGGAAATAAAGGGACAGATAAGCTGGCCAAATCAGCCTTGGTAGTTTTCAATAATCGGTCACTAGCCACAGCTTTGCTTAGTGGAGAACCTCAAAATCTAACCTTTGTGGCACTGGGCAGGCTAGTTAAAATGCGGGGTCAATAACTGTTGTTAAGGTAAGAGCTTACGGAGGTTAATTGGCAGAAGGTTTACGGGTGATTATCGATGAATCAATGAGAACTGCTGATATGTTTGGTATTCAGAACTATAAGGATTTAGGAGGTAGAAAGCGCTAATTATATACACATCTGAGGTGGCTAAACCCTCGCCTCATTTTCCCAAATCAGTATCACAAAATATTCTAGTATCCTCCATCTGGTAGTATTATGTAGTAACACTTTCTATACAGTGCTCCATTGTTCTTCTACTCATCATGGAGCCACCTGGAAAGTTCTTCCTTCACCCTCAGTGATCATTACCCTTGTGCATCGTAATCCTAGCCATCACCAGCACAACAAGAACTCGTGGAAGAGTGATGGCAGAAGTTTCGGCCGGAACAATACAAAGACCTAGGCCTCTACATGCGCTGCAAACGGCCACCGGAACTAGCTCTACCAAGATAGGCGTACCATCGTCTAATTGCAGCGAGAACTGGCTACGGTGACTACGCCGAACATGAAGTTCTGAAATGCGTTTGCGGCCGATAGAAAAGGCCCTGGCAATTTTCAAAGTGCTGACTTGCTTTGCAACGTTGGAGAAGAGCCGGCAAAGATGAATTCTTCACCTACCAGTGGTTCTGGTGTACTCGCTCAATATGCTCTGCATATCTGGGATAGCCAAGAAGAATCGCATCTGAATCGAAGTCGAAAGCAAACACACGGATATCTCCATTTGACAACTTCTCAATCATGCAGCACTTACCATTATATTCTGATTCCTCAACCTCTTTCTAACCACGCATCATCTCGCCTCAACGGCCAATAAAGAAGTTGCTCCAATTGCAAACATGAGCTTACCCCAGTAATTATCAGCCATCTCTCACTACATATTTGCGACGCTATTTATACCCGTAAGGAGGAAATTAATTTGAAGAATACAAATATTGGGTCCTGGCTTACGGGGGACTGTTGCTCTAATGGGGCTTTAAGTCTTGAGTAAGGAAAGGCGACTGAGATGTGGAGCAAGAGGAGGATGAGGTCTCTAAAGATTATGCTGGGACTGACATTTTCGAGGGGTTTTCAACTTTGGAACGTTTGTGGGCGCTAAGACTGAGATTTCGGTTGATTAGCCAGGAGGACTTCTTTTGTCTGTGAGTCAGTGGCACTCCACAGATCCCTGGACGGTACTAAAGAAGTCGGGCTAAGCTAACACACAGCAATTACACTCTATCGCGACTTTTCTGACATTTCAGCACGACCTTCGGGAAGGAGTTGGAAGGAGGCTAGAAAGGCAGAGGGTGAATTTCCCGAGGTTTACACAAGTCTGCAACGCCCAGCTGGCCGGCCTCTTCGAACGCTTCAGAAGGGGCACTATGTCTTCGGATTTAGTCCCAATGTCGGTATTAGGAGAGCCTCGCACCCAGCGGTTTTTGCGATTTTTCCCGGCTGCCATACACCCGTAAATGGCCATCGTTTCGTTGGCTGGAGATGGGAGATGAAGAAGGGCAAAGAACTCCTCTATTTGTATTATCGAATGAGGACTTGTGAGGGGCGGTACTGTTTGAAGGTATTTCACAGACTAAACTATCATGAAGAAGTATTGAAAGCAGGAGCGAAGGTGCACTATCTTCGGACGTCATACTTCAGTCGAATAACATTCTATTATTCTTCTTGTCATGATATCATCTAGACCGGAATGATCCCACTTGGGTGTTTGTGAAGTCAAGTAATCAATAGCCTACGATATTCTTGAGAGTATGATATCACAGAAAGTATGACATCATGAAAATCATGATATTATGTAAATTTTGATGGTTATTTGGATTGGGCTATGTATATAAGAAATCTAGCATTGGGGTATTCAGACCTTCTGCAACATCTTCTGAATGATACATATGCTTCTACTTCTAACTTCGTCTCTTCTTTTGGAAGACCATTGTACAGCCTCACTTCCTTTGCCTCCTTTACTTCTCTCAGTAAAGCCTCTGCCTAAGTTATTGTCACATGATCTCTATTCTCTTTACTATCTCATTTCGTACCCTGTGGTACTATCGCTACATCAGATTCCTTGAGATGGGAGCTGTATGGGCGGCATAGGAGGGGATATAATACTGGTATAGGTATTCTTGGCCTGTACGTAGAGAGGACCTGCACGTCCTACATAGTCATAGACTTAGACAGGACAATAAAGCGAATCAAAAAAACGTTGGAGTAGATGTGAGAAAGTGGCCCTGCCTGAGGCCAGTGAAATGATTGGGGAGAAGAGATGGCAGAAGTTTATCCAATTTCTAACTATAAGCAGACGTTACAGTCTGCCGAGGAATGAATATGGTGGAAGGTGATCATGCTGAGATTGTTTCTATCCCGAGAGGAGATGTGTGTGGAAGATAGGGATGCGGCGCAGGGTACCGTATCTCAGACATTTACTGTTCCTTTTTATTTCTTTTATCGCTTCTGGCTTTATTACTGGTTATGTAGGTAGCATTAAGCTCTCAGAGCCCATCTACCCGTGTCACGTCTAAATAGATGTTAGGTCTATCCTGTCACAATAAAAATTTTCAATTCAAATTCAAATTAAATAATTGGAAGTCTCCGTGCTACGAGTTCATCGTAGCGCTACAATATCTACTCCTACCCCTAATAAAGCCCCTGAGCATCATCATTAGTCTAACATGACTGCACGCAGATCGTACTATCGTTTTTGGAGTGGATCCAGACTTGTACTTGTATAAGTCTGCCTACAGAATCAGATTTTAATTGCGTATGTAGCTATCTAGCTATGACACAATATCAGAGAAAAAGAATAAGATAAGTGACACAATTCAATATAAGAGCAATCTGACTTTTTTAAATTATTTGATGTATATCTATCTATCTAGCTATAATACATAACTTGTAACGTGTAACGTGTATACCTGTTGGATGACTCTTTTGACGTTAGAGACACTCATACTCTGGGTTTTATTCGCAAATACCTCTATAAGGTATGCTTATGAAAACAGTCGACCCTCCTCCGTTGGTGCTTACCAAAGGGAATTTTAAAACCTTTGATGATCCAAGCATGCCTTCGTCATCCATGTATGCCGGCGCCGCGAGAAATGTAGATTAGTTTTGCCGGATTCAAACCAGAATTGTCCTGTCTCGAGTGGACAATGTGTCCAAGCTGTAGACACTACTTGGAAGACCGGCCAAGATGATGTACCACTGCACCATCCAACTGCGGTGCTATTTAAAGTGTCGCTTCCAACAGCTTCCTTGAAGGCAATGTAGCATTTGAAATTTGAAATTTTAGCTGAGTAAACAGTCTCTATATTTTATTGGCCATCAAATCGTCTATTCCTGATCAATTATATATGACATCACAGTGAAATCATGTGCATACGTTTTCGTACAAGGTTGTGGTACACTGTGAAGTCGCCTGCGTACTAAAGTACCCTGTGGCACCGGGTTCAAGTTTGCAGTGGATTTAAGCGGGGTGCATATTCGTTTTAGGGGATAGACCCCCGTTGGCGCCTAATTCGCCAGGATACATAATTCTTGTCCTGGATTTCAAGGCTTAGACTAAGGGCACAATTTGATTTCTCATCACCAACAATATTATGCATGTCCATCTCGTTCTCCAGTTCTTTTCCATTACGTCTCTATCCGCTGATCGCTAAAAAATTACACAGCTCTTCTCATCTTGTGCTTGACTGACAATTAGAATTAGATTTCTCAAATACAAAGTTTTTTATTCAGGAGACACATGGCTTTAGTCGTAACTAACCTTATTTAGGAGATGAATCCACCTCTAGCCCCATATTAATCACCTCGATTCAAACAATTATCCAGGCATCAAACCACTTTGGCAAGTTAAAATATTAAATATTAACGAATTGATTTTAAATGAAATTTTCAGGTTTATGGGCTCTATGAGTCTAGCAAGCAGTGAAGGCAACACTGTAAACACCGCCACGGTTGGATGGTGCAGTGGTATATCATCTTAACCGGCTTCTCAAGCAAGGTCTGGATAGCTAAGACACATTTCCCACTCGAGACAGGAGACCGCTGGTTCGAATCCAGCACAATACAACCATATTTCTCGCGGCGCTAGTATGCATGTATGATGAAGGTATGCTTGGATAATCAAAGGTTTTAAAATTCCCTTTGGTAAGCACCAACGGAGGAGGGTCGACTGTTTTCATAAGCATACCTTATAGAGGTATTTGCGAATAAAACCCAGAGTATGAGTGT
This sequence comes from Blumeria hordei DH14, assembly GCA_900239735.1. Lineage (NCBI taxonomy): Eukaryota > Fungi > Ascomycota > Leotiomycetes > Helotiales > Erysiphaceae > Blumeria > Blumeria hordei. The sequence continues at coordinate 2,269,115 of OENG01000025.1, read as the reverse complement.
CTCTAACGTCAAAAGAGTCATCCAACATGTATACACGTTACACGTTACAAGTTATGTATTATAGCTAGATAGATAGATATATATTAAATGATTTAAAAAAAAGGATCTCAGGTAGGGGTCGGTTGGAGAGAATTTGGAACGTTTAGGGCCGATAATTCAGTCATGTTATCCGTTATAAGCATCGTAATCGACGCCTCAACCCACAATTGCTTTCTTCGTGTGCCGCTCTTTCTTTTTAAAAAATCATTTAATGTGTATTCAGCTATTTAGCTATGACGCATGACCGGTACTATGTATACATGTAGGATGACTCTTGATGTTAGAGACACTCATACTCTGGGTTTTATTCGCAAATACCACTATAAGGTATGCTTATGAAAACAGTCGACCCTCCTCAGTAAGTACCCACCAAAGGGAAATGTAAAATCCTTGATTATCCAAGCATGCTTTCATCATCCATGCATATTAGCGCCGCGAGAAATGAAGTTATGTTTTGCTGGATTCGAACCAGCGGTCTCCTGTCTCTGGTAGGATATGTGTCCTGACTATCAAGACCTTACTTGCGAAACCGGCCAAGATGATATACCACCGCACCATCCAACCATAGCGGTGTTAATAGAGTTGCCTGCACTGTCATGTGCCGCTCTGTTAACGCACTGGCCACGTCAGGATCGCTGACAGCATTTTCACCACGCCGAAAATTTGTATTTCTAGCCGTCTAGATGTACTACAATGCTATATGGCCTAAAGAGGCTCGAAATTAGACCTGTGGATAATTGATCTATCGTACTATATATTGTAGACTTGTGAGCTCACATAGAGCTTCACAATTTGCTTTGAGTATCATGGGTGAAATACTAAAGTATTTAAAGACGCTCCATAAAACCCCATTCACTGTGCATAAGCTTTCGTCTATGTTTAGTAGAGTTTATGAGTGCCGATGCGGCTGCTCACATCTCAGCCTGTTTTAACACCACTATTCTAATACTGTAAAAAAAGTAGCACTATGCCACGTTAGTACGTAATCGAAAAGAACTCTGTAACATCATGACGAAACCTAATTTTTTCCAAATCTATTATTTAGAGCACTAATTAATCTGAAATCTAGTCTGTTTCTCCATAATACAAGAGGAGCTATCGGCTTGAAAGGTATAGCCTTCCGTCGAGCCGCGCTCATTATGTTATGATCCACTTTATTCAAGTGATATGTAGATCAATCTTTAAATAGCGTAATCATCACTATCTCCGCTGCCAAACCAGGTCATTTGGTACAACCGCATCTTCTGTGGAGAAACGGATGTTGACGGGGATGATTGACATGGTGGGTGGAAAGGGTTTTCCAGAGGTACTATATACTTTTCTATTACATCACATTATGCAATAGAATGCGGGCAGTTTTAAATTATGTAAGAGACTGCAACGGATGATAAAGCGTGAGAGAAAGCTGTCATTTTTTGTAACGTAGAACCCCTTCAAGATGCGCAGAATTTTATGCGAGGCGTGGTTACTGTATAGGTATTTGTTTTACAGCAGGTCAAATATTTCAGGTTGTGAGTAGGGTTATACCCTAAAGAAAGAAACGCTGAACCATGGATACGAATGTAAGAGCGCATAGTCATAACAGATATATTACTTTCACGACCATAAGGATGTACGGAGCAGCCTCGTCATGATATCTACAGTGTCATAGTCACGCTATAGGGACAAGTATTGTGACTTTTAATGATACTAAGAGATATATTGAATTTTATCGTTTGGGGATGAGCCACGACCAGGTTGGCTTTGAACGACAGTGAAAATTAATAGATATAACCATCAGTTGATTGAGCTCACCTTCACTGTCCTCGTTAACCTCAAGGACGATAGAAATTCGGGTTGGCCGGGTCATCGCAGTGCGGAGAGTTGCATTGGTCCAATGCTCAAAGCCAGGAAACCGCAGACAGAGCGCTTGTTGGGTGGCCGTTCGTCATCGCAACGTATGACGAAACTCCAGCTCAGCATATTTCCTATTGATCATCTGGGATGAAAATTACGCGTTAGACAATGCAGCAATGCGGAGAGACGCAGCCCTCTGACGGAATGCGACCGATCTCACCCTACTTAGCCGCTGATTTTGACCTCTCATATCCTGACCGTTTTAGAATTCCCGCGGCGAATTTAGCTGCATAGAAGAAAATAACCCTGGTACTGTCTCGTTCCGATGAATGGTAAGAGTTGGCAGCAACGGCAGTTGGCTCCGTATTGCAGCTGACTAGCTCTTCAATCCGAGCAGACGAAGTGAGTCATGGAACCGTAAAAGGAGCACTTCTTCGCGTCCAGACTTTCCAAATTAAAGAGCCATCATAGGAGGCCCGGCGGCGACGGATCTCAGGGGTAGCTAGTGGCGTAGTTATAAAGACCTTATGTAGAATGACGGCAGACTCCAGCCAGTACCAGCTGCCTTGTAAATATTTGCTTTGCCTCGAATTAAACTTCGGAGCACGTGGCTTTTCAAATGCCCGCTAGGAGATCTGACCACTGTAGCGTCTGACAAGGAGGCATCGGAAGTCGTCGAGTTAGACCGCGGAAGGATTATTGTCGCATATACTTATTTCTTTTCTGGCTCCGCGAGCCATTCGATAAACAGCACACGATGCATCATGTGGGTGGATATGATGGATGATTCTGTCGCGGATCGTCATCTTCGCATTGGGTGCGGGGAGTAGGTGAGGCACGTTGCGAGTACATTAAGCATTCAGAAGATGTTAGCCGAATATGGCCAAATCTCTACAGAGATTAGCTTTTGTAGTATCACGTGAAGCCGTGCGTCATCACAGCATTCGTCACCATTACCGGCGGTGGGGGACAGCGCGACGACTGATAGGTGAGCCGCTCGTCGGTCTCGAATGCTAGCGCCGCCTTACTGTATGCTATCCTAACACTCGGCTCTTCCTCAGGTCCCTGGCCTTGGATCCTGCGGGAAGATAAATGATAGTTGAGGACAGAGATGGTCTTTTTGCTACCTCGCCCCCCCTTCAGCCGTGGCAGAGCCCAGCTGGCTGCGTATCCGCAGCTTTCGGGACTAGGAGCTGTGTTGGTGTCGGGCAACCCATTACACAACTCGCACAGACCAGAGATGGCGAGTGTCAGTTTGGCGTAGATCTTCAATGTGCAACTGTGACGGTGCGAGGGGAGTGAGATGAGGGCACTTACTCGGAAATAAGAATCTCTGTTACGCCGAGCACTTTTAGCCTCTCAAAGTTGATTGTGTTATTCATACTATTCCCAAGCGACAGCCAAGATAAGGGCCTAGGCCTTCATTTAATTCATACCATGCCACAGTGCACCGAGATGCTGCGCTGGGAAATCTAGGGACCCCCGGGGAGGAGGACAAAAACGCCGCCGCAAAGTAGCTCTCCGTACCCTCTTGGCGCCAGCTCAATCCTTTCTGAAGTTAGAGACCGTCATATTCCTTCTCTCAGACTTGCCATGGTCGTGGAGGTGGACCCTAAGGTCTAGCTAGCCAGTCCTGCCGGGGAAAACTTCAGGCCCGCCTGTCGCAGAAGGCGAGTATTGACATCATCGATCGCATTCCGTGACAAGATTCGGTCCGGGCGGGTGGGGAGGAAGAGCAGAAGCAGCTGATCAGATGGACTATGGCTACGCAGAGACACGGAATAATAGGTCAAGCTAGTTGGTTGGTGGAAACGGGTGGTACGAATAGACGAAGCAGTAGCCCAGCAAGAAAGTGAGCATTGGAACTGAGCTGGGTAGTCGCAGGAGCCCTAATGATAGTGGAATATAGTTACAAGGTGTCGGTATCTCAAATCAATTCGCCCAGTCATACGTGGTCTACGATGAGGTCGTTCGTAATTGTCAGAAGTTGAAATTCTTCAGAATCTCTCCAACCACTTTCTTCATCTCTCCCTATTTCTCCCTTTCTCTTTCTTTCACCAATTCATCTCCGCGTTTGCAGATCTCGAGCCGCTACAATGGTCGCGCCGCCGCCGCCTTTTTTGTCGCCCCGAGGCCACCATTTACGCTCCCCACCTCTTGCAAATTCGCCGCGAGACCAAAGTTTCGTATTTAATAACACTCCTCATCACCTCTACTCTTATTTCCAGCCCCTCTTCACTACAACCTCTGCAATGCCTGGCTCTCTCCCGCCAAGTCAGGTTGAAGGTGATGACACCCAAGCGTCACCTAGTCTATATGACTGTGGCGATATAATCGACACATCAACTTTCGAGCAAATATTAGAGATGGATGACGACGAAGAACAGCGCGAGTTTAGCACATCTATCGTTATTGGCTTTTTTGAACAGGCGGAGTCGACGATTGATAGAATGGATGAAGCATTGTAAGTCAATACCACTACGCCTTGTTAAAAGTTCCTCCTAATTTTAATGTCTCACTAGGAAAGACAAAGGACTTGTCTCTTTATCTTCCTTGGGACATTTTCTCAAGGGTTCCTCGGCGACTCTTGGTCTGACAAAAGTAAAGAATAGCTGTGAAAAAATTCAACATTTTGGACAAATGAAAGACCATGAGGGCTTAGCAGACGAAGCCGACGAAGAACAATGCCTACAGAGGATTGAAAATACCCTCATTATCCTTAAGCAAGAGTATGCAGAAGCAGAAAAGATTCTAAAGAAATTCTTCGGGCTGAATACCTCTACACCCACGTCAAGCTCTGAAGAAACCGCAAAGTCATCAGAAACAATAGCGTCCAGTCCAAATACAGTAGAAACAGCCCCACCAAACGAAACACCAGCTTTATTAACTATACAGGAGACAACGGAAGACGAAAAATCTGAAACATTACACACGACTACCACGGAGAAAGCTGAAGCCACCGTCCTTCAAGTTACTCCTAAAATCGCGATTTCGAATGGCAACATTGCAGAGAAAAATGCAGCTGTTGAAATGAAGTCTACAGAAGTCGTCGTGTGCTCAGATAGGAATCCTGTCGATCAAATGGTGCCGAAAGTTCACTCGGCCGTCGCGCTAACAGCTGCAACGAGCTAGGTTCATAAGAAAAAACAAGACTGGCCGGTTTACAGTCAAATTTCGTGGGCTCGAATCCAGTTAGCTACACTATAGCTATTCCAAAGTTTAGTAGCATTAAGGAACAAAGGTCTTATATTACAGAGATATTAGGGTATGGCGCCTCATGGTTTAGGCTCTTTTGATTGTGAGCTTGGCGTTTCTGAAGCGGGTATCGAAAACTTCGACGGTTCAATGATTCGTGGGAGTCCGGTTGGAAAGGTGCCAGCCTCGGAGCTGCATGGAACCCCGAAAATATGGTCAGCCTTTTACTATTGTCAAGGCCAATATTTGATTAAAGCTCAGTATGGGACAGCGTAACATGTTTGTGATAATAATTATAGTTTCATTTAAACAATACCCGAACCATTTATGGCACAAGTAGATTCCCCTCGCTGTGCACTCATTCCTAACACATGCAATAGCTTTATTTTAGCGGCCTAAAACTATCTAACATCTTTACTCAAATGATGCTGTATGCCGGCAAGAATTTTATTGACCAATAGTCCATGCCTCAAGAATCATCAGTATATCTCGTACGGACCATAAATGATAAATCGCGGCGACCAGATTTTATAGATTCAAACCTTGATTCATATAATAAATCTTGTACGTTTTTTGAGGACCGTCTGAGGGACTCATTGTCAAGAGCTGCGCTTAGTAAAGCTTATCAGCTGGCATTTAAGTGAGGGAAGCAAAGAACATCTGCCTCTCCACGGGAAACTATTCCCAATACCTGTTAGTAGTATCCCCTTACAAGCCTCCAGGTCTCACTGTAGAGTCTGCAGAGCCGAGATTGAGTAACGACATCCCCTCTTCGATGGGTTTCTCAACACAACCCCTTCTTCATGGAGGAAAAGCTATCCGATTAGTTTCCGGAGCGTAGCCAGCACCCAATACGGCGATGGTAGATTGGACTAAGTTGGCATCTAATGTGACAAAACAGGATAGGAGCGCTGTATAAAGTGTGGCCTGGGTCAGAGAGGATCCCAATGTGGTTGATAGTCTGTAACTCAAGCAGTCCAGTCAACACATCCCTCTGTCTGTCTCTCCACACTCATTCATGGAGCGGGGAAAGGTTAGCCCGAGGCAACGAAGGGGAGAAGCAGGCATCGTGGCGAGGGTCGTGTGAGTCCAGGTCACGGGACACTGCGTTGATGATTAGTGAGCATCACATTACATAATCATTTATGAGCCAGCATGTGATGGCTATTTTGTACTCGTTGAATCAATGACTATCGAGCGCATTGGGTTCCTCCATGACCCAGGCCACACCTTGTACAGTGCTCCTTGCCCCTTTGGTTACTTGAAAGATCATTGATATAGCGCCCATGATGCTTGTCCATAACGCAGCAGAGGTAGATGTAAAATAAAAAAAGATACACAGTCATTCAGCTCAGTACTTGCCCATGAAATCCGGCCACCCTACCCACGGAACTTTCTACTGAAATCAGTACAAGCGGTGGCAATGAAAACTGCTTGCGTGGGAATAAGTCTCACAAAGCCTACGATACCAGTCAGGCGAGCCCTAGACACCGGGACCACATGAGGTGCGCATATCTATCTATATCTCCCTTCTTTGCAACATCAGAAGCCGTCTTTATATGATCTAGGAGTAGCTTTACCCCGATTGGGGAGAAGAGTGTGCTAAAGATTGGTAGGGGTCATGGGTTCTAATTAGGTGTTGTCTGTCGCACGTGTAGCAAAGATACATCCATCCTTTCCTACACATCATTCTTTCAAATCCATAATGTAGAGACTATGGTTGGATGGTGCGGTGGTACATCATCTTGGCCGGTTTCCTAAGTAAGGTCTGGATAGCTAAGACACATATCCCACCCGAGACAGGAGACCGCTGGTTCGAATCCAGCAAAACATAACTACATTTCTCGCGGCGCTAATATGCATGGATGATGAAGGCATGCTTGGATAATCAAAGGTTTTAAATTTCCCTTTGGTGGGTACTTACTGAGGAGGGTCGACTGTTTGTGTAAGCAAACATACCTCGTAGTGGTATTTGCGAATAAAACCCAGAGTATGAGTGTCTCTAACGTCAAGAGTCATCCTACATGTATACATAGTACCGGTCATGTGTCATGGCTAGATAGCTGAAAACACAATAAATGATTTAAAAAAAAAGTAGATACTAGTTTCATTCAAGTATTTACTGCCTATTATTTACATACTTAAATAATGAACAGAATTCTGTTAAATGACAAGGTGTGTCTAGCTGCTACAGGGACGATCCGAGTGAGGCAGAGTCAAACACATGAGTTGCGTTAATTACGCTATTCATGCAGATCAGTCGCGTGGAGGAAAATTTGTACTTAGGAATCTGGCTGTCTCGATCTTAGTACACTTTTAGTTAACTCGAATATCTGATTCTATTTGACCTCAATACACAGTGCTAATTCCATCGTCTTCTATACAGTCATACTGCGATAGAAGTCCTCCAAATTAATAGGTTATGACCACCGGTTTGCCACAGGTATAAATAGAATCAAAATCGACTCCAAAGCCTTGACTGCTTAGCGTAAGATTCGAGAAAGGAATCTACAATCGTCTACTATTCGAGCAAGGAATCGAAATTTCGCCTTACACTAAACCTCACAAGAATGGAGGATAATGAAGGCCTTGGCCGCATCCCCTCGCTCTCAAGGGATAACTATGAGAGCTGGTTTAGAGAAATGAAGCTAAAACTTAAATCTAGGTCAGTATTTTTCACTGTTGAAACAACATTGGAAGAATACGCGACCACGAAACAAAACAGAAGTAAAGCAATACCTTCGACATCTGGTATCAATGGAGGATCAATCAAAGTTGAAGTGCTGAGTACGAGTTTGGACGAAACAAAAGTTGAAAAGTATGAGAAAGCTGAAGCAACGTCACTTTTCCTCATACTCCAGGCTCTCAGCGCAGAAGATTTTGATATGATCGATGAGCACGAGACAGCACTTAGACTCTGGAACGCACTCAAAGGCAAGTATTTTAGAACGAACGAGTATTCTGCAAACACGTATCTAACTAGAATTGCAACGTTTGAATTCCGTCAAGAAATGGGCTTGGACAATTCTTGGGCTAAGCTAAAAGAGTTTCGCCGAAAACTCATCAGTGCAGATCCTATCATGAAGAACGCTTATCCAGATGCGGCGTTATTCTTAATTCTGACAAAGACACTCCCAGCGGCCTTTAAGGCGACAACAGATGGATTCAGAATACAGGTTACTCTTTCTGATGAGGACAAGCTGAAGATTTTGAACGAAGTCGAAGAAGATCTACGACTTCAGAATGAAAAAGCCCTCGTTGCTAGGCAAAAGTTGTCTAAGTTTCCACAGAAAATGCGACAAAATCAAAACTCTGATTCTGATAGCCCTACTTATAGGTGCTATTTATGTAAACAGTCACACACTGTCGCTCGATGTCCTAGGTTAGAAACAGCTGCGAGAATTTTGAAAGAGCACGACAGGAAGAAGAAAGTGCAGGAATTTACTAAACCACGCCTGCAAGATAAAGATAAACCCAAAACTTCTCGATCAGCATAAAAGCAGTCCAGATACCACAATGCCTTCTCTGCTGAAACATTGGCTTCAGAAAATGAAGATTGCGAAGAATGTCACCTGTCAAAAGAAGAAATATGTAAGGCTACTCCATCCGATTGGCCCGTTGATACTGGTGCCACGTCTCACATGTCTGACCAACCTCTTCTATTCAGGAAACTTATACCAATTGTTCCCAAAAGAGTAAAGGTTGGAGGGGGCGAATTAAAGTCTGAATTTTCTGGCGATGTTCAAATGAGGTGTAAAGACGGATCTTCAATGCTTCTTTCCGATGTTTTATTTGTTCCAAATCTGGGAGTTAATCTTCTATCAGTGAGATGGCTGTGTCAAGCAGGTTTGAACTTTGCAGGTAATCAAAATGAATTGTTCCTTAAGCTAGGCAATAAATTTATCATTGAAGCTAGAATGAATCACGGACTCTATACTGTGACGTATATTGCTGAAGGATATGAAGAGACTGCGTTTAATTCTGTGGAAAACAACAGGTCAAATAATAACACTTCATATGTGAGCCCAAGTCAAATCTCACATCAAGAAACTATCCGGAAAAACGAAAGGGAAAGATACCTCAAGTACCACCGTCGCTTTACTCACTTAGGACCTGAAAAAATTCGAAACTTACAACTGGTTACTACACTCAAAAAGCAGATCAAGATTCCACTAGATCTCGACTCCTGTGAGGTATGTGCACAAACTAAGATGAAAAACAGGATCCCAAAGGTCCTAAGCCCTCGGATCAATGAAATACTGGGACAAGTTCAATTTGATGTCGCTGGTTCATTCCCAACAAGTATCAGAGGCAACAGATGGTTCCTCCTCATCATTGACATTTGCAGCAGAGTGAATTGGGTGATTCCAATAAAGACCAAAAGTGATGCATATGAGGCCTTGAAAACCTGGAAAACAGTAACTTAACATCAATCAGGCAAGAAAGTTAAATGTGCAAGATCAGACAACGCACTCGAACTCCCAAAAGCCATCCACGATTGGAAAATAGAAGATGGAGTTCTTGCACAATCAACCACTATTGCCTCTTCGCATCAGAACGGCCCTGCAGAACGTTCGATCCAAACTGTTGAGTTCGATATGAGGGCAATGCTAGAAGAAGCCCAGCTTCCAATTGAGTTCTGGGATGAAGCAGCAGAAGCTGACTGCTAAATATGCAACCGAACTGACTCTGGCCCAATAATTTCGAACATGAAAACCAGTCCAATCAAAGCCTTTACGGGTGAAACCCCTTCAATTGATCATATACGGAAATGGGGGAGTAAATGTTTCTACTATGTAGATAAAAAGACACTGCCTGCTCATGAAAGACACGATAAACTTGTTAACCCAGCGAGAGTAGGCGTATTTGTAGGATATTCTGAGAATACAACAAAACACTTGTAGGTTTATTCACCGGAACGAGGAGGCACTATTTTATCAAGTCGTGTAGTGATTAACGAGAACGAAAAAGGAGGAACAGTTGATCTAAAGATACGAAATGCAAAGATCGGGCCTCAAGGAACACCGAATGTGACCATGGATAGAAGACCAAGAGGTAGACCAAGAAATGTGGAGATTGAACAAAAATTGAGTCTTCCTCAAGCTAGTACAGAGAAGGATAAACCAAAAGAAACTGAGGAGCATAACTTTAACTCAGAAGCCATCACACTCACTGACTCACGTCCAGCTCATAATGAAGGAGATGCAAGTCGAGAACAAGTAAGTATAGTGGGCAGTAGTGAACTCCCCAAAATGATTCAGCCCACTCTTCACAAAGCAGCTCGCAGCAGTGAAAACGTTCGTCAAGACTTAGAGAAGACCTTAATCAACAATCAGCACTTAGAAAATCTGAGCGCGCCTGATATGGATCTGGAAAAAGAACCTGAAAGTGATAACTTGGCTTCAGAAACAGACATCAATACAGACTCTGATTCAGGAGAAGTATATGAGAGATATGAGATAAATGGAAATTGTGAACACCAAAATACAAATCGTCAACCTTACGAGGAGATAATTTCACAAGACAACAAAGAAAACATGAGTGATGGCAAAGCAGAAAAAATTGATGTTGAGAAGCTTGCTATGGACAATGATTCAGATGAATTAGAGGAAGAATATCCAGTTGATGCTAATCATTCAACAGAAACATTGTCATTGAATTCTCAGACAAAGAATTCAAACGTAGATACCTCATTAGCTAACACTAATCTTGAGCACAATTTTTCGACCTCAAAACATTTACTCCCACTGCAAAGGCACAGATACTTTACACGCTCTACCGTTCAGAAACGTACCTCTCATCAAGAAACTGAGCCGCTTCGAGATTCCAAACGTGTCAAGGTATTCATTGCACAATTGATTCAAAGTCGAAGAAATGATCTAACGAACAGTTCACTATTGCATCAGCTACATGATAAAGATGTAGAATCTGAACTTCCAGCCGAGGTAATTGCGGGTATAGAAATTCTCTCTAGCTTTGCAGAAGCAACGAAAGACCCATCCTACTCAGAAGAATGGAAAAAGGCAATGAATGAAGAAATGGTGTCACTCCGGAAAAATAATACATTTGTGGAAGTCATACCACCAAAAGACGCAAATCTTGTATCCTGCAAATGGGTATACACAATCAAGATTCATACCGACAGCTCAATTGAACGTTTTAAAGCCCGACTTGTAGTGCGTGGATTCAGTCAGATTCATGGTCATGACTATAATCAAACATTTGCTACAACAGTAAGAATGGACACACTTCGATTATTTCTTGCCGTCGCTGCTGCTGAAGACTTAGAATGTTTCCATTATGATATCAAGAATGCGCTTACAGAATCTCATCTTAAAGAGGACATTTTTCTTCAGCCACCTAAAGGAATTTCAATTAAAAGAGGCTACGTCTGGAAAGCACTTCGAAGTTTATATGGGCTAAAACAAGCTGCAAGAGACTGGAACTGTCTGATCAAAGATTTGTTGCTGACATGGGGATTCACACAAAGCCTTGCCGATCCGTGCACGTTTACTCACGACAATGGTACAAGTCTATTGGTTTATGTTGACGACATTGTGGCATCAGCTAAGTCTCAAAAACATTTGGATTGGTTCTATAAAAAGTTATCGACAAGATTCAGCCCCAAGAATCTGGGGGAGATAGAAAAGATACTTGGAGCTAGGGTCATGTGAGATAGAAAGAATTGGACCCTATATCTTGACCAAGAACAATACATTCAAAACGTGTTGGAAAAGTTTGGATTCAGAAAAGGTGCTCACAAGCCAAAAACAGTGCCACTCACTGGATATGAACACTTACAGCCCGCCACAAGTGATGACAAAAGAATCGACGTTACAGAATACCAGCAAGCAATTGGAAGCCTTATGTATGCCACAACTGTCACGGGGCCAGATATTGCTTTTGCAGTTGGAAAACTCAGTCAATTCATGAGTGATCCCGCAGAACACTATGGATATGCACTCAAAACAGTTTTACGATACTTGAAGTTGACAATAAAATTTCGGATCCGTTACGATCTCGGAGGAGAATACAGTAGCTTTAAGGTCTATTTGGATGCCGACTGGGCAAGTGATAAAAATGACTGTAAAAGTACCTCAGGAAGCGTCACCATGTTCTATGGTGGTCCAATCTCTTGGTCGAGTAAAAAGCAGCGCTCGGTATCAACATCAAGCTGTGAAGCTGAGTATATTGCTCTATCAATGTGTGCAAAACATGGACAATGGATTGCTCAAATATTTCGAGACCTCGGACTACCAAAGTATATCGGGAAAAACCCTGCACTAGTCCAAATGCTCGGAGACAACCAAGGATCAATTGCGCCAACTGAAAACGCATATCTGAACGAAAGGTCAAAACATATCAATATTTGCTATCACTTTATTCGTGATCTCGCCGGAAAGGGGAGGCTGGCAGTTGATTACATTCCTACTGATGATATTGTAGCAGACAGCATGACCAAACTGTTGGCAAGAGTGAAGTTCCAGAAATTCATTGAACAGCTTGGTATTAACTGTACACAAGTCCCTGTGATAGTATCTACTAAACAACAATTGATAGGAGACTAGAGTCAGGACAACCTTTGAGGGGGAGTGTTAAATGACAAGGTATGTCTAGCTGCTACAGGGGCAATCCGAGTCAGGCAGAGTCAAACATGAGTTGCGTTAATTACGCTATTCATGCAGATCAGTCGCGTGGAGGAAAATTTGTACTTAGGAGTCTGGCTGTCTCGATCTTAGTATACTTTTAGTTAACTCAAATATCTGATTCTATCTGACCTCAATCCACTGTGCTAATTCCATCGTCTTCTATACAGTCATACTGTGATAGAAGTCCTCCAAATTAATAAATTCTCGGTATACATAAAAGTGTCAGAGTCAGTATTAGTACCAAGGCAACCTCTTGTCATATACGACTTGATCCAATCTCCCATCTCTGTATCGGGTGCTGAGTACGCTCTGGAAAATCATCAGGTGGCTTTTCCTCTAGAATCAAGGGTTGGTGATGAGAAGGGCGTCGACCCTGACATCTGATTTGACGGTGGTTAGATTCATGATAGTGGTTATAGGGGGATATGTTGAGAGATGAAGACAATACAGACAGCGAAGGCGATTAGAAATCCTCATCAAAGTGAGGACTTTGTCACTCAATCTCGGCTCTGCAGACTCTACAGTGAGAGCTGGGGGCTTGTAGGAGAAACAACTGACAGGTATTGAGAATATGCCCCCTGAGCGTGCTTGTAAAATTAGGAGTTTTTTTGTTAGATTAGGGTGATAAACAATCAACTTACACCAGACTTCACTAACTCCATGGGCAACCTGTGACTAAAGATTACAGGCGTATTTTGAGTTGATAGTCTATAGTTAGCCACTTCGCAACCCGTACGCACGAGCGCACATTAGCAAGGATAAGCGCAGATGGTCCTTTCTGGGTATATTGCTCATGTCTGCAGCGATTACCAAATCGGCTTCGGCAAGCAATAGCCACTAGAACGGTGCCCAGCCTCGACTATCATTCGGGATTGTCCCCTCCTGTGCGCCAGAGATTGCTTTCAGTTGGAATACCTGCCACACGTTTGTTTTTTTTTCAAGGAATAGAAATTTCGCCATAGATTCATATCCTTTTATTGGATCGGACCGCGAGAGCTATCTTTGCTTCTTGGTATTCAATGCACCATCAACAAAACTAAACACCCAAAGCATTTTTTAGCTCCAGATAGAGCTGCAAGCTAAAAATTTGCATGCGCTACTCTCCTAGATTCGAGTCTCGAGGAATTTAATCTCAACATAATCCCCATCTCGTCCGGTCTGTTATTATTCGGTTCCGAATGAAGCGTATTCGGCCTGTAGGCATAGTTGTCGAGAGAATATCAAAAGAGTCGCTGTTGATGTGGCACCAAGAAGTCACTTGGACCTGTTCGGGTGACAATTACATTGCGCGGTATAAGCCCGAGGCTTCTGAGCCTAGGTGACCTGTGTGAGCTTACAAGGAAGCTTCAGTCAGAATATCAGTGAATATGTTTGGCCTTCAATCTTTTGAAAGATTGTCTTTGTCACTGGTTCATTTGAGGGAGACATGCCACTGTGTTTAACCATAGATAGTTGATCAAATTTAACGGCTCTTGTTAGAAGCATGAAATGTCTAGTCTGCTTCTGCGTCTCCTTGGACTTGGGGGGACAGAGCGATTAAGTGCTTTGTATTGAAGGGTGGTGGTGTATATGGTTGTATACACTTGGTATCTTCAATTAAATGGTTGTGACTACTCAGGGGGCTTAGACTGTACTTGGGTGGTTATGGCAATAATGTGTTTGGGTGCAAATGGTATCTTATTGTGTGATGTTATGTTATAGATTATTTACATGATGATTAACCAATCCCACATACTTCCAGATAGCCCCTTAACTAGTCTCCTTTAGGAGTGGTCTTCAGGTGAATGTAGCGATTGGGGGTATATAATCTATCACTTATCTAGTTCCATTACCTTAGCCCTGCATGCTACACTACGTGGATGACAATTTACTACTAATGTGAAAAGCGCATTCATGACACTTTGATCGTCATAACTACTTAAAATATCGGAAATTTGCTGCTATGCTCGCCGCTGTATTGTCAAATTATTTTCGTCAATGATCTATTCAAATACTAGCTATCTATCAGTATCTCTTTACATGGTAGAAGTGACTCTGTACGTGACAGATTCCCCTCTGAAACTTCTATCTAGCTTCTAGAAATTCTACCGCCCTGATAATCTTGGCATTACCTGTTTTTTCCAGCGTATCCTCTAATATTGATCTTGTCGCTTGTTGTCCTGCTAGAGTCAAAAACTGCTAAACAAATTCAGCTCCTCTCTAACCTGGAATACGCCTTGTGTAGAACTACTATCCTCTTTTGTTATTTCAAAGATCATTGGTATATTGCCTGTGGTGGACAACCATTCAGCTCAGTCTCTACCCGTTGAATTCGGACAACTTTTCTACTAAACCTTCTCAAAACTTGTGAAATGTTAGCAATGGAAACCGCATATGCGGAAGAACTTCTCAAAAACCTGTAGCCCCAGCTAGGTGTCACGGACCAAGGGCCTATTCTAAATCAATAGGAACTATGTACGATGATATGTGTGCTATTCTGTTCTATTCTACTTCGTTCTGTTCCGATCTGTACTTGTCCGCGCTTTTCTATACTACTCCATTCTATTCTGTACCAGAGTATACTGGAAATTTCGAGAACAATAGAGAGGAGTATATAATGGGTATTTGGGATAACTCTAGTTCGGTAGATTATGGTCTTGTATTTTTAGGAACTCTTTAGAATTATTGAATATTATCTAATGTTGAACTTTTGAACTTTTGAACTGTCAAACCCTTGAATTATCGAACTCTTGACCCTGGGAATGCAAACACCTCTAGCACCATTGACACTAGACGAGGCCTAGAAACCAGGACCACATGAGGTGCGTATATCCATCTATATATCCCTTCTTGATCCAATACCTGGGCAAGACCACCAGAATGCATTGGAAAAAATTGATGACAATATAGTTTTTTTTTTTATTACGTGTTGGTCCTAAGCTAAAACTCTTGTCAGGATTGCCTTCTGTATAATCTATATATGTGGAGATAACCAGAATCTAGTGTTCTATGATTCTGGTCTGGCCTTTTGGCCGAGTGGTTATGCAACTATCTCATGCATAATGTAGGATGGCGCCCTCTAGCCTGAATACCACCTCTTTGACCCTTGTCTCCGCCCTGCTGTCTACATGCTGCTCTGACAACTCTTTATCCAAATTGGGTCAAGGACCGGTGAAGCCGGCAGTGTTCCCTGGAATCTTTCCACAGCCTAACTCGTTCCAACCTCGTGAATTGCTGCCAAAAGTGCAGCTGATTAAGCAGAAACAAAAAATCATAAAAATAAAAATAGATCTGAAAACCAGAAGATTCCTCAATATTGGACCCGAGCAATGTGCTCCTCACACAATTCTTCGCCCATTACACCTTCTAGATGACAAATTTGCCCATTCTCTGCTGAGAGCAAGATATGAGTGAGCAGGCACCTTTGATACAGCCGGTATTCCGCTATTGGTTAGTAAAGCCCCAGGAAGGGACATCTTCGAGGTTGCTGATTCTTCAAACTTCTTCAGATTCCAGCGTTACCAAACCTGTTGCCTCGGCCATCAAGACATCATTCGCCGCGGCGATGATAGCCTCTTCGGCCTTTTTGGCTGCAGCCCTGGCCCGTGCCACCTTTGAGAACTCCCCTTGTTCAATTTGGCGGATCCGCGCAAGCAGCTCTTTAATCACCGGACCGGATTTTTTGGGTCTGGCTTGGCAGGCCCGAGAGTCCGATAGGTGAGGTCCCCCACAGTTGCGACACTTAGTGAGGGCCTTGCACTCGGCTTCCGAGTGGATGTTTGATCCGCAGTTCCAGCAGGCTGGAGCGCGGGAGCAACTACAAGTGGCGTGGAAGCCCAAACAGCGTTTGCACTGTTCTATTGGTCGACGAGGCCTATGGATGGTAGCAATACCCGAATCGTCGAAGAGGCGGAAGCCCGCACGAGGGGCTTCGTCCCGGTGAAAAAGGGCATGCCAGTTTCTATAAGGCAATCCAGGCCGACACTTCCCATGAGGTCGGACCTGGATTGGATATGCGCTGGCCGTAAGGAATATCTCAGCGGTGATTCTTGCAGAATTGGTCGCTACGGGGCCGTACTGTGAAACAATACTTACAGGTACGTTCTGTATCTGTAAGGCCACAAGATCCGAAGATGCTTCGAGTTTGGCGTTAACACTCGCTAGCTTCGAAGAGCCATTTAGTATCTCTTGTTGTATTTTTTCGTTCTTTGCTAACGTAGCAAAGCCGGCCTTCACTCGATGAATCGAGGTTATATCACTGTGAGAGAGTTAAAGCGTGTCCACTACCTTGCTTTTCACGATGCGGAGAGAAAGATTCTGTCACGGATGCTCCCTTTCCAGGCGAAGGAACAGTCGCTTGTCGACTTTCGCCTTGGGAGCTTCTTTGTTATGGGCTTTGGCCGCAGGTCGTGGCACAGACTTTGCTATAGGAACTGAATTTTGTTGCAGTCCGTTTCTGGTCACCGTGGCCCAGGTGCTTTTTACAGGCAGCGCTAGGACGGCGGGAATTTTTATGCTCCTGGCGTCGGGAGCCCTTGGGAGTGGGTTCGTCGGGCGTAGAGGCCGGGCCCGTGGGCATGAATTGCGCAATGGCAGCGCGTGAGTAGACTCTCATCGAGTCTACAAATTGTCTATTTGACCCGTTGGTCAAAGGGAGGAGGGTGGCTTCGACGCCAGAGATGGCGGCAGAGCAGAGGGCAAGATTTGCCGCTGTTTCGGCGGCGCGTCGTTGTTCAGCTTCGACAATTGGTCGGAGCTCGAGGGGACACTCTGCTTTCGTGGCAGCTTTTGGCTGTGAAGTTGATTTTGACGCTGCTTTGGGTGCAGCGTTCTCCGATGGAATTGACGAGGTCGGAGGAGGTATGGACGATTCTCCAATCCCGTGGGGGATGGAGACTCGTTGAGGGATTTCCTCAACAATTTCAACAGACCCGATCATGTCAGTATCGGGCTCAGTGACGGCGGGTAGGGATTTTTTCCTTCCCTTTGATTGAGACCTTGCTCATCTCTGCGCATTTCGAAGACTGGGCAAGGCCAGGTAATTGTTCGAGAGCCCTCGGGTGGACTCTCGTGTTGTCCAACTTGGCGTTGGGACGCTTTTTTCGAACTGGAGGCATTGTAAAAATGACTGGGCTCAATCACACTCCGAAGATAGATGCAACAAGATGGAGAGGGGGGAAAGAAGAAAATATGAATTTCGAATTTCTCAATTTGGTTTTTTTTTTTTGCTTATTTTTGGTCCTAAGCTAACGCTATGTTTTCCACATTGGGTCAAGGATCGGAGGAGCGGGCAAGGATCACTGCAAACAGGCCCAACTCATTCCAACCACATGAACTTCTACTGAAATTGTAGAAGTTTACAGCAAAACTAAAATCAAAAACTGAAATCAAATTTGACAGAAATACTGTTTGGTCCGGATCCCGCGCTTCTCGCCTGTTCCCTTTCCTGCCACATCTTCCAAGTGACTTTTTCTTATCTCCGCTGAGAGAGAAAGATTAGTTTGCAGATAACCCAAATTCAGCTGGTATCCTGCTATATATTTTGAAGCTGAATTTCTCGATTTGTGCGGTTTGTTTATTCATTAGCGTGCTAGTTGAAGTAAATCCCGTCGCAATCCTACTGGAGCTTGAGCACGAGTGGCGCCAGGCCGGGTCAGGTTAAGTACTGTAAAGTAAAAGTGCCTCGTCCCACCTAAATGACCAGAGCCATGGAGGGCAAGACTGACACCTGTACCCGGTGCCCTCTACAATCCTGGGAGTGAAATATTCACCCAGAGCCAAGTTCAGTCAAATTTCGCAATACCAAAGAAATTGGCCCACGAGGCAATAATTAAAAATTCTCCGCCATGTCAAATTTTCGCTCCCAACAAGTTCGACTCCTACCCAAGTCCCATCAAGTCTACAAGTACGACTTAGTACATCCTCGTTCCAATGACCACTCTTCTCATCAACTATTCTCTGGCCTCATCTAGCCGCCAAATACACGCCCACGCCAATGTTTACATCCGACGGAGGAAGCAAAGCGTGGCGCACAAATCTGGGAGACACTTCTTTGAGACGGATGTGAGGGGGATTGGGACAAGTTTACAAGATGACACAGAGGATGGATACAATCTCGACGGGCGTGTGATTTTGAATTTTGGCAGGGAGTTTTACGAATTGAGCTTTGTGCGCGCCAAGAAATCGCTTGCGAGAGTGCAGCGGACACTATAACAACACGCAAACAATGGAAGGTGCCGTGGGGTGAAGGAAAAGCCACTATAACTTTGCAGTGGTACTTGCAAATGAAATCCGAGGCATGAGTGTGTTGGAAATATCGCGCAATGAAATGGGCGCAATATTCATGGAACGAAAGTAGAAGTTGACTAAAAGAGTGTCATGTTCGGATTACAGCTAAAAGTGTGGAAAGTGTGCGCTACAAGTACAAGTGTAAGCGACACGTAGCCTAAGCCACACCATAAACGAGTGTGGCGCCATCTAGGCATAGAAAACCCCCAATAACCTCC
The DNA here is from genome assembly GCA_900239735.1 of Blumeria hordei DH14. Classification (NCBI taxonomy): domain Eukaryota; kingdom Fungi; phylum Ascomycota; class Leotiomycetes; order Helotiales; family Erysiphaceae; genus Blumeria; species Blumeria hordei. The sequence continues at coordinate 2,249,911 of OENG01000025.1, read as the reverse complement.
TTGTGCCCACGCCATACAGCCGCTCGTATATGTAATAGGCAGCCTGAAGCGCTACCATATTACCCATTCCAACCTCTTAAACACACACAAGATCGTGTCGGGAACCTAGACGAAATGGAGGGCCCATACGTCCACAATGTTGGAAATGGAGACACGGAGTGTTGTGGACGTATGGGCCCTCCATTTCGTCTAGGTTCCCGACACGATCTTGTGTGTGTTTAAGAGGTTGGAATGGGTAATATGGTAGCGCTTCAGGCTGCCTATTACATATACGAGCGGCTGTATGGCGTGGGCACAAGGAGGTTATTGGGGGTTTTCTATGCCTAGATGGCGCCACACTCGTTTATGGTGTGGCTTAGGCTACGTGTCGCTTACACTTGTACTTGTAGCGCACACTTTCCATACTTTTAGCTTTAATCCGAACATGACACTCTTTTAGTCAACTTCTACTTTCGTTCCATGAATATTGCGCCCATTTCATTGCGCGATATTTCCAACACACAACACTCCGTGTCTCCATTTCCAACAGTGCCACGCAGTTGAAAGGAGAATTTTAGTCCCTGTCTGCTCGCATACAGCGTGCCAGAATTTTGCAACAAATTGAGGCCCCCTATCTGATACTACTGACTCGGGAAAACCATGGTGTTTCCAAATATGTTTATAAAACAGCTGTGCAGTTCCTACGGCGTCTATAATAGACCCACAAGGGATAAAGTGGCGAGCTTTAGTAAGCCTACAACAGACAACCATGATGAAATCATACCCATCGGATTTTGGTAAAGGTCCTATAAAATCTACGGAAATATCTCGCCAGAGACGTTGAGGTACCGGGAGTTGTTTGAGCAATCCCTGGTACTTAAGACGGGAAGGAGTGATTCGCTTACAGACATGACAATTATTGGTGTATTGAGAGATAAACTGTAGCATATTTGGCCACCAATAATCTCGAGATATTTCTGCAAAGACCTTGTTTCTTCCATGGTGACCTCCATTGGGATAATCATGGCAGTACTTGAGCAATAAGAGCTTCAGACTCAATTCGTCAGGAACATAAATCAAATTATCATAGTAAAGTCTATCATCCTTGAGGCTACAACAGGAAAGGTCTAAATGCTTAGAGCGATATGGTCCAGGTCCCTTGAGAATCTTGATATAACTCTGGAGTATAGAATCTTCACAATACCCTTTGGCGAAAAGGATTTCGATTTGATGGGATATTGTTGGGGAGTCAAGTGTTGCACTAGCGAGATCAAGTTTAGATTTCCTTCTCTGAATGATCATAGGGTCGATATTATGAGACTTAAGTACTGTCTGTTGCTGTTGACGTAGGCGTTCATCTCCCTCTGTAACCGGAATATCCTCAGATCGACGTGTGAGAGCGTCAGGCTTGCCACCAAGTTTCCCTGGACGGTAACTAATCACGAAATTAAACCTCGAGAGGAATTCAGACCATCTAGCTTGACGTCTGTTTAGATTTTTAGTTGACATAAAGTATTCTAGGTTCTTGTGATCGCTTATGACGGAGATGGGTTCAATCGTACCCTGGAGCTCGGGACGCCAATACTCAAAAGCAGTTACAATAGCCAGAAGTTCCTTATCGTAAATTTCGTAATTTACTTGGGATGAAGATAAACGGCCAGAAAAGTATGCAATAGGATGAAGTATATTCTCATTGTCAAACTGAGACAGAATCCCCCCGTGGGCCCAGTCACTTGAATCCACTTCTACTATGCAGCGGCGGTCTGGGTCGAAGTGGCGAAGAATAGGAGCCATGATAAACGAATTTTTGAGAGAATTAAATGCTGAATTGCACGCTTCGGACCAGTGCCAGGGTACATTCTGTTTAGTTAGTTCTGTGAGTGGGAGTGCTACGAGAGAGAATCCTTTGATAAAACGCCGGTAAAAATTAGCAAACCCAAGAATGCATGCACGTCTTTTAAACACTTTGGAGCTTTCCAAGACTTTATGCATTCAATTTTGACTGGATCCATTTTGATTCCTTTACGGGAAATTATTAGTCCTAGGTATTTAACCTCAGTTGCTTCAAATTTGCATTTTTTAATGTCGAGTTGGAGGCCTGCTGCTCGAAGCTTGTTTAAAACTAGATTTACATGGTGTCGATGCTCTTCGCGTGAGGAGCTATAAACTAGAACATCGTCGAGATAAGCAGTACAGAATATGTCCAAATATTCTTGGAGACTGTTATTTATATAACTCTGGAAGGTGCTCGGGGCATTTGTTAAACCAAAAGGCATGACCAAGGATTCAAAAAGGCCATAACGAGTACGGAAGGCTGTTTTCCACTCGTCCCCTTTTGCGATTCGGATATGATTAAACGCTGCGATCACGTCGAGTTTAGTAAAATATTTGGCTTTGGAAAGACGATCCAAGGTTTCTGAAATTAGGGGAATGGGGTAGCGATTTTTTACAGTGATGGCATTAAGCGCTCTATAATCCACACAGAGTCGGAGCCCTCCATCAGCCTTTTTGACAAATAATACTGGCGAAGCAGCGGGAGAGGAGCTTGTGCGGATAAATTTTTTAGATAGGTTGTCCTGAATCCATTCCTTGAGAGTATTGAGCTCCTCTCTTGACATACCGTATAATCTCTCAAAAGGAGGATTAGAGTCTTTCTTCAGGATGATCCTATGGTCAATAGGACGGTGCGGGGGTAATACTCGGGATTCGAGTTTAGAGAAAGCTTCAGCCTGATGGTGAAGCCACTTTGGCAGTATGATCTGGGTCTCTTCGGATTCTTTTTTAACTAAAGCTTGGTCTAGATCGTGAGTTGAGAGGGAAATGGTTTCTGCGGGCTTTTTTAAGGCCAAGGGACTGAAGGGTGCTGGTCTATTGACTGTGATATCAGCGTGAGACAATTTTACGGGCTTTCGGGGCTTTGACGTGACGTTGATTGCATTTAAGCCTTTGGTAGTGTTGTGATCGCTATGCTTACAAGCTATTGGAATACTCGGAAGATAACAATTTCTTGTACAAAACGGGGAATCAAAGAGGAGTGTACCTGATGACCAGTTGATTGATGGGTTATGACATGACAACCATCCATAGCCTAGGATTATTGGGTACTGGTTTAGCTTGGTAACAAAAAGTTCTAGAATTTCAGTATGGTTCTTTATAGTTAAACGTAGCTTTACGGAATGTGTCACCATGCCGGCAGATGAATTTCTCCCATCAATAACGCGAAGGATGCGGGGAGCGTGAAGAGGTGTAAGCAGAAGGGAATTTTGATGCACAAAAGCAGCGTCAATAAAACCAAAATCATTTCCTCCAGAGTCAATAAATGCACAAGTTCTAATATTTCTTGATTCAGAAAGAATCTGACATGGTAAAACAAGTGAATTTATCTTCGATTTTGGGTGAAATAGAGTTGAAAGTATTAATGGGTTTATTGAGCTACTAGGTGGACCATAATCGTGACGATGATTATGGCCTAATCTTTTAACTCCTCTAATAAGCTATCATCGTTGAAATAATCCTCCGCTAACTCGGCCCGGCTGATTGCCTGTTCTCTAGTCTTGTTCCTCCTCTGAAGCACGCAGTTATGGGCTCTGTGTCCGGCTTTTCCACATCGCATGCATAGTTGTAATCTGAATCTTCGTTCTCTTTCTTCAGGAGTCAACCGACCATCTTTTCCTAGGCAGGTTATTTCGGCTCTGTCAAGAACCATAGGATCACCTCCTAGCGGACTTATGTTCGGACCGGTAGCCTCTACCACACGGATAGGACGGGGATTTATACTCCGGGGAGTCGAATGATGGGTACAGGACACCGGACGCTCTAGATCTAACCGGATCACACAATCTTTGCAAAGGTCTACAAACTCATCGAATGAATAAGTTTTGTGGATATCCTGGTGTTGCCCGATGCATGTTCGCATCTCATTGGAAACGCCTTTTCGCATGCGAGAGATCAGCATTTTATTGTCTGTAATACCGGATAAATTATGGAGCAGTTGAAATTCGGCAAGAAAGATACCAAAAGGTCCAGAGCCCTGTCTAAGCTGATCGAGGGCGTCACGGGCGTCCTCTTCCTCATTAGGGTTTCTATATGAGACATCCAAAACATTCCAAACTTTATCCAAGGATGCAAAGTCGAATAGGCCTTCTTTAGTCAAGTACCAATCCAAAAATGCCTTTGGCCCCGTGCCCAGATTTTGATAAATTAACGATATTTGTGACTGGAGGGTCACATACCTATCGGAGTTTTGTGCGAGAGCTATTTGGATCTGGCGTTGGAAGGATGGATATAAGGTCTTATCTTTACCTGAAAATTTCTCATCAATTTTGAACAGTTCTGACCTCACCTGTCCCCCGACTGAGTGCGCAGGGTCGGCAAGATTGGTAGACTGGATTTTAAGCTCTTCATTTAGCTTTTCGGCCTCGGACAGGCGGTACTGGTCAATTGCCAAAGACTTCAATAATTTGACATTTTCTTCCTGAGTGGAAGAAAGATCACGCCTAAGCTGTTCATTAATTGCTCTGCTTTCAATGAGCTCGCGCTTAGAATTAGAAATAGAAATTCGGTATTCTTCAACTCGTTTTTCTAAGGTTTGTCCCGATGTGAAAACGCAGGTAATTAAGGTTTCACTTGCATCGTCATTCAACGAGCGAAGATGTTTCAAAAAATCTGAGGCGGTTTCAAATTGGACGACGGAAGCCATTGGGAGACTATGGGTGATTGTTGGTGCAACGTAATATCACGGGTGGGTCTCGTTGAAACGGAGTCACGAGCAGATCGGAGATACGAGAGGGCGAAGTACGGGTAGGAATATATTAATAAGACGTTGCACAATCTATCCTAGAGTGCAACTACTTAGATACTTATACTTAAATCCTGTGCTAGCATCAATTATACAACTAAGCAAGATAATTGTGCGTCATGTGACTTATAGGTCAGGTCATAAGCGAGAGCCACAGGTACCATGATACATACGCAATTAAAATTTGATGCAAAAAAAAAAAAAGACCAGAGCCATGCCACTACGCATCTAAATGTTGAATCATGATGTCACAAAATGAGGTCGTGATCTTGTACAATCGAACGAAGTAATCAAAGTCTATTCTGATTCTCTAAAGTAATGAAAATACAAGAGTCGCTCTATGATGCGCTGGAGAGTGTGTAATAGAAAGCTATTTTACAGGGGGTATCTTAGCGGGCCCAGGACCCGTGACATCACCTCTCTCCTCCCGGGTGTATTTACCACTATTGGTGTAGCGATGGCCTCTTTTTGCTCCTTGAACCTGTATAGCTACCCGCATTGGAGTCACCAACATCATCTCCATCTCCATATTTGCCGATGAAACTCTTAAAGGCATCGGTAAGAACTAAATTTTCTCGGGGTTCCCAGGTAGTCTCCTTGTAACCTATCCATTTCACGCAGACAAATCTTTTTCCTCTGAAAGATTGGGCTCTGAGGACTTTTTCTACTCCATAGAGGGGATGTTTTCCGTCTAATAGTGGAGGAGGTTGACTGTCATCAGTGGCTTGAGAAGGCAGTGGATCATCAGAGTCCCGACGGAGTAGGTCTACAAAAAATCTGGGATGGATATTACTTGGTACATCTAGTTCATAGACGTCAGGTGCTACCTCCCGCGTTATTTTGTATTTGGCGTTTATCCATGATAACTTTTTTTTTTGTTGCGGAGTAGTGACATTTCTTAAGTTTAGCCAGACTTTATCCCCGACCTTTAACTTTTCGGCAGGCCTTCGTCCCCTGTTGGCATTGTGCTCCATTATCTGCTGGGCAGTTTTCATTGCAGCTTTCGCAATTTCTTGACCGTCGTGGAGGCGATTTATGAAGGCGTCAGCCCTTGCTTTGGGATTTGTACCTGAGCTTAACAGTGTTGATCGGCGCCGAATAGGTTCCAGATGGTAGCCATGGGTCAGAAAGAAGGGACTGAAGCCAGTTTTTGAGCTAGTTCTATTGTTTATTGCGACCATTGCTGGCGGAAGAAGCTTTGCCCAATCGTCTTGCGCATAGGAGATATAAGATCGAAGGTACGTTAGTACTTCTTGATTCATTCTCTCGGTTCCTCCATCCGTCTGGGGATGAAATGCTGTTGATAGACGCTGTTGGATGCCCACACGTTGACAAAGCCTTTTCCAAAAATGACCGACCCAGTTTGACCCTCGATCTGAAGTTAGGTAGTTGGGAAAACCGTGGTAGCGCCAGTGGCTTAAAATAAATTTGTCTGCACAAGCTTCGGCTTCCATAGTTTCCATAGCTTCCAAAGTCGCACTACCAAGAAGTCTATCATGTATAACCATAAGGAATTTCTCTTTTTTATCAGTCACCGGTAGATCAGTCATGAAATCTATGGCCAGCTCGCTGTGGAATCGCTCCGGTATGGGGAGTGGCCGGAGCAAACCACGAGATGACTGTCTCCAAACTTTTGATCTTCCGCAGACATGACAGTTTCTCACAAACCTCCGAACGTCTTTGTACTGCTGGGGCCAAAAGAAGCTTCGTGAAAGTATAGAAAGTGTTATTTCCCTGCCCGGATGTCCTGTCATATGAGAATCGTGCACCTTTTGAATTAGAGCGGTTCGAAGAGGTTCCCAATTTGGAACCCATAGGGCATCTCTGTAAACTAAAGCATGCTTATCATCAAAAGAACAGTCTATGATTTGCATTGAAGACCCAACAGATTGTGGTAACAAACGATCACCCCTTTCTAGACTCGTATAAACTTCACGGAAAGAAGAATCTTTTTCAACTGCTCGATTCCAAAGTTTCTGGAGCTCTGGCTCCTCAAACAATTTAATTCCTTTTGGTGGGCCGTTGGCGGAATTGGAGACCCTTGTTGGTTCCTTGGGGAGTTCAGATAGGGCCTTATTTGTAGCTACTTCATGAGATCTGGCTTGTTGCCTCGTGACTACTGCTGAGAGACTTAGGGATGACAACAAACCATCTTTTTCTGATTTAGACAACAACCAGCTGTCTTTTAAAAGTTGGAATTCCCTTTTTCGGAAAATTTCATCATTTGCATCCTTTGGTCTGAACTCAGCCTTTCTTGAGAGAATATCAGGTTTTGCTGAATCAGAACCGGGCCTGAATTTTATATTGAAATTATAACCTGCCAGCTCTTCGGCCCATCGAACTTGGCGTTCTGATAGCTGGCGTGTTGTCATAAAATGCTGTAGGTTTCGATGATCAGATAAAACAATAAAAGGCTTGTCTACACTTCTAAGCTCTCCTCTAAAGTGCCTCATGGTTGCAATTATTGATAGCATTTCTTTGTCATAGATTTCGTAATTTGCTTCAGCTGGCAACAATTTTCTGGAAAAGAAGCCTACTGGTCGAAGGCGACATTTTTCGTCTACTTGCGATAAGACTCCCCCTACAGCATATCCCGATGAGTCCGCTTCTAAAATGGTTTCAGCTTCCGGATCAAACATTGAAAGTACTGGTGCGCTTATCAGTAGTTGTTTCAGCCGCTCAAATGCATTCTTTTGGGGCTTGCCCCATTGCCAAAGTACACCTCGTTTAGTAAGGTTATTAAGCGGCTCGCAGACTGAAGAGAAGCGAGGGATGAATTCTCGGTAAAAATTGGAAAATCCGAGGAAAGATCGCACTTCGGACACATTATTTGGCTCCTCCCAATCAGAAATTGCTAGCACTTTATCTGGATCTACTTTAACACCTACTCCAGCTTCAATGATAAAGCCTAAGTATTTTATCTTTGTCACCCCAAACGCGCATTTTTCTAGATCAAGCCGAAGCCCTGCTGTCTTTAGTGAATTTAATACTTTTGATACCTTTTTAAAGTGGTCTTCTAGGTCTCCGTCTGAGTATATTATGACATCATCAACATACGCTGAGCAAAAGACATCTAAGAACTCCTGTAGGGTGCTGTTAATAAAACGTTGAAATGTTGCTGGTGCCCCGCATAATCCAAAGGGACAAACTAGCCATTCAAATAAGCCTTGACGTGAGCGAAAAGCAGTTTTCCATTCATCTCCCTCCTTGATACGCAGGCGATGAAAGGCGGTGCGTACATCCACTTTCGTGAACCAACGGGCTTTAGTCAGTTGACGTAGTGTCTCCCTTATAAGTGGGAGCGGGTAGCGATCTTTTTTTGTAATTGCATTAAGTCCCCGATAATCGACACAAAACCTTAAGCCACCCCCTGGTTTCCTTGCAAAAAGCACCGGTGAGCTGGCTGGCGAGGAACTTGCTCGTATCCAGCCTTTGTCAAGGAGATCAGCGAGAGTTTTCCTAAGGACCAATAACTCTTCCTTTGACATTTCATAGAGCGGCCCATAGGGCGGTTTCTTTTCATTGTCGCTTTCATCCCTATCCAACTTTATCTCCATGTCATGACCAGCTCGGTGGGGAGGTAGCTCACAAGATTCGTCTTCTAAGAACATGCCTTCGAATCCAACAAGCTGCTTGGGAAGTTTTTTACCGACTGATTCAATGGTGGGCTTTTCTCGTTTTGTGTCAAGCTTTTGCAATGCTTTATTGATATCTGAAATTGACACTGATGCTAGAGTGAGATCTTGCAGGCTATTTTGAGCCTTCTTCGTGAAAGCGGAAAATGCAAGCGCGGATATGAGCTTCCCTTCTCGGATATACTTGGTCCTATTTACTACATCTCCGCATTCCATCCACCCCTTTTCAAGAATTTTTACTTGCTGATTCCCCTTATTAACATAAAGAGTATGGGTTTTTGCTTGGTACACAACATTATTTCTTTCTGCCCATCCCTTACCAAGTATTAAATCATAGTGCAAGCCTTGAATGACGTATCCCCATAACCGTTCTCGTCGACCATTAATATCAAGGGTGACATATGTTATTTGGTTTATTTTATGGGGGACTTGTCATTTTTGGCAAGCTGAAGATTTCTTTGTTGTACTGTAATGCGTGGAAGTTTATGTTTCTGTACGATGTTTTCGCTGAAAGCAGCGTATGGGAGACAGCCTGAGTCAAAAAGGCTGGGAGAAAGAATTGGTCATTAATAAAGGTATCTATTAAAAACGGCTTGCTATCCATTCTCTTTTTCGCAACTAGAATTTCCCTTAACGACGGCTCCTTCTTTAAATTTACACCGAATGAATCATATACCATTGGCCTCTGAGCACGACTTTTCTCAGAGGCAACTAGTTTTCCGAATCCGAAATAAATTCACCTTTTGATGGCTCCTTACTCATCGAATTCACCCCAGCCCGTCGTGTAGAACTATAGCCTCTGGGCGTTGGGTTTTCTCGAAAGTTTCGATAGCGGCAATCTCCCCATCTGTGAGAAGGAGACTTGCCGCACCTTTCACACCTGTTGTTGTCAATTCGTTGGTTTCTTTCGGCTTTGGAAACTTCTGGAGGAAATGGGCGCTCATCATTTGTCCGACTATTACCACCTGAAACCTTCGAGCTTGTCCCTTTAAGCACTGCTAGAATTACTTGAGTCTGAGCGTCGATTTGGCTTTGAAGCGAGCTTATATCGGCCATCTGGATATCGCCATCTTTGTCGAATAGTGTTGCAGGCTGACTTATTCTGCTTGAGGATTGGTTTGGCTGGCAAATGTCTTTGTTTCTATCTATAGAAGTCAGAGTAGCTTGTGAGGTGCGTTCAACTAAAAATGATTCTTTATCAGAACCTCGAATTTCTCTGAAGCTAGGAATTGATTCCAGCTCTTTGGCAAGGCTTTGGACCTCTCTGACAAAGCTATCGTAATTTGTTTCCGAAACTCCTTGACGATAAGCTATTCCCTGACGAAGGTGTGAAGCTAGCGCACACTTCATAGCATTTACCTTAGATGCCCCAACTGGTGCGAGGTGATCTGCTTCAGAGCAAAGTTGCTCGAAAACTGATCTAAAGTTAGCAAACGTTTGTCGCGGTCCTTGGCGAAGGGCGTTGATCTTGGTCTGGGCTCTTGTCGCTGCATCCCTATCGACAAATAGGTCTTCAAGATGGGATATAAACTTCTCGCTACTCCAATCATTAGACTTTTTCTGAGCTCTCATCCACGGTGCAACTCGACGCTGAGCTTCGGCGGGGAGAGATTGGGAGAAAACCGAGTAACAAAAAGATTTGTTGTTTGTGTGCTCCTCTGCGACTCCTTCAAGGCTGATGTGAAAAGCGGGAAAGTCCGCAGAATCTCCAGACCATTTCGGCCATTGTATTATCGGCTTGGGGACTTCTGCGGTTTGATTGTTAGTGTTGATTTGTGACATGACTGAAATCAACTTGGGTGCTGGCTGAGATGTAGCGAGCTGAGAGTATTTGAGAGCTGAAAAAAAATGTATTCAAGGCTCAGAAATTTGATTCAAGTTGGGTTAACTTTAGGTTGTTGCCGGTACCGCGAGGCGTCGCAGGTGTGGCTAGATGAGGATAAATTGATTTTAGAGAATCAGAATATGTCACGAAATGAGGTCGTGATCTTGTACAATCGAACGAAGTAATCAAAGTCTATTCTGATTCTCTAAAGTAATGAATATATAAGAGTCGCTCTATGATGCGCTGGAGAGTGTGTAATAGAAAGCTATTTTACAGGGGGTATCTTAGCGGGCCCAGGACCCGTGACAGGTGGCGACATACTCCAATTCAACCTCTTTTTGCTCCATCCTTTCATGAATGTAAAAATATTTTGTGGCAATGTGCTTAGTTCGATTGTGGAATACGGGATTTTCAGCTAGCTTCAGGCTCCCTTAATTATCTCCGTAAATTTTGATCTTTTTGGCGTCTTCTCCTTTATAGCCAAGTTTTATTAAAAGCATGCGCAACCAAGATGCCTCCATGCTCGCTTTACCCAAGGCATAAAACTCTGCTTTGGTAGTGGACTGAGCTACACTTTCAAAGCGTTTGGATGCGGCTGAAATAACGCCTCCTCCAAAAAAAATGCATATCCCCATGTTGATTTTCGGGTTGAATGGCATCCTGCAAAATTAGAATCAGCCATACCATAAAGTTTGCAGCTATCAGTCCCTCCAAATTTAATGCCAAGGTTTACGGTGCCCTTGAGATATTGGAGAACACGTTTAGCTGCCCTTAGATGCTGAGGAGATGGGTTATGGTTAAATCTGGAAAGAGCGCCACAGGTCCATAGTATATCGGGCCTGGCCTTGCTTGCCAGATACATAACTGATCCTACAATAGACTGATAGAGAGTGATGTCTTTCTTCGGTGCCACCTCATCATATGGAATCATGTTGATCATAGCGCCAGGCTCGAACGGCGTGGATACTGGGTGACAGTCTTCCATTCCAAATTATTTCAGCAACTTTTTAGCGTAGGCATCTTGACAGAGTATTATCTCATCTTTTTTCCAGTCTCTGACAATCCTAACTCCTAGATAATAAGCTGCTGGTCCCATATCTTCTGTTTCGAATAGGCCCAGTAGCTTTTTCTTCATCCTACCAAATTCGACACCTTGTTTTCCTATCAAGAGTATGTCGTCGACATATGTCACAATTATGAACCCTGATACCTCATGTACATATGTTCCCGGATCGGCTGTCAGTGGTTTGAATCCTATTGTTGCCAACTATTTAGCCAGTAATTGTTGCCATAGCCTAGGGGCTTGCTTAAGGCCATACATTCCACGAAGAAGTTTTCCAACGTGATTACTGTTGGGGATCTTTTCCCAAAAAGGGGGTAGCATTACATAAACCTCTTTATCCATGTCATTATTCAGGAATGCTGTAATGACATCCATTTGATCCATCTCGAGACCATACAGCGCTGCTAACGCTACAGCTACTTTCCATGTCTCCGAGCGAGCTACACCAGCAAACGTCTCCTCATAGTCGACACCATACTTCTGTTCAAATCCTCGAACACAGCATCTGACTTTGTACTTGAGGACTTTGCCTTCCTTATCACGCTTGGTTTTAAATATCAATTTGACTGATAATAATTGTTGAACAGCTGGTATATCCTTTTTCTGAGCTAGTGCCCAAGTTTTCTTTCGTAGAAGAGACTCATATTCCCGACGAATTGCAAGACGCCATTTATTAGCGTTCTTACTTGCCAGGGCTTCTTCAATATTTTCAGGGTCGTCGGATATATCCCTCCCTGAAATGAATGCGGCTGCCGCAGACGAATTGTTGTTGGCTAGTTCTGACTTTAGCTGAGCCGCACGCGATCATGTCATTCGAGGTTCTGTAGGAGACTCGTACACTCTTGTTTTTCTAGACTTGTCTTGACAAATCTTTTTCTCTTCTTGGGAACCTTTGTTAGCTTCAAGCATTGAACCTTCGTCAGTCGCATTTGTTTGCATAGGCATTTCAACGGTTTCCTCTGGCTTGCTGACAATTCCATCATCTGTGTCAACATTATTGGTCACTTCCTTCTGTAGGGAACCAAGATTTTCATGAACTATTTCTAAAGGAGATTTGGTCTGAGGTCGACTTGACTCAGTGTTCTGATCTGAATTTACTCCACAAGTTCTCGATGATTTCTGTTGAGATGTGGATTCAGTGATAAATTGAGTATCCCCCTTGACTGAAGTTCCAAACTCCTCTAGGGGTGCATCTGATATGTAACCGTGCTCATCAAATCGAACATGAGAAGATCTTATTATCTTCTTTCCACTTCTTGATGGCACGTATAGGCGATAGATGCTATTCCCTTCATATCCAACCAAAATACCAACCTCAGCTCTTACGGCTAATTTGGCCGCGTGAGCTCTCTTTTCTTTTGGAATTTGGATATATGCTTTGCATCCAAGCACTCTGAGATGGGCTATGGACGGTTTATTGTCATCTGTTGGGTGGATATGGTCCATGAACATTTCAAATGGTGTTTTTTTAAACACACAATTGGCTATTTGATTTATGATATGAGCCACGGCGCGTATTAGTTCTGGCCAAAGGAATTCAGGTATAGCCTGATCCACTATGACGGTCCGTAGCTTATCAAGTATCACACGGTTGGACCTTTCACTGCCCCCATTTTGATACGACAAATAAGGCGTCGTTACTTCAAGGTGAGTACCCAATTCCATCATTAGATTACTCAATTTAGAGCCTCCGAACTCCAATCCCCCGTCCAGAATGAACTTCTTAATTGTACGATCATACTGAGTTCTTGTTTCAACAACAAAGTTCTTGACATTTTCGAAGGCTCCTCTCTTCTCTGGATGAGTTATAACCCATCTCATGTTGGTGGCCAAATCAGTAAAAATTGTGGCGTACTTCTGATTCATAATTCCTTCGGGAATCACTTTAATCACGTCAATACCCACTGCATCAAATATTTTCTTAGGCTTGGCTCTAGCCTCTTCGCTGACATGACGAATTGGCTTACTCAATTCACATGCCTCGCACAACTCACCAGGATGGATGTTGACCTTATCAATACGGTCTATGTACTTCATTCCACGAGTGAGTTGACCAGTCCTTCTGACATTCTCGATGCTAATGTGTCCTAGACGACAATGCATTAGCTGTAAGTCGGGTTTTATATCCGAAAGCCCCGCTGGGTACGCCACATTCGCGTACATTTCTACAGCTTCTTTTATAAAGCAGCGTGAATCGGTATATAACAAAATTGACCCACTTGACGTCTTCACATATCCGTCATGGATTGTGCAGCCCGCCCTGAGTAGTTTCTTTCCACTTACTAAATTAGTGGGAAAGCCTGGGACGTAAAGACACTGTTTTAACTCCATTACATGGTGTCTTCCTCCTTCTAGTGCAACAGCCAATTGTACTGTTCCATGACCTTTTGGTGTGATGCTTCCTCCGCCACATTGTATCGGTCTTAAGCCAACCTTTTCCTCATAGTTAGTAAATCTGTCAGGGAGTTGGCTATGTGCTCATCTGACCCCGTGTCGTTAAGCCATCGGTCGTTCCAGTGAGTTTTTTGTATCGCGTAGGTGGAGGAGGGGCTCTGACCATCTGAGAAACTGCTAGATGCGACGTGGTTGAAGGCGCTGAATGCGGGTATTCCAAAGTTTGAAGTCGATTTGTTATCCTAATCATCATCTTTGGCTTCTTTAGCCTTTCCTTTGCCCTTAGCGTCGTGTTTATTAAGCTTTTCTGAGTTTTTCTGGTTCAGATAATTCTGACGTGTTAGCCATTTTTTCCCATTTTTGGCCTCCCAATCCTGACGAAGCAATTTATTGTGCTCGTAGCACTTGCCATTCTTGCAATATTGGCAATTAAACTTGTTACCGCCGTCATTAGCCCTCCCTCTTCCTTTCGCCATAATACTAGTGCTTGAGGAGCTTATCTCGAAATTGCGTGCCTCATCTAGTAGGTCAGCAATTAAATAGTCGAGTGAGGGAGCTATGGCGGTGTTTCGAGCCTGAGATCTTTGTCTTTCGGCCCAAACTGGAAAATTTCTAGCCACTCCGGCGATAAAGAACATTCCATTCCATCTCTCTGGTATAGAATCAGAGAGCGAGGAGATCTTTTCGACCCTTTTGGTGAACTCAGAAATATAATGGTTGAGGTCCATGAAGTTTTCAAATCTTATATTTGACCAATTAATTATGGCCCGATATTCAAGATTCCAACCTTTTCCCTCATACTGTTCTTGCAGAATTGTCCACATCTGGAGTGCTGAAGTCTTTCCATCAATCATGCTGTGAATATTTGGGGCAGTGTTGATCACAATCGCTAGTTTCATCCTAGCATCTCCAGCGAGCCACTGCTTTCTCATTTCAAATGCATCTTTATTCGAAAATCTTTCTTTGATGGACACATGTGGGGGTTCTTCCACTTCATCACATATGTAGTCCTCCAGATTGTTGGCTAGAGCAATGTTCTCCATGTTGTTCTTCCATTGCTCGTAGTTTTCCTCCACCTTCAACTTGAAATATGGAGGCAATTGGAGTGTACCGACATTTCCCGCCGTACTTGAGGAAGCCTTGGGTTGACTCCACACAGGCGTTATGCTTGACGTAAGCTTCTCCTCAATCTTCGGGACCATCTTGGAACTTTCGGAATTTTTGATAGACATTTCACCTTTTCGAATAGTTAAACAAGGTTTGGTTTCAGAAATCTTTTGACATATTAGCTTTTGCTACCGGACTCATAACCTGTTGTAATTTATGCGACAGTGGAGTTAAGAGTATACTGCATACCAGCTATTAATTCAGCTGCGTGTGGATACTTGATCTCGAAATCAGATTCCTGATAATATAATTTAATATTGTTGACAGGACTTAAGCACTAGTGCTGGAGAATGGAAGTAGCGTGTA